>CM068371.1:204261764-205461764 GCA_034769895.1 Magicicada septendecula
GGGGTAGTTTACCGGCCACGTTTTCTGTTTTATCAAGGGTAATTTTTATGGCAAACGATAACAGCCGCAAATTCACACAAAATCATATAATATTTTGCATACAACCCTAAATTGTAGAGTTCTCAAGACCTGTCGTTTTTGGTGAAGATCGGTTAAGGGAAAGGGGTAGTTTACCTGTAACGGTTTTTTATCAACGGTAATTTTTACTTCCATATTCCTTAAGGAATGGAAGTATGGTGATGGCAAAAAAAATCGTGTTCGAGATTATTGCAGATTCTGATTCTACTACACCCAAAACATGAAAAAAAGTCGTTTTCCGAAAAGTGTCTGTGTGTCTGTCTGTGTGTCTGTCTGTCTGTCTGTCTGTCTGTCTGTCTGTCTGTCTGTCTGTCTGTCTGTCTGTAGATTTTTTTTCTATGGCAAACGATAACTGCCGCAAATTCAAACAGAATCAAATAATTTTTTGCATACAGCCCGGTTTTGCAGAGTTCTCGCGACCTATTGTTTTTGGTGAAGATCGGTTGAGGGAAAGGGGTAGTTTACCTGCAACGGTTTTTTTTTAGCAAGGGTAATTTTGTTTGTTTGGCAAACGATAACAGCCGCAAATTCAAACAGAATCAAATAATGTTTCGCATACAGCCCTGAATTGTAGATTTCTCAAGACCTATTGTTTTTGGTGAAGATCGGTTAAGGGAAAGGGGTAGTTTACCTGTAACGTTTTATGTTTTAACAAGGGTATTTCCTATGGCAAACGATAACAGCCGCAAATTCAAACAGAATGAAAAGATTATTTGCATACAGCCCTAAATTGGAGAGTTCTCAAGACCTTTTGTTTTTGGTGAAGATCGGTTAAGGGAAAGGGGTAGTTTACCTACAACGTTTTTTTAACAAGGGTATTTTCTATGGCAAACGATAACAGCCGCAAATTCAAACAGAATCAAATAATTTTCTGCATACAGCCCTGATTTGTAGAGTACTCAAGACCTATTGTTTTTGGTGAAGATCGGTTGAGGGGAAGGGGTAGTTTACCAGCAACGTTTTTTATCATGCGTATTTTCTATGGCAAACGACAACTGCCGCAAATTCAAACAGAATCAAATAATTTTTTGCATACAGCCCTGATTTGTAGAGTACTCGCGACCTATTGTTTTTGGTGAAGATCGGTTGAGGGGAAGGGGTAGTTTACCTGCAACGGTTTTTTTTATCAAGGGAAATTTTTTTTTTTTGGCAAACGATAACAGCCGCAAATTCAAACAGAATCAAATAATGTTTCGCATACAGCCCTGAATTGTAGATTTCTCAAGACCTATTGTTTTTGGTGAAGATCGGTTGAGGGAAAGGGGTAGTTTACCTGCAACGTTTTTTTAACAAGGGTATTTTCTATGGCAAACGATAACAGCCGCAATTTCAAACAGAATCAAATAATGTTTTGCATACAGCCCTGATTTGTAGAGTACTCAAGACCTATTGTTTTTGGTGAAGATCGGTTAAGGGGAAGGGGTAGTTTACCTGCAACGTTTGTTTATCAAGCGTATTTTCTATGGCAAACGATAACAGCCGCAAATTCAAACAGAATCAAATAATTTTTAGCATACGTCCCTGAATTGTACAGGTCTCAATGCCTTTCGATTTTGGTGAAGATCGGTTAAGGGGAAGGGGTAGTTTACCTGCAACCTTTTACGTTTTAACAAGAGTAAAGTACTTGAAAATTTATTTAAACTTTTTGAAACAATGGTAATTGTTAAAAATAAAATAATAATGTTGCCAGGCAATAAAATTATAATTTTTTCATTTTAATGTAATATAATATTTTTCATTTAATACAGCAATAAAAAGGCAGGTAAGACACAGCCTGGCTGTTTGGCTGAAAATGATTTTAAATATAAATCTTAGAATATGGAAGTCATGTATGGTTCTCCATACCGATATTTGTCTATAGTAAACGATAACAACCGCAAATTCAAACGGAATCAAATAAGTTTTTGCATACAGCCCTGATTTCTTGAGTACTAAAGACCTATTGTTTTTGGTGAAGATCGTTTTAAGGGAAAGGGGTAGTTTACCAGCCATGTTTTTTGTTTTATCAAGGGTATTTTCTATGGCAAACGATAACAGCCGCAAATTCAAACAGAATCAAAAGATTATTTGCATACAGCCCTAAATTGTAGAGTTCTCAAGACCTATTGTTTTTGGTGAAGATCGGTTAAGGGGAAGGGGTAGTTTACCAGCAACGTTTTTTTATCAAGCGTATTTTCTATGGCAAATGATAACAGCCGCAAATTCAAACAGAATGAAATAATTTTTTGCATACATCCCTGAATTGTAGGGACCTCAAGGACTTTTGATTTTGGTGAAGATCGGTTAAGGTGAAGGGGTAGTTTACCTGCAACCTTTTACGTTTTAACAACAGTAAAGTACTTGAAAATTCATTTAAACTTTTTCAAACAAAAGTAATTGTTAAAAATAAAATAATTTTGTTCCCAGGGAATAAAATTATAATTTTTTCATTTTAATGTAAATTATGTATGAGTTAATATCTTTATATATATAATTTTTCTGTACGTGTGTATGTCACTGAACTCCTCCATGTATAAAATAATATATCGTTCGTGGCAGGTAAGCATATCTCAGTTATGTAATGTTTACGTTTCCATTTTATTATTATGCCTACAGCAATAAAAAGGCAGGTAAGACACTCACACACACACACGCACACACACAATTCACGATATTTCTGGCCTCACTCATGTTTATTTTCTTACATTTGCACGCTTTTTAAATGGAAAGTGCCGAAACCCACACCAACATAACGCGTGCAAGCCAAAAAAATGGACATCAATTTGCTTCCTGTGGATCGCTGGGCAGTGTAACTGCACGTGTTTACAGAGGAACGATTCATAGACAGACTTTTCGTCTTTAGGGAATCAACCCTCTGCAAGATGCTGAGGGTCCATGAGTGACTTCGGAGCGCTCCTTCTTTTTCGCGTGTTTGTTCTGAGAAACATACACTGTAGATTCGCAGCTTTACTCTATGCAACACTCAATAGGAAATGTTGAAAATTTTTGTCCACAGTGTACCCTCATTCACACTAAACCTGCTCTGATGTTTTAATTATGGACATCATAATATTAAAACTTTGGAAACTTGAGCACTACTTAATGGAGATCAATCATTAACTTATACAAGCCATTAATTTTATGCATATTTTTTATATATATGTGTACAACGTTATCGGCAACAAAGAAGTAGTTTTTGTTAAAATTCCTTCCCGGAATATTTGGCCGTAGTCCAATGTTTTCTACAAAACCAGACGTTTCGGCAATGCCATCGACTTCCATCATCAGTGAAAATCGAGTGCGATAACGTGAGGTGGTATACGTTAGTGACCACAGTACTGTGGTTAAGGCTGAAGCAGTAAGTAGAAAGAAGTAGTTTCTATGGTAATATTTCATTTCGAAAATGATTTTAAATATAAATCTTAGAATATGGAAGTCATGTATGGTTCTCCATACCGATATTTACTTCCATATTCCTTAAGGAATGGAAGTATGGTGATGGCAAAAAAAATCGTGTTCGAGTTTATTGCAGATTCTGATTCTACTACACCCAAAACATGAAAAAAAGTCGTTTTCCGAAAAGTGTCTGTGTGTCTGTCTATCTGTAGATTTTTTTTCTATGGCAAACGATAACTGCCGCAAATTCAAACAGAATCAAATAATTTTTTGCTTGCAGCCCTGATTTGCAGAGTACTCGCGACCTATTGTTTTTGGTGAAGATCGGTTGAGGAAAAGGGGTAGTTTACCTGCAACGGTTTTTTTTTAGCAAGGGTAATTTTGTTTGTTTGGCAAACGATAACAGCCGCAAATTCAAACAGAATCAAATAATGTTTCGCATACAGCCCTGAATTGTAGAGTTCTCAAGATCTGTTGATTTTGGTGAAGATCGGTTAAGGGGAAGGGGTAGTTTATCTGTAACGTTTTATGTTTTAACAAGGGTATTTCCTATGGCAAACGATAACAGCCGCAAATTCAAACAGAATCAAAAGATTATTTGCATACAGCCCTAAATTGTAGAGTTCTCAAGACCTATTGTTTTTGGTGAAGTTCGGTTGAGGGAAAGGGGTAGTTTACCTGCAACGTTTTTTTAACAAGGGTATTTTCTATGGCAAACGATAACAGCCGCAAATTCAAACAGAATCAAATAATGTTTTGCATACAGCCCTGGTTTGTAGAGTAATCGAGACCTATTGTTTTTGGTAAAGATCGGTTAAGGGAAAGGGGTAGTTTACCAGTAGCGTTTTATGTTTTAACAAGGGTATTTCCTATGGCAAACGATAACAGCCGCAAATTCAAACAGAATCAAAAGATTATTTGCATACAGCCCTAAATTGTAGAGTTCTCAAGACCTGTTGTTTTTGGTGAAGATCGGTTGAGGGAAAGGGGTAGTTTACCTGCAACGTTTTTTTAACAAGGGTATTTTCTATGGCAAACGATAACAGCCGCAAATTCAAACAGAATCAAATAATGTTTTGCATACAGCCCTGATTTGTGGAGTACTCAAGACCTGTTGTTTTTGGTGAAGATCGGTTAAGGGAAAGGGGTAGTTTACCTGTAACGTTTTATGTTTTAACAAGGGTATTTCCTATGGCAAACGATAACAGCCGCAAATTCAAACAGAATCAAAAGATTATTTGCATACAGCCCTAAGTTGTAGAGTTCTCAAGACCTATTGTTTTTGGTGAAGATCGGTTGAGGGAAAGGGGTAGTTTACCTGCAACGTTTTTTTAACAAGGGTATTTTCTATGGCAAACGATAACAGCCGCAAATTTAAACAGAATCAAATAATGTTTTGCATACAGCCCTGATTTGTAGAGTACTCAAGACCAATTGTTTTTGGTGAAGATCGGTTAAGGGGAAGGGGTAGTTTACCTGCAACGTTTTTTTATCAAGCGTATTTTCTATGGCAAACGATAACAGCCGCAAATTCAAACAGAATCAAATAATTTTTTGCATACGTCCCTGAATTGTAGAGGTCTCAATGACTTTCGATTTTGGTGAAGATCGGTTAAGGGGAAGGGGTAGTTTACCTGCAACCTTTTATGTTTTAACAAGAGTAAAGTACTTGAAAATTTATTTAAACTTTTTGAAACAATGGTAATTGTTAAAAATAAAATAATTTTGTTGCCAGGCAATAAAATTATAATTTTTTCATTTTAATGTAATATAATATTTTTCATTTAATACAGCAATAAAAAGGCAGGTAAGACACAGCCTGGCTGTTTGGCTGAAAATGATTTTAAATATAAATCTTAGAATATGGAAGTCATGTATGGTTCTCCATACCGATATTACTTCCATATTCCTTAAGGAATGGAAGTATGGTGATGGCAAAAAACATCGTGTTCGAGATTATTGCAGATTCTGATTCTACTACACTCAAAACATGAAAAAAAGTCGTTTTCCGAAAAGTGTCTGTCTGTGTGTCTGTCTGTGTGTCTATAGATTTTTTTTCTATGGCAAACGATAACTGCCGCAAATTCAAACGGAATCAAGTAATTTTTTGCATGCAGCCCTGATTTGCAGAGTACTCGCGACCTATTGTTTTTGGTGAAGATCGGTTGAGGGAAAGGGGTAGTTTACCAGCAACGGTTTTTTTTTAGCAAGGGTAATTTTGTTTGTTTGGCAAACGATAACTGCCGCAAATTCAAGCAGAATCAAATAATGTTTCGCATACAGCCCTGAATTGTAGATTTCTCAAGATCTGTTAATTTTGGTGAAGATCGGTTAAGGGAAAGGGGTAGTTTACCTGTAACGTTTTATGTTTTAACAAGGGTATTTCCTATGGCAAACGATAACAGCCGCAAATTCTAACAGAATCAAAAGATTATTTGCATTCAGCCCTAAATTATAGAGTTCTCAAGACCTCTTGTTTTTGGTGAAGATCGGTTGAGGGAAAGGGGTAGTTTACCTGCAACGTTTTTTTAACAAGGGTATTTTCTATGGCAAACGATAACAGCCGCAAATTCAAACAGAATCAAATAATGTTTTGCATACAGGCCTGAATTGTAGAGTACTCAAGATCTGTTGTTTTTGGTGAAGATCGGTTAAGGGGAAGGGGTAGTTTACCAGCAACGTTTTTTATCAAGCGTATTTTCTATGGCAAACGATAACAGCCGCAAATTCAAACAGAATCAAATAATTTTTTGCATACGTGTCTGAATTGTAGAGGTCTCAAAGACTTTCGATTTTAGTGAAGATCGGTTAAGGGGAAGGGGTAGTTTACCTGCAACCTTTTACGTTTTAACAAGAGTAAAGTACTTGAAAATTTATTTAAACTTTTTGAAACAATGGTAATTGATAAAAATAAAATAATTTTGTTGCCAGGCAATAAAATTATAATTTTTTCATTTTAATGTAATATAATATTTTTCATTTAATACAGCAATAAAAAGGCAGGTAAGACACAGCCTGGCTGTTTGGCTGAAAATGATTTTAAATATAAATCTTAGAATATGGAAGTTATGTATGGTTCTCCATACCGATATTTTACTTCCATGTTCCTTAAGGAAATGGAAGTACGGTGATGGCAAAAAAAAATCGTGTTCGAGATTATTGCACATTCTGATTGTACTACACTCAAAACATGAAAAAAAGTCGTTTTTCGAAAAGTGTCTGTGTGTGTGTCTGTGTGTCTGTGTGTCTGTCTGTGTGTCTATCTGTGTGTCTTAGATTTTTTTCTATGGCAAACGATAACAGCCGCAAATTCAAGCAAAATCATATAATATTTTGCATACAGCCCTGAATTGCAGTGTTCTCAAGACCTGTCGTTTTTGGTGAAGATCGGTTAAGGGAAAGGGGTAGTTTACCTGCAACGGTTTTTTATCAAGGGTAATTTTTTTTATGGTAAACGATAACAGCCGCAAATTCAAACAGAATCAAATGATATTTTGCATACAGCCCTATATTGTAGAGTCCTCAATACTTATTGGTGTTGGTGAAGATCGGTTAGGGGAAAGGGGTAGTTTATCGGCAACGTTTTATGATTTAAAAGGGTATTTTCTATGGCAAACGATAAGAGCCGCAAATTCAAACAGAATCAAATACGTTTTTGCATACAGCCCTGTTTTGTTGAGTACTAAAGACCTATTGTTTTTGGTGAAGATCGGTTAAGGGAAAGGGGTAGTTTACCGGACACGTTTTTTGTTTTATCAAGGGTTTTTTTTTTTGACGAACGATAACTGCCGTACATTAAAACAGAATCAACTACTCTTCTGCATACCTTTTTGAATTATACAGAACTCAAGGTCTGTTGACTTTGTTGAAGATCGGTTAAGGGAAAATGGTAGTTTACCAGCAACGTTTTATGTTTTAACAAGGGTATTTTTTCTGTGACGAACGATAACTGCCGTAAATTCAAAGAAAATCAACTAATGTTTTGCATACAGCCCTGAATTGTAGAGTTCTCAAGACCTATTGTTATTGGTGAAGATCGGTTAATGGAATAGGGTAGTTTACTAGCAACGTTTTATGTTTTATCAAGGGTGTTTTCTATGGCAAACGATAACAGCCGCAAATTCAAACAAAATCAAATAATTGTTTGCATACAGGCCTGAATTGTAGAGTACCCAAGACCTGTCGTTTTTTGTGAAGATCGGTTAAGGGGAAGGGGTAGTTTACCTGCAACGGTTTTTTATCAAGGGTAATTTTTTTCTATAGTAAACGATAACAGCCGCATATTCAAACAGAATGAAATGATGTTTTGCATACAGCCCTGTATTGTAGAGTTCTCAATACCTATTGGTGTTGGTGAAGATCGGTTAAGGGAAAGGGGTAGTTTACCAGCAACATTTTATGTTTTAACAAGGGTAATTTTTTATACGACGAACGATAACTGCCGAAAATTCAATGAGAATCAAATAATTTTTTGCACCCTTTCCTCAGTTACAGAGAGCTCAAGGTCTATTGATTTTGGTGAAGATCAGTTAAGGGAAAAGGGTAGTTTACCTGCAACATTTTATGTTGTAACAAGAGAAATGTTTCCATGACGAACGATAACTGCCCCACATTCAAACAGAATCAAATACTTTTTTGCATGCTTCCCTGAATTGTAGAGGACGGAAGGTCTGTTGATTTTGGAGAAGATCGGTTAAGAGAAAGGGGTAGTTTACCTGAAACATTTTATGATTTAACAAGAGTAAAGTAATTAATTTTTATAAATAAAGTATCCTGATAAGAAGCTCATAGTTGAAACGCCTGATAAGAAACGTAGATGAAATATCTATAAATGAAGAGGTTAGGTGAACGGGGTGGGGGTAATTTTCTATTATTAAAAATTATAGTTGAAGGTGGAGGGGAGAATTTTTTATATGTGTACTACGTTATCGGCAACAAAGAAGTAGTTTTTTGTTAAAATTGCTTCCCGGGCTCTTTAGCCGTAGTCCAATGTTTTCTGCAAAACCAGACTTTTCGGGAGTGCCATCGACTGCCATCATCGGTGAAAATCGAGTGCGAAAACATGACGTGGTATACGTTAGTGACCACGGTGGTATACGTTAGTGACCACAGTACTGTGGTTAATGCTGAAGCAATAAGAAGAAAGACGTAGTTTCTATGGAAATATTTCATTTCGAATATGATTTTAAATATAAATCTTAGAACATGGAAGTCATGTATGGTTCTCCATACCGATATTTTACTTCCATATTCCTTAAGGAAATGGAAGTATGGTGATGGCAAAAAAAATCGTGTTCGAGATTATTGCAGATTCTGATTGTACTACACTCAAAACATGAAAAAAAGTCGTTTTTCGAAAAGTTTCTGTGTGTGTGTCTGTGTGTCTGTGTAGATTTTTTTTCTATGGCAAACGATAACTGCCGCAAATTCAAACAGAATCAAATAATTTTTTGCATACAGCCCTGATTTGTAGAGTACTCACGACCTATTGTTTTTGGTGAAGATCGGTTGAGGGAAAGGGGTAGTTTACCGGCAACGGTTTTTTTTATCAAGGGAAATTTTTTTTTGGCAAACGATAACAGCCGCAAATTCAAACAGAATCAACTACTCTTTTGCATACAGCCCTGAATTGTAGAGTTCTCAAGATATATTGTTTTTGGTGAAGATCGGTTAAGGGAAAGGGGTAGTTTACCTGCAACGTTTTATGTTTTAACAAGGGTATTTTCTATGGCAAATGATAACAGCCGCAAATTCAAACAGAATCAAAAGATTATTTGCATACAGCCCTAAATTGTAGAGTTCTCAAGACCTATTGTTTTTGGTGAAGATCGGTTAAGGGAAAGGGGTAGTTTACCTGCAACGTTTTTTTAACAAGGGTATTTTCTATGGCAAACGATAACAACCTCAAATTCAAACAGAATCAAATATTTTTTTGCATACAGCCCTGATTTGTAGAGTACTCAAGACCTATTGTTTTTGGTGAAGATCGGTTAAGGGGAAGGGGTAGTTTACCTGCAACCTTTTACGTTTTAACAAGAGTAAAGTACTTGAAAATGCATTTAAACTTTTTCAAACAATGGTAATTGTTAAAAATAAAATAATTTTGTTGCCAGGCAATAAAATTATAATTTTTTCATTTTAATGTAAATTATATATGAGTTAATATACGAGGTGTGTTCATAAAAAGACCAAACTTTTTGAGTAACACATCAATCCGCACAAACAACGCGCCGCGACTTTGCGCGCACCTAGCGATAGTTTTTGACAACAAACTACCACTTATTGTGTTCCGCTATTAGCAGTAGTCTTTGAGGTATATCACATTGAGTGGGGACGTGCACACACTGGCCGGCGGATTAGTGACAAAGCGATTAAGAAAGACCGCGAGAACAACGTGTACGTATGAAATTTTGCAGCAAAACTAGGTTAAAACTGTTCAGAGACATTCTGGTTTTCAATTAAGCATACGCGGAAGCCTGCGTGAGGCGAACGATTAGTTTCAGAATTTTTAAAGAGGGAAAAACAATGGTCAGTGCAGATCAAAGCGATATCGAAGATCATGGGAAGAGAGCTCGTGATGTGGTAATTGTAAATCATCGTTTAAATGCCGATACTTTCTGACAGAATCCATTTAAGATCGTAAAATTAAATTTTGATAGAAAAATTTAAATGTATCGTATCACTGAAAAATTCTTACTGTGTTTGTTGACGACGATCAGAAAGAGACCCGTTTTGAAATCGGTCAACAACTGCGTACCAATGCAAATGGTAATGAAAACTTTTGAAGACAATGGAAATAGCTCTGTAAAGATTTTACGAAGTAAGCAGCAAAATTTTATACACACGCGTTGTGTTAAGATCTTCATTCTCACTTCGTTATAAATCCGCCGGACGGTGTGTGTCCGTGCCCACTATAGCGCGTGTAGCTCGAAGACTGAAGATCGTGACGGAACAGATAAAACGGCATTCAGGCGTCAAAACCTGTCGCTAGCAGCACTTAATTCTGCAGCTCGCTCTATGCGCTAGATGACGTGCTACACAAATAGTTCGGTCTTTTTTTGAACACACCTCGTACATGTATAAAATAATATATCGTTCGTGGCAGGTAAGCATATCTCAGTTATGTAATGTTTACGTTTCCATTTTATTATTATGACTACAGCAATAAAAAGGCAGGGAAGACACACACACAATTCGCGTTATTTCTGGCCTCACTCATGTTTATTTTCTTACATTTGCACGCTTTTTAAATGGAAAGTGCCGAAACCCACACCAACATAACGCGTGCAAGCCGAAAAAATGGACATCAATTTGCTTCCTGTGGATCGCTGGGCAGTGTAACTGCACGTGTTTACAGAGGAACGATTCATAGATAGACTTTTCGTCTTTAGGGAATGAACCCTCTGCAAGATGCTGAGGGTCCATGAGTGACTTCGGAGCGCTCCTTCTTTTTCGCGTGTTTGTTCTGTGAAACATACACTGTAGATTCGCAGCTTTACTCTAAGCAACGCTCAATAGGAAATGTTGAAAATTTTAGTCCACGGTGTACCCTCATTCACACTAAACCTGCTCTGATGTTTTAATTACGGACATCATAATATTAAAACTTTGGAAACTTGAGCACTACTTAATGGAGATCAATTATTAACTTATACAAGCCATTAATTTTATGCATATTTTTTATATATATGTGTACAACGTTATCGGCAACAAAGAAGTAGTTTTTGTTAAAATTCCTTCCCGGGATATTTGGCCGTAGTCCAATGTTTTCTACAAAACCAGACGTTTCGGCAATGCCATCGACTTCCATCATCAGTGAAAATCGAGTGCGATAACGTGAGGTGGTATATGTTAGTGACCACAGTACTGTGGTTAAGGCTGAAGCAGAAAGTAGAAAGAAGTAGTTTCTATGGTAATATTTCATTTCGAAAATGATTTTAAATTTAAATCTTAGAATATGGAAGTCATGTATGGTTCTCCATACCGATATTTTTCTATGGCAAACGAAAACAGCAGCAAATTCAAACAGAATCAACTACTCTTTTGCATACAGCCCTGAATTGTAGAGTTCTCAAGACCTATTGTTTTTGGTGAAGATCGGTTAAGGGAAAGGGGTAGTTTACCTGCAACGTTTTATGTTTTAAAAAGGGTATTTTCTATGGCAAACGATAACAGCCGCAAATTCAAACAGAATCAAATGATTATTTGCATGCAGCCCTGAATTGTAGAGTACTCAAGATCTATTGTTTTTGGAGAAGCTCGGTTAAGGGAAAGGGGTAGTTTACCTGCAACTTTTTTTATCAAGGGTAATTTTTATTTGGCAAATGATAACAGCCGCAAATTCAAACAGAATCAAATATTGTTTTGCATACAGCCCTGAATTGTAGAGTTCTCAAGATCTTTTGGTTTTGGTGAAGATCAGTCAAAGGAATAGGGTAGTTTACCTGGAACATTTTATGTTTTAACAAAGGTAATTTTTTCTATGACGAACGATAACTGACGTAAATTCAAACAGAATCAACTACTCTTTTCCATACCTTTTTGAATTATACAGAACTCAAGGTCTGTTGATTTTGTTGAAGATCGGTTAAGGGAAAGGGGTAGTTTACCTGCAACGTTTTATATTTTAACAAGGGTATTTCCTATGGCAAACGATAAGAGCCGCAAATTCAAACAGAATCAAATAATTTTTTGCACACAGCCCTGAATTGTAGAGTACTCAAGACCTATTGTTTTTGGTGAAGATCGGTTAAGGGAAAGCGGTAGTTTACCTGCAACATTTTATGATTTAACAAGAGTAATTTTTTATATGACGAACGACAACTGCCGCAAATTCAAATAGAATCGACTACGTTTTTGCACACCTTTTTGAATTAAAGAGAACTCAAGGTCTGTTGATTTTGTTGGAGATCGGTTAAGGGAAAGGGGTAGTTTACCAGCAACATTTTATGTTTTAAGAAGGGTAATTTTTTTTTGACGAAAGATAACTGCCGTAAATTCAAAGAAATCAAATAATTTTTTGCATAAGTTCCTGAATTGTAGAGAACGCAATTTTTCGTGAAGATCGGTTAAGGGAAAGGGGTAGTTTACCTGCAACATTTTATGTTGTAACAAGAGAAATGTTTTCTTGACAAACGATAACTGCCGCACATTCAAACAGAATCAACTATTTTTTTGCATGCATCCCTGAATTGTAGAGGACTGAAGGTCTATTGATTTTGGTGAAGATCGGTTAAGAGAAAGGGGTAGTTTACCTGCAACGTTTTATGTTTTAACAAGAGTAAAGTACTTAATTTTGATCAATAATGTATCCTAATAAGAAGCTCATAATAATCCACTGTAGAAACGTAGATGAAATATCTAGAAATGAAGAGGTTAGGTGAACGGGGTGGGGGTAATTTTCTAGTAATGAAAATTATAGTTGATTGGGGAAGGGAAAATTTTTTATATGTGTACTACGTTATCGGCACCAAAGAAGTAGTTCTTTGTTAAAATTCCTTCCCGGGCTGTTTAGCCGTAGTCCAATGTTTTCTGCAAAACCAGATTTTCGGCAGTCCATCGACTGCCATCATCAGTGAAAATCGAGTGCGAAAACGTGAGGTGGTATACGTTAGTTACCACAGTACCGTGGTTAAGGCTGAAGCAATAAGTAGAAAGAAGTAGTTGTTATGGTAATATTTCATTTCGAATATGATTTTAATTATAAATCTTAGAACATGGAAGTCGTGTATGGTTCTCAATACCGATATTTATCACCTTTTTTTAATTTGTGATATTCCTGTTTTTCATTATTCCTCTTAGGGGGGCTTAACACCCCCCCCCCCCTCGAAACCCCCTTCGCTGCGCCCCTGGTTTAACATATCAATTTATGACTTATTTTTCGGACGTGTAGTTAGATTTCACGTCTATCAAATGTTCTCCCTATGATCATAACTAAAAAGAGAAAATTCTACGATTCATAAAACTGACCAGAAGAAATAAGTAATGTTATGTAAAGGTAAAGCTGCCTGGGGGAAATGGATCCTCTGTAATCGCATAATTCTTATGCAGCGTATAGCTTTATCTACTTTTCGTTGACACAAAACGTGTAGTCGACAGGAAGTTGTGAGCACGAAAATCAAATAACAATCACAATAATAAAGTAATGTGACTTTCACCTAACGCCTGAAAGTGATGGACGTCACAATTCTACCTGTCGTCCGCGGGTGAAGAAGTCATGTTCATCATGAACAACGATATGAACTGGGTGTCCTTGACCTCTCATTCCTTGTCAGTGAAATTAGCCACATACGTTACTAACAAATCCTTAATTGCCCGATCCATTAATCTCTACTAAAGAAAACTGACAACAACCTGTTTCATAATTTCGATTGTCAACGAACGAACAATTGATAGCCCGATCGCATTCTATCAATTCCGTTTTAGTTCTTGTCGGATTAAATCAGATGTGCAGCGATTTTCCAGTATAAACGATTCTTCTTTTCGTGCCAACGAGGATTAATTTTAAACGTAACTCTACTCTTTCTAAGCTTCCATTTCTTGAATATGGCCTCAAATGTGGGTAAGTTTCTATGTTGCGAACAATTACATTTTACACGTAACTCTACCCTTTCTAAGCTTCCATTTCCTGAATATGGCCTCAAATGTGGGTAAGTTTCTATGTTGCGAACAATTACATTTTACACGTAACTCTACCCTTTCTAAGCTTCCATTTCCTGAATATGGCCTCAAATGTTGGTAAGTTTCTATGTTGCGAACAATTACATTTTACACGTAACTCTACACTTTCTAAGCTTTCATTTCCTGAATATGGCCTCAAATGTGGGTAAGTTTCTATGTTACGAACAATTACATTTTACACGTAACTCTACCCTTTCTAAGCTTCCATTTTTTGAATATGGCTTCAAATGTGGTTAAGTTTCTATGTTGCGAACAATGACATTTTAAAGTTGTCTTGTTTGTTCATCATCTTTGTTCACAGCACTACACTTTATATAATAAATTATATAAATTATTATATAATATATATTTATAATAAAATATAATATATATATATAATAAAATATTCGCAAAATATTATATAAATTACATTTTACACGTAACTCTACCCTTTCTAAGCTTCCATTTCCTGAATATGGCTTCAAATGTGGGTAAGTTTCTATGTTGCGAACAATTACATTTTACACGTAACTCTACCCTTTATAAGCTTCCATTTCTTGAATATGGCTTCAAATGTGGGTAAGTTTCTATGTTGCGAACAATTACATTTTACACGTAACTCTACCCTTTATAAGCTTCCATTTCCTGAATATGGCTTCAAATGTGGGTAAGTTTCTATGTTGCGAACAATTACATTTTACACGTAACTTTACCCTTTATAAGCTCCATTTCTTGAATATGGCTTCAAATGTGGGTAAGTTTCTATGTTGCGAACAATTACATTTTACACGTAACTCTACCCTTTCTAAGTTTCCATTTCCTGAATATGGCCTCAAAGGTTCCCTGTTACGAATACAATTTTCCTTAGTCATATTCCTCTCCTTCTACAACGCATCAGAGTCGTTGAAATCGTTACATATTGCGTTCGTTTACTTCGACCAGATTAGGATTCGTCCGGACTAATCCATGGGTGTCTACGCTTTCACATTCCAGTATATTAATGTCGATCCATTATGACTTTTAGGCACATCTCTCGATACGATAATGCTACGAGTTAGCACGAAGATAGTAACGGCATTTCTTATCGCACCTACCTTGTGATGTATTTCACTAAGTTACGTTTCTTCCATTCGTTAACATTCGATACGTTCAGACGTAGGTTGCACCAAGGATGCGGTGGTTATAGCACTATATTAGCAAATAAGCCACAATATAAAACACGGTAAATTTTATGATTCAGTGGGACAGTTTGAACATTCGGGTTACCGCTTTAGGCCTACAACGTGAAACTGCCACCTATTTTGGATATTTTTGGTAATCATTTTGTGTAAATTTCTGTATACTTTCGTTACCCTGCAAAAATAGTTCCGTTACATAGAAACTTAGTAATTCTGTGAGAAGTTTAAAGCAAAGTCATGAACGCCGTAACTGTTAATGAAAAAGTAAATTATTTTAGAGTAAATTAGCCTAGAAAATAATTTGTACTTTTTGTTTATTTTTTGTTTCCACTAAATTATCATTCACAGTACTGCAGAATTGTATCTAAATAATATTATAACACATTTAACACATGTGTGTTTTTCTCTTCGTAACAACAGAAACCTGATACGAGATGCCTTCAATCGTAACAAGTCGAAACGTATAAATTACTTCATTATTAAAAAATTAATAATTATAAAATATGTCTGTTACGTAGGCTACATTGTTTTTAATGTTATCGTTGCCGAAAACGCGCCTAAGCTAACCTTATTCTCTAATTTCTCATTACGTTAACCTAACTTTTCTGTTTTTCGTGATTTAGTTTCAGTAATTAAATCCCCATTCTAATACAATCTGCTATTAGATTCGTTCTTTGTAATTTCCACCTGAAATTTCCAAAACATTATTTAGTCTGTATTCGTTAGATTTTGTTTATTCTGAATTATTTTTTCACTTTGCACTATATATATATATAACGTATTAAGAATATTAAACGAACGATAACTGCCCCACATTCAAACAGAATCAAATACTTTTTTGCATGCTTCCCTGAATTGTAGAGGACGGAAGGTCTGTTGTTTTTGGTGAAGATCGGTTGAGGGAAAGGGGTAGTTTACCTGCAACGGTTTTTTTTATCAAGGGTAATTTTGTTTGTTTGGCAAACGATAACAGCCGCAAATTCAAACAGAATCAAATAATGTTTCGCATACAGCCCTGAATTGTAGGGTTCTCAAGATCTGTTGATTTTGGTAAAGATCGGTTAGGGGAAAGGGGTAGTTTACCTGCAACGTTTTATGTTTTAACAAGGGTATTTTCTATGGCAAACGATAACAGCCGCAAATTCAAACATAATCAAATACGTTTTTGCATACAGCCCTAATTTCTTGAGTACTAAAGACCTATTGTTTTTGGTGAAGATCGTTTAAGGGAAAGGGGTAGTTTACCTGGCACGTTTTTTGTTTTATCAAGGGTATTTTCTATGGCAAACGATAACAGCCGCAAATTCAAACAAAATCATATTATATTTTGCATGCAGCCCTGAATTGCAGAGTTCTCAAGACCTATCGTTTTTGGTGAAGATCGGTTAAGGGAAAGGGGTAGTTTACCTGCAACGGTTTTTTATCGAGGGTTATTTTACTTCCATATTCCTTAAGGAATGGAAGTATGGTGATGGCAAAAAAAAATCGTGTTCGAGATTATTACTTCCATATTCCTAAAGGAATGCTTTCACATTCCAGTATATTAATGTCGATCCATTATGACTTTTAGGCACATCTCTCGATACGATAATGCTACGAGTTAGCACGAAGATAGTAACGGCATTTCTTATCGCACCTACCTTGTGATGTATTTCACTAAGTTACGTTTCTTCCATTCGTTAACATTCGATACGTTCAGACGTAGGTTGCACCAAGGATGCGGTGGTTATAGCACTATATTAGCAAATAAGCCACAATATAAAACACGGTAAGTTTTATGATTCAGTGGGACAGTTTGAACATTCGGGTTACCGCTTTAGGCCTACAACGTGAAACTGCCACCTATTTTGGATATTTTTGGTAATCATTTTGTGTAAATTTCTGTATACTTTCGTTACCCTGCAAAAATAGTTCCGTTACATAGAAACTTAGTAATTCTGTGAGAAGTTTAAAGCAAAGTCATGAACGCCGTAACTGTTAATGAAAAAGTAAATTATTTTAGAGTAAATTAGCCTAGAAAATAATTTGTACTTTTTGTTTATTTTTTGTTTCCACTAAATTATCATTCACAGTACTGCAGAATTGTATCTAAATAATATTATAACACATTTAACACATGTGTGTTTTTCTCTTCGTAACAACAGAAACCTGATACGAGATGCCTTCAATCGTAACAAGTCGAAACGTATAAATTACTTCATTATTAAAAAATTAATAATTATAAAATATGTCTGTTACGTAGGCTACATTGTTTTTAATGTTATCGTTGCCGAAAACGCGCCTAAGCTAACCTTATTCTCTAATTTCTCATTACGTTAACCTAACTTTTCTGTTTTTCGTGATTTAGTTTCAGTAATTAAATCCCCATTCTAATACAATCTGCTATTAGATTCGTTCTTTGTAATTTCCACCTGAAATTTCCAAAACATTATTTAGTCTGTATTCGTTAGATTTTGTTTATTCTGAATTATTTTTTCACTTTGCACTATATATATATATATATATATATATATATATATAACGTATTAAGAATATTAAAAAAATAAAATAATATAAATACGTATTAATAATATATCGTATGCAAATTAGAGACAATGATCATTTAATTTCTCCTTAAGTTATATTATTTCTCATACGATCCACCTTTCCTTGTACGTGTTAATAAGATGTATATAAACTGGGCAGTACTCAAAAATGAATAACATTTCAGAGCTCCTAGATACTAACACGGACCTTATAAAATCAATCCTTCAGAAATGTCTTGTCATAAGGATTTACTATTTGCGTCAGCGCATTATTGTCACCTGAAAATGTTCCTGCAGTTTTAACATCATACCGTCACTCTTATCTATTAAATAAATTTAAATACAAAGACGTTTCACTCTCAGCATAACTTTAGTGAGAGCATTCAAGACTTCGAATAAACGTACTAAGTGTTTCGGTAAAACTAAATAAATCATTAGCTACTCTGGGGGGGGAAATGTTTCAACGACCAACAGGTGGACTCACCATGTACAGGTTTTTGTTGGTTTCCTGCGACTCACTTTCAAAACCGACAACGTAATTGAGAAATTAATTTACATAAATAAAAACCTGCGTCTAGCCGGCGCGTGCAGTGTGATAGACCAAGGAGTTCTGCGTTAACTAGGTAAGCATAAGTAGAGGCAAACAGCCTGGAGCTGGAGAGTCGTCTACTGGAACGTGCTGGAATGTTACTGGAGAAAGTCAACAAAGACACAACGTCCTTGTGGGCCTCGACAACCTAGTTTTGTATTTAAAAAATAATAGGAAGATTATACACTCGCGTATATACGCGTTCAGAATTACCATTACACGGCAGACTTATTTGAAGATAATTGCTCCGATGTTTCGTCACGATCGGCTTCAGTTTGTTTGCTGACCTCTTGTTAACCTCAACACTCGGTTGGTAAAACCGACGTACAACTGTGACGTAAAGAGTAAGGATCAACCCTCGCATTCAAGGGAGCACAGATAAAAAGTTGAATGAAGTAAGGTGTCTGAGGATAAAAAAAGAGGGAGAACAGTACGTAAAGAAAAGGCAAGTGAGAATTTCTGCGAAAATAAAGAGGATTATTCGCCAAAGAGCCGTGTGTAAAACCACAACACGCATAGTAAAAAAACGTTAAAGTGTCACTAACAACAGATCATGTCTGCGATGAAAGTTGCAGTCTGCTGAGAAATGTGTAAACAAATATTCGTCTGTTCCTTTAAACAGCAACAGACCTGAAATACTTTATTACTTTTAAGAGACTTCCGCGGAAATAAGTGATTTTATTTCACATTAACATGTCAAACACACGCGTGCGCGCGCTACTTGTAGTTTGGGAATGAAACTGTGATTTTCCAATGAATGAGGTGAGACAGCCTTTCCAGCTTTCTTCAGACAAGATCGAAAATACCTACGTCCAGTCTGAAACTGGGTGAGGTAATAGTCGATCTCTACATTCTTCCTTCCGCCCACGGTTGCACCTGCTTTATGAGCTGTCTTACCAGTGACCACGGTCTTCTGCTCCCAGGTTTTCTGCTTTCTGCCAGCTCTCCTGGCTTCGTGCCTATCGGCGTGCATCTTCACCACCTACTTCCTTCTCCTCTGGAAGAGTATCTTACGTTCCTTGGCGAGAAGGTCGCAGTCCTCCGGCAACGACCAAGACAGCCGGTTCGAAAACCGTGCGGCAGGTCAATGCTACTAGAAGAGCACTTCGTCTTTGGACCTGGGCTGGTTTCTTCCTGTAGATCTTACGATTCAGAGAATCTGCTCACACTTCCGCTCCATGCAGTAGGACTGACTCGACAGTTGCCATCAAAAGTATTCTTCTGGTTGACTTCGGGCCGCCGATGTTGGCAATGAGCCGACTAAGCGCCACCATCACCACTTCGTCGCCTTCTCCACCATTCGCCTAATCTGCTAAAAATACTCAACTTGGAGTCGATCACCACACCGAGATACTTCACCGCTGGCTTTGACTCGACCACTTCTCTCCGACTCGTAACGGGATTATGTTGGGAATCCTCTTCTTAGTCTTCCGTCTTGCTCAGGGCTTACGTCAGGCCGTGAGATACCATCCAGTTGTTGACTAATCGCATCATCCTGTTGAGCTTGATCTGGGCCTGGTCGATGGTACCATCGTCGGCGTACTCCACCAAACACGATTCTTCCGGCACTCCATCCTCAGCAGGCCGTCATATCATGCGTTCCAGAGGTCCGTCCAAGGACTGAACACTGGGCTGCCGCGGCCGTGACAGCCATCCGTCGCTGTCCTTCCAGCGTCCCATAAAGCAGCGCTCTGCCCCCGAGATAATCGTTCACCATCCGCAGCAGGTACCTCGGCACGCGAAAGTCATGGTGCAACGGCTCCAGCATGTTGCTCCACCTCACGGAGTTGAACGCAGTGTTACCAGCACCACAAGCCTTCGCTGCTGGGTGCTGGGTGGACCACTTCCTCTATCGCGTCCACCGTCGATCTTCCCGACCTGAAGCCGAACTGCTTCTTATGGAGATCTGTAATTCTGATGGCTGTTGTCAGACTTGTCCTGATGAGTTTCTCCAGTAACTTCCCAGCCGTGACTACCATTCGATGTGGTCGGCACGACGACGGGAAGTTCTGGGTCACCTTATTTCTTGCTGATCAGCACAAGACTTGCTGTCTTCCAACGAGCGCAGAACACCACCGATGTCAAGAACGCGTTGAATATTTTCACTAACAACTCTTGCTTCCGACGAAAGACCGACTTCAGCACCTCGCTCGAGATCCTGTTGACATCTTCACACAAATTCTTGTTGCGCGCCTTGCTGAGTTGATCGCCCGTCGAAGTTCTTTCCTCGGAGCCTTGTGCTCAGCCAATGTGATATTTGCCTTAGCACGATCCCTTTTCCGCTGTACGATGCTTCGCAGACTGAGGCACCTCCTCCGCATATCTGCAACGTCTTGAGTCCATCAGTACACCGGAGGCCTCCCATAACAAGGTCTTGCCCTCGGGATGGAAGAATCGCACACTCTCAAGTCTGTGTTCATTGTGGAAATGACGAGCGATTCGGCAGAGCCTCTTCCATCTTGACCTTGTCCCTCAAGCACGTCAGCTCCTCTTGCCAGTTATTCCGCAAATTTGTCGGCGTCCATCTTCTTTACATTCCACCTGAGGAGAGTTGCCGTGAATTCATTAGCATCTGCGAAAGCGTTGAACTGCTGAAGTCTTCCTGTCCAGTCTTCTAGCACCCTCCAACTCCGGTTCCGCCGCACCAGGGAATCAGACGCAAAGTATTCGTCCGAGACAGTAACGGTACTTCCAAGGTTTGGGAAAGTTGTTATTCCGAGATTGAGGACTAGAAGGCGCTCGCGCTGCCATCTCTAAAAGTCTATCCCGGGTACCTGTGTGAGGCATGCCCCATTTAACTGCTCTCGCATTAAAGTCCTCAGCCGCCACCTTGCTTCCTTCCGTGCTCAGAACGTTGTCCTCCAGGCCATCTATCTTCCCTCTAAATTCCTTTACCGGCCCGTTTGGCGTAAAGTAGACGCTCTAAACATCACGCCTCCACTCTTGACCGAAACGAACCCTATTCCTGGTGTGTGAGCTTCGACTTGGGTCTTCACTGGATCTGGAATCCAGATGGAGGCCGTTCCCATTAAATCGGGGTACCACGATGGGGAGTCTCAGTCTCAGTACTGCTCGCTCAGCAGCAGCAAATCGGCCTTCTTCTCGAGCGTCAACTGTTGCAGCAGATCGTTGGCTATCTTGCTCCTATTCGAGTTTCCTTGATGATTTAGATTATCGTATCGATTTCTTGGCCTTCATTTTGTTATTACCAACAGGTATCGCAGTAGACTATGTCGAGGCCTCTTCCTGTCGCATCCTCATCATCCGCATCACTCTTCAACTCCTCCCAGCTACCCCGGCAATCAGCGATGATGTCGATCGCCTCCTCCAGTTCGATCAAGCCGTTCTTCACATTTATCGAGATGTTTCTCTGACGGCAGACCGCGCCCTTCATCCTGGAGATGATTTGTCGGTACCTCTTGAGCTCTTCTTCTTTTTCACGTTGCTGCTCGTAATTAGTTCTGTCCTCCGGGAAAAGTCTTATGTGGATACCCGCAGTTAGCTCCCATGCTGCGGTTCTCTTCTTCGTTGGTAGAGTGGGCCGCTCTTTCGACCTCCGCTTTGCCTCCTATCGTCTCACTCTATATGGCAACTGCTAAAGACCTCGCCGATGGCTCCGTAACCTTGTTCCAATCCCCGGAGGAAATGTTATGGTTGTCTCTAGATGGGGTCGTCTACAATAAACTCCTCCGCAGCAATGAGGGCCTCTGTATAAGTGAATTCTCTTCAGCTGCATTCATCGTGACTTTCGTGTCGCTTAACCCATTATCTGCCAGAAAGACCAAGTGACCCACCCCCATGGAATATTTAAAATATAAAGTAACAATTAAATAATATTAAAAGCATAATGGTTAATATTCGGGAAATGTTTTAATGTTTAAACAATTTTTCGCTTATGCGATTACTTAAAAAACTTTTTAAGAAACCTCTGCATAGATATTTGCTGAAACTGATGTGTTTATTGTTAGAGCCAACAAAAATATGGCAATTTATTCGTTCATAAATATTGTCATTGTATTATGTAATAGTTAAGACAGACGGACAGATAGAAAAAGAGAGAAGGAGTGAGAGGGAGGAATTCGCACATGTGTATGTGTGTATTTGTTTAATATCAAACAGAATTATCACTGTTGCACACCACTATAGAAAAATTATTCCGATTAGCCCTTTCAAGCTTCACAGCTCATCGTCAGATCGGAAATCTTTTTCCGATCCGATCCGTCAGCTTAATCTGACGATGAGCTGTGAAGCTTGAAAGCTCTAATCAGAATAATTTTTCTATAGTGGTGTGCAACAGTGATAATTCTGTTTGTGATTTTAACCACTAGCACAACTTTCTTAATTATATCTTTTAATATGTCTGACAATGGAGCGTGTACTCTCCACCGCGGCTATGAAAAACATCAGTCCAATCTTCGGCCCATCCTTTAACAAGTAAAACTGACAAGGAAATGTGTGAAGTCTTGACAAGGCTTGTCAAGCCTTGAACAGGCTGCTACAGCCTTGGCAAGACTCGACAAGTCTCGAACAGGCTCGGCACATTTCCTTGCAAGTTTCCTTGAAACTGACCATCCATTTACAAGTGAACTTTGCAGTGATCCAGTCGTTGTTTTCAATATGCCTCCCGTTCAAAACCGTCAAATAGCCTGTTTTGCTGTAATTTTAGCAAAGTGTTTGAAAGCAAAAAGAAGACATAGGTTTTGGTCGCGAAGTTGGTTTTTGCAAAGGAACTTACACAGTCACGTAAATTTATTAGATTAAATGATGCAGACAGTTACGGAAATTCCGACTTCGTATGGATGAAGTCGGTTACATAAGAAATAAATAATTCACAGTAAATAAAAAGACAATAACACACAATAGACAAACCAATACCTACAAAACAAACTGTACGAGTTGTAAATAGCGCAAGCGGATGTGACCTTGACGGACCATCCGTAGTGTACACCGCTGGCCCGGAAAAAACTGACGTGACTTGCAATGAAAACTTCCAAACGGTTTGAATGCCGCAAGGATCCTTGTCGCAAGCATTTTCTTGGCCTTGCCATGGCATGTTGCGCCCATCCACTATAAAACTGACAAGGATCCTTGTCAAGGCTTCCGAAGAAATTGGTCGAGACTTGACAAAGAAATTGCTTAAGACTTGCCAGTAAAGAAACTTGCAAGGAAAACTGTAAGTGGATGTGCCGTTTTGGGGAAAAAGCCCTACTGAATATCTTATTTTGTTATTTCTCATCCAGTTTTTTAAATATTATTTTCTTGTTTTTTGCCTTCTAAAACATAGAAATGCACTAATTTGAGCTTTTCTACTTTTTTGTTATTTCCCTTTACAACTTTTATTTTTTTTTTTAATCATGAAAATGCAAAAATGTATGTATCTTAAGAACTATCAAACAGAATTTAATGAATTTAGGTTTATTTTTTGAAAAGTACAAAAAATCTGGGTATGCTGAACGTTATACCTTCCCTCTTCAAGTTGTACAGCTTTAAAAAATTCTAATTCGAATAAAAAAACATACATTATAGTGTGGTAAATAAGTATGCAACATTCTTACTATTTTAGATGTATCAGGTTTTTATCTTTGGAAAACTGAAAAATCCAATCTTCGGAAAATTGGTTTCAAAGTTATAACAAAAAACTAAAATTGTCAACACTTTTTGATCACTTGTTTTATTTATCACTAATAACTAAATATTTGCATTTATTGACAACATCAACACAAAATAAAATTTGTTTCGAAATTTATTACGTCACAGGTTGTATCTGAAAATCACTTCCTACAAAATATATAGGCCACCATATACTAATGCTTTCAGTTTATATTTTTAACAGTCTCCTGTTCCATATGAGAATCCTTCTTATTCTTTTTTCTCTCTTCCGCTTGTGGCTGAGCAACTTTTAGTTTTTAGCTAAATAAGTTTTATATTTTGAACACTTCCAGGCCTTGGCAAGCCATAATCTCTTCTTGTCAAATTTTTGTTTAGCTGTATTCACTCAGGACTACACTAGCAGCTTCTTGAAAAGCGTCTAAGATCTTCATAACTCTAGTGTTGTACTCACATACAGCTTCATGCAAACTAGTTTCTAATTTTTTTTAAGTGAATCTAGTTTTTGTACACTAGAGTAACCTAATCTAATGTAATAATCTTTTACTATATTATATTATACTAGCAAAATACCCGTGCTTTGCTACGGAGTTTCACGTTGTACGTAATGAAAATCTTATTTAATTAATAAAGTTCAATTAAAGTAGGTTTCTTATAAATAAATAATTAAAACCTCTTATATATTTTTTTTTAAATAAACATTAAACATTTTTGTTATATGAAGTTGTGTTGAGTATGACAACATTTCAGATTTTTCTTCAATTTATGAACTTGTAATGAAGAACTAATCATCGGATCATTAAAAAACTTCTTTGTACACAAAGTTTTTAGTTTTTCCTTCTGGCTGAAGAATAACCAGACTGTCAGGAGTGCTAACTCTTGAACAGGCAATGTACAACTGGCCATGAGAGAAACAGTCTTCCCTCAGATCTATGCCAGCCATTTTCAAAGACTGTCTTTGAGCTTTGTTGATTGTCATTGCAAAACAGACTTTGATGGGAAATTGTAGTCTTTTAAACTGAAAATGGTAGTCTGACAGGATTAAAGGAATGCGAGGTATGAAAACTGTTTCTCCAGAACTACAGCCAGTGAATATAGTTGCCTCAACAACGTTCTTATGTAAAGATTTTACCTGCAGTCTGGTACCGTTGCAAAGTTTCGGTGGTATTAAGTTCCACAGCAGCATAATGGGAGCCCCAACTATTAGGTGAAGGTTATGTGGGGGTATTCCTGGAGGGTTGAGCATGTGGAGGAACTCTACCGGATAATGCACAGCGTCTTCTACCTCTACTACGGGATCTACCGACTGATATTTTACAACATCGGCTGGAAGTTTTTCTAACAATAAGTTGTTAATGATTGCTGCTGTCTCATTTCTTAGGGTTAGAATAGCTCTTTCTTTGAGCCAAGATGAGTCACTTATATTCAATAAGTCTGGGTATATTTTATCTGTCAAAGTCTTAAGGTCTTTTACAACTTCACATAGGTTATTTGGAATGTTAACTTTTCCATCTTCCTCTTTTAACTTTCTATCACCAATCTGTAACAGTAAGCTTGAAAACTCTTCCGCTTTAAAATCACCTTTAAGATGCACCCGCATGTTTACTCTTAAGGAACGAACTTGAACTTTGGGCCAGAGGTAAGATGACTTCAGGCAGGCTTTAACTTCATCTGCTCGTGTTCCCCGAGGCACAACAGGTAAAGTCTGTCTAAAGTCTCCGGCCAGTAGTACTGTTATTCCACCCATCAGGTTTTTACTGCTACAAATGTCCTGTAAAGTTCTGTCTAGGGCTTCTATCCCTCGTTTGTGAACCATGGTGCATTCATCCCAAACTATCAACTTGCACTCTTTCAAGACCTTGGCTGTGTCACTTTGTTTTGAAATGTTGCAGAGTGGAGTCTGGGAGATATTTAAATTCAGAGGCAGTTTAAAGGCAGAGTGAGCTGTTTTACCTCCATCCAGCAATGTAGCTGCTATACCTGAAGAAGCCACAGAGATGGCAATCTTTCTGTCTTTCCTAACGCTGGCAAGAAGTAGGTTTAGTAGGAACGTTTTTCCAGTGCCACCAGGTGCGTCGAGAAAAAACAGCTGACTGAGTCCATCATCAATGTTGGCAATGAGCTCATTATAAGCGTTCTTCTGATCCGCATTAAGTTAATCCGCATCAGGATTATTCTCTGAATACTTTTTGACAGCTTCTCTGTGCCTTTTTCTTTTGCTGGAGTCACTGAACCTGGCACGACATTTCCTTCCTCGTCACTTCGTACAGGGAGGAGCTACTTCACTTTCGTGAGAGTGGTCCTGGGTTTATGGTTCTGTTACTTCGTCAGGCACTGGAGGAGGGCTGTGAGAAGCAGTTGTTGGTAACAGTACGTCTACCGGAAGTAATGTAGGCGGCGTCTGCATTAGGGACGATTGTTGGTCATAAGGTTTTGGCATTTCATCTATTGGAATGATTGGCTCAAAGTGTGCCGACATCATGGGGCCTGAACACTTCATTCTTATAACTGGCTTCCCTTCGTCAGGCCCCCCAAATCTCATAATCAACGCGCCATCTCGATATACTTGAATATCATATGGGTAAAGTTCACCAGCAGCCATGATTTCACTGCAAATAGCGTATGTGGTGCGAAGAGACATATGAGATTGGTATTGTGTCTTAGTTCTGTAATTTATGGTCCCACACGGCATCATAGTAAAGGGTTTCAACCGTCACCAGTTGTTGGAAATGTGTTGGACGACAGTGGCCCGCAAATCATTAGCTTGTGAGTCAGTATCGTACATGAGGCATGATAATGAGTAAAAGAAACATGATCCATCACCTGTCATGGGAACTATTCGATGAGGCACCACTACACCATCGATGGATATGTGTTCCATTGTACCTTAAGAAAAAGAATAACCGAATAATTGCATAATTGCATATTTATGCAATGTTAATTGCATAATTAACAAGTAAAAATATTAACCTTCGTATTATTTGAATTAGCAGCCATCCTTACTATTTCTTTTATGAAATTGCTAAACTGCTACAATTTTTTGTTCAGACAAAGCTTTTCGTCAGGTCGTTGTTCAAGACCTGATGATGTCAGAGATGACGAAAAGCTTTGTCTGAACAAAAAATTGTAGCAGTTTAGCAATTTCACAAAAGAAATAAAAATATTAACACTCACCTTGGTATAAATATAACTGCCTGTAGAAAAAAATACACTAAAAAATACACTGGGAAGTATACTTCCCATAGCCCATTAAAGGGTTAAACGAATTTTGCGGAAAATATGACCAAGTCCAATCGATTTCTGGTATCAAAATACCCTTAAGTACCAACTTTCGAGAAAATCATTCAATACAATTATTGCTCGCTTAATAGTATAGGATTAGATAGATTGTACAAATTTTCAACTCTTAGTTTGTTTATTTACATTCATAGCAACAGCTATTTATTATTTATTTCGAGAAAATCGTTAGAGCTGTTTCCGAGAAAAAAAGGACATACATTTATTAATTAATTGAACTTCGGAATTTTCTCGACTATAAGAACCTGCAAACAACCAAGTTTTTTTCAATTTAAAACAATGACTATATAAGCCAGATACCAGTGACTGACTCACTGATCACGATATCTCTGAAACCAATGGATGGATATCAATGAAACTTTGAACATAGCTTCATCATAGGTTCACGCCACCATGCGGTCTGGGTTCGATTTCCGCCGTGGGTAAAAATATAATTTGTCTTTTAGTAATCACTCTCCAACGAATATAAGGCGATGAAAAACCGGCGAGTGTTTCATCAGTCTAATAATAACTTTTTATTTAGTCGTTGGGGGCTGAAGTGAAACTGTATGTTCCACATACCTGTAAAAGAATATAGCCTACAATGAAACATAAACACAAAGTATGTAAACCATAAAATATTACATTGTATTAGCACAAGAATAAATTTCTTCTTAAAGTATATTTTTGGTAAATATTCAATACAAACGTCAAAATATCTGATATGTAAAGAAAATTACAGCAACCGTAATACGTAAATTGAAAAGAAGCTACTCGATAACTCGTTTATATTATATTAAGTTTTTTCAATTTAAAACAATGATTAAAAACTCAGGACTAAATGTATTCGGGGTTTCCAGTAAACTGAGATGGCAACCACTTCATTTACCAAGTATGCAATTCCCGCAATAAATTTCAGTATTTGGTTTTTTGCCCCTTAGGAGTGAAAGTTTTTAAAACCGTTTCTTAGTGAGCACCTAAGACCTATGATGAAGCTATGTTCAAAGTTTCATTGATATCCATTCAGTGGTTTCAGAGATATCGTGATCAGTGAGTCAGTCAGTGGTATTTGGCTTATATAGATATAGAAGATTATATAGATATAGATTATATTATACTATATTATACTTATACTATATTAGGCTTTAAATTGTTCTACATAATTTTTGTTGTACTTTTCCAATATATAACAGTGTCATAAGTAATTGTAGACAAAACTTAAAAAATTACACGTTTCATGAATTTTCAGTCCTCTTAAATAACAGAAAAGTAAATATAACTATTTCTTGTTATACAACTAACTAAGTACTTGTGTTCTGAGTCAGTAGTGAAATAGTTATATTTAGTTAAGTAACGGACACGTCATGGACAATGAAATCGAAGAATTTAACAGAAAAGTAATTCACTGAACCCATGATATGCAAACGGGTTGTGTGTGTGTGTGTGTGTGTGCGCACGCGCGTGCGCGCGTGCGTGCGTGCGTGCGTGTGCGTGGATACTCATATATAAACACAAATACATAGTGATAATACAAATTTTACCAGAATTATGCACAAAATTGTGGAAAATGGTATTTAGTTTAGGATATAGGTATATTAAATCACAGAGGATTTAATTTAGATGTTAAAAATAAATGCATCACTGTCATTGCTAAAAAAAGTCAAGAAATTCCAATAAGAGCAATTCCAGTTACAGCTGGACAAGGTATCCTTAAAAAAATGTAAATATTGATCTCAAAAGTACATAAAAAGTAACAAAATCAAAAAAATGTTGTTACACTAACAAACAGTGGCATAACACTAATTTTGTTAACATACAGTGGCATAACTGCAGGTCCCACTATGCAGGGGGGTCTGTGAACTACGGGGGCCCAAGCAAATATTTGCTTAATTTTTTATACATGGATATAACCCATTGAACTTAAGTAAAACCAAATTTTTACATTTATCATCCAAAACAAATACATTTATTTGTTTACTATTATTTTACCAGTACCTATTGATGTACTTTGAGAGTACAAATTATTTAGTTAACTGGCCAATAGAGTGATGATTTCAGTAAAAATACACCAAGGCCACCTAAATTCGGCCAAATGACCATTCTCCTCACTGAAATTTATTAAGAATTGTCTGCGTAGCATGACGTCTCAAAACAGACTGAGCGGACTTAGTGTACTACGTGTAGTAAATGAAATTGGTACATCAATTAATACTAATGAAATAATAAACACGTTTACATCTCACAGTGCAGTTAAGATTATGAAATGTTTAAGTTAAAGAAAACTAAATTAAAATTAATTCAAATTCGTACTATTTTTTTAATATAGTAATGACATTGAGATAATGTTACTTTGCTTTGTAAATGCTAGATTTCTACCAATTACAAATTGCGTTTTTATGTTCCTTTGTAATGTTTTAAAATACAAAATCCCTATTTTTGCAAAACAATATGTCTTTTTATCACAACACCTTTCTTTAATTCCAATGCCAATTCGTACTATAAAAAAATTATTGCAAATTACAAGGCTATAAGCATATGATAGAAAGTTTAAAAGGTGAAATAGATTTCCATATTCCATATAAACATTTCCATATATGAAATAGATTTTATAAATTATAGTAAAAAATAAAACAATAAAATAGTTTTAGTGATTTTCACTCGTCACTACTCGTTTTACTGATTTTGACGAGTGAAAATCACTAAAACTATTTTATTGTTTTATTTTATACTATAATTTACAAAATGGATTTTCACCAAGTAAAGGCATCAAGCATTAAATAGATTTTAAAAATATGAGATTAGTTAATAAAGTGTACGATATAAAATTTAATATAAACATTCAATGTCTTAAATTTAATAAATTTTTTACTTTTTTCAAGATGCATACAAGTTCAATAAATGGCAAAATTATAACTAGCTACTAGTGACATGTCTGATTATCAGTATTTTTTTACATTCATCGAAGACATAAAAGATACTATGTAACAAGTCAAACTATTAATTTAAAGAAAGTTATATTTTATTAATTAAGTATATCCTACAAGAAAGAACAGTAATTCTGTTCATATTACATAATTTTTGTGGTTGCTACAGCTATAAGGAGGGGTTATTATTCAAGAGGGAACAGAAGCATGAATAGTGGAGGGACGTGGATAGTGGGGGGACAAAGGATTCCTGCAGAGGAGCCAAGAAAAAAGTTACGCCACTGCTAACATAACACGCACAAAAGTAAAAAATACAAAACACTGACACTATAAAGAATTATATGAAAGTGTGGTTTACGTAGTCATATGCCTGTATTGACATGAATATAGACTGTCACAGCATTGACATTCAGTCAAACCTTTTGCCTGCAGGTGTTATGATTTGTTGCATTGTGAATATTCTTCGACAATCATTAGATTCCACTCAGGTAGCCAATCACTGTTACCAATGTTGTGAAAAATCCACTGATACCATCTGTCATACATTCCAAACATGTGGCACTGTCGAGACAAGATTTTTACAAAAATATAAAAAGTATATCTATGTTTAAAAATGATTTTATTGAAAAATTTATTAACTAAACTTGTACAAGAATTATATAGCACTACAAGAAAAACAGCCTTTAAGCTGTAACATGCTGCCACAAAACCTGTGTTTATTATCTATACATACATTATACCCAAGTACACCGCTTTAATATAGCCTGTCGCAGATGTTTTGCAGTCAAAAATATAGATCTTCTTCAATATGCAATTCTGGCAACACTGAAAGCTCACCGTAAAACTGCTGATACCATTATGGAAGACTTGTTTTTGCCCCCTACACCAGAACTAATGAAGAACTTCTGGTGGCCATTCTTGTGGAATGCCAGCAGGACTGTTCAAATCCACTTGCAACTTCACCTGCAGAGTACTGGAAACAAACAATACTTATTCCATATCTTGACTCTTTATGTCATCTTTGGGGAACAGATTTTCTGAGGAAATGTACCAGCATGTTCGACACTATGTCTACATACCTTCCTAATGCTAAATTTGACCATCAGAGACTTGAAATAGAGGATGAATGTTCTGCTGAATTTTACAGAATGGATGGTTTGAATCTGAAGCTGAATTGTGGTGAACATCTGGAGTGAAAATGCCTGATTAGCAGGCATTAAATGACTTGGAAATGCTAGAATTGATTAAATAAGCAAACACATTCTTTCCTGCCACAAAAATGCCCTAACAATCTCAATAGCAACGAGTACTATTAGAAATACTCTTATTCATGAGTACTACGAAAGGTCATTTGGCACCTTAAGATATGTCAAAACATGGTGAGGTCAACAAAATCAAAACACTGTCTAACAGATTATGCTTAATGACCATCCACGTGAAGATGGTTTTGGAAAAGAAGAAAGACGGTTACAAATGACATTAGAAAGCAAAGGGATGCACAAGAAGTATTAATATGTAGAAAAAGAATAAAATAAAAGACCTTTAAGTTATTATGTACAATTTATTATTTTAATTTCTTATTCTAATAACTTCCACATGTCTGTACATACACAGACTAAGCATAAATCCAGCAGTTCTTGTGGACAATACAAGAATTACCCTGGTAATTGATAACAGATGAAAACTCAGCGACATCTGGATAAGGGACAGCATTACATATCTATAAGGAACAAGTTAATAAGCATAGTACATGGACTGGAAACAAAGGAAAAGAGAATGATGATACATGAAGGACATCAAGACCAGAACAGTACTGGCTAAGATAGTTTTCTTCAAGAAGAGGATAATGTTGAAGTCAAATATTGACACAGCATTAAAAAAACTTTTTGGAATTAAATGTACAAAATACAAGAATGTGTTGAAGCAAGAGCTAAACAATACAGGAACTAGTAACAAAAAGAGTGTAGCATTTGAATTGTGTCATTAGAAGAAATTGCTGGTAATCAAGTGAAATGTTTAAACAAAAAATGGAAAGGTTCTAGAGAGACTAAGAAAAAACTGTATGGAGTCCAATACACACACACACACACACACACATGACCATAGGTTTTGTAGTTTCAAACCATTATATAGTCTACTCATGGGCACGACATTACATAGACATGACTGAAAGCAACTAGATAACAGTTTCTTTTAATTAATAAGTTGTGTAAGTGGTTTTAGTCACAAACAGAAATTATGCACTTGCATACCACTAAGTGCTTCGGGCCTCTCAACTCATCATCATAATATCAAATATTTCCGATCTGATGATGAGCTGAGAGGCTTGAAAGCACTAATTGAGAATTTTTTATATAGTGGTGTGCAACAGCGAAATTTCTGTTTGTAATTAGATAACAGTTATTAAAAAAATAAGAAATTTAAAACACATGTGAAGCAGGATGAAAGTACTCTGCTTTTATACAGTAAAAAATTACCCACAAGCTGCAACACCCTGAGGTATCAGGATATCCACATGATTAGGACGCGAGGATAAAACTAAAACAATATGTCAAAAACATTTTGGAATCTTGAGACTTAGTTCTTCAACAGAATGTGGTATTCAAAAAGGACAGAAAATTGTCTACAACCTAATGTGGCATATGAATATATTGAAAGAAACCCTGCAAATATTAATATGAACAACAAAGTGCTTGCAATTGGGAAATTATTTAGAAGGTGAAGAGGGGACCGAAAAAGAATAATGTATGTTTCACAGTGGATCAGGTCTTCCAACATGACCAACTCTCTTGAGAAAACAAGAGCAACAACATACAGTAATCCCTCAATGTCCAGGGCCTTATAAAACTTTGCCAATATGAAATTCATGTATGTTAATTCTATCTGTCAAAGGTAAAAGGTAGGTTAGGTTCCTGAAAATGAAACTCTTAGTTGGGAAAATGACTGAAAAAAATTACACCACATCAGAGAAATATTGTTATTATACATACTTGAGTAATTATAAAAACAAAGCATTATTAAAAAAATAAATCATTAATAGAGTAGACACACAAAAATAAAAATAAAAATTAATTTAAAGGCAAATACATTTGAAAAGGTTTCATTAATTACAGAAAGTCTAAGATTTTTATACATATATTGCTTCCTTCTATCTTTTTGAGGTCTGAAAAAAAAAAAAAAAAAAAATGCTCCTTGTATGGAGTGAGAGGCACATTAGTTCCTAAAAGTCAATACAGTCTCCAAAAAAGATGAAGAATTCATGGACCAGTAGTTATCATAGCCTTTTAGAAGTGATTTAATATTTCTTTTGCATACATAACAGTAGGTGAATATTGTAACGCAACAGAAATGCTGACATCCATGTTACATAAAAATTAGGTTAACAAAATAATAAACAAGTCAATATATAACCCCATGATAAAACAAAAATCTAATAATTACATTTATAATTATAGATAAAGATAAATAAGGATGCAAGGTAGAATTAACGAGAATAAACAAACCTGTAAGTTAGATAATAGTTAATGAGCTATGTTCAGTGAAAAGTAAACAAAAATGAAACAATAATTTACTTTATAGCAATAGCAAGTAAGGATTTTGAGTTAAATGATATTATTTGGTGACAACAAATGTTATGATAAAGTTTATGTTATGTTATACCAATTATGTGTTGAGTTAATGAAAGGTAATGAAACAAGATGTATTATTCAATTACTATTGTAGAATGAAGTGTGAAGCAGCTAGTTAGCGTTAATAGATTTGAATTTTCTTATATGTGATCCATAGGTCAAGATAAAATTGTCATTAGATATGGAAAAAATAATTGTTTATGTAAATGTTAATAGTTAAGATTTGATTATATGTATGAATTTGTGTAAAGGGGCTATAGATGTTTACCAGTTATAAACACAGGTAGATCCGTTTACAATAAAAGGCCTAACAGCCAAAACCACTATATAACCACTCATAACATAAAGGTTAGGTACATAAATTAATAACAATTAATGAATACGGTTTGAAGAGCAAGAAAAAAACATTAAATTAGTAATGATATATAATAAACCATATCAATTTATACAAATTATGATAATGCCATAATGCCATGATATCTATTGATAACGTTTGATATCGAAAAAGTAGTAAATATAAAAGAAACAGGCTTATATCAAAAAACCAGCAGAATATGTGTAGAAAATAATAAACCAACTATCGGTAAAGTTATATTCCGATATAATAGCAAATTGATAAGGAATAGACAAAAAATACATGAAATAAACACTATATACAAAACATGTGGAAGGAAGAAAAATCATGTGTTGCTAGGGACTACAGGAAATGAAGAAGTTGTTGATTTTCAATTATTGCCTTTTATGATCTGAATGTGATGAGATTAAAAAACCTAAGAAATGTCTATTTAATCGGAATATTCTAAATTAGCAGATACTCTTATAAAATACAAAATTCTAATGATAATATTTATGACTCTTGCCAGTACAGTTTAACCAAACAAGACTATAGTATGAAATTACAATAGAAAATAAATAACTGGATTCTACAAGGAAGGACTTGAATTGTCCCATATCCGAAAGGAATTGACGATATATTAAACCAAATAGAAAGAGTCAAATGTATCACAACTAACAATATACACTACACCAGAACTTATAACCTTTCAAATACACGGAACATCACTAATTGCTTCAACCGAGAGAAGAACGTATTTGGATCCAGGAATCGCAGAAGAAGCATCAATCGGGCTGTAAATCAATCCAAAGAGCTGTATTTCCGAGGTGGACAGGACAAGAATTCCATTTTATTAAACCGAAGAAAGAATATTGTACGGCATAATCGTCCAGAACAGTAAATTTATCAATCAACCGCCTACACGATTTGCTTCGTTCTAGTCTGGTAAATTATTATTATTATTATATCAATCATATTAACTACACAACACTTCAAATTTGTAAATCTTGCATTCTTATCTATGTATTTTTAATCTTCCCCACAGTTACAAGAACCTTCACACCCTGAATTAAGTTAATTACAAATTAAAACACACTATATAACTAAATCTAAATAAAGGATCGGACTAATCAATAATCGATTTACGTAATCCATAGCCCGTGTGTAATGTCAGTTAGAACATATCTTATTCAATGTTAAAGAAGTAAACAAATAAAGAACCTTTATATAGTTGCAAAATCTTGTCATTTGGAGTATGATTTAATGAGTTGGGAATAAAAAAGTAACTGACTAAGTATAGAATAATTGGTTAACATAAACAGTGAAATAACCTCTAAGATTCATTGCTCCGGTACTACAGCGCTTATAGCGGAATTCTCCGACACCAAAGAGAGAGCGTAAAAATACAAAATTATACATAATTCTCTTCAAGGTATAATAGGGTTGAACGAAATTACAGAATAACACATTAATTATTTAAGTTTCAAGTACACTGACACTGATATTTTTTAGAGAGATAAGTTAATATTAATTAATTAAATCAATATATCCCACAACTCCAAATATCTCAGATATTTAAATAATTAAAATAATTCAAAACACATTGGCATAGGTTTAGTAACAAATTGACCCCGGCAACGTTGGGGCGGAAATAACGAGAATCCCGCGACCGTAAGAGACAACGTAAGAGCCGAGGGTTTAGTAACAATATAACTCATTAGCAAATGCTAAATACGGTATGGCATTACTTTCTTGCAAATAATTAAAACTCATCTTCTTCTTCTTATTACGTGTTTCCGGATTGTTCTCCAATGACACGATGTCTCCGGTAGATGTTCTCTGCCACTGTCCAATATGAGTTGTTGTTCAATATTGCATCCACATTTGTTTTCAGTCTTGGCACTCCTGGGATGTCTGTCTGACAATTCACTAATATGTGCTGTAAGATCTCCTCATGCTGATGACATAGTAGGCAGGTATCAGTTTGGGTCAAGTTGAATTTGTACAAGTATGACTGGATTACGATATGGTCAAGTCTTCCTCTGGAGCCAAAAATTTGAACACTTCTAGGGATGTTTCTATATATGGAGATATCTTGTGTACTGATGTGCTGTTTGTATGTTGAACCTTTGGTGGAATTCAAAAATGCATCCTTACATGTCCCTGTGAGCCTTCTGTTGAAATCCAAAGTGGCAGCCAGTAGTGATGTTACACTTTCCTCTATTGGGGACAGCACAGTTGCATCCTTAGCTATCTCATTTGCTTTTTCGTTACCAGTAATATTTACGTGACTGGGAATCCATTGTAGAGTTAACTTAATTTTGTTTCTTTCAAGTTTTTTGATTATGTGGAATATGTGGACTGTTCTAAAGTAGTATGCTGATGGTTTGTATTGCTGTAGTAATAGTAGTCCAGCCCGTGAAGATACATACTTTTTTGTTGTTTAAGGTGAGGCAGTAGGTCAGTGCCTTGATTGCATTGATTGCCAGAAGCTCAGTATCAACACTTGAACAGGAGTTAGCTGGTACAAGGAAGGAGTCTTGTGTACTAGGAATAAACTATCCTGCCCCGAACTTCTTTCTTTGTGTATTCAATGATCCGTCAGTATAGATGTGGACATGTTGGTTGTAGTTTTCTGCTATTATTTGTGCTATAGCGCACAAAATTAATGGGTCAGTGTTTTGTTTTGTTACGCTGTCTTCTAGTGTAGTTTTTATTGTTGACTCTATCCACTGCCAAGGGGGTATTTCACTTACTGAGGTTTTTTCATTTATTTTCATTTTTTGAGGTTGGTCACGTCCATCTAAAAGTAGATTTTGGTTTTATATAAAAAGGATCTTTTTTGATTTGGTGCTGGATTAATTTTCTGTAATGGATGCTCTGTGGTTATTGTTCTGAACTTTAAACTAAATTTACCTATTCTTTTGTTGTATACATCCAGTGGTTTTATATTGAGTTCAGCCTCCATAGCTTCTATTGGTGAGGTCTTTGGGCAACCTAGGCAAATTCGCAGGACACAGTTCTGGGGAGTTTTTCTATGTTTTTCAGATGAATTTTAGCTAATCATCCCCATACTCTACAGGAATATGTCATTTTGGGTCGTATGTATCCTAGGTAGAACTGTCGTAAGATAATTGTGTCTGCTCCCCAATTCCTGTTTGAGAAAGCCTTGAGGATGTTAATTCGTTTCATGGTAGTTTTTATGTGTTGGTTCCTTAAGAGTTTTGGATCCAAGGTTATACCCAGTATTTTGGGGTATTTGTTATATTTTGTATTCTCTTCAGAGAGGGTAAGCTTTGGTTTGAATGTTTTTAAGGAGCGTCTGGTAGTAAAGGCACAGCATTGTTTTTTCTACTGATATTTTAGGCCCCACTTGTTTGTCCATGTTGCTATTTCATTTGCTTCTTGAAGATTAGTGTTTCCTCTATAAGGGTCTGTGTGAGCAGTCCATACAGTTATGTCGTCTGTGTAAATGCTCATCTTTATGTTTCTGTCCAAGTTTTTATTGATGTCATTGAGAGCTACGTTAAATAAGGTTGGGCTTAGCACATACCTTGTGGGATACCGTTATATATTTCAATTCTTGTTGACACTGCCCCATTTATATTGGTTTGAACTGTTCTGCCTTCGAAAAAGTTCCTTATAAATTTTAGCATTCAACCTCTGATGTTCATTTTCATCAATTGTAGTAGTAATGTAGTGTATGGTATTTTATCAAACGCTGCGTCTAAATCCATCATTGTTGTGAGAATAATATTTTTCTGTTGAAAGTTAGCATATACCTATATCTTCTGTAAATGCCAGCAGTGCTTCAGTGGTGCCTCTTTGTGGTCTGTGGTGCCCCCTCGTGACTATTCACCTTGACGTGGTGAGGGGGCCTAAGCTTAGCTTAAGCATCATTAAGCAAACTAGAGATACTCACAGAAGCTGCAATCCTACCAGATGTGCAGTCCTCCAACAATACCAACATAAACAGTTCTTTTAAGAACGCAAAGCAATTGATATCTGTTAGACATCACCTGACAGACTATGCTTAAACATATGGACCATTGGTAAATTTCCTGTACAACACATAAGAAAAGCCTTGACAATAGTTTTATAATGAGAGAAAGAGGAATCAAGCCTTTTACAAGAATTACAGTACAACTCCAATATGCAAGAAGTAGATAACCTGTTTGGCAAACTTAAAGAGACAAGTAGGCAACTTAGACTACACATATCTAAAGGCACAACATACAGAGAAAGACTTAATAGAAGTACCAAAAAGAAAGCCATTGTTGGGGATATGGATGGGGACAATGGCAGCAATAACAATAACATCCCAGTTACACATCTAAAGATCCTTCAGTGGAACTCAAGATCAACCCAGAATAAATATTAATGATCTGAAACAAAAATTTCATGACGACCAAATCGACATAGCATGCATCCAACAGACATGGTTATCCTCTGAAACAAATAAGCTTCCAACCATGAAAGGTTTCAACATTTATTTCAACACAAGATACAAAAAAAGAGGTGGAGGAGTTGCAACTATTATAAAGAAGTCTATACCAGTTATCTCAATAGAATATTCAGACAGAGAAGTATAGAATGCATAAAAACCAAAATCACCTTTCAAAAAATGGACTTATCAATCATAAATGTCTACATACCACCAGATACAACCATTGCTAACAACGACTTAGATATAATAATTCCAAGAAACAATTAAAATTCACTAACATTAAATTTGAGAATGCTAAGTGTATACTACACAAAGGAAAATGATCAAACTGGACTATAATCATAATTAATGACTGTGCCTTGGAAGAAAATTATAATTTCTAGAGTCTAGCTAGTAATTGAGATGATAACCACGAAGAATGTGGTAAAATACCTTGGTTTGTGGCTAGATACCAAGCTCGTATTTAGGGAACAAATCAAGGTTGTCTCAGAAAAAGCTGCTAATGTGGCCTTGCAATTAAACAGATTAACGGTAAATGTAGGGGGCGCAGCAGCAAGCAAATGCCAGCTACTAAAGTCCGTTACACACTTCATCCTTTTGTATAGATATAGATCCTTCTGTATAGATCTGAGGACACTCTCAAATAAGAGAATTGGAAGAAAAAAAGAAGGGGAGTGCAGAGAAGAGAACTTTTACGGACGGTAAGCTCCTATCATAGGGTATCAGTCAATGGTAGTGGCGACTGCAACCCCTATTGACCCCATGCCCAGAGAGAGAAGAATTTGTGAAAGAACAGTAGAAGTAAGTGAGAAAGCTGCAATGGAAGAATGTAATCGCTAGGCACCACTGGCGGGAGTGCTGAGAGGGAAAAAGTAAAGGAAAGCAGACAGCAAAGCTTATCCAGAATCTCGCTGAATGGCTGGGTAAACTTGGAAGAGGTGACTTATTACCTCACCCAGTCCCTCACAGGTCATTGATATTTCCGTACTTACTTCTTCAAGATGGTCAAAGTGAACACAGAACAACTCATATCAACTTAATTTGATAGTTAAAATTGCCAACTTTCTGTATAAGCAAACAGAACTAAGGAAACCATGTTCTTTCTAAAAGTATTTCTACAAAGAATTGTTAAATGCATGTACCAGTACTGTGTTTACCAAATAATTAAAATGAATGAAATCTTTACAGTATACAGTACACACGGTACCTAAGTGTCAAAGACACAGTTTTCATTATATTATAGTCTCCAAGTCACGTGTATAAGTATTTAGTTGTAGTATTTGTAAACACTTGGTTACTCACCGTCTTGGGACTTACTTAAAACTTCCAATAACAACGCGTTTCAAGGATAAATCCTCATCATCAGGTTATAAAAACACCAATCCTTCTGGAGACGTCATAAAAAAATCAACAATTTTTTACCAAACATAACAGTATGTATGTCATCTAAAAACACATTATTGTAGCACTTCATGCCATGTCGCGACCTGGTGCACACCACTACATGCGATGGACTCCAGTGGTGCCATTATTTAAACATTATTTAAAAAAATAATCTTAGTCCAGAACAAGTCTATAATATTGATGAGACGGGGTTGAATTTTAAACTCTTGCCCAAGAAAACGTTTGCTATGGCTAAGGAAACTTCAGCCCCAGGATTTAAAGCCAGTAAAGAGAGAATCACAGTGGCTTTGTTCAAACACATCAGGGTCTGACAAACTGCCTTTGTTTGTAATCGGAAAATCAGCAAAACCCAGAGCTTTTAAAAATTTTTAAATCTCATCCCTTCCAGTGTACTACAGAGCACAAAAATCAGCCTGGATGGATTCGTATCTGTTTAAGGAGTGGTTCGAAAGTGAATTTGTTCCTAAACTGAAACATCATTTGACGAGTTTGAAGTTACCAATTAAAGCACTTTTAGTGCTAGACAATGCGCCTACCCATCCACAAGAACTAGAATGTGAAGGTTACAGTGATATAAAATTATTATTCCTGCCACTTAACGTCATAAGTCTTACATGACGTTCCTGCCACTTAATGTCACAAGTCTTACATGACATTCCTGCCACTTAACATCACAACCAATGGACCAAGGGGTCATCGAGTCTTTTAAGAGAAGGTACCGCAGAAAGCTTCTTTCGGAAATTCTAGGTAAACTGGACAATGAAGGGAGCACAGGTCGCATTCCGGCCTTAAAGACAATCAACATGAAAGACATGATCTATATGGTAGCTAAGGTATACGATGAAATGCCATCATCTACATTTATGAAGTCTTGGAGAAAAGCATGGCCAAATTCTTTTCTTCTCATTGAAAAGAATAAAGAGGACAACTCTAAAGCAGATGAACCAAATCTTCAGGGTTTTGAACCAGATGACAACGCATCTCTGTTAAAAGATCTACGATTGCCTCACTCTGATGATCTTGTACAGCAAGACGTTGCAGAATGGATTGCTGGTCAAGATGAGGAGCTTCAAAATGAGATCTTAAATCATGATGAAATTTTGCAAGCTGTAATTGGCAAGAAGATGAAGAAGAAGTCAATAAGGAAGAGGGAAATCTCGAGGAAAAAATGAGCCACGCTAAGGGAAGAGCAGCCTTGAAATTAGTAACAACGTACATCGAGCAACAGAGACAACTGTAGTTGATGTTATGTTCATCAAGAAATGGCGTGATTGCGCATTCAACCAACAGTTGAACAAAAAAAGCAGAAAAAGATAACTGATTTCTTTTAATTTTTATTTCTAAGTTTTACGTTCTGTAGTAACACTTATTGTTCATGTGTTTTTCATATTCTATAGAGTTGTGTTATTTTTGCCAAATACAGTAATATCTCTCCGAGTTTGTAATAATTTTCCTTGTTTGTTTTTTTTACTTGGTACCATGGAGTAAGGGTGAGTAATTATAATTATTAGTAATTTATATATACTATACTGAGTCATTTATTGTATGGATCATTCATTAAAGAGCGTTGTTTCATCATTATAGCGTATTTTCGGTTCTTCCAGCCTAGGGTCTGGTCCCAAGGTGGCCAGACGAGAGGCCGTCTACTGTAGTTTTGCTAATTTACATATTTTTTCATACACAAGTCAACTTAAATAAAATTGTCTTACACAGTTTCAGTGGCGGCTGATGACGCTTCAGCCGGAGGGGAGCAATTATAAAAAATTTTAACAATGTAAAATATTACCTGAAATGGAAAATGGATTGAATGAAACCAATGCATTATTGATCTTAAAAGTAAATTCCGCCCTTCTATCTTTCATAGATATGAACTTTTCCAACACTTTGTCATCGAAACCGTCAATATCTTGCACTAAATTTGTATTTATGGACATCATCGCCAACGCATTTAAACGATCATTACCCATAGTATTTCGAAAAAATGCCTTGACTCTTTTAAGAGTTGAAAAACAACGCTCTGATTCTGCAGTTGTCATTGGCGTTGTTAAAATTATTTTTAGTATTTTTATAGTTTCCGGGAAAATATCAGTAAGATTGTGTTGCAGCAGTAATGTAAGGAAGTTTGTGGCTCCAATTATTTGACTAAAGTCCGGTCGTGAGTAAATAACTTCTAATTCTGTTTTTAAACAAGCCTGGTCTAGAAATGGATATGAAGAACACACTGTATCCAAAATGCCCACTGGAAATTCTTTTGAATATTTTGGTATTGATTCTGAATTAAACAACTGCTTGCAGATGGCCACGATATGAGAATCTGTCTTTCGTCTGTAAAATAATTACATCACACACTTCTTTGGCAAACGCACTTCTTGGTAAATTATCTTTTTTTCTTCTCCTCTTTGTTGAATGAAAATTTTCTTCAATATTGCTTTGAATAGTGTCAGTCTCGTTTCTAATGTTTTTAACACAAATCTCAAAATTTTGAATATCACTTTGAAGTTGGATACTATTCTTATTTCTTGACTGGATTTGATTATAAAGAATGTCAACATGAGGCAAAAGTTTATAAAAAAATGTTAGCCAAAACAAAAATTCTGGATCTTCTAGAGCTCGTCTGAGACCAGAAGTTTCACTAAAAGTAGCGCTTCTTAGGCATTTATCTTCAATCTCTTCAAACACTTCTATGAGCTTCCCTCGATTCTCGAACACAGTATCGACTGTCCTAATGTTATAGGTCCATCTGGTTGTTGCTACTTTTGGTAACCTGTGCTTGACTATTTCTTCTAACATATCGCACCTATTTGAAGAATTTGAAAAAACGTGGGAATTGCTGATAAATTATTAAAAAACACTCGCGCTTTAGCGTGTTGTGATGCTGCATTTTGGATCAAGAGATTAAGCTGGTGAGCATAACAATGTCTGTAATGAGCGTAAGGATATTTCTTCTCAATATAACTTTGAACCCCACCTGTAGCACCACTCATTACATTTGAACCATCATCTGTTTGAGCGATTAACTTTTGTGGTTTTTCCATAATTATAGGATCAATTTCTTCTTCTATACATTTTTGTATCCCTTCTGCTGATTTATTCTTGACTCTTCTAAAGCACCAAAAGCTCTCACAAACAGTTCCATCAAAAAAGTATCTAAATATTAGTACCTTTTGGCATCAATTCGTAACATCTGTAGTTTCGTCACATTGAATAGCCATTAATTTGATTATAAATTTATTCTTTGCACACAGCCAACATGCTATCTAAAATATCGTTCTGTACACTTTTAGAAGTCCCCTTAAACATTGTAGCGTTCTGCAGATGTTCTCGCAACACAACATCAAGTTCTGCAGAAAAATCAACTAATTCTCTAAATATTCCACAATTTACCGATTCTTCATTCTCGCGGTGACCTCTAAGTTCCAACTCAAAAGCACTGCAAAATTTTACACAAAAAATGATATGTTTTAAAATATAATGGTTCTTTCTAACCTGTTCATTATGTTCAAGAACATCATGTGTCCAATAAGCTGAATTAAGCTGTGTCAAAATATTTACTTCGCCTAGTAAAGCCAGTTGTGTGCATGCATTAATGTATTCATGTTTTTTTACTTTAGTAGGAACATGATGCAAATCTTTTATACCCTTTCTGGCCCAATTTGCATCTGTTTCTATTCCTGCAGGGTTGAAAAATAATACACACGGAAAACAGTACAACAAATTTGCAACTTCACACCCACATATCCAATTATTTCGTTTATAAATGTCTCTTGAGAAATGCCGAGTAAATGTTCTATTTTGGGTTTTCCTTTCTCTGATCTGTATTAAATTTAGATTAGGTAATGGCCGGCCTAATTTTTTAATATTTATTTTATCCTCTAAAGAAACACCGGTAAAATTTGTTTTTATTAAGACACACTCTATTCATGTTTGTAGGTGACACGTGACACAAAACACGTATGATAAAAGTAAACTGACGATCAACGAACGGCATACCGACACCACTGTTAAAAACTGGCAACAGACCGCTGAGAAGTAGCAGCCCAAACACATAGTTTATTAAACGGTGATATTCGCTACGACGTCACACGACATGTCACGTAGTCATGGCAACCAGTCCGCAAGTCTCTTCGCGGCCCTGTCTATTTGTTTCACGCTACCTACTACGCGCAAGACAAATATATACTTTCATTCTAATCTAAATCAATGCTTTAAAAACATTGTTTTTTTTTATCTTTAAAATAAACAAGAGACAAATGACAGACAGTTAACTATGGTAATGTGATTTTATTTTTTTTTATGTTCTCTGTCAAGGGAGGTGTGCAGCCATGAGGCCACAATAAGAAATCGCCACTACTCAGTTTACTTGCCTTTTATATTTATTAACTGCTATATTAGCATGTAATATTCTACTCCCTTGCTAGCCCCCATGAGTACAGACAATTCATAATAATACTCAATTAACGAAAAATTGTATTACCATGTACTATAGGGTAGTATTACATCTTCTTCCACTTCTGGTGTTACAACACTGCATGGATTTTGATGTCTTTTACTACAGACAACCACTAGAAATGTATTTTTTTATTACTGTCTTTATACTCTAGATTACTGTGTCTAAATGTGTGTTGATATTAATGTATTAAACATAGCTCACTCATACGCACAGCTTCTAGTCATTACTTAATTAGGTGATCCTTATGGATTTCCTCCCTACTGGCATCAGACTTAAACCTGGATTTGAAACCCTGAAATCCATACTAACCTAACGATAATACGTATCGTATGAAAATTCTCTTTATCATATTCACACAGTTTTACTAAGCTAGGAGAGTTAAAGTCACTAGATGTCATAAGGTGGTTGGCTGAAGCATGGGAAGAGATTCCAAACATATCACTTACAAGATCTTGGAAAATTATTTTGGACCATGAAGGTGGACATTTCAACCTTGAACCTGTGTGTGAAACCGAAGTGGAAGATGAAAACAGTAAACTTGTTTTGTTGCTGGAAAAAGTACCGGGCTGTGACGATGTCAATGCAGAGGACATTATAGAATGGATGGCAAACGATGAAGTTGATGAAATAACTGACAACGATATTGTGGAAATGGTGACACAGGGAGAAGAAATAGAAGAGGAGGAGGAGGCATCTTTAGATGATAGGAAAAACCTCATCCCATATTCGGAAGGGTTCAAGACGATTGAGGCAGTGCTGCAGTACATTAGTCAGCAGGAGGAAGCGACGCCAGCTGATAGCATCTGGTTGCGTAAGTGGAGGGACATTGCGTCGCGGAAGAGGGCTAAAAGGGAGAAACAGTCATCTATCAAGGACTTTTCAAAAACTAAAAACTGTAAGTTTTGACTCTTTTCACGTTTGTGTAATCATTTATCAATGAAAAGTAAAATAAGTTTAAATCATTTTTTTATTTATTAGGCCTATGTTTATTTTAAAATTGTATGTATTCATACTGTACAGTGTACTCATCATTTTATGTTTCCTGCAATTAAGTTAGACATTATAAAATTGATCTTGAAATGTGTATACAGTATTTTTATTCTTGGACTTTCTTTTTCTGTAACAAATTTTTAAAACCTACTGTACATAACAGTAGATAAACATTTATAAAGTACCGGCCTGTACTAAGAGGTCATAAAATATGAATAAGAGCGGGTTTTGGTATAAAAAGTGTGTTTTTAATGGTATGGGTGGGGCAAGAAGTGAGCAATTATAGAACCGGCCTATCCGGCATTTTTGTTAACCGGCCTGCCCTTCCGCCACATTAGGCCGGATAGTCGGGAGTCTACTGTAATAAGGTGCCTGCTCACATGCATACATTCATACACCCCAAAATAGGTCATCCTTGTGTGCGCGCGCGCGCGCGCGCGCGAGATGGAGAGAGAGAGAGAGAGAGAGAGAGAGAGAGAGAGAGAGAGAGAGAGACCACATCTGTACACATCTTCATTGGTGTACACAACTGGGAACTGGGCTTCTATATATAACATATGGACGAAGATAGTAGATATTGTCTCCTGTTAGAGTATAGGGTACTGTGTCTAGAGGTATAGTAAAATTGAAAGTTAAGGGCATATGCGCAGAAACCAATTTATGGATGGACGAGTCCACTTTGAAACTGTGAATGGCGGGAGGGTAACGGAGGATCAGCTGGTATACAAGTGAAGGTGTCAACTTTGCGTGTGATGTTTTAGTTACCCGTACATTGTTAGTTACTGTGTGACGTACTATCTCAATCTTGCAATTGTTATTATTATTTGAATTTATTATTAATTCTATCGTTGTTTTACAGTCACTCATTTTTATTAGTTATTTAACTTTTTAGTTTAGTTTAGTTATTGGTAGTATTTATTCTGTAATTACATATTATCGTAATTATTTGTTTTCATCCAGTAATAAGATTTGTTAAAATGAATACTTCTCCTTCGACTAGCAAAGGCAGGAAAGTTATTCATAGTCAAGCACGGGAAATAATAATAAACAGTTTTGTGCTGTCCAAGATTAAAAAGATTCTTTCAATTAAATAATACGAGGAACACGTTCTTTTATGTAATGATAAACTGCAGAGATGGTCGTGTATAATTAAGGAGTGGAAGTGTACAGTTTGCAAATTCCATTGAGATAAGAACGGTCAGAAAGGCTGTAGTTTTTTACGTCTCAGCAGTACACAATGACAGAACCAGATAACACTCAGATATGATTATAAAACATTCTGATATGTAACAGCAACAAATTCCGATACATTTGAATAGTACATATCATTTGCTTGATTTGTATAGTAATACAAATACAGTATTATTTTAATATTCATGTTTAATATGGTAACCAAATCACTTGTACAAATTAATAAATTATTTACCTTAAATTATCCGCTGTGTGATTTCTTGTGCTTCATCTATGACGCGTTTCAGAGCTTATGCTCCATCATCAGATATTATTAAAACTATCACTCTTGCGAGATCGTTAAGAAGTTAAAATGTCAAAATTTGCATATAAACCGTACGCGGATTTGGGTGCGCACCCGTTCAAGTTCATTCTGCCACTGAGCGGTTGCTACCTTATCGTAGCCCCAGCGAGCAGACTCAAGGCAGTATCGTACAATCGGTTGGATACAAAGTTCAGGTGGTCATTTAACACGATATCGCGACTCCTTGGGTTTGCATATGCACTGTAAATTTCAAATTCCTCCAAGGCATTCATGAAACGGCCCTTCTTACACACATGTAACGGTATTAAATTGGAACTAAAATCTGTGTAATTATGATTGTGTGAAGTCAGGTGTCGGGCGTAATTTGATTTGATGTCAATGTTTCTTATTTTCTTAGGTAAATGTTCTCGAAATCGTTTAAGGAAACCTCTCCCAGTCTGTCCAATGTAGAAGCACTCGCAATCATTGCATGTTAACTTATATATGCCAGAAGAAAAAACTGGATAGTTTTAATAATATCTGATGATGGAGCATAAGCTCTGAAACGCGTCATAGACGAAGCACAAGAAATCACACGGCAGATAATTTAAGGTAAATAATTTATTAACAGTATTATTATTATTTGGTTTACGTCGGAAACAATAAACGTATAATTCTTTTTTTTAACCCAGCTGTGTGACTACACACACACACACACACACACACACACACACACACACACACACACACACACACACACACACACACACACACACACAGATTCGTGGTGACAAACAAACATAAACTTATTATCATGTCGATTGGACCTATTTTAAAATCTTATTATGTCCTTACGAATAAAAATAACTGCAATCTCTGCTCCTTTTTTCCATTTGTGTCACGGTGCAGACTTATAGTATACCTGTTACGCTCTGAAAGACTTTACTCTTTTATTTACATTATTTCAGCATAATCGACTTTGAATATAAAACTCTTTGTTTAGACAAAGGTTTAGACAAACTTGCGACATTTACAAACAAACCTTACCAGGCGCGAGTTTTTGTTACCATTAGAAATAATGTTCATAGGTTGGCAGCACCGTCTCTGATAACAGCAATTCTCTTCTCACATCTCACAGCGACTCCCACCACATCGCTTTTCCCCTCTGACCGTAAGAGTTTCGCGCATTTCCATGCCGTTAACTTTCAATTTTGCTATAACTCTTTTATGTCAGCCTATTACCACACTTCTGTTGAGGTTCCATTTAAAAGGCTACAGGGAAAACACACACAAACACTAACGGGGTGAACTATTTTTAAGCAATCACCACTTCATAAATCCTATTTTGAATAAAACATTTTAAATCATTTCTGAAAGAATATTTCATGAAAATTCAAAACAACCTATTACTGCAAGATGAGATGGGAGAAATTTATCATGTTAAAAAACTATGAGGTAATCTGAATAAAGTCAATAGAAATATATGGAACTTCTGACTTTGCTGTACACAAATAATTAATTCTCTTCCTCTAACATATATGTCAATTACCAATCAACTATAATCACATGACATATAATTACAGTTAAGATTTAAGATTAAACACACTACCAAAATGTTGGCGTGATGCCTGAGTTGGTGAGAAGAGTTTCCTAAACTGAACTTATTTACTACAAATCAGAAGTAACTCAAGAATTGAGGTTGAAAATAAGATGCCAGTTTATAAATAAAAGCAGAAAAAATATGAAGCTGTAAAAACTGGCGATGCTGTGATAAGCTCCTGAAACGTGCACATGCATGATATAGTCACTTGCTAAATGGTAACTGAACAAAGTATATCTGGCAAAAATGAGTCTTGCAAGTTGGAAAGATTAATATTTTTCCACTTACAAACATTAAAATCAAATTACCCTTTTATCAACGAGATGCTTTTTACAAAAATCTACCACAGAATACATGTTCATTCAAGATGGCATAAACACAGTACAAGAAGAGGGATATTCGTTAAAATACCCAATTTCCTATTCATGTTTATATTAAAATTGTTACTCTTCAAATGAAGTTAGAATTTAAAATCAGATGCCTACACAAAAAATAGGTTATAGGTCTACAATATGAATGCAGCATTTTGATAAATTTAACCTGTCATTAGTGTCAGTTTAATAATTATTTAAATGTCAGTTTATTTTTATTTTGTACCATTCACTAACAACAAACTTAATATCAGTGACAGTTTCAATAGCATTGGTTAAAAAACTGTAAAGATGTTTCATACTGTGCACTCGCATTTGTGGTTGTAGTACCCAGTAAGATATATTTAAGTATTATTTTTAAAAATACATCAATTAAAAATTGGTGAAAGGTTAGGTTACATATTGTTTGATGTCATTTATTTTCACAATTGGCAGGTTTCTGTAATTAGATCATATTACACTTGTCATTTTATCAGCACTTTCTACACAGCTTCTATTACATTCCTGTAGCAGTGATTCATGGATGGCAATGCAAAGCCGTTCAAAAAAATATTTATTCCATAAATAAGTTATTTTCCTGTGTTCCTGTTTGTTTAGTTTTGGAATCAGCTACCTGTTTAAAATTATCATGTTTCCATTACATCTGTTAAATAGTTTCTTCATATCACATGTAGTTTTACAACAATGTGTCTACAGTGAGGAATTTAGGAAATTCTTTGTTAATTTGACTTTTATATTAATGCGGGGACTAGCCTGTAATATATCTGTAAAATATAATACTGAAATGAGTTTGTTGACTCGGTCATTAACCATTAGGCCTATTGTAAATATACGTTAAATCAGTTTATTCATTACCCTTAAAACACTAAAACTACTTTATGGTAGGCATATTATTAAATTGACGTACCTACGTGGATATTAATCAATAAGTTCTATACTTAATACTTCCTTTTTCTTGCTGGAGTTACACTAAAACAATGTGTACACGAAACAGATGAGGTTACGTTTTGAAACTGAATTAAGGAAACTAATGGCTCCGGTTAAAAATAAGTAAGACTCGGTGTCAAGAGTGGACAAACACATTTTCACATTTCAATTAACTTTAATTAATTTAAAATTTCATTTACATCGTTATTTGATTAAAAATGGGTTACAATATCGTTCAACAAAGTAGGGTTACAACTTACCCTACGTGCTTACCTTGCAAATTTTATTTCACATATTCGTTTATTTAAAAATTACATGTTTATTTACTATTCACCAAAACGAATTCTAATTTTAGTATGCTGTTGTATAATAAAATGAAAATTACTGCGATATTATATTTTTTCTATACAAATTGCATCTTCACGAGTGGAGTCGGTACGTCCAGCATAGGCTGACCAACAAAACAATGTGTCCGTCTTTAAAAGAGTTATTGAAAGTCTCATAAAATACTTTAAAGTTTTGTTTCTTCTTTACCAGCTGTAATCGGTGAAGGCTCCTCAGAATGTTTACTGGTACCGTTTAAAACACTTTGACTTTTAAAACGTATAAACAACTCGTGTATTCGTGTCCAATCTAAAGCTTGTGCACCAAACGCTTCTGTAATCATTTCATAAGTTTCTGCCATGGTCTTCCCTATTTTAACACAGAATTGGATACAAATTTCTTGCTCTTCCACGACATCCATTTAAATAAGATAGATCAGAGAAAGTCACTAATTAACAACTTGCATAAAACTGATGACTACAAAACTTTACACCGTAGCAGCAAAGTTACCACCGATAGGACAAACTATTAGGGAATGTGGCCATCTCGGCTCGGTATGCGACGTATGCGATAGAGGTGGGCCGATATACCTGTAACAGGTATTTTGGAACGATATTTTTGTGGAACGGATGTAACAGTGACTGAAAAGTTGAAATACCTGTTATTCGCGGCGACGCTGTTCCGATCATATATCTAATACTCCTATATTAAATATCACTATAATATTGACGACTCGGAACACTTAAGTGTTCCGAGTCGTCAATATTATAGTGATATTTAGTTAAGTAACGGACACGTCATGGACAACGAAATCCAAGAACTCCTATATTGCTAGTAGGGGTCTGAAGGACGATGAAACCATTACGGTGCAGACATATATGCGTCTGTCTCCCTCATTACTACTTCGAGTCTTATGCGCTTGCGCACAACGGGTCGAATAGTAGAAAGAGATAGAAGCAGTCGTTTGCTGTCTCACTTACTCCGTGACACCTCCACTTACGGGCGATAGCAATATAGTAGTATTAAATATATGGTTCCGACAAGTAAACGAGTACGGTATCACAAATACTAGGCGTATCACGAGGAATACGCAAGGAACAACTATTATCAGGAGTATTTCGAGTACGAAGCCACTTTTTGGTTCCGAGTACTTCATTCTGCACAAAGAGACGAAGCTGTTTTTAATAAATGAACAAAATTCATACTGATGTTACATTTATCCTCGTGTGTTATGCAGATATATAATGCAGATTACAATAAATTATATAGGCCTATTATACTAGTTACCAACTTGGTAAATTTTTAAAAACAAATTATATTGTGTTATAACCTACAGAGTGGCTGATAATAGTTGATAGCCCGCTAAGAGGAGATATCTAATGAAATTTTACTGCAAACTGTTTAGGTTATGTTTTTATAAGGGTAATCGGTTTAAATCATGTTTATTCTCATTCACTCTTGTAGCTTACTGTTATGTTGTTATTACGTTTTTGATGTTTTTTTTTCACATTATTTGTTGTGCTATACATTATACTTTTGTTAATGTGATTTTAACTTCACTGTACATCTCACGTAAGTGATGAGATTGTTGTAACGGACATTTATGCACTTTATCTAGTCCTGTTACTGATCTGATAAGGCTACTCTAAAAACAAGGTGTTTTCGTAAATTTGTTTCTTTTATCTAAACTGCTGATTTTGAATTTTTGTCTCTATCACTTTACTTATCATTTGACTAATAGTAGTTTCCACTTAGTAAAGAAATAAAAATAAACTCCATAACAGGTAACACATTTAGGTGTAAAATGGTTAAACTGCAGCCTAAGATAAATACACGAAAATGTTAATTGATAAATACACGATCTGATGAAGATAAGAATTTACTAAACTTATTAGAAGGCCAACAATAAAACAAGGATTTCGTTGTCCATGACGTGTCCGTTACTTAACTAAATATCACTATAGTATTGACGTATTCGGCCTTTTGTGTGTACGTGTAGTATGTTCATGTTATTGTCGATGTTTTTATATGTGTAGTTTGCTTCAATGAGGTGGTTTGCAAAGGTAGATTCTGTAGTGGTGTGGAGTGCTTTTGTGTGTTCAATGTAACTCTGTTTGAAGCTACGTCCTGTCTGGCCTATGTAGAATTTATTGCAATTTGAACAATTTAGCTTATATACACCGGGTAGATCGAATTTGTTTTGTGCTTTGGGCATGCGTTTTGATAGTGTGTGTTCTGTTTTGTTAGTAGTTTTGTAAGCGATTCTGTATCCTGCTTTTTTGAATTTGTGGGCAATTTTTTCTGTTTGTTTGTTGATGTATGTTAGTGTTATGAATTTGTTGTTTTCTGTCTTTGTCTGTTGTTTGTTTTGTGTTTTGTGTAGGAGTTTACTGACTATTGTTCTGTCATAACCGTTAGATTCTGCTAGATATTTTATCGTGTTTAGTTTGTCTTTGTAGTCTATTTTATCTAAGGGGATGTTGTTAAGTCTATGTATCATGGTTCTAAAAGCAGCTAGTTTGTGTTGTATTGGGTGATTGGAGGTAATACTATACAGGGGAAACAAAAGACAATGTGAACAGTTACTAACGCACATAAACAAAATACATAAAAACATAACCCTCACTGCCGAATACGAACACAACAATACCATAAACTTCTTAGACCTCTCCATCACAAAACTAGAACACAGGCACAAATTCAGTATATACAGAAAACCAACTACAACTGACACACTAATACACAATACCTCCAATCACCCACAATCACATGAAACAAAAGCCCTACATGAAACAAATCCGACCATCAGCACCTACACTCCAAGCGCTTCCCAAAATCCATAAAGAAGACATTCCGATCCGCCCCATTATCAACTACCGTAATGCCCCTGCACACAAACTGGCAAAATATCTAGACAAAATTATTAGACAACACACACAAATAGACAACAACATTGCAGTAAAAAACAACACTGACCTAGTAACAAAAATAAAAGACATACACATCCCCCATAACGCCACATTAGCCTCCTTTGACATTAAAAACCTGTACACAAACATCCCCATCTCTGAAACAATCACCATCCTAAAAAACAAACTCAAACAGAACAACACACCAAACGAACTTATCAATGAAATAACAGAAACTCTGAACATTATCACAAAACAAAACTACTTTACTTATAACAATAAATACTACACACAGAACGATGGCCTACCCATGGGCTCCCCCATATCCAGCATTCTAGCAGAAGTCTTCCTCCAACACTTAGAAAAAACAAAAATACTCACAAACAATGACAGACACTCACATAAAATACTATATTGGCACAGATACGTTGATGACATTCTAATACTATACAGGGGAAACAAAAGACAATGTGAACAGTTACTAACGCACATAAACAAAATACATAAAAACATAACCTTCACTGCCGAATATGAACACAACAATACCATAAACTTCTTAGACCTCTCCATCACAAAACTAGAACACAGGCACGAATTCAGTATATACAGAAAACCAACTACAACTGACACACTAATACACAACACCTCCAATCGCCCAATACAACACAAACTAGCTGCTTTTAGAACCATGATACATAGACTTAACAACATCCCCTTAGATGAAATAGACTACAAAGACGAACTAAACATGATAAAATATCTAGCAGAATCTAACGGTTATGACAGAACAATAGTCAGTAAACTCCTACACAAAACAAACAACAGACAAAGACAGAAAACAACAAATTCATAACACTAACATACATCAACAAACAAACAGAAAAAATTGCACACAAATTCAAAAAAGCAGGATACAGAATCGCTTACAAAACTACTAACAAAACAGAACACACACTATCAAAACGCATGCCCAAAGCACAAAACAAATTCGATCTACCCGGTGTATATAAACTAAATTGTTCAAATTGCAATAAATTCTACATAGGCCAGACAGGACGTAGCTTCAAACAGAGATACATTGAACACACAAAAGCACTCCACACCACTACAGAATCTACCTTCGCAAACCACCTCATTGAAGCAAACCACACATATAAAAACATCGACAATAACATGAACATACTACACGTACACACAAAAGGCCGAAAACTAGACACTCTAGAACAATTAGAAATATACAAACACACAAAAACAAATAAAAACGACATCCTAAACGAACAGACACAATTCAAATCACACGCATTATTCGAACACATCTCACCACACACACACAGCTTCGATCTTTCGAAACACTATCTCGTCGCCAACAACAAGATGAACAGTGCTACTAACGACAGCCTCTGATGAAGCCTTCTATAGGTGAAAGCCGGTTTAGGCTGTAAGGTAAAACTTTACGTTTTTACTTATAAAAAACTTAGTGTTCCGAGTCGTCAATATTATAGTGATATTTACATATACTTCTAATTCTTAGGTTAGTGTATTTTTATTTATCGGATTTTATTAATTATTAATTCCATTTGTCACTTATTCAATACTAATATTGTAACGTAACGAAAATACGGACCCCTACGTTACATAAATAACTTATAAGATTTAAAATAGAATAAAAATATTAATTATCCACACTTGTAAAAGGTCAGAAACACAACCCGTAATGGCATAAATGAAATAAGAATACAAAATAGATAGAAAAGAAATTAATAATGTTCATAAATATAAACCTCAAAGTTCAGTGAAAGGTGTAAACAACAGACATTGACAACTAATGTAAAAAATAATTTAGACTGTTTCATAATAATTGATGTTTTAAAGGAGAGGAGAATGAGTAAATGTTACATGACTTAGATTACACAAATGTACCTGTTAGTAATTGTATCATGTTATATTATTATCATGATAATGATGTTATTTTTTGTGTGCAGCAAGTGGAGTTATTCTTTTAATAGAATACCAAGTAAATAAGTATTATGTGTTATCGTTTCACCATTATAGAGCTGTTATTAAACTCATTAATTGATTACTAATTAATTTCATTTTATGTGTTGTCCATATGTCATTATAAAGCTTTTGTTAGACTTTATAAAGTTAATTATTTGTATACATGTACTTAGATAGTAGGATGATTATAATTGTAAACTTGGCCAAAAAGGCTATAATTGTTAACGAGATACAAAAGGGTTTAATATAACCATGTCATAAATAAATGAAGGATTCTATAATATTGCAGATATTAACAAGTTAAACTCAGAAGTAGATCAAGGTATAATGATAGGCCTAACAACCAGTAACATTATATAGTAAGTCAGATCAGAAAGGTTAGGTAAAGAAATTTGTAACAAATACTAAATAAAATCTAATGAATTAGGAGAAGTTAATAATACTTGCTAATAACAAATAAATAAATTCAATTTAAATAAATTCTCATAATGCCATAGTGCAATGATACCAATAGATAATGTTTTGTAACAGAAAAATAATACTTGTTAAAATAAGTAAGTTAAGAGGAAACGACAGCAAAATATATAAAATTTAGTAACAAACAATAGGTAAAATTGTAATAGGAGATGATGGAAATTTCGTAAAGGATTATTTTGATGAGTGGAAGAACATTGTATGAAATGTTTATAGTATAATATAATATCCAATAAGAATAGAAAAGATGGTTGTCAGGGACGACGAGAGAGATAGATTTTGTTGATTCAATTATTGTATAAATTTACATGAACGAAGACGGTTTAGTTAAAAGACACTCAGAAAAGATTTGATTAATTTAAATACAAATAATACCATTGGGAAGTAAAATGAATAATAAATCACAATAGTATGGTCCACTGTCATTCAACCGTATTATATAACTGAACAATCTAAAACCTAAACTTGAAAGTAACGAAAAATATAAAGGAAGGACTCTGATAGTATAACTCAATATAATGGACAAATGTTAACTTAATTAACCAACCAAAACAGAGAAATAACTACCTGCATAAAGTGATATAATCCTATAACATAAAATAAAACGAAAATAAAACACCAAATTATATCTGAACTTCAGTTTCCACAATTCAATAGAATAAACGTAGTTGGACTCGAAATCCGTCGAAGCACGTAACCACAAAACTCGGACATTGGTGAACAAAAGGAGCGGTATTCCTGCATCATCCCAGGACCAAGAAATCAACTTTTATTTCAACTTGGAGCGAAGACTGACGAGAACAAATTCATCTGCATTCTGTCATTGACCAAACACGACGTCGAGGTTATCTGTACACTGCCTTATCGAGTCACTATATCCAGAGGATGGTAAACAGCAATTATTTTAAATATTATTTAATAAAAACTTAATTCTATATTGTAATACCTTTTATTCCTATTTAGGCATTTTCTGATCTTACTGACAGTTGAAAGAACCTTCACGCCCTGTATTTAAAGAAATATAAAATCATAACTAATATCATATAAAACTCTGAATCTGATCAATAATCGATTACTTCTAACATATAGCCTTTTGTATCTTCGTAAAAGAAACAACTTTGTTGGACAAGAAATATTAAAATATTAATAAAGAATCCTTTCAGAATTCAACGATATCTTCTCATTTATATAATATTTAGTGTAGTGTGAACAAGATATAAGATAAGTAGAGAGTGTAACAGAATTATTGTACGCGGTGAGCTAAACTACAATTTTCATCTGTCTGGGAACCACAGCGCTATTCGCGGACTGCTTGGGTATTAAAGAGAATGAGAAAACAATAAAAATTCCTTCTGTTCTCTTCAACGCGGAATAGGGTTGAACGCAAAATTCGAATTACACACTTTATACATAATTTTCACTCACAATAACACAATTATATTAAAAAGGGAGATACGGGGATATACTTAAACATTATTATACCACATATTGAAATAAGATACATTATAAATTGGAACTCACAACAGAGAGGCTTAACAAGGAGACACACCCGGTAAGTTATAAATTGACGCTTCCATCGTGAGGCGAATTAAATAGAGACGAAAGGGTTAAGTTATAAATTGACTCCAACAAGTGTGGCTTTAGAAGATAGTGATACAGGAGAAAAGACGCTATACGCGTTAAGTTATAGTTTGACGCCGACAATGTTGGGGCTGAAATAACGATAAACCCGCAACCGTAATAAGTTATAAATTGGCACTCTCAACAGATCAACGAGGAGACACACACGGTATATTATAGATTGGCAAACCCAACAGTGGGGCTTTAGAAGATAGTGATATAGGAGAAAAGACGCTATACGCATTATATTATAGATTGGCGCTCAACTAGTGTAGGGCTTAAGTTAAGTAAAACATTGATCTTATCAATATTACTTAACACAAGCAGGCAACTGTTGGAGACTAAAAATGCCTAATACCAGAAGTAAATCGAAGAAGAGGGCAGAAGACACGGAGAAGGAAGAAGGTGGACAGGAACAAGAAATAGAAGTAGTCACAGATAGTGAAATGGAACAACAGACAGGTGATAAAGAAGAAACTGAAGTCATGGTGAATAAGGAAAAGGAAATAATAGAAGAAGATGCTCAAGGGGACCAAATAAATAAAGCGGGAGCCAGAGAAGAACCAAGTTGGCAGGAAATGATGAAATTCATGGCAGAACAATTTAGGAAGCAGGACGAAAACTCAAAGAAAACAAATGAGGAAAATTTAAAGAAAATAAAGGAGGAAAACAAGGAAAATTTTAGGAAACATGAGGAAAACTCAAAAAGACAGGAGAAAAAATTTGACAGAATAAATGAGAAAAATAAGGAAATTTTTAGGAAACAGGAGGAAACCTCAAAACTAATGAACGAGAAGTTCGATAAGAACAATGAAAGCTTAATCCAAATTAACGAAAGGTTTGACAGGAATGATGAGGGTTTAAGACAAATGAAGGAAGAGATCCGACAAATAAACGAAGATAATTTAAGGCGAATTAATGAAAGAATTGAGAATATCCATGTAACAATTAACCAAAAGGTGGACCAAAATAATGAGGAAAGGAAACAAGAAATAGCCGAAACAAATGAGAAATTAGAAAAAACCAATGAAACAGTAATACAGGTCCGTGAGGAAATACAAAATAAAATTAATGACATACAAAATGAAAATAAAACGATGGTCAAAGGACTCCAACAAGAGACTGTAGAAAGATGCGAGAAAATTAAACAAGAGGTACATCAAATACGGGAGGAGAATAAGGAAGGAATAACACAAGTACAGACTGACATGGGTGAACGACCGGAGAGAGTAAATAATAATTTGAACAATGTCGAAAGTCAAATAAGTCCGAATACAGAAGAGAGCAGCAAGGAAACAGAGATTAGAGAAGACCAAAATGCATTGCTACCTGAAAATAAAAATAGAAAGAACAAAGAAAATATCCAAACCATGGAAGAGAATATCAAGAAAATAAGAAAAATAGGTAGAAAGAAGATATTAAATACAAAAGAAGAATTGGAGATGAGGAAGGGTGGATTAATTAGTGCATGTAACCTCCCAATTAATGAACGAAGGGAGTTAATTAAATTTAAGAATTATAGAAAAAATTTTATAAAAATGGCAAAAGTAAACCACCATAAAATAATAAAGAAGAACTTAAATAAATTTAAATATCATTTAAATATATCAACGATCGAAGAGTATCTGACAACATCAGCTATATCTTTAATATGGAATATACCAGTGAAACATTTGGTAAGTAATACAGAGGTCAAAGGGAATGGAATGGTAGCATATATGAGTGATTACGTTAGGTTAGAGGAGGTACAATACCTGTTAGTTAAAAGGGATCTAACTATGACGGAAAACCGTGACTTAAATGAAGACTTCGAATCAACAGAGTTACAGTACCAGATAAACGAGAGGTATTTAACAAGTACAAAAATTGTTATGAACACTGCAGTAATCCGAGGAAAAGGAGTACCTGAATTAATGGACCATGGTTAAAACAAGAAATAGTCAACCAGAAAAAGGGGACTGATTTTCTGAAAACCGACCAGGCAACCATTTGGAAAGAAGGAACTAAAGAAATAATATTAAATAAGAGAAAAAAATAATAATATGTTAATAGAAACACTAAGATGAAGTCTAAGAAAAAAAAACCCACAAAATTCTAAAAGAAGTAAGAACGTCTTACTATATGTATTACTAAGATATTATTTTAAATATATTAAGAATAAACCCCAAAAATTCTAAAAGGAAGTAAGAACGTCTTACTATAAGTATTAAGAAGAAATTATTTTGAATATATTAAGAATAAACCCCCAATGTTAAAAAACTATATAAAGAAAACTTACACAAAATAATTAGAAACAATGTGATTTAAGATACATGCCAAAATGCCAAGAGAATTGAAGAACAGATTATATAATTGTTTATAACCAGTATGATTTTAAATGGAATAAGAAAAAATATATGTCAACATGATTAGTGGTATTGTGATCAGACAAAATGGTAAAATAAGAAGAACAATGGATAATTTAATGACTATAATTAAGATGAAACTAAGGAATGATGATAATTAATGCAAATACAATTTAGAATATCTTGGAAATGAAAATGACAAAGGAAGAGATAGTACGTAAAACTTTTGTCACAAGGTAGTTACAAATAATGACTGTCAAAAATGTTATCTGAAAATAGCTAATGAAAATAAGAAGGAATCAAGAAGAAAAAGTAAAACGCGACAGCATAACGAATCCCCAAGATGTTTATTATTAGTCAAATAAAGAGACTATTATGATATTATTGTATTTTTTATAACTGACTGTAGATGAATTCCAGCAGTATTATATTGAAGTGTAGTATGGCCAGCAGAGTATGAAGCCAAAGAGTGCCTCTCTGAACTGTTCCAGCTCACATGTTAGGGAATGTTAGGGAAAGTGAATATTTTAGGGATAAGAAAACCGCTGCGAAGATGGACATCAGATTCCAAAAGTATGAAGGAAGAAAACAGAAGGAAGATAGCTGACAGAAGATCAATGGAGAACGCATTTGTAGAAGTAACTAGAAATAGGAGAATATTAAAACTAAGTTTTACTGATTATTGTGACCAATCATTGACAAGTAATGTTTAAAAGACACGAGTCAAGAGTATTAATATCATTAATGAATTTTCATCAAATAGAGAAAGGTGAATACGTGTCCAAAAGATTACATTAAGAATTCCCATCAATTACCATTAAAACTTTACGATGAAGAAAAGGAGGATATTCCAAGGCATGAAAAGATATAAGTTTATTTTGACCAAAATTATATTCCGTTAAAAACTAAACTTCTTTCGGAGGGGAAGCATATGTAACGTAACGAAAATACGGTCCCCTATGTTACATAAATCAACTTATAAGATTTAAAATAGAATAAAAATATTAATTATCCACACTTGTAAAAGGTCAGAAACACAACCCGTAATGGCATAAATGAAATAAGAATACAAAATAGATAGAAAAGAAATTAATAATGTTCATAAATATAAACCTTAAAGTTCAGTGAAAGGTGTAAACAACAGACATTGACAACTAATGTAAAAAATAATTTAGACTGTTTCATAATAATTGATGTTTTAAAGGAGAGGAGAATGAGTAAATGTTACATGACTTTGATTACACAAATGTACCTGTTAGTAATTGTATCATGTTATATTATTATCATGATAATGATGTTATTTTTTTGTGTGCAGCAAGTGGAGTTATTCTTTTAATAGAATACAAAGTAAATAAGTATTATGTGTTATCGTTTCACCATTATAGAGCTGTTATTAAACTCATTAATTGATTACTAATTAATTTCATTTTATGTGTTGTCCATATGTCATTATAAAGCTTTTGTTAGACTTCATAAAGTTAATTATTTGTATACATGTACTTAGATAGTAGGATGATTATAATTGTAAACTTGGCCAAAAAGGCTATAATTGTTAACGAGATACAAAAGGGTTTAATATAACCATGTCATAAATAAATGAAGGATTCTATAATATTGCAGATATTAACAAGTTAAACTCAGAAGTAGATCAAGGTATAATGATAGGCCTAACAACCAGTAACATTATATAGTAAGTCAGATCAAAAAGGTTAGGTAAAGAAATTTGTAACAAATACTAAATAAAATCTAATGAATTAGGAGAAGTTAATAATAATTGCTAATAACAAATAAATAAATTCAATTTAAATAAATTCTCATAATGCCATAGTGCAATGATACCAATAGATAATGTTTTGTAACAGAAAAATAATACTTGTTAAAATAAGTAAGTTAAGAGGAAACAACAGCAAAATATATAAAATTTAGTAACAAACAATAGGTAAAATTGTAATAGGAGATAATGGAAATTTCGTAAAGGATTATTTTGATGAGTGGAAGAACATTGTATGAACTGTTTATAGTATAATATAATATCCAATAAGAATAGAAAAGATGGTTGTCAGGGACGACGAGAGAGATAGATTTTGTTGATTCAATTATTGTATAAATTTACATGAACGAAGACGGTTTAGTTAAAAGACACTCAGAAAAGATTTGATTAATTTAAATACAAATAATACCATTGGGAAGTAAAATGAATAATAAATCACAATAGTATGGTCCACTGTCATTCAACCGTATTATATAACTGAACAATCTAAAACCTAAACTTGAAAGTAACGAAAAATATAAAGGAAGGACTCTGATAGTATAACTCAATATAATGGACAAATGTTAACTTAATTAACCAACCAAAACAGAGAAATAACTACCTGCATAAAGTGATATAATCCTATAACATAAAATAAAACGAAAATAAAACACCAAATTATATCTGAACTTCAGTTTCCACAATTCAATAGAATAAACGTAGTTGGACTCGAAATCCGTCGAAGCACGTAACCACAAAACTCGGACATTGGTGAACAAAAGGAGCGGTATTCCTGCATCATCCCAGGACCAAGAAATCAACTTTTATTTCAACTTGGAGCGAAGACTGACGAGAACAAATTCATCTGCATTCTGTCATTGACCAAACACGACGTCGAGGTTATCTGTACACTGCCTTATCGAGTCACTATATCCAGAGGACGGTAAACTACAATTATCTATATATTAATACGTGAAGAGAAAACTTTGTACCCCTTTTTAAGCATATTGCGCGCACGGAGTAGTGTGAGATTTGGCATAGTTAAAGTTTATATGGAGAAGGAGTGCAGAAAGCTAAAATTTATATATAATATGTGTTACAAATACATTAAATAAAATAAAATAAAACATTCATTTGCACTTGAAAATTCATTTAAACTTTTTCAAACAATGGTAATTGTTAAAAATAAAATAATTTTGTTGCCAGGCAACAATAGTCTGTGGAGTGTATGTCAAGGCAAAAAAGCGTTTATTTTTTTTTTTTTTGTATATTAGATATCTGTGTTTTATATATTAATGTGCAGTTGAAAGTGAAATACAGCTTGCTTAATACTGACAGATTGACTGAATGAGCTGTGAATTTTGTGTGATTTCAAATGTTCCTTTTTCAATAGTCTGTGGAGTGTATGTCAAGGCAAAAAAGCGTTTATTTTATACTTTGTACATTAGATATCTGTGTTTTATATATTAATGTGCAGTTGAAAGTGAAATACAGCTTGCTTAATATACACCTGTTGCAAAAGGAAAATTTTGTAGCAGCAATTTGAATTGACTTACTCTCGCCTAATTATTATTGGTGGTTTCAAAAAAGTGAGTACATTTTATTATTTTTAAATTAAATCCTGTCTAATCTTAGTTTCAGTAATTTCATTACGTTTTTTTTTACATTCAGATATTCGCACCTACTTCCATTATGCCTCGACATAGAACATTGACGGGTCGGAGTGAGAGACAAAGAAGAAGGAATATATATTCGCGTGAAAGTCAAAATGATAATAGACCAAATGCAAATTTAAATAGTGTAAATAGTATACAAAATGATGAAATTATTTTGAGGGATACGTTTAAATGCGCACTGAATGTCATTCCTAGAAATTTTAATACTTTTGATTGTGGATTAATGCATTTACAATGCAGGTTTTGCAATGCAAAACATTTTGAATCTGAGGTCACTTTAGGTGAAAGGACTGCATTCACTTCATGTTGTCATAAGGGTAAAGCAATATTACCGGCCTTAAGTCAAAATGAATACTTTAAATCATTGTATGATGGACTTACTTCAAATGAACCTTCAATAAAAAGAAAGTCAAAAAATTATTTTGAAAACATTCGTAAATACAATTCATCATTTGCTATGGTTAGCTCAGAAGCTAAAATTTCTGATACAGTTACGCGTGGAGTGTATCATTTTAAAATACATGATGTTTTTTATCACAGATCAGGTCCAATGACTGCTGGATATGGTCGCTTACCATGTTATGCGCAATTATATTTTTATGATGTTGACACTGCTGTCAATTATAGATTACGTGAACACTATAATCAAACATGCAATAACAATATAATGCGCGAAATCTCTCTTGAATTGGAACGCATTAATCCTTTCGTTCGGTCATTCATTGCAATTAAAGATCATTGTCAGAGAGTTGAAAATCAAAATAAAGAAACTTAATAATATATATAATACTTTCACTTATGAACTTACTATTGTCACTTCCCAAACGTTTCAAGATGTTGTTTCTCTTCTTCAGTGGGTTGAGTACATGTGTACTTATGAACTTACTATTGTCACTTCCCAAACGTTTCAAGATGTTGTTTCTCTTCTTCAGTGAGTACATGTGTACTCAACCCACTGAAGAAGAGAAACAACATCTTGAAACGTTTGGGAAGTGACAATAGTAAGTTCATAAGTGAAAGTATTATATATATTATTAAATTAATAAGTGAACGAAGAGGATGCAACAACAAGATAATTTTTAAAGAAATTTGTATGCTCAATAAAGTAAATCGTGATTTAGATCTACGCTGTTATAATGATGCAGTTCAAACTGATGTAGCAGTAATATTTAGTACAGTTGATGGTGAGCCACCCTTTGAACGAAATATGGTTTCGTTTTCAAAAGTTAATGGTACCATTAAAAATATCTCTGTTTTGGATTCATCATTGGACCCTTTAGCGTATCCATTACTTTTTCCAAATGGTGATACTGGGTGGCATATCAATATTTCTCATAATGTACCAACTACATCTAATTCAAGAGCGCCCAGAAATAAATTAACCATGCTTCAGTATGCAGCCTATCGACTTGCAATTAGAGAAGATTTTAGCATGTTGCACCATTCACAAAAATTATTTCTGCAGTGGATAGTTGATATGTATGTGAGAATAGAGGGCACAAGGTTACATTTCATTCGACAAAATCAAACAAGTCTTAGGTCTGAAGTTTACAACAATTTAACAGATTATTTAGAATTGAACCCCAATGCCAATAATGTTGACCGTAGAGTAATTTTACCATCTTCATTCAATGGTGTGACGTTACAAAATAAGCCAAAATATAAAATAAATATAACCACTACCAGGACTTACCTGTTGCAGAAATTTTATCAGAAGCCCAGAGTCGCCACCTATATCTTTGAAGGACAGATATGGAGACCTTTACACTTTACCTTAATAAAACGGACAATTTAGCAATCTGACCCCACCCAATTAATAATTCAGAAGATTCCGGAACGTTAGACGAATTTTTTCAATACAGAAATGAGAACGTGGTAATGACGAAATAACTTAGACTAACACATTTTATCTGGAACTTACATACTTTAATTACTTGAAAATTAGTTTAAATATTTTGACAAGAACCCTATGACCAAAAGTGAATTATACATTTAGGTATTATATTTACATTGAAATATTAATGCATTAAGTCTTGTATTTAAATATTCACTATAAAGCAGCCCATTCTGCCATTCACTCATTCACACCGTATAATATATATATTCCCCTTATTTTTTGCTCGAGTCTTAAATTGAATAATATGTTCTGAAAATGGATAATAGTTCGTGAATAATAATACTTAAAATTGAATAACCATGGTACGTTACGTAACGCTTAGAGTCCCGTTCACCACGTGCTGATGGATAGATGCATCTGAATATTTGTCCGTTACGAACACTTTTAACTTTCTTAGATCACTTCATTTACTACCATTCATAATGTCACTCCACTTAGTCACACCGATTGCTCCTTTTTCGCTGAAACTTAGTTTTTTTGTAACCGCGAGTCTTGGCTAGCGTGCGGCCGCCGCTGCAGCCATATGTAGACTGGAACGGTAATGTAACAGGTACTTCTTGCTTCCACCGGCGGGAACGGTGGTGCACTGCCACTATGTTTTCGCCGCTCAAGCCTCAGTTGTTGTGAGGTAACCACTTTATGCATGGAATAGCAGAGTTATATTCTGGATACCAAAGGACGATATTGGCTACGGCTCTGCTGATGTCATTAATAGTAGGCGGGGCTTTAACAGTATTTCCGGATGGTCTTTGAGAAGACGATGAATACTCTTGCGCTCTGGCCATCTTGAGTTTTAGTCAAGAGCGTCACTTGTGCTCGTGGTCGTACAGTTGCGTATGTGCGCTGCCACACAAGTACGGATTTCTGAGAATTTTGAAGGAGGTAAATTCTTTGCTCACCGCGTTACACAATAAAAACTGCGTATCGCTTTGTTACCACTGTTTCTTAACATCGTTCTATTACACGGAAAATAACGTTGCACAATATTTTTCACAACTTTTGACAAGCCCGCCCAAAATGAATTACGGGCAAGCCTGTCCCATAAATTACGCATCACCCAAAAAACTATCTCTTATTATCTTGCATAAATTGTTACTTTATTTCTCCTTATCATTACTGTTGTTATTACTCCAAAACATCTGTAATACATCAAGACATTACATTGAACTTTAATTACTTGTAACATTTACAAACCAATATACCAGTGACATGGTATTGCTGATCAGCTGATACCCTAACATAATGAAAACACATCTCAAATTTGAACAAACTACATGGAATATACATATATGAATCAATACTCACTTCTCTTGCATTAATTGCCTGCCAGGCTTTTAATTATTGGCTTACTTTAACGTATACACATATCATGAAAACACCCACTTTATCAACACCTATACCTAACATACAACAATAAAATATTACATTTAAAAGCGCATAATGAACACCTTATTTTTAAATATCTAAGCAGCTAGTTACCTGAACAGAGCACAAGCAGTTTTATTTGATCAAACTTTGAATAACAAAATGTTATGTTATACAATTTACATTCGTGACTCCTTTGCGTCACATCCCAGCCACACACACTATTTCAAATTATGGAGGACTATGGCACCCTTTCGCTTCGACAGAGACGGTATATTTTGGAGCAGGTTTTACCTCTCCGCGTCTTTGCTTCCGCTATTACATTTGAAAGTATTGAACATCAACATGTTTGGGTCTATAATTACACACCCTTAATACGGGTCTACCACCTGTCTTGCTACCCCCAAGCGGGCAGAGTGGCAGCCGCTGTTTCATAGTTCCGGAGATTTCCCCCAATTTCTCCCCCCATTGAATTTCAAATATGTACCAATTTCAAGTCAGCTATGGTCACGGGACTTGATATGACCATAGCTGGCCGCTAGCCAAATCCACGATTAGTGCTGGTAAAGCAGTAATCGCCCGAAAAGTCGGAGAAATTTAAACTTCAATTTGACTGCCTGTTACCCATCAATCTCGTTATGTGCGATACGGTCGTTTGGCAGTGTGTAAACTTTAATTTACACGGATAAGGTGTGCCGCACATTTATCGCCATTTTGGCCTCCGATGGAGGTAACACTCACTGTTACCCCCAACCCATTTCGCTACTTACGGGAGCACAGGCCACCCCCGCAACAGCAACTCACTAACTAACTAATTAAAAAATTTTATATACATTATCATATAATATTTCCATCAATAATCATTTCCCTCATTCATAACTTTTTACCATTTGACTTTCTTAAAATTTTCAAAATTTATTATTAATAATCATTATATATCATTTTTCATTTATTATTAAAATTTTTAATTATCATTTTTATTAAACAAAATTATTTCCAATAATCTCATTATTGAATTAACATCTCAATCACACCTATGAACATTTTTATTACATATGATTATAAAATTTTTCTACTTACAATCCATTTAACATGATATAATAATCCAAAACGTAATCACCATCATCTCTGAAACATTTTACACAAAATTAGTTTAAATTAAATAATTTATCATTCATTACCAAATTTCCATCTCGTAAAATAAATTAAATTCATAAAAAAATTTAATGAATTAATATTTAAATAAGCAATCAAAATATTTAATCTGTATCAAATTGTTTTAATTAAATTAATTATTAACAATACAAAATTCATTACCAGCATAACAACTATTATTAGTCCATTACTGTTTTCAAAATTAATTCTATTATTTCTTTAAATTTCAAAATATTATTACAACAATTAATTACCTACATACACTGTTCACTTAACCACAACACATACAATTGGCTTTACTACATATTTATTTACAAATCTGATTCCTTATTTATCCAGTTATCACGTCTCAATGTCCCACTCAGCTAGGTCAAACCCCCTAAAACAAAATATTTACTGTTTTATGGTTTAGCCTCCATCGTCAAAAAGATATCTCACATATTTATAGACTAAATGATTTTTGTTCACCTTTAGTTTATTATTATCACTTTCATAAACCATTATTTCTAAATTCTTCATCATACCATTTATTATTTCATACAACTTGTCGCTGTCAATTAATATTATCCAGTCTCCGTCAGTTGGTTTTCTAAATACCAAATCAATTGTTTTGTCATTATTTATAACAGTGTTATTCAAGTATTCCTCTCTCTCTCTTTCATCATCTCTCTCCATATCTAACACCTGCACCAACATTTCATACCCTCTATTAACCTCAAAAATTTTTATTTCTCTCTCTCTTTCGTTACAGCTCTCATAACCACACTGAACTCTCCCATTCCATGCAGAGGGCAATACCATAAAATTATCTAAATACCATCTGGCCCTACCAGATAAACACAAAAAACTTATTTTACCTTCTGAAGAACTCTCGTCTTCTACAAAAATTATTGAGGAACTCTTGTCCTCCATCAACACTTGTGAATTCTCTGCTTCACATTTAACCCCATAAAAATTTGCCCCCTGTTTCATACCCACAATATAACTCTCTTTCCACTCATTATCTAACTCATCAACATTAATTACTACGCTTCTACAATCTATTACTTTCTCTCTCTCACTCACTATCTCTATCTCACCGCTATCCAATACTTCATTATTATTATTTAACATTATTACATCACTGGAATTAATTATATCAACATCACCACTTACCTCAAAATTGTAACCATCATAATTATCTCCACTATTCAACACTATTTCTTCCACTATTTTGTCACTATTATTGATTAACCTATTATCTTTATCACTCACCTGGTTAATTATTTCTTCACTATTATCAAAGACATTATTACCACTTACCTGTGTTGATTCAACTTCTGTACTCTCTTTTAACTGACCTCTATTCTCCTCCCGCTTCTCGTCTGGTTTATCAATAGCATTTTTTATTGTATTACAACCCTGACTCATTATTTCCTTTGTTTTGTTTAATTCTATATGTAATTCATCAAAACCCTTCATCATATTATCAAAATGTTTATCCCTCATTTCCTGTAATTCATCAAAACCCTTGTTCAGATTATCATACACTGTTCTCAAAAGATTCATCACATCCTCCAATGTACGCTCCTTTTTTTCTACCCCCACTCTGTCGTTATCATTATCATTGGGCCTATTTTCTGTCTTATTCTCTACCACTGTTATTTCAACTATTTTACCTTTATTGTTGGTCGTCTCACTATGTTTATTAATTTCTGCGAATATTCCTTCCTCTTGTTCTTCCATTCGTGTTAACCTATCGTCTAAATTACCCCATTCCTCGTTTGTCATCTCACCCACAACACCTCGAAATTCATTCTCCCACTCATCCCAAGCAAACTCACTATCGTTACTTTGTATTATAGACATTTTTAAAGTTCGTTTGTATCACTTTTATATATGAAACTACTATTTTTCTATACTCAAACACCTAACACATTGTGAATCACAATAACATAAACCTAACCTACTTAATTATGTACGATAAAATTTTTATACGTTCGTCATTACCACATCCTATTTTCTGTGCCTTAAAATAGGTCTATCTCGTATAACATTACAATTAAACGAAAATCCTGGCAGCGAGAGCCAAATGTAACGTTAAAAAATAAGCCAAAATATAAAATAAATAAAACCACTACCAGGACTTACCTGTTGCAGAAATTTTATCAGAAGCCCAGAGTCGCCACCTATATCTTTGAAGGACAGATATGGAGACCTTTACACTTTACCTTAATAAAACGGACAATTTAGCAATCTGACCCCACCCAATTAATAATTCAGAAGATTCCGGAACGTAAGACGAATTTTTTCAACACAGAAATGAGAACGTGGTAATGACGAAATAACTTAGACTAACACATTTTATCTGGAACTTACATACTTTAATTACTTGAAAATTAGTTTAAATATTTTGACAAGAACCCTATGACGAAAAGTGAATTATACATTTAGGTATTATATTTACATTGAAATATTAATGCATTAAGTCTTGTATTTAAATATTCACTATAAAGCAGCCCATTCTGCCATTCACTCATTCACACCGTATAATATATATATTCCCCTTATTTTTTGCTCGAGTCTTAAATTGAATAATATGTTCTGAAAATGGATAATAGTTCGTGAATAATAATACTTAAAATTGAATAACCATGGTACGTTCGTAACGCTTAGAGTCCCGTTCACCACGTGCTGATGGATAGATGCATCTGAATATTTGTCCGTTACGAACACTTTTAACTTTCTTAGATCACTTCATTTACTACCATTCATAATGTCACTCCACTTAGTCACACCGATTGCTCTTTTTTCGCTGAAACTTAGTTTTTTGTAACCGCGAGTCTTGGCTAGTGTGCGGCCGCCGCCGCGGCCATATGTAGACTGGAACGGTAATGTAACAGGTACTTCTTGCTTCCACCGGCGGGAACGGTGGTGCACTGCCACTATGTTTTCGTCGCTCAAGCCTCAGTTGTTGTGAGGTAACCACTTTATGCAAGGAATAGCAGAGTTATATTCTGGATACCAAAGGACGATATTGGCTTCGGCTCTGCTGATGTCATTAATAGTAGGCGGGGCTTTAACAGTATTTCCGGATGGTCTTTGAGAAGACGATGAATACTCTTGCGCTCTGGCCATCTTGAGTTTTAGTCAAGAGCGTCACTTGTGCTCGTGGTCGTACAGTTGCGTATGTGCGCTGCCACACAAGTACGGATTTCTGAGAATTTTGAAGGAGATAAATTCTTTGCTCGTGGCGTTACACAATAACAACTGCGTATCGCTTTGTTACCACTGTTTCTAAACATCGTTCTGTTACACGGAAAATAACGTTGCACAATAATTTTCATAACTTTTGACAAGCCCGCCCAAAATGAAAGAAATAAAAAAAGATATAAATGCCCCATACTTGTTAAAAATAAAAACACCCAAAAATGACCTGCTACAATACCCCCTCGATGAGAATTCTGCTGTTCACAACAGAAGAAATCTCATCGATAACCCCGAAGAGGACCGGTGAGGAACTGGTGCCAACAACCCCCTTGTTCTTAATCTGCATGGGTACACGACCCCCCTGGCTCAGCGACTATGGACTCATCTGAACGAGATCACTGGACTTCCCCGTAAGAGATCCCAACACCAAGAAATCGAACAGACTCGTACCACAGCGCACCTCACCTTCTCACATGCTACCCCCAAAAATCCTCAATCCCTGGCTCAGATTATGCCAGATCCTCAGCCGATATGTTTCCCCTTTTATGAAAGCTGGGCTGCCTTTAGCAAATACTGGGCTCACACACACTCACATTCCATGTTGACATACCACATAGTAAAATTGAAAAATTATCTTTTAAGATTTATAAAAAATTTAAAAAATTCAAAATAATATTTTATCAAAAAAAATTCTCTTCCTCGTTTTTCTGTTTTTCTTTTAAAATGACTTAAATTAAGCGTTTCTTCTACTTGAACAAATCCTTAACCTAACATGTCTTAGTCTAACGATACAGTGCAGTACAAGAAATCAGTAAACTAAACATGGTAAATACACACATAATAAAACAATCACTACCTAAAATATGCATTCGCTGGCAGGCGAAAAAGCATTTTTTTTTTCACAAAAAAATTAAAATTTCCAAAAATTTTAAAATTCAAAAAAAAAATTTTAATTTAATTAAATGTTTTCTTCCTATTCAGACATTATTTTAAAATTGGTTTAAATTGATTAAACAAACAAATTAATTTGCCTTCCTACTATACAGGCTTAGTGGGTGTATGACCTCATCAGCTGATCGAACTAGGTCAAGTTCAAGATCCTTGACCTACATGTGTTATGCATAATTTCTATCTGAAAATACATACAATATCTGTAACATCCTACCTTGAAATACAAAACATAATAAAATAAAACATTTAAAACAAACAAAATATTAATATAATAATCAAGTTGACATTTAAATTATTTAAAATAAACAATTCTTACTTGTACCTTATTTTCAAATTTTGTCAAGATTCTGTCCCTGGTTTAAAAAAATGAAAACTTTATATCTTTATCATAAATCTCTCTCTTTATTTGACAATTTCACTTTATTCTACTATGGGTGACTCAAATTATTTATTCTCATTAACTGTATTAGATCTGTATACATATATAATCTTTATTCCCCTGACTCTAACCATTAACCACTTCAAGTAACATGACACCCATCTCTAGTAAAATCTCTACCCCAGCGCACTCTAAACCCAACTTACCATTTAACACAATTCGCCACCTTCTCTCTATATATATAAAAAAAATACTCTCTAACCCTTTGTACATATGATATGTGTTTCCCTCCCCAAAGCTCATTCCCTTATGTTGGTTCCTGGACCCTCCCTAGGTAACCCTTTCCGGCGCCAATCGGTCCTAATCCCGTCCCAACCCTTGTTGCGGACTCCCCCAATACACTACCCCCTAATACAAAATTGCCATCCCCAAAAAATCTCAATCTCATTGCCTTACTACAAATACAACAAAATAACCTCATTAATTATAAACATAAATATATCACTCAAAACTCCACCTAAATTCTCCATAACTACTGTGTCAACATCAATATTTCACAAAATTCTGTTACATTACATTAACTCAAAAACAACATTACATCATATTCATCTCTACTATTTCAAATTCAACTTTGATTTTAACTTGGACAGATATATGTGTCCCATGAATTATGCATCACCCAAAAAACTATCTCTTATTATCTTGCATAAATTGTTACTTTATTTCTCCTTATCATTATTGTTGTTATTACTCCAAAACATCTGTAATACATCAAAACATTACATTGAACTTTAATTACTTGTAACATTTACAAACCAATATACCAGTGACATGGTATTGCTGATCAGCTGATACCCTAACATAATGAAAACACATCTCAAATTTGAACAAACTACATGGAATATACATATATGAATCAATACTCACTTCTCTTGCAGTAATTGCCTGCCAGGCTTTTAATTATTGGCTTACTTTAACGTATACACATATCATGAAAACACCCACTTTATCAACACCTATACCTAACATACAACAATAAAATAATACATTTAAAAGCACATAATGAACACCTTATTTTTAAATATCTAAGCAGCTAGTTACCTGAACAGAGCACAAGCAGTTTTATTTGATCAAACTTTGAATAAAAAAATGTTATGTTATACAATTTACATTCGTGACTCCTTTGCGTCACCTCCCAGCCACACACACTATTTCAAATTATGGAGGACTATGGCGCCCTTTCGCTTCGACAGAGACGGTATATTTTGGAGCAGGTTTTACCTCTCCGCGTCTTTGCTTCCGCTATTACATTTGAAAGTATTGAACATCAACATGTTCGGGTCTATAATTACACACCCTTAATACAGGTCTACCACCTGTCTTGCTACCCCCAAGCGGGCAGAGTGGCAGCCGCTGTTTCATAGTTCCGGAGATTTCCCCTAATTTCTCCCCCCATTGAATTTCAAATATGTACCAATTTCAAGTCAGCTATGGTCAAGGGACTTGATATGACCATAGCTGGCCGCTAGCCAAATCCACGATTAGTACTGGTAAAGCAGTAATCGCCCGAAAAGTCGGAGAAATCTAAACTTCAATTTGACTGCCTGTTACCCATCAATCTCGTTATGTGCGATACGGTCGTTTGGCAGTGTGTAAACTTTAATTTACACGGATAAGGTGTGCCGCACATTTATCGCCATTTTGGCCTCCGACGGAGGTAACACTCACTGTTACCCCCAACCCATTTCGCTACTTACGGGAGCACAGGCCACCCCCGCAACAGCAACTCACTAACTAACTAATTAAAAAATTTTATATACATTATCATATAATATTTCCATCAATAATCATTTCCCTCATTCATAACTTTTTACCATTTGACTTTCTTAAAATTTTCATAATTTATTATTAATAATCATTATATATCATTTTTCATTTATTATTAAAATTTTTAATTATCATTTTTATTAAACAAAATTATTTCCAATAATCTCATTATTGAATTAACATCTCAATCACACCTATGAACATTTTTATTACATATGATTATAAAATTTTTCTACTTACAATCCATTTAACATGATATAATAATCCAAAACATAATCACCATCATCTCTGAAACATTTTACACAAAATTAGTTTAAATTAAATAATTTATCATTCATTACCAAATTTCCATCTCGTAAAATAAATTAAATTCATAAAAAAATTTAATGAATTAATATTTAAATAAGCAATCAAAATATTTAATCTGTATCAAATTGTTTTAATTAAATTAATTATTAACAATACAAAATTCATTACCAGCATAACAACTATTATTAGTCCACTACTGTTTTCAAAATTAATTCTATTATTTCTTTAAATTTCAAAATATTATTACAACAATTAATTACCTACATACACTGTTCACTTAACCACAACACATACAATTGGCTTTACTACATATTTATTTACAAATCTGATTCCTTATTTATCCAGTTATCACGTCGCAATGTCCCACTCAGCTAGGTCAAACCCCCTAAAACAAAATATTTACTGTTTTATGGTTTAGCCTCCATCGTCAAAAAGATATCTCACATATTTATAGACTAAATGATTTTTGTTCACCTTTAGTTTATTATTATCACTTTCATAAACCATTATTTCTAAATTCTTCATCATACCATTTATTATTTCATACAACTTGTCGCTATCAATTAATATTATCCAGTCTCCGTCAGTTGGTTTTCTAAATACCAAATCAATTGTTTTGTCATTATTTATAACAGTGTTATTCAAGTATTCCTCTCTCTCTCTTTCATCATCTCTCTCCATATCTAACACCTGCACCAACATTTCATACCCTCTATTAACCTCAAAAATTTTTATTTCTCTCTCTCTTTCGTTACAACTCTCATAACCACACTGAACTCTCCCATTCCATGCAGAGGGCAATACCATAAAATTATCTAAATACCATCTGGCCCTACCAGATAAACACAAAAAACTTATTTTATCTTCTGAAGAACTCTCGTCTTCTACAAAAATTATTGAGGAACTCTTGTCCTCCATCAACACTTGTGAATTCTCTGCTTCACATTTAACCCCATAAAAATTTGCCCCCTGTTTCATACCCACAATATAACTCTCTTTCCACTCATTATCTAACTCATCAACATTAATTACTACGCTTCTACAATCTATTACTTTCTCTCTCTCACTCACTATCTCTATCTCACCGCTATCCAATACTTCATTATTATTATTTAACATTATTACATCACTGGAATTAATTATATCAACATCACCACTTACCTCAAAATTGTAACCATCATAATTATCTCCACTATTCAACACTATTTCTTCCACTATTTTGTCACTATTATTGATTAACCTATTATCTTTATCACTCACCTGGTTAATTATTTCTTCACTATTATCAAAGACATTATTACCACTTACCTGTGTTGATTCAACTTCTGTACTCTCTTTTAACTGACCTCTATTCTCCTCCCGCTTCTCGTCTGGTTTATCAATAGCATTTTTTATTGTATTACAACCCTTACTCATTATTTCCTTTGTTTTGTTTAATTCTATATGTAATTCATCAAAACCCTTCATCATATTATCAAAATGTTTATCCCTCATTTCCTGTAATTCATCAAAACCCTTGTTCAGATTATCATACACTGTTCTCAAAAGATTCATCACATCCTCCAATGTACGCTCCTTTTTTTCTACCCCCACTCTGTCGTTATCATTATCATTGGGCCTATTTTCTGTCTTATTCTCTACCACTGTTATTTCAACTATTTTACCTTTATTGTTGGTCGTCTCACTATGTTTATTAATTTCTGCGAATATTCCTTCCTCTTGTTCTTCCATTCGTGTTAACCTATCGTCTAAATTACCCCATTCCTCGTTTGTCATCTCACCCACAACACCTCGAAATTCATTCTCCCACTCATCCCAAGCAAACTCACTATCGTTACTTTGTATTATAGACATTTTTAAAGTTCGTTTGTATCACTTTTATATATGAAACTACTATTTTTCTATACTCAAACACCTAACACATTGTGAATCACAATAACATAAACCTAACCTACTTAATTATGTACGATAAAATTTTTATACGTTCGTCATTACCACATCCTATTTTCTGTGCCTTAAAATAGGTCTATCTCGTATAACATTACAATTAAACGAAAATCCTGGCAGCGAGAGCCAAATGTAACGTTAAAAAATAAGCCAAAATATAAAATAAATAAAACCACTACCAGGACTTACCTGTTGCAGAAATTTTATCAGAAGCCCAGAGTCGCCACCTATATCTTTGAAGGACAGATATGGAGACCTTTACACTTTACCTTAATAAAACGGACAATTTAGCAATCTGACCCCACCCAATTAATAATTCAGAAGATTCCGGAACGTAAGACGAATTTTTTCAACACAGAAATGAGAACGTGGTAATGACGAAATAACTTAGACTAACACATTTTATCTGGAACTTACATACTTTAATTACTTGAAAATTAGTTTAAATATTTTGACAAGAACCCTATGACGAAAAGTGAATTATACATTTAGGTATTATATTTACATTGAAATATTAATGCATTAAGTCTTGTATTTAAATATTCACTATAAAGCAGCCCATTCTGCCATTCACTCATTCACACCGTATAATATATATATTCCCCTTATTTTTTGCTCGAGTCTTAAATTGAATAATATGTTCTGAAAATGGATAATAGTTCGTGAATAATAATACTTAAAATTGAATAACCATGGTACGTTACGTAACGCTTAGAGTCCCGTTCACCACGTGCTGATGGATAGATGCATCTGAATATTTGTCCGTTACGAACACTTTTAACTTTCTTAGATCACTTCATTTACTACCATTCATAATGTCACTCCACTTAGTCACACCGATTGCTCTTTTTTCGCTGAAACTTAAGTTTTTTTGTAACCGCGAGTCTTGGCTAGTGTGCGGCCGCCGCCGCGGCCATATGTAGACTGGAACGGTAATGTAACAGGTACTTCTTGCTTCCACCGGCGGGAACGGTGGTGCACACTGCCACTATGTTTTCGTCGCTCAAGCCTCAGTTGTTGTGAGGTAACCACTTTATGCATGGAATAGCAGAGTTATATTCTGGATACCAAAGGACGATATTGGCTTCGGCTCTGCTGATGTCATTAATAGTAGGTGGGGCTTTAACAGTATTTCCGGATGGTCTTTGAGAAGACGATGAATACTCTTGCGCTCTGGCCATCTTGAGTTTTAGTCAAGAGCGTCACTTGTGCTCGTGGTCGTACAGTTGCGTATGTGCGCTGCCACACAAGTACGGATTTCTGAGAATTTTGAAGGAGGTAAATTCTTTGCTCGCCGCGTTACACAATAACAACTGCGTATCGCTTTGTTACCACTGTTTCTAAACATCGTTCTGTTACACGGAAAATAACGTTGCACAATAATTTTCATAACTTTTGACAAGCCCACCCAAAATGAAAGAAATAAAAGATATAAATGCCCCATACTTGTTAAAAATAAAAACACCCAAAAATGACCTGCTACAATACCCCCTCGATGAGAATTCTGCTGTTCACAACAGAAGAAATCTCATCGATAACCCCGAAGAGGACCGGTGAGGAACTGGTGCCAACAACCCCCTTGTTCTTAATCTGCATGGGTACACGACCCCCCTGGCTCAGCGACTATGGACTCATCTGAACGAGATCACTGGACTTCCCCATAAGAGATCCCAACACCAAGAAATCGAACAGACTCGTACCACAGCGCACCTCACCTTCTCACATGCTACCCCCAAAAATCCTCAATCCCTGGCTCAGATTATGCCAGATCCTCAGCCGATATGTTTCCCCTTTTATGAAAGCTGGGCTGCCTTTAGCAAATACTGGGCTCACACACACTCACATTCCATGTTGACATACCACATAGTAAAATTGAAAAATTATCTTTTAAGATTTATAAAAAATTTAAAAAATTCAAAATAATATTTTATCAAAAAAAATTCTCTTCCTCGTTTTTCTGTTTTTCTTTTAAAATGACTTAAATTAAGCGTTTTTTCTACTTGAACAAATCCTTAACCTAACATGTCTTAGTCTAACGATACAGTGCAGTACAAGAAATCAGTAAACTAAACATGGTAAATACACACATAATAAAACAATCACTACCTAAAATATGCATTCGCTGGCAGGCGAAAAAGCATTTTTTTTTTCACAAAAAAATTAAAATTTCCAAAAATTTTAAAATTCAAAAAAAAAATTTAAATTTAATTAAATGTTTTCTTCCTATTCAGACATTATTTTAAAATTGGTTTAAATTGATTAAACAAACAAATTAATTTGCCTTCCTACTATACAGGCTTAGTGGGTGTATGACCTCATCAGCTGATCGAACTAGGTCAAGTTCAAGATCCTTGACCTACATGTGTTATGCATAATTTCTATCTGAAAATACATACAATATCTGTAACATCCTACCTTGAAATACAAAACATAATAAAATAAAACATTTAAAACAAACAAAATATTAATATAATAATCAAGTTGACATTTAAATTATTTAAAATAAACAATTCTTACTTGTACCTTATTTTCAAATTTTGTCAAGATTCTGTCCCTGGTTTAAAAAAAATGAAAACTTTATATCTTTATCATAAATCTCTCTCTTTATTTGACAATTTCACTTTATTCTACTATGGGTGACTCAAATTATTTATTCTCATTAACTGTATTAGATCTGTATACATATATAATCTTTATTCCCCTGACTCTAACCATTAACCACTTCAAGTAACATGACACCCATCTCTAGTAAAATCTCTACCCCAGCGCACTCTAAACCCAACTTACCATTTAACACAATTCGCCACCTTCTCTCTATATATATAAAAAAAATACTCTCTAACCCTTTGTACATATGATATGTGTTTCCCTCCCCAAAGCTCATTCCCTTATGTTGGTTCCTGGACCCTCCCTAGGTAACCCTTTCCGGCGCCAATCGGTCCTAATCCCGTCCCAACCCTTGTTGCGGACTCCCCCAATACACTACCCCCTAATACAAAATTGCCATCCCCAAAAAATCTCAATCTCATTGCCTTACTACAAATACAACAAAATAACCTCATTAATTATAAACATAAATATATCACTCAAAACTCCACCTAAATTCTCCATAACTACTGTGTCAACATCAATATTTCACAAAATTCTGTTACATTACATTAACTCAAAAACAACATTACATCATATTCATCTCTACTATTTCAAATTCAACTTTGATTTTAACTTGGACAGATATATGTGTCCCATGAATTATGCATCACCCAAAAAACTATCTCTTATTATCTTGCATAAATTGTTACTTTATTTCTCCTTATCATTATTGTTGTTATTACTCCAAAACATCTGTAATACATCAAAACATTACATTGAACTTTAATTACTTGTAACATTTACAAACCAATATACCAGTGACATGGTATTGCTGATCAGCTGATACCCTAACATAATGAAAACACATCTCAAATTTGAACAAACTACATGGAATATACATATATGAATCAATACTCACTTCTCTTGCAGTAATTGCCTGCCAGGCTTTTAATTATTGGCTTACTTTAACGTATACACATATCATGAAAACACCCACTTTATCAACACCTATACCTAACATACAACAATAAAATAATACATTTAAAAGCACATAATGAACACCTTATTTTTAAATATCTAAGCAGCTAGTTACCTGAACAGAGCACAAGCAGTTTTATTTGATCAAACTTTGAATAAAAAAATGTTATGTTATACAATTTACATTCGTGACTCCTTTGCGTCACCTCCCAGCCACACACACTATTTCAAATTATGGAGGACTATGGCGCCCTTTCGCTTCGACAGAGACGGTATATTTTGGAGCAGGTTTTACCTCTCCGCGTCTTTGCTTCCGCTATTACATTTGAAAGTATTGAACATCAACATGTTCAGGTCTATAATTACACACCCTTAATACAGGTCTACCACCTGTCTTGCTACCCCCAAGCGGGCAGAGTGGCAGCCGCTGTTTCATAGTTCCGGAGATTTCCCCTAATTTCTCCCCCCATTGAATTTCAAATATGTACCAATTTCAAGTCAGCTATGGTCAAGGGACTTGATATGACCATAGCTGGCCGCTAGCCAAATCCACGATTAGTGCTGGTAAAGCAGTAATCGCCCGAAAAGTCGGAGAAATCTAAACTTCAATTTGACTGCCTGTTACCCATCAATCTCGTTATGTGCGATACGGTCGTTTGGCAGTGTGTAAACTTTAATTTACACGGATAAGGTGTGCCGCACATTTATCGCCATTTTGGCCTCCGACGGAGGTAACACTCACTGTTACCCCCAACCCATTTCGCTACTTACGGGAGCACAGGCCACCCCCGCAACAGCAACTCACTAACTAACTAATTAAAAAATTTTATATACATTATCATATAATATTTCCATCAATAATCATTTCCCTCATTCATAACTTTTTACCATTTGACTTTCTTAAAATTTTCATAATTTATTATTAATAATCATTATATATCATTTTTCATTTATTATTAAAATTTTTAATTATCATTTTTATTAAACAAAATTATTTCCAATAATCTCATTATTGAATTAACATCTCAATCACACCTATGAACATTTTTATTACATATGATTATAAAATTTTTCTACTTACAATCCATTTAACGTGATATAATAATAATCCAAAACATAATCACCATCATCTCTGAAACATTTTACACAAAATTAGTTTAAATTAAATAATTTATCATTCATTACCAAATTTCCATCTCGTAAAATAAATTAAATTCATAAAAAAATTTAATGAATTAATATTTAAATAAGCAATCAAAATATTTAATCTGTATCAAATTGTTTTAATTAAATTAATTATTAACAATACAAAATTCATTACCAGCATAACAACTATTATTAGTCCATTACTGTTTTCAAAATTAATTCTATTATTTCTTTAAATTTCAAAATATTATTACAACAATTAATTACCTACATACACTGTTCACTTAACCACAACACATACAATTGGCTTTACTACATATTTATTTACAAATCTGATTCCTTATTTATCCAGTTATCACGTCTCAATGTCCCACTCAGCTAGGTCAAACCCCCTAAAACAAAATATTTACTGTTTTATGGTTTAGCCTCCATCGTCAAAAAGATATCTCACATATTTATAGACTAAATGATTTTTGTTCACCTTTAGTTTATTATTATCACTTTCATAAACCATTATTTCTAAATTCTTCATCATACCATTTATTATTTCATACAACTTGTCGCTGTCAATTAATATTATCCAGTCTCCGTCAGTTGGTTTTCTAAATACCAAATCAATTGTTTTGTCATTATTTATAACAGTGTTATTCAAGTATTCCTCTCTCTCTCTTTCATCATCTCTCTCCATATCTAACACCTGCACCAACATTTCATACCCTCTATTAACCTCAAAAATTTTTATTTCTCTCTCTCTTTCGTTACAACTCTCATAACCACACTGAACTCTCCCATTCCATGCAGAGGGCAATACCATAAAATTATCTAAATACCATCTGGCCCTACCAGATAAACACAAAAAACTTATTTTACCTTCTGAAGAACTCTCGTCTTCTACAAAAATTATTGAGGAACTCTTGTCCTCCATCAACACTTGTGAATTCTCTGCTTCACATTTAACCCCATAAAAATTTGCCCCCTGTTTCATACCCACAATATAACTCTCTTTCCACTCATTATCTAACTCATCAACATTAATTACTACGCTTCTACAATCTATTACTTTCTCTCTCTCACTCACTATCTCTATCTCACCGCTATCCAATACTTCATTATTATTATTTAACATTATTACATCACTGGAATTAATTATATCAACATCACCACTTACCTCAAAATTGTAACCATCATAATTATCTCCACTATTCAACACTATTTCTTCCACTATTTTGTCACTATTATTGATTAACCTATTATCTTTATCACTCACCTGGTTAATTATTTCTTCACTATTATCAAAGACATTATTACCACTTACCTGTGTTGATTCAACTTCTGTACTCTCTTTTAACTGACCTCTATTCTCCTCCCGCTTCTCGTCTGGTTTATCAATAGCATTTTTTATTGTATTACAACCCTTACTCATTATTTCCTTTGTTTTGTTTAATTCTATATGTAATTCATCAAAACCCTTCATCATATTATCAAAATGTTTATCCCTCATTTCCTGTAATTCATCAAAACCCTTGTTCAGATTATCATACACTGTTCTCAAAAGATTCATCACATCCTCCAATGTACGCTCCTTTTTTTCTACCCCCACTCTGTCGTTATCATTATCATAGGGCCTATTTTCTATCTTATTCTCTACCACTGTTATTTCAACTATTTTACCTTTATTGTTGGTCGTCTCACTATGTTTATTAATTTCTGCGAATATTCCTTCCTCTTGTTCTTCCATTCGTGTTAACCTATCATCTAAATTACCCCATTCCTCGTTTGTCATCTCACCCACAACACCTCGAAATTCATTCTCCCACTCATCCCAAGCAAACTCACTATCGTTACTTTGTATTATAGACATTTTTAAAGTTCGTTTGTATCACTTTTATATATGAAACTACTATTTTTCTATACTCAAACACCTAACACATTGTGAATCACAATAACATAAACCTAACCTACTTAATTATGTACGATAAAATTTTTATACGTTCGTCATTACCACATCCTATTTTCTGTGCCTTAAAATAGGTCTATCTCGTATAACATTACAATTAAACGAAAATCCTGGCAGCGAGAGCCAAATGTAACGTTAAAAAATAAGCCAAAATATAAAATAAATAAAACCACTACCAGGACTTACCTGTTGCAGAAATTTTATCAGAAGCCCAGAGTCGCCACCTATATCTTTGAAGGACAGATATGGAGACCTTTACACTTTTCCTTAATAAAACGGACAATTTAGCAATCTGACCCCACCCAATTAATAATTCAGAAGATTCCGGAACGTTAGACGAATTTTTTCAACACAGAAATGAGAACGTGGTAATGACGAAATAACTTAGACTAACACATTTTATCTGGAACTTACATACTTTAATTACTTGAAAATTAGTTTAAATATTTTGACAAGAACCCTATGACCAAAAGTGAATTATACATTTAGGTATTATATTTACATTGAAATATTAATGCATTAAGTCTTGTATTTAAATATTCACTATAAAGCAGCCCATTCTGCCATTCACTCATTCACACCGTATAATATATATATTCCCCTTATTTTTTGCTCGAGTCTTAAATTGAATAATATGTTCTGAAAATGGATAATAGTTCGTGAATAATAATACTTAAAATTGAATAACCATGGTACGTTACGTAACGCTTAGAGTCCCGTTCACCACGTGCTGATGGATAGATGCATCTGAATATTTGTCCGTTACGAACACTTTTAACTTTCTTAGATCACTTCATTTACTACCATTCATAATGTCACTCCACTTAGTCTCACCGATTGCTCTATTTTCGCTGAAACTTAGTTTTTTTGTAACCGCGAGTCTTGGCTAGCGTGCGGCCGCCGCCGCGGCCATATGTAGACTGGAACGGTAATGTAACAGGTACTTCTTGCTTCCACCGGCGGGAACGGTGGTGCACTGCCACTATGTTTTCGTTGCTCAAGCCTCAGTTGTTGTGAGGTAACCACTTTATGCATGGAATAGCAGAGTTATATTCTGGATACCAAAGGACGATATTGGCTTCGGCTCTGCTGATGTCATTAATAGTAGGCGGGGCTTTAACAGTATTTCCGGATGGTCTTTGAGAAGACGATGAATACTCTTGCGCTCTGGCCATCTTGAGTTTTAGTCAAGAGCGTCACTTGTGCTCGTGGTCGTACAGTTGCGTATGTGCGCTGCCACACAAGTACGGATTTCTGAGAATTTTGAAGGAGGTAAATTCTTTGCTCGCCGCGTTACACAATAACAACTGCGTATCGCTTTGTTACCACTGTTTCTAAACATCGTTCTGTTACACGGAAAATAACGTTGCACAATAATTTTCATAACTTTTGACAAGCCCACCCAAAATGAAAGAAATAAAAGATATAAATGCCCCATACTTGTTAAAAATAAAAACACCCAAAAATGACCTGCTACAATACCCCCTCGATGAGAATTCTGCTGTTCACAACAGAAGAAATCTCATCGATAACCCCGAAGAGGACCGGTGAGGAACTGGTGCCAACAACCCCCTTGTTCTTAATCTGCATGGGTACACGACCCCCCTGGCTCAGCGACTATGGACTCATCTGAACGAGATCACTGGACTTCCCCATAAGAGATCCCAACACCAAGAAATCGAACAGACTCGTACCACAGCGCACCTCACCTTCTCACATGCTACCCCCAAAAATCCTCAATCCCTGGCTCAGATTATGCCAGATCCTCAGCCGATATGTTTCCCCTTTTATGAAAGCTGGGCTGCCTTTAGCAAATACTGGGCTCACACACACTCACATTCCATGTTGACATACCACATAGTAAAATTGAAAAATTATCTTTTAAGATTTATAAAAAATTTAAAAAATTCAAAATAATATTTTATCAAAAAAAATTCTCTTCCTCGTTTTTCTGTTTTTCTTTTAAAATGACTTAAATTAAGCGTTTTTTCTACTTGAACAAATCCTTAACCTAACATGTCTTAGTCTAACGATACAGTGCAGTACAAGAAATCAGTAAACTAAACATGGTAAATACACACATAATAAAACAATCACTACCTAAAATATGCATTCGCTGGCAGGCGAAAAAGCATTTTTTTTTTCACAAAAAAATTAAAATTTCCAAAAATTTTAAAATTCAAAAAAAAAATTTAAATTTAATTAAATGTTTTCTTCCTATTCAGACATTATTTTAAAATTGGTTTAAATTGATTAAACAAACAAATTAATTTGCCTTCCTACTATACAGGCTTAGTGGGTGTATGACCTCATCAGCTGATCGAACTAGGTCAAGTTCAAGATCCTTGACCTACATGTGTTATGCATAATTTCTATCTGAAAATACATACAATATCTGTAACATCCTACCTTGAAATACAAAACATAATAAAATAAAACATTTAAAACAAACAAAATATTAATATAATAATCAAGTTGACATTTAAATTATTTAAAATAAACAATTCTTACTTGTACCTTATTTTCAAATTTTGTCAAGATTCTGTCCCTGGTTTAAAAAAAATGAAAACTTTATATCTTTATCATAAATCTCTCTCTTTATTTGACAATTTCACTTTATTCTACTATGGGTGACTCAAATTATTTATTCTCATTAACTGTATTAGATCTGTATACATATATAATCTTTATTCCCCTGACTCTAACCATTAACCACTTCAAGTAACATGACACCCATCTCTAGTAAAATCTCTACCCCAGCGCACTCTAAACCCAACTTACCATTTAACACAATTCGCCACCTTCTCTCTATATATATAAAAAAAATACTCTCTAACCCTTTGTACATATGATATGTGTTTCCCTCCCCAAAGCTCATTCCCTTATGTTGGTTCCTGGACCCTCCCTAGGTAACCCTTTCCGGCGCCAATCGGTCCTAATCCCGTCCCAACCCTTGTTGCGGACTCCCCCAATACACTACCCCCTAATACAAAATTGCCATCCCCAAAAAATCTCAATCTCATTGCCTTACTACAAATACAACAAAATAACCTCATTAATTATAAACATAAATATATCACTCAAAACTCCACCTAAATTCTCCATAACTACTGTGTCAACATCAATATTTCACAAAATTCTGTTACATTACATTAACTCAAAAACAACATTACATCATATTCATCTCTACTATTTCAAATTCAACTTTGATTTTAACTTGGACAGATATATGTGTCCCATGAATTATGCATCACCCAAAAAACTATCTCTTATTATCTTGCATAAATTGTTACTTTATTTCTCCTTATCATTATTGTTGTTATTACTCCAAAACATCTGTAATACATCAAAACATTACATTGAACTTTAATTACTTGTAACATTTACAAACCAATATACCAGTGACATGGTATTGCTGATCAGCTGATACCCTAACATAATGAAAACACATCTCAAATTTGAACAAACTACATGGAATATACATATATGAATCAATACTCACTTCTCTTGCAGTAATTGCCTGCCAGGCTTTTAATTATTGGCTTACTTTAACGTATACACATATCATGAAAACACCCACTTTATCAACACCTATACCTAACATACAACAATAAAATAATACATTTAAAAGCACATAATGAACACCTTATTTTTAAATATCTAAGCAGCTAGTTACCTGAACAGAGCACAAGCAGTTTTATTTGATCAAACTTTGAATAAAAAAATGTTATGTTATACAATTTACATTCGTGACTCCTTTGCGTCACCTCCCAGCCACACACACTATTTCAAATTATGGAGGACTATGGCGCCCTTTCGCTTCGACAGAGACGGTATATTTTGGAGCAGGTTTTACCTCTCCGCGTCTTTGCTTCCGCTATTACATTTGAAAGTATTGAACATCAACATGTTCAGGTCTATAATTACACACCCTTAATACAGGTCTACCACCTGTCTTGCTACCCCCAAGCGGGCAGAGTGGCAGCCGCTGTTTCATAGTTCCGGAGATTTCCCCTAATTTCTCCCCCCATTGAATTTCAAATATGTACCAATTTCAAGTCAGCTATGGTCAAGGGACTTGATATGACCATAGCTGGCCGCTAGCCAAATCCACGATTAGTGCTGGTAAAGCAGTAATCGCCCGAAAAGTCGGAGAAATCTAAACTTCAATTTGACTGCCTGTTACCCATCAATCTCGTTATGTGCGATACGGTCGTTTGGCAGTGTGTAAACTTTAATTTACACGGATAAGGTGTGCCGCACATTTATCGCCATTTTGGCCTCCGACGGAGGTAACACTCACTGTTACCCCCAACCCATTTCGCTACTTACGGGAGCACAGGCCACCCCCGCAACAGCAACTCACTAACTAACTAATTAAAAAATTTTATATACATTATCATATAATATTTCCATCAATAATCATTTCCCTCATTCATAACTTTTTACCATTTGACTTTCTTAAAATTTTCATAATTTATTATTAATAATCATTATATATCATTTTTCATTTATTATTAAAATTTTTAATTATCATTTTTATTAAACAAAATTATTTCCAATAATCTCATTATTGAATTAACATCTCAATCACACCTATGAACATTTTTATTACATATGATTATAAAATTTTTCTACTTACAATCCATTTAACGTGATATAATAATAATCCAAAACATAATCACCATCATCTCTGAAACATTTTACACAAAATTAGTTTAAATTAAATAATTTATCATTCATTACCAAATTTCCATCTCGTAAAATAAATTAAATTCATAAAAAAATTTAATGAATTAATATTTAAATAAGCAATCAAAATATTTAATCTGTATCAAATTGTTTTAATTAAATTAATTATTAACAATACAAAATTCATTACCAGCATAACAACTATTATTAGTCCATTACTGTTTTCAAAATTAATTCTATTATTTCTTTAAATTTCAAAATATTATTACAACAATTAATTACCTACATACACTGTTCACTTAACCACAACACATACAATTGGCTTTACTACATATTTATTTACAAATCTGATTCCTTATTTATCCAGTTATCACGTCTCAATGTCCCACTCAGCTAGGTCAAACCCCCTAAAACAAAATATTTACTGTTTTATGGTTTAGCCTCCATCGTCAAAAAGATATCTCACATATTTATAGACTAAATGATTTTTGTTCACCTTTAGTTTATTATTATCACTTTCATAAACCATTATTTCTAAATTCTTCATCATACCATTTATTATTTCATACAACTTGTCGCTGTCAATTAATATTATCCAGTCTCCGTCAGTTGGTTTTCTAAATACCAAATCAATTGTTTTGTCATTATTTATAACAGTGTTATTCAAGTATTCCTCTCTCTCTCTCTTTCATCATCTCTCTCCATATCTAACACCTGCACCAACATTTCATACCCTCTATTAACCTCAAAAATTTTTATTTCTCTCTCTCTTTCGTTACAACTCTCATAACCACACTGAACTCTCCCATTCCATGCAGAGGGCAATACCATAAAATTATCTAAATACCATCTGGCCCTACCAGATAAACACAAAAAACTTATTTTACCTTCTGAAGAACTCTCGTCTTCTACAAAAATTATTGAGGAACTCTTGTCCTCCATCAACACTTGTGAATTCTCTGCTTCACATTTAACCCCATAAAAATTTGCCCCCTGTTTCATACCCACAATATAACTCTCTTTCCACTCATTATCTAACTCATCAACATTAATTACTACGCTTCTACAATCTATTACTTTCTCTCTCTCACTCACTATCTCTATCTCACCGCTATCCAATACTTCATTATTATTATTTAACATTATTACATCACTGGAATTAATTATATCAACATCACCACTTACCTCAAAATTGTAACCATCATAATTATCTCCACTATTCAACACTATTTCTTCCACTATTTTGTCACTATTATTGATTAACCTATTATCTTTATCACTCACCTGGTTAATTATTTCTTCACTATTATCAAAGACATTATTACCACTTACCTGTGTTGATTCAACTTCTGTACTCTCTTTTAACTGACCTCTATTCTCCTCCCGCTTCTCGTCTGGTTTATCAATAGCATTTTTTATTGTATTACAACCCTTACTCATTATTTCCTTTGTTTTGTTTAATTCTATATGTAATTCATCAAAACCCTTCATCATATTATCAAAATGTTTATCCCTCATTTCCTGTAATTCATCAAAACCCTTGTTCAGATTATCATACACTGTTCTCAAAAGATTCATCACATCCTCCAATGTACGCTCCTTTTTTTCTACCCCCACTCTGTCGTTATCATTATCATAGGGCCTATTTTCTATCTTATTCTCTACCACTGTTATTTCAACTATTTTACCTTTATTGTTGGTCGTCTCACTATGTTTATTAATTTCTGCGAATATTCCTTCCTCTTGTTCTTCCATTCGTGTTAACCTATCATCTAAATTACCCCATTCCTCGTTTGTCATCTCACCCACAACACCTCGAAATTCATTCTCCCACTCATCCCAAGCAAACTCACTATCGTTACTTTGTATTATAGACATTTTTAAAGTTCGTTTGTATCACTTTTATATATGAAACTACTATTTTTCTATACTCAAACACCTAACACATTGTGAATCACAATAACATAAACCTAACCTACTTAATTATGTACGATAAAATTTTTATACGTTCGTCATTACCACATCCTATTTTCTGTGCCTTAAAATAGGTCTATCTCGTATAACATTACAATTAAACGAAAATCCTGGCAGCGAGAGCCAAATGTAACGTTAAAAAATAAGCCAAAATATAAAATAAATAAAACCACTACCAGGACTTATTGCAGAAATTTTATCAGAAGCCCAGAGTCGCCACCTATATCTTTGAAGGACAGATATGGAGACCTTTACACTTTTCCTTAATAAAACGGACAATTTAGCAATCTGACCCCACCCAATTAATAATTCAGAAGATTCCGGAACGTTAGACGAATTTTTTCAACACAGAAATGAGAACGTGGTAATGACGAAATAACTTAGACTAACACATTTTATCTGGAACTTACATACTTTAATTACTTGAAAATTAGTTTAAATATTTTGACAAGAACCCTATGACCAAAAGTGAATTATACATTTAGGTATTATATTTACATTGAAATATTAATGCATTAAGTCTTGTATTTAAATATTCACTATAAAGCAGCCCATTCTGCCATTCACTCATTCACACCGTATAATATATATATTCCCCTTATTTTTTGCTCGAGTCTTAAATTGAATAATATGTTCTGAAAATGGATAATAGTTCGTGAATAATAATACTTAAAATTGAATAACCATGGTACGTTACGTAACGCTTAGAGTCCCGTTCACCACGTGCTGATGGATAGATGCATCTGAATATTTGTCCGTTACGAAACACTTTTAACTTTCTTAGATCACTTCATTTACTACCATTCATAATGTCACTCCACTTAGTCTCACCGATTGCTCTATTTTCGCTGAAACTTAGTTTTTTTGTAACCGCGAGTCTTGGCTAGCGTGCGGCCGCCGCCGCGGCCATATGTAGACTGGAACGGTAATGTAACAGGTACTTCTTGCTTCCACCGGCGGGAACGGTGGTGCACTGCCACTATGTTTTCGTTGCTCAAGCCTCAGTTGTTGTGAGGTAACCACTTTATGCATGGAATAGCAGAGTTATATTCTGGATACCAAAGGACGATATTGGCTTCGGCTCTGCTGATGTCATTAATAGTAGGCGGGGCTTTAACAGTATTTCCGGATGGTCTTTGAGAAGACGATGAATACTCTTGCGCTCTGGCCATCTTGAGTTTTAGTCAAGAGCGTCACTTGTGCTCGTGGCCGTACAGTTGCGTATGTGTGCTGCCACACAAGTACGGATTTCTGAGAATTTTGAAGGAGGTAAATTCTTTGCTCGCCGCGTTACACAATAACAACTGCGTATCGCTTTGTTACCACTGTTTCTAAACATCGTTCTGTTACACGGAAAATAACGTTGCACAATAATTTTCATAACTTTTGACAAGCCCGCCCAAAATGAAAGAAATAAAAGATATAAATGCCCCATACTTGTTAAAAATAAAAACACCCAAAAATGACCCGCTACAATACCCCCTCGATGAGAATTCTGCTGTTCACAACAGAAGAAATCTCATCGATAACCCCGAGAAGAAGGACCGGTGAGGAACTGGTGCCAACAACCCCCTTGTTCTTAATCTGCATGGGTACACGACCCCCCTGGCTCAGCGACTATGGACTCATCTGAACGAGATCACTGGACTTCCCCGTAAGAGATCCCAACACCGAGAAATCGAACAGACTCGTACCACAGCGCACCTCACCTTCTCACATGCTACCCCAAAAATCCTCAATCCCTGGCTCAGATTATGCCAGATCCTCAGCCGATATGTTTCCCCTTTTATGAAAGCTGGGCTGCCTTTAGCAAATACTGGGCTCACACACACTCACATTCCATGTTGACATACCACATAGTAAAATTGAAAAATTATCTTTTAAGATTTATAAAAAATTTAAAAAATTCAAAATAATATTTTATCAAAAAAAAATTCTCTTCCTCGTTTTTCTGTTTTTCTTTTAAAATGACTTAAATTAAGCGTTTCTTCTACTTGAACAAATCCTTAACCTAACATGTCTTAGTCTAACGATACAGTGCAGTACAAGAAATCAGTAAACTAAACATGGTAAATACACACATAATAAAACAATCACTACCTAAAATATGCATTCGCTGGCAGGCGAAAAAGCATTTTTTTTTCACAAAAAAATTAAAATTTCCAAAAATTTTAAAATTAAAAAAAAAATTTTAATTTATTTAAATGTTTTCTTCCTATTCAGACATTATTTTAAAATTGGTTTAAATTGATTAAACAAACAAATTAATTTGCCTTCCTACTATACAGGCTTAGTGGGTGTATGACCTCATCAGCTGATCGAACTAGGTCAAGTTCAAGATCCTTGACCTACATGTGTTATGCATAATTTCTATCTGAAAATACATACAATATCTGTAACATCCTACCTTGAAATACAAAACATTTAAAACAAACAAAATATTAATATAATAATCAAGTTGACATTTAAATTATTTAAAATAAACAATTCTTACTTGTACCTTATTTTCAAATTTTATCAAGATTCTGTCACTGGTTTAAAAAAAATGAAAACTTTATATCTTTATCATAAATCTCTCTCTTTATTTGACAATTTCACTTTATTCTACTATGGGTGACTCAAATTATTTATTCTCATTAACGGTATTAGATCTGTATACATATATAATCTTTATTCCCCTGACTCTAACCATTAACCACTTCAAGTAACATGACACCCATCTCTAGTAAAATCTCTACCCCAGCGCACTCTAAACCCAACTTACCATTTAACACAATTCGCCACCTTCTCTCTATATATAAAAAAAAATACTCTCTAACCCTTTGTACATAGGATATGTGTTTCCCTCCCAAAAGCTCATTCCCTTATGTTGGTTCCTGGACCCTCCCTAGGTAACCCTTTCCGGCGCCAATCGGTCCTAATCCCGTCCCAACCCTTGTTGCGGACTCCCCCAATACACTACCCCCTAATACAAAATTGCCATCCCCAAAAAATCTCAATCTCATTGCCTTACTACAAATACAACAAAATAACCTCATTAATTATAAACATAAATATATCACTCAAAACTCCACCTAAATTCTCCATAACTACTGTGTCAACATCAATATTTCACAAAATTCTGTTACATTACATTAACTCAAAAACAACATTACATCATATTCATCTCTACTATTTCAAATTCAACTTTGATTTTAACTTGGACAGATATATGTGTCCCATAAATTACGCATCACCCAAAAAACTATCTCTTATTATCTTGCATAAATTGTTACTTTATTTCTCCTTATCATTATTGTTGTTATTACTCCAAAACATCTGTAATACATCAAAACATTACATTGAACTTTAATTACTTGTAACATTTACAAACCAATATACCAGTGACATGGTATTGCTGATCAGCTGATACCCTAACATAATGAAAACACATCTCAAATTTGAACAAACTACATGGAATATACATATATGAATCAATACTCACTTCTCTTGCATTAATTGCCTGCCAGGCTTTTAATTATTGGCTTACTTTAACGTATACACATATCATGAAAACACCCACTTTATCAACACCTATACCTAACATACAACAATAAAATAATACATTTAAAAGCGCATAATGAACACCGTATTTTTCAATATATAAGCAGCTAGTTACCTGAACAGAGCACAAGCAGTTTTATTTGATCAAACTTTGAATAAAAAAATGTTATGTTATACAATTTACAATCGTGACGCCTTTGCATCACCTCCCAGCCACACACACTATTTCAAATTATGGAGGACTATGGCGCCCTTTTGCTTCGACAGAGATGGTATATTTTGGAGCAGGTTTTACCTCTCCGCGTCTTTGCTTCCGCTATTACATTTGAAAGTATTGAACATCAACATGTTCGGGTCTATAATTACACACCCTTAATACGGGTCTACCACCTGTCTTGCTACCCCCAAGCGGGCAGAGTGGCAGCCGCTGTTTCATAGTTCCGGAGATTTCCCCTAATTTCTCCCCCCATTGAATTTCAAATATGTACCAATTTCAAGTCAGCTATGGTCAAGGGACTATATTTGACCATAGCCAAATCCACGATTAGTGCTGGTAAAGCAGTAATCGCCCGAAAAGTCGGAGAAATCTAAACTTCAATTTGACTGCCTGTTACCCATCAATCTCGTTATGTGCGATACGGTCGTTTGACAGTGTGTAAACTTTAATTTACACGGATAAGGTGTGCCGCACATTTATCGCCATTTTGGCCTCCGATGGAGGTAACACTCACTGTTACCCCCAACCCATTTCGCTACTTACGGGAGCACAGGCCACCCCCGCAACAGCAACTCACTAACTAATTAAAAAATTTTATATACATTATCATATAATATTTCCATCAATAATCATTTCCCTCATTCATAACTTTTTACCATTTGACTTTCTTAAAATTTTCAAAATTTATTATTAATAATCATTATATATCATTTTTCATTTATTATTAAAATTTTTAATTATCATTTTTATTAAACAAAATTATTTCCAATAATCTCATTATTGAATTAACATCTCAATCACACCTATGAACATTTTTATTACATATGATTATAAAATTTTTCTACTTACAATCCATTTAACATGATATAATAATCCAAAACATAATCACCATCATCTCTGAAACATTTTACACAAAATTAGTTTAAATTAAATAATTTATCATTCATTACCAAATTTCCATCTCGTAAAATAAATTAAATTCATAAAAAAATTTAATGAATTAATATTTAAATAAGCAATCAAAATATTTAATCTGTATCAAATTGTTTTAATTAAATTAATTATTAACAATACAAAATTCATTACCAGCATAACAACTATTATTAGTCCATTACTGTTTTCAAAATTAATTCTATTATTTCTTTAAATTTCAAAATATTATTACAACAATTAATTACCTACATACACTGTTCACTTAACCACAACACATACAATTGGCTTTACTACATATTTATTTACAAATCTGATTCCTTATTTATCCAGTTATCACATCTCAATGTCCCACTCAGCTAGGTCAAACCCCCTAAAACAAAATATTTACTGTTTTATGGTTTAGCCTCCATCGTCAAAAAGATATCTCACATATTTATAGACTAAATGATTTTTGTTCACCTTTAGTTTATTATTATCACTTTCATAAACCATTATTTCTAAATTCTTCATCATACCATTTATTATTTCATACAACTTGTCGCTGTCAATTAATATTATCCAGTCTCCGTCAGTTGGTTTTCTAAATACCAAATCAATTGTTTTGTCATTATTTATAACAGTGTTATTCAAGTATTCCTCTCTCTCTCTTTCATCATCTCTCTCCATATCTAACACCTGCACCAACATTTCATACCCTCTATTAACCTCAAAAATTTTTATTTCTCTCTCTCTTTCGTTACAACTCTCATAACCACACTGAACTCTCCCATTCCATGCAGAGGGCAATACCATAAAATTATCTAAATACCATCTGGCCCTACCAGATAAACACAAAAAACTTATTTTACCTTCTGAAGAACTCTCGTCTTCTACAAAAATTATTGAGGAACTCTTGTCCTCCATCAACACTTGTGAATTCTCTGCTTCACATTTAACCCCATAAAAATTTGCCCCCTGTTTCATACCCACAATATAACTCTCTTTCCACTCATTATCTAACTCATCAACATTAATTACTACGCTTCTACAATCTATTACTTTCTCTCTCTCACTCACTATCTCTATCTCACCGCTATCCAATACTTCATTATTATTATTTAACATTATTACATCACTGGAATTAATTATATCAACATCACCACTTACCTCAAAATTGTAACCATCATAATTATCTCCACTATTCAACACTATTTCTTCCACTATTTTGTCACTATTATTGATTAACCTATTATCTTTATCACTCACCTGGTTAATTATTTCTTCACTATTATCAAAGACATTATTACCACTTACCTGTGTTGATTCAACTTCTGTACTCTCTTTTAACTGACCTCTATTCTCCTCCCGCTTCTCGTCTGGTTTATCAATAGCATTTTTTATTGTATTACAACCCTGACTCATTATTTCCTTTGTTTTGTTTAATTCTATATGTAATTCATCAAAACCCTTCATCATATTATCAAAATGTTTATCCCTCATTTCCTGTAATTCATCAAAACCCTTGTTCAGATTATCATACACTGTTCTCAAAAGATTCATCACATACTCCAATGTACGCTCCTTTTTTTCTACCCCCACTCTGTCGTTATCATTATCATTGGGCCTATTTTCTGTCTTATTCTCTACCACTGTTATTTCAACTATTTTACCTTTATTGTTGGTCGTCTCACTATGTTTATTAATTTCTGCGAATATTCCTTCCTCTTGTTCTTCCATTCGTGTTAACCTATCATCTAAATTACCCCATTCCTCGTTTGTCATCTCACCCACAACACCTCGAAATTCATTCTCCCACTCATCCCAAGCAAACTCACTATCATTACTTTGTATTATAGACATTTTTAAAGTTCGTTTGTATCACTTTTATATATGAAACTACTATTTTTCTATACTCAAACACCTAACACATTGTGAATCACAATAACATAAACCTAACCTACTTAATTATGTACGATAAAATTTTTATACGTTCGTCATTACCACATCCTATTTTCTGTGCCTTAAAATAGGTCTATCTCGTATAACATTACAATTAAACGAAAATCCTGGCAGCGAGAGCCAAATGTAACGTTAAAAAATAAGCCAAAATATAAAATAAATAAAACCACTACCAGGACTTACCTGTTGCAGAAATTTTATCAGAAGCCCAGAGTCGCCACCTATATCTTTGAAGGACAGATATGGAGACCTTTACACTTTTCCTTAATAAAACGGACAATTTAGCAATCTGACCCCACCCAATTAATAATTCAGAAGATTCCGGAACGTTAGACGAATTTTTTCAACACAGAAATGAGAACGTGGTAATGACGAAATAACTTAGACTAACACATTTTATCTGGAACATACATACTTTAATTACTTGAAAATTAGTTTAAATATTTTGACAAGAACCCTATGACCAAAAGTGAATTATACATTTAGGTATTATATTTACATTTAAATATTAATGCATTAAGTCTTGTATTTAAATATTCACTATAAAGCAGCCCATTCTGCCATTCACTCATTCACACCATATAATATATATATTCCCCTTATTTTTTGCTCGAGTCTTAAATTGAATAATATGTTCTGAAAATGGATAATAGTTCGTGAATAATAATACTTAAAATTGAATAACCATGGTACGTTACGTAACGCTTAGAGTCCCGTTCACCACGTGCTGATGGATAGATGCATCTGAATATTTGTCCGTTACGAACACTTTTAACTTTCTTAGATCACTTCATTTACTACCATTCATAATGTCACTCCACTTAGTCTCACCGATTGCTCTATTTTCGCTGAAACTTAGTTTTTTTGTAACCGCGAGTCTTGGCTAGCGTGCGGCCGCCGCCGCGGCCATATGTAGACTGGAACGGTAATGTAACAGGTACTTCTTGCTTCCACCGGCGGGAACGGTGGTGCACTGCCACTATGTTTTCGTTGCTCAAGCCTCAGTTGTTGTGAGGTAACCACTTTATGCATGGAATAGCAGAGTTATATTCTGGATACCAAAGGACGATATTGGCTTCGGCTCTGCTGATGTCATTAATAGTAGGCGGGGCTTTAACAGTATTTCCAGATGGTCTTTGAGAAGACGATGAATACTCTTGCGCTCTGGCCATCTTGAGTTTTAGTCAAGAGCGTCACTTGTGCTCGTGGCCGTACAGTTGCGTATGTGTGCTGCCACACAAGTACGGATTTCTGAGAATTTTGAAGGAGGTAAATTCTTTGCTCGCCGCGTTACACAATAACAACTGCGTATCGCTTTGTTACCACTGTTTCTAAACATCGTTCTGTTACACGGAAAATAACGTTGCACAATAATTTTCATAACTTTTGACAAGCCCGCCCAAAATGAAAGAAATAAAAGATATAAATGCCCCATACTTGTTAAAAATAAAAACACCCAAAAATGACCCGCTACAATACCCCCTCGATGAGAATTCTGCTGTTCACAACAGAAGAAATCTCATCGATAACCCCGAAGAGGACCGGTGAGGAACTGGTGCCAACAACCCCCTTGTTCTTAATCTGCATGGGTACACGACCCCCCTGGCTCAGCGACTATGGACTCATCTGAACGAGATCACTGGACTTCCCCGTAAGAGATCCCAACACCGAGAAATCGAACAGACTCGTACCACAGCGCACCTCACCTTCTCACATGCTACCCCCAAAAATCCTCAATCCCTGGCTCAGATTATGCCAGATCCTCAGCCGATATGTTTCCCCTTTTATGAAAGCTGGGCTGCCTTTAGCAAATACTGGGCTCACACACACTCACATTCCATGTTGACATACCACATAGTAAAATTGAAAAATTATCTTTTAAGATTTATAAAAAATTTAAAAAATTCAAAATAATATTTTATCAAAAAAAAATTCTCTTCCTCGTTTTTCTGTTTTTCTTTTAAAATGACTTAAATTAAGCGTTTCTTCTACTTGAACAAATCCTTAACCTAACATGTCTTAGTCTAACGATACAGTGCAGTACAAGAAATCAGTAAACTAAACATGGTAAATACACACATAATAAAACAATCACTACCTAAAATATGCATTCGCTGGCAGGCGAAAAAGCATTTTTTTTTTCACAAAAAAATTAAAATTTCCAAAAATTTTTAAATTCAAAAAAAAAATTTTAATTTATTTAAATGTTTTCTTCCTATTCAGACATTATTTTAAAATTGGTTTAAATTGATTAAACAAACAAATTAATTTGCCTTCCTACTATACAGGCTTAGTGGGTGTATGACCTCATCAGCTGATCGAACTAGGTCAAGTTCAAGATCCTTGACCTACATGTGTTATGCATAATTTCTATCTGAAAATACATACAATATCTGTAACATCCTACCTTGAAATACATAACATAACAAAATAAAACATTTAAAACAAACAAAATATTAATATAATAATCAAGTTGACATTTAAATTATTTAAAATAAACAATTCTTACTTGTACCTTATTTTCAAATTTTATCAAGATTCTGTCACTGGTTTAAAAAAAATGAAAACTTTATATCTTTATCATAAATCTCTCTCTTTATTTGACAATTTCACTTTATTCTACTATGGGTGACTCAAATTATTTATTCTCATTAACGGTATTAAGTCTGTATACATATATAATCTTTATTCCCCTGACTCTAACCATTAACCACTTCAAGTAACATGACACCCATCTCTAGTAAAATCTCTACCCCAGCGCACTCTAAACCCAACTTACCATTTAACACAATTCGCCACCTTCTCTCTATATATAAAAAAAAATACTCTCTAACCCTTTGTACATAGGATATGTGTTTCCCTCCCCAAAGCTCATTCCCTTATGTTGGTTCCTGGACCCTCCCTAGGTAACCCTTTCCGGCGCCAATCGGTCCTAATCCCGTCCCAACCCTTGTTGCGGACTCCCCCAATACACTACCCCCTAATACAAAATTGCCATCCCCAAAAAATCTCAATCTCATTGCCTTACTACAAATACAACAAAATAACCTCATTAATTATAAACATAAATATATCACTCAAAACTCCACCTAAATTCTCCATAACTACTGTGTCAACATCAATATTTCACAAAATTCTGTTACATTACATTAACTCAAAAACAACATTACATCATATTCATCTCTACTATTTCAAATTCAACTTTGATTTTAACTTGGACAGATATATGTGTCCCATAAATTACGCATCACCCAAAAAACTATCTCTTATTATCTTGCATAAATTGTTACTTTATTTCTCCTTATCATTATTGTTGTTATTACTCCAAAACATCTGTAATACATCAAAACATTACATTGAACTTTAATTACTTGTAACATTTACAAACCAATATACCAGTGAAATGGTATTGCTGATCAGCTGATACCCTAACATAATGAAAACACATCTCAAATTTGAACAAACTACATGGAATATACATATATGAATCAATACTCACTTCTCTTGCATTAATTGCCTGCCAGGCTTTTAATTATTGGCTTACTTTAACGTATACACATATCATGAAAACACACACTTTATCAACACCTATACCTAACATACAACAATAAAATAATACATTTAAAAGCGCATAATGAACACCGTATTTTTAAATATCTAAGCAGCTAGTTACCTGAACAGAGCACAAGCAGTTTTATTTGATCAAACTTTGAATAAAAAAATGTTATGTTATACAATTTACAATCGTGACGCCTTTGCATCACCTCCCAGCCACACACACTATTTCAAATTATGGAGGACTATGGCGCCCTTTCGCTTCGACAGAGACGGTATATTTTGGAGCAGGTTTTACCTCTCCGCGTCTTTGCTTCCGCTATTACATTTGAAAGTATTGAACATCAACATGTTCGGGTCTATAATTACACACCCTTAATACGGGTCTACGACCTGTCTTGCTACCCCCAAGCGGGCAGAGTGGCAGCCGCTGTTTCATAGTTCCGGAGATTTCCCCTAATTTCTCCCCCCATTGAATTTCAAATATGTACCAATTTCAAGTCAGCTATGGTCAAGGGACTATATATGACCATAGCCAAATCCACGATTAGTGCTGGTAAAGCAGTAATCGCCCGAAAAGTCGGAGAAATCTAAACTTCAATTTGACTGCCTGTTACCCATCAATCTCGTTATGTGCGATACGGTCGTTTGACAGTGTGTAAACTTTAATTTACACGGATAAGGTGTGCCGCACATTTATCGCCATTTTGGCCTCCGATGGAGGTAACACTCACTGTTACCCCCAACCCATTTCGCTACTTACGGGAGCACAGGCCACCCCCGCAACAGCAACTCACTAACTAACTAATTAAAAAATTTTATATACATTATCATATAATATTTCCATCAATAATCATTTCCCTCATTCATAACTTTTTACCATTTGACTTTCTTAAAATTTTCAAAATTTATTATTAATAATCATTATATATCATTTTTCATTTATTATTAAAATTTTTAATTATCATTTTTATTAAACAAAATTATTTCCAATAATCTCATTATTGAATTAACATCTCAATCACACCTATGAACATTTTTATTACATATGATTATAAAATTTTTCTACTTACAATCCATTTAACATGATATAATAATCCAAAACATAATCACCATCATCTCTGAAACATTTTACACAAAATTAGTTTAAATTAAATAATTTATCATTCATTACCAAATTTCCATCTCGTAAAATAAATTAAATTCATAAAAAAATTTAATGAATTAATATTTAAATAAGCAATCAAAATATTTAATCTGTATCAAATTGTTTTAATTAAATTAATTATTAACAATACAAAATTCATTACCAGCATAACAACTATTATTAGTCCATTACTGTTTTCAAAATTAATTCTATTATTTCTTTAAATTTCAAAATATTATTACAACAATTAATTACCTACATACACTGTTCACTTAACCACAACACATACAATTGGCTTTACTACATATTTATTTACAAATCTGATTCCTTATTTATCCAGTTATCACATCTCAATGTCCCACTCAGCTAGGTCAAACCCCCTAAAACAAAATATTTACTGTTTTATGGTTTAGCCTCCATCGTCAAAAAGATATCTCACATATTTATAGACTAAATGATTTTTGTTCACCTTTAGTTTATTATTATCACTTTCATAAACCATTATTTCTAAATTCTTCATCATACCATTTATTATTTCATACAACTTGTCGCTGTCAATTAATATTATCCAGTCTCCGTCAGTTGGTTTTCTAAATACCAAATCAATTGTTTTGTCATTATTTATAACAGTGTTATTCAAGTATTCCTCTCTCTCTCTTTCATCATCTCTCTCCATATCTAACACCTGCACCAACATTTCATACCCTCTATTAACCTCAAAAATTTTTATTTCTCTCTCTCTTTCGTTACAACTCTCATAACCACACTGAACCTCCCATTCCATGCAGAGGGCAATACCATAAAATTATCTAAATACCATCTGGCCCTACCAGATAAACACAAAAAACTTATTTTACCTTCTGAAGAACTCTCGTCTTCTACAAAAATTATTGAGGAACTCTTGTCCTCCATCAACACTTGTGAATTCTCTGCTTCACATTTAACCCCATAAGAATTTGCCCCCTGTTTCATACCCACAATATAACTCTCTTTCCACTTATTATCTAACTCATCAACATTAATTACTACGCTTCTACAATCTATTACTTTCTCTCTCTCACTCACTATCTCTATCTCACCGCTATCCAATACTTCATTATTATTATTTAACATTATTACATCACTGGAATTAATTATATCAACATCACCACTTACCTCAAAATTGTAACCATCATAATTATCTCCACTATTCAACACTATTTCTTCCACTATTTTGTCACTATTATTGATTAACCTATTATCTTTATCACTCACCTGGTTAATTATTTCTTCACTATTATCAAAGACATTATTACCACTTACCTGTGTTGATTCAACTTCTGTACTCTCTTTTAACTGACCTCTATTCTCCTCCCGCTTCTCGTCTGGTTTATCAATAGCATTTTTTATTGTATTACAACCCTGACTCATTATTTCCTTTGTTTTGTTTAATTCTATATGTAATTCATCAAAACCCTTCATCATATTATCAAAATGTTTATCCCTCATTTCCTGTAATTCATCAAAACCCTTGTTCAGATTATCATACACTGTTCTCAAAAGATTCATCACATACTCCAATGTACGCTCCTTTTTTTCTACCCCCACTCTGTCGTTATCATTATCATTGGGCCTATTTTCTGTCTTATTCTCTACCACTGTTATTTCAACTATTTTACCTTTATTGTTGGTCGTCTCACTATGTTTATTAATTTCTGCGAATATTCCTTCCTCTTGTTCTTCCATTCGTGTTAACCTATCATCTAAATTACCCCATTCCTCGTTTGTCATCTCACCCACAACACCTCGAAATTCATTCTCCCACTCATCCCAAGCAAACTCACTATCGTTACTTTGTATTATAGACATTTTTAAAGTTCGTTTGTATCACTTTTATATATGAAACTACTATTTTTCTATACTCAAACACCTAACACATTGTGAATCACAATAACATAAACCTAACCTACTTAATTATGTACGATAAAATTTTTATACGTTCGTCATTACCACATCCTATTTTCTGTGCCTTAAAATAGGTCTATCTCGTATAACATTACAATTAAACGAAAATCCTGGCAGCGAGAGCCAAATGTAACGTTAAAAAATAAGCCAAAATATAAAATAAATAAAACCACTACCAGGACTTACCTGTTGCAGAAATTTTATCAGAAGCCCAGAGTCGCCACCTATATCTTTGAAGGACAGATATGGAGACCTTTACACTTTTCCTTAATAAAACGGACAATTTAGCAATCTGACCCCACCCAATTAATAATTCAGAAGATTCCGGAACGTTAGACGAATTTTTTCAACACAGAAATGAGAACGTGGTAATGACAAAATAACTTAGACTAACACATTTTATCTGGAACATACATACTTTAATTACTTGAAAATTAGTTTAAATATTTTGACAAGAACCCTATGACCAAAAGTGAATTATACATTTAGGTATTATATTTACATTTAAATATTAATGCATTAAGTCTTGTATTTAAATATTCACTATAAAGCAGCCCATTCTGCCATTCACTCATTCACACCATATAATATATATATTCCCCTTATTTTTTGCTCGAGTCTTAAATTGAATAATATGTTCTGAAAATGGATAATAGTTCGTGAATAATAATACTTAAAATTGAATAACCATGGTACGTTACGTAACGCTTAGAGTCCCGTTCACCACGTGCTGATGGATAGATGCATCTGAATATTTGTCCGTTACGAACACTTTTAACTTTCTTAGATCACTTCATTTACTACCATTCATAATGTCACTCCACTTAGTCTCACCGATTGCTCTATTTTCGCTGAAACTTAGTTTTTTTGTAACCGCGAGTCTTGGCTAGCGTGCGGCCGCCGCCGCGGCCATATGTAGACTGGAACGGTAATGTAACAGGTACTTCTTGCTTCCACCGGCGGGAACGGTGGTGCACTGCCACTATGTTTTCGTTGCTCAAGCCTCAGTTGTTGTGAGGTAACCACTTTATGCATGGAATAGCAGAGTTATATTCTGGATACCAAAGGACGATATTGGCTTCGGCTCTGCTGATGTCATTAATAGTAGGCGGGGCTTTAACAGTATTTCCAGATGGTCTTTGAGAAGACGATGAATACTCTTGCGCTCTGGCCATCTTGAGTTTTAGTCAAGAGCGTCACTTGTGCTCGTGGCCGTACAGTTGCGTATGTGTGCTGCCACACAAGTACGGATTTCTGAGAATTTTGAAGGAGGTAAATTCTTTGCTCGCCGCGTTACACAATAACAACTGCGTATCGCTTTGTTACCACTGTTTCTAAACATCGTTCTGTTACACGGAAAATAACGTTGCACAATAATTTTCATAACTTTTGACAAGCCCGCCCAAAATGAAAGAAATAAAAGATATAAATGCCCCATACTTGTTAAAAATAAAAACACCCAAAAATGACCCGCTACAATACCCCCTCGATGAGAATTCTGCTGTTCACAACAGAAGAAATCTCATCGATAACCCCGAAGAGGACCGGTGAGGAACTGGTGCCAACAACCCCCTTGTTCTTAATCTGCATGGGTACACGACCCCCCTGGCTCAGCGACTATGGACTCATCTGAACGAGATCACTGGACTTCCCCGTAAGAGATCCCAACACCGAGAAATCGAACAGACTCGTACCACAGCGCACCTCACCTTCTCACATGCTACCCCCAAAAATCCTCAATCCCTGGCTCAGATTATGCCAGATCCTCAGCCGATATGTTTCCCCTTTTATGAAAGCTGGGCTGCCTTTAGCAAATACTGGGCTCACACACACTCACATTCCATGTTGACATACCACATAGTAAAATTGAAAAATTATCTTTTAAGATTTATAAAAAATTTAAAAAATTCAAAATAATATTTTATCAAAAAAAAATTCTCTTCCTCGTTTTTCTGTTTTTCTTTTAAAATGACTTAAATTAAGCGTTTCTTCTACTTGAACAAATCCTTAACCTAACATGTCTTAGTCTAACGATACAGTGCAGTACAAGAAATCAGTAAACTAAACATGGTAAATACACACATAATAAAACAATCACTACCTAAAATATGCATTCGCTGGCAGGCGAAAAAGCATTTTTTTTTTCACAAAAAAATTAAAATTTCCAAAAATTTTTAAATTCAAAAAAAAAATTTTAATTTATTTAAATGTTTTCTTCCTATTCAGACATTATTTTAAAATTGGTTTAAATTGATTAAACAAACAAATTAATTTGCCTTCCTACTATACAGGCTTAGTGGGTGTATGACCTCATCAGCTGATCGAACTAGGTCAAGTTCAAGATCCTTGACCTACATGTGTTATGCATAATTTCTATCTGAAAATACATACAATATCTGTAACATCCTACCTTGAAATACATAACATAACAAAATAAAACATTTAAAACAAACAAAATATTAATATAATAATCAAGTTGACATTTAAATTATTTAAAATAAACAATTCTTACTTGTACCTTATTTTCAAATTTTATCAAGATTCTGTCACTGGTTTAAAAAAAATGAAAACTTTATATCTTTATCATAAATCTCTCTCTTTATTTGACAATTTCACTTTATTCTACTATGGGTGACTCAAATTATTTATTCTCATTAACGGTATTAAGTCTGTATACATATATAATCTTTATTCCCCTGACTCTAACCATTAACCACTTCAAGTAACATGACACCCATCTCTAGTAAAATCTCTACCCCAGCGCACTCTAAACCCAACTTACCATTTAACACAATTCGCCACCTTCTCTCTATATATAAAAAAAAATACTCTCTAACCCTTTGTACATAGGATATGTGTTTCCCTCCCCAAAGCTCATTCCCTTATGTTGGTTCCTGGACCCTCCCTAGGTAACCCTTTCCGGCGCCAATCGGTCCTAATCCCGTCCCAACCCTTGTTGCGGACTCCCCCAATACACTACCCCCTAATACAAAATTGCCATCCCCAAAAAATCTCAATCTCATTGCCTTACTACAAATACAACAAAATAACCTCATTAATTATAAACATAAATATATCACTCAAAACTCCACCTAAATTCTCCATAACTACTGTGTCAACATCAATATTTCACAAAATTCTGTTACATTACATTAACTCAAAAACAACATTACATCATATTCATCTCTACTATTTCAAATTCAACTTTGATTTTAACTTGGACAGATATATGTGTCCCATAAATTACGCATCACCCAAAAAACTATCTCTTATTATCTTGCATAAATTGTTACTTTATTTCTCCTTATCATTATTGTTGTTATTACTCCAAAACATCTGTAATACATCAAAACATTACATTGAACTTTAATTACTTGTAACATTTACAAACCAATATACCAGTGAAATGGTATTGCTGATCAGCTGATACCCTAACATAATGAAAACACATCTCAAATTTGAACAAACTACATGGAATATACATATATGAATCAATACTCACTTCTCTTGCATTAATTGCCTGCCAGGCTTTTAATTATTGGCTTACTTTAACGTATACACATATCATGAAAACACACACTTTATCAACACCTATACCTAACATACAACAATAAAATAATACATTTAAAAGCGCATAATGAACACCGTATTTTTAAATATCTAAGCAGCTAGTTACCTGAACAGAGCACAAGCAGTTTTATTTGATCAAACTTTGAATAAAAAAATGTTATGTTATACAATTTACAATCGTGACGCCTTTGCATCACCTCCCAGCCACACACACTATTTCAAATTATGGAGGACTATGGCGCCCTTTCGCTTCGACAGAGACGGTATATTTTGGAGCAGGTTTTACCTCTCCGCGTCTTTGCTTCCGCTATTACATTTGAAAGTATTGAACATCAACATGTTCGGGTCTATAATTACACACCCTTAATACGGGTCTACGACCTGTCTTGCTACCCCCAAGCGGGCAGAGTGGCAGCCGCTGTTTCATAGTTCCGGAGATTTCCCCTAATTTCTCCCCCCATTGAATTTCAAATATGTACCAATTTCAAGTCAGCTATGGTCAAGGGACTATATATGACCATAGCCAAATCCACGATTAGTGCTGGTAAAGCAGTAATCGCCCGAAAAGTCGGAGAAATCTAAACTTCAATTTGACTGCCTGTTACCCATCAATCTCGTTATGTGCGATACGGTCGTTTGACAGTGTGTAAACTTTAATTTACACGGATAAGGTGTGCCGCACATTTATCGCCATTTTGGCCTCCGATGGAGGTAACACTCACTGTTACCCCCAACCCATTTCGCTACTTACGGGAGCACAGGCCACCCCCGCAACAGCAACTCACTAACTAACTAATTAAAAAATTTTATATACATTATCATATAATATTTCCATCAATAATCATTTCCCTCATTCATAACTTTTTACCATTTGACTTTCTTAAAATTTTCAAAATTTATTATTAATAATCATTATATATCATTTTTCATTTATTATTAAAATTTTTAATTATCATTTTTATTAACCAAAAATATTTCCAATAATCTCATTATTGAATTAACATCTCAATCACACCTATGAACATTTTTATTACATATGATTGTAAAATTTTTCTACTTACAATCCATTTAACATGATATAATAATCCAAAACATAATCACCATCATCTCTGAAACATTTTACACAAAATTAGTTTAAATTAAATAATTTATCATTCATTACCAAATTTCCATCTCGTAAAATAAATTAAATTCATAAAAAAATTTAATGAATTAATATTTAAATAAGCAATCAAAATATTTAATCTGTATCAAATTGTTTTAATTAAATTAATTATTAACAATACAAAATTCATTACCAGCATAACAACTATTATTAGTCCATTACTGTTTTCAAAATTAATTCTATTATTTCTTTAAATTTCAAAATATTATTACAACAATTAATTACCTACAAACACTGTTCACTTAACCACAACACATACAATTGGCTTTACTACATATTTATTTACAAATCTGATTCCTTATTTATCCAGTTATCACGTCTCAATGTCCCACTCAGCTAGGTCAAACCCCCTAAAACAAAATATTTACTGTTTTATGGTTTAGCCTCCATCGTCAAAAAGATATCTCACATATTTATAGACTAAATGATTTTTGTTCACCTTTAGTTTATTATTATCACTTTCATAAACCATTATTTCTAAATTCTTCATCATACCATTTATTATTTCATACAACTTGTCGCTGTCAATTAATATTATCCAGTCTCCGTCAGTTGGTTTTCTAAATACCAAATCAATTGTTTTGTCATTATTTATAACAGTGTTATTCAAGTATTCCTCTCTCTCTCTTTCATCATCTCTCTCCATATCTAACACCTGCACCAACATTTCATACCCTCTATTAACCTCAAAAATTTTTATTTCTCTCTCTCTTTCGTTACAACTGTCATAACCACACTGAACTCTCCCATTCCATGCAGAGGGCAATACCATAAAATTATCTAAATACCATCTGGCCCTACCAGATAAACACAAAAAACTTATTTTACCTTCTGAAGAACTCTCGTCTTCTACAAAAATTATTGAGGAACTCTTGTCCTCCATCAACACTTGTGAATTCTCTGCTTCACATTTAACCCCATAAAAATTTGCCCCCTGTTTCATACCCACAATATAACTCTCTTTCCACTCATTATCTAACTCATCAACATTAATTACTACGCTTCTACAATCTATTACTTTCTCTCTCTCACTCACTATCTCTATCTCACCGCTATCCAATACTTCATTATTATTATTTAACATTATTACATCACTGGAATTAATTATATCAACATCACCACTTACCTCAAAATTGTAACCATCATAATTATCTCCACTATTCAACACTATTTCTTCCACTATTTTGTCACTATTATTGATTAACCTATTATCTTTATCACTCACCTGGTTAATTATTTCTTCACTATTATCAAAGACATTATTACCACTTACCTGTGTTGATTCAACTTCTGTACTCTCTTTTAACTGACCTCTATTCTCCTCCCGCTTCTCGTCTGGTTTATCAATAGCATTTTTTATTGTATTACAACCCTGACTCATTATTTCCTTTGTTTTGTTTAATTCTATATGTAATTCATCAAAACCCTTCATCATATTATCAAAATGTTTATCCCTCATTTCCTGTAATTCATCAAAACCCTTGTTCAGATTATCATACACTGTTCTCAAAAGATTCATCACATACTCCAATGTACGCTCCTTTTTTTCTACCCCCACTCTGTCGTTATCATTATCATTGGGCCTATTTTCTGTCTTATTCTCTACCACTGTTATTTCAACTATTTTACCTTTATTGTTGGTCGTCTCACTATGTTTATTAATTTCTGCGAATATTCCTTCCTCTTGTTCTTCCATTCGTGTTAACCTATCATCTAAATTACCCCATTCCTCGTTTGTCATCTCACCCACAACACCTCGAAATTCATTCTCCCACTCATCCCAAGCAAACTCACTATCGTTACTTTGTATTATAGACATTTTTAAAGTTCGTTTGTATCACTTTTATATATGAAACTACTATTTTTCTATACTCAAACACCTAACACATTGTGAATCACAATAACATAAACCTAACCTACTTAATTATGTACGATAAAATTTTTATACGTTCGTCATTACCACATCCTATTTTCTGTGCCTTAAAATAGGTCTATCTCGTATAACATTACAATTAAACGAAAATCCTGGCAGCGAGAGCCAAATGTAACGTTAAAAAATAAGCCAAAATATAAAATAAATAAAACCACTACCAGGACTTACCTGTTGCAGAAATTTTATCAGAAGCCCAGAGTCGCCACCTATATCTTTGAAGGACAGATATGGAGACCTTTACACTTTACCTTAATAAAACGGACAATTTAGCAATCTGACCCCACCCAATTAATAATTCAGAAGATTCCGGAACGTTAGACGAATTTTTTCAACACAGAAATGAGAACGTGGTAATGACAAAATAACTTAGACTAACACATTTTATCTGGAACTTACATACTTTAATTACTTGAAAATTAGTTTAAATATTTTGACAAGAACCCTATGACGAAAAGTGAATTATACATTTAGGTATTATATTTACATTGAAATATTAATGCATTAAGTCTTGTATTTAAATATTCACTATAAAGCAGCCCATTCTGCCATTCACTCATTCACACCGTATAATATATATATTCCCCTTATTTTTTGCTCGAGTCTTAAATTGAATAATATGTTCTGAAAATGGATAATAGTTCGTGAATAATAATACTTAAAATTGAATAACCATGGTACCTTACGTAACGCTTAGAGTCCCGTTCACCACGTGCTGATGGATAGATGGATCTGAATATTTGTCCGTTACGAACACTTTTAACTTTCTTAGATCACTTCATTTACTACCATTCATAATGTCACTCCACTTAGTCACACCGATTGCTCTTTTTTCGCTGAAACTTAGTTTTTTTGTAACCGCGAGTCTTGGCTAGCGTGCGGCCGCCGCCGCGGCCATATGTAGACTGGACGGTAATGTAACAGGTACTTCTTGCTTCCACCGGCGGGAACGGTGGTGCACTGCCACTATGTTTTCGTCGCTCAAGCCTCAGTTGTTGTGAGGTAACCACTTTATGCATGGAATAGCAGAGTTATATTCTGGATACCAAAGGACGATATTGGCTTCGGCTCTGCTGATGTCATTAATAGTAGGCGGGGCTTTAACAGTATTTCCGGATGGTCTTTGAGAAGACGATGAATACTCTTGCGCTCTGGCCATCTTGAGTTTTAGTCAAGAGCGTCACTTGTGCTCGTGGTCGTACAGTTGCGTATGTGCGCTGCCACACAAGTACGGATTTCTGAGAATTTTGAAGGAGATAAATTCTTTGCTCGCCGCGTTACACAATAACAACTGCGTATCGCTTTGTTACCACTGTTTCTAAACATCGTTCTGTTACACGGAAAATAACGTTGCACAATAATTTTCATAACTTTTGACAAGCCCGCCCAAAATGAAAGAAATAAAAGATATAAATGCCCCATACTTGTTAAAAATAAAAACACCCAAAAATGACCCGCTACAATACCCCCTCGATGAGAATTCTGCTGTTCACAACAGAAGAAATCTCATCGATAACCCCGAAGAGGACCGGTGAGGAACTGGTGCCAACAACCCCCTTGTTCTTAATCTGCATGGGTACACGACCCCCCTGGCTCAGCGACTATGGACTCATCTGAACGAGATCACTGGACTTCCCCGTAAGAGATCACAACACCGAGAAATCGAACAGACTCGTACCACAGCGCACCTCACCTTCTCACATGCTACCCCCAAAAATCCTCAATCCGTGGCTCAGATTATGCCAGATCCTCAGCCGATATGTTTCCCCTTTTATGAAAGCTGGGCTGCCTTTAGCAAATACTGGGCTCACACACACTCACATTCCATGTTGACATACCACATAGTAAAATTGAAAAATTATCTTTTAAGATTTATAAAAAATTTAAAAAATTCATTATAATATTTTATCAAAAAAAATTCTCTTCCTCGTTTTTCTGTTTTTCTTTTAAAATGACTTAAATTAAGCGTTTCTTCTACTTGAACAAATCCTTAACCTAACATGTCTTAGTCTAACGATACAGTGCAGTACAAGAAATCAGTAAACTAAACATGGTAAATACACACATAATAAAACAATCACTACCTAAAATATGCATTCGCTGGCAGGCGAAAAAGCATTTTTTTTTTCACAAAAAAATTAAAATTTCCAAAAATTTTAAAATTCAAAAAAAAAATTTAAATTTATTTAAATGTTTTCTTCCTATTCAGACATTATTTTAAAATTGGTTTAAATTGATTAAACAAACAAATTAATTTGCCTTCCTACTATACAGGCTTAGTGGGTGTATGACCTCATCAGCTGATCGAACTAGGTCAAGTTCAAGATCCTTGACCTACATGTGTTATGCATAATTTCTATCTGAAAATACATACAATATCTGTAACATCCTACCTTGAAATACAAAACATTTAAAACAAACAAAATATTAATATAATAATCAAGTTGACATTTAAATTATTTAAAATAAACAATTCTTACTTGTACCTTATTTTCAAATTTTATCAAGATTCTGTCACTGGTTTAAAAAAAATGAAAACTTTATATCTTTATCATAAATCTCTCTCTTTATTTGACAATTTCACTTTATTCTACTATGGGTGACTCAAATTATTTATTCTCATTAACGGTATTAAGTCTGTATACATATATAATCTTTATTCCCCTGACTCTAACCATTAACCACTTCAAGTAACATGACACCCATCTCTAGTAAAATCTCTACCCCAGCGCACTCTAAACCCAACTTACCATTTAACACAATTCGCCACCTTCTCTCTATATATAAAAAAAAATACTCTCTAACCCTTTGTACATAGGATATGTGTTTCCCTCCCCAAAGCTCATTCCCTTATGTTGGTTCCTGGACCCTCCCTAGGTAACCCTTTCCGGCGCCAATCGGTCCTAATCCCGTCCCAACCATTGTTGCGGACTCCCCCAATACACTACCCCCTAATACAAAATTGCCATCCCCAAAAAATCTCAATCTCATTGCCTTACTACAAATACAACAAAATAACCTCATTAATTATAAACATAATATATCACTCAAAACTCCACCTAAATTCTCCATAACTACTGTGTCAACATCAATATTTCACAAAATTCTGTTACATTACATTAACTCAAAAACAACATTACATCATATTCATCTCTACTATTTCAAATTCAACTTTGATTTTAACTTGGACAGATATATGTGTCCCATAAATTACGCATCACCCAAAAAACTATCTCTTATTATCTTGCATAAATTGTTACTTTATTTCTCCTTATCATTATTGTTGTTATTACTCCAAAACATCTGTAATACATCAAAACATTACATTGAACTTTAATTACTTGTAACATTTACAAACCAATATACCAGTGAAATGGTATTGCTGATCAGCTGATACCCTAACATAATGAAAACACATCTCAAATTTGAACAAACTACATGGAATATACATATATGAATCAATACTCACTTCTCTTGCATTAATTGCCTGCCAGGCTTTTAATTATTGGCTTACTTTAACGTATACACATATCATGAAAACACCCACTTTATCAACACCTATACCTAACATACAACAATAAAATAATACATTTAAAAGCGCATAATGAACACCGTATTTTTAAATATCTAAGCAGCTAGTTACCTGAACAGAGCACAAGCAGTTTTATTTGATCAAACTTTGAATAAAAAAATGTTATGTTATACAATTTACAATCGTGACGCCTTTGCATCACCTCCCAGCCACACACACTATTTCAAATTATGGAGGACTATGGCGCCCTTTCGCTTCGACAGAGACGGTATATTTTGGAGCAGGTTTTACCTCTCCGCGTCTTTGCTTCCGCTATTACATTTGAAAGTATTGAACATCAACATGTTCGGGTCTATAATTACACACCCTTAATACGGGTCTACCACCTGTCTTGCTACCCCCAAGCGGGCAGAGTGGCAGCCGCTGTTTCATAGTTCCGGAGATTCCCCTAATTTCTCCCCCCATTGAATTTCAAATATGTACCAATTTCAAGTCAGCTATGGTCAAGGGACTATATATGACCATAGCCAAATCCACGATTAGTGCTGGTAAAGCAGTAATCGCCCAAAAAGTCGGAGAAATCTAAACTTCAATTTGACTGCCTGTTACCCATCAATCTCGTTATGTGCGATACGGTCGTTTGACAGTGTGTAAACTTTAATTTACACGGATAAGGTGTGCCGCACATTTATCGCCATTTTGGCCTCCGATGGAGGTAACACTCACTGTTACCCCCAACCCATTTCGCTACTTACGGGAGCACAGGCCACCCCCGCAACAGCAACTCACTAACTAACTAATTAAAAAATTTTATATACATTATCATATAATATTTCCATCAATAATCATTTCCCTCATTCATAACTTTTTACCATTTGACTTTCTTAAAATTTTCAAAATTTATTATTAATAATCATTATATATCATTTTTCATTTATTATTAAAATTTTTAATTATCATTTTTATTAACCAAAAATATTTCCAATAATCTCATTATTGAATTAACATCTCAATCACACCTATGAACATTTTTATTACATATGATTGTAAAATTTTTCTACTTACAATCCATTTAACATGATATAATAATCCAAAACATAATCACCATCATCTCTGAAACATTTTACACAAAATTAGTTTAAATTAAATAATTTATCATTCATTACCAAATTTCCATCTCGTAAAATAAATTAAATTCATAAAAAAATTTAATGAATTAATATTTAAATAAGCAATCAAAATATTTAATCTGTATCAAATTGTTTTAATTAAATTAATTATTAACAATACAAAATTCATTACCAGCATAACAACTATTATTAGTCCATTACTGTTTTCAAAATTAATTCTATTATTTCTTTAAATTTCAAAATATTATTACAACAATTAATTACCTACAAACACTGTTCACTTAACCACAACACATACAATTGGCTTTACTACATATTTATTTACAAATCTGATTCCTTATTTATCCAGTTATCACGTCTCAATGTCCCACTCAGCTAGGTCAAACCCCCTAAAACAAAATATTTACTGTTTTATGGTTTAGCCTCCATCGTCAAAAAGATATCTCACATATTTATAGACTAAATGATTTTTGTTCACCTTTAGTTTATTATTATCACTTTCATAAACCATTATTTCTAAATTCTTCATCATACCATTTATTATTTCATACAACTTGTCGCTGTCAATTAATATTATCCAGTCTCCTTCAGTTGGTTTTCTAAATACCAAATCAATTGTTTTGTCATTATTTATAACAGTGTTATTCAAGTATTCCTCTCTCTCTCTTTCATCATCTCTCTCCATATCTAACACCTGCACCAACATTTCATACCCTCTATTAACCTCAAAAATTTTTATTTCTCTCTCTCTTTCGTTACAACTCTCATAACCACACTGAACTCTCCCATTCCATGCAGAGGGCAATACCATAAAATTATCTAAATACCATCTGGCCCTACCAGATAAACACAAAAAACTTATTTTACCTTCTGAAGAACTCTCGTCTTCTACAAAAATTATTGAGGAACTCTTGTCCTCCATCAACACTTGTGAATTCTCTGCTTCACATTTAACCCCATAAAAATTTGCCCCCTGTTTCATACCCACAATATAACTCTCTTTCCACTCATTATCTAACTCATCAACATTAATTACTACGCTTCTACAATCTATTACTTTCTCTCTCTCACTCACTATCTCTATCTCACCGCTATCCAATACTTCATTATTATTATTTAACATTATTACATCACTGGAATTAATTATATCAACATCACCACTTACCTCAAAATTGTAACCATCATAATTATCTCCACTATTCAACACTATTTCTTCCACTATTTTGTCACTATTATTGATTAACCTATTATCTTTATCACTCACCTGGTTAATTATTTCTTCACTATTATCAAAGACATTATTACCACTTACCTGTGTTGATTCAACTTCTGTACTCTCTTTTAACTGACCTCTATTCTCCTCCCGCTTCTCGTCTGGTTTATCAATAGCATTTTTTATTGTATTACAACCCTGACTCATTATTTCCTTTGTTTTGTTTAATTCTATATGTAATTCATCAAAACCCTTCATCATATTATCAAAATGTTTATCCCTCATTTCCTGTAATTCATCAAAACCCTTGTTCAGATTATCATACACTGTTCTCAAAAGATTCATCACATACTCCAATGTACGCTCCTTTTTTTCTACCCCCACTCTGTCGTTATCATTATCATTGGGCCTATTTTCTGTCTTATTCTCTACCACTGTTATTTCAACTATTTTACCTTTATTGTTGGTCGTCTCACTATGTTTATTAATTTCTGCGAATATTCCTTCCTCTTGTTCTTCCATTCGTGTTAACCTATCATCTAAATTACCCCATTCCTCGTTTGTCATCTCACCCACAACACCTCGAAATTCATTCTCCCACTCATCCCAAGCAAACTCACTATCGTTACTTTGTATTATAGACATTTTTAAAGTTCGTTTGTATCACTTTTATATATGAAACTACTATTTTTCTATACTCAAACACCTAACACATTGTGAATCACAATAACATAAACCTAACCTACTTAATTATGTACGATAAAATTTTTATACGTTCGTCATTACCACATCCTATTTTCTGTGCCTTAAAATAGGTCTATCTCGTATAACATTACAATTAAACGAAAATCCTGGCAGCGAGAGCCAAATGTAACGTTAAAAAATAAGCCAAAATATAAAATAAATAAAACCACTACCAGGACTTACCTGTTGCAGAAATTTTATCAGAAGCCCAGAGTCGCCACCTATATCTTTGAAGGACAGATATGGAGACCTTTACACTTTACCTTAATAAAACGGATAATTTAGCAATCTGACCCCACCCAATTAATAATTCAGAAGATTCCGGAACGTTAGACGAATTTTTTCAACACAGAAATGAGAACGTGGTAATGACAAAATAACTTAGACTAACACATTTTATCTGGAACTTACATACTTTAATTACTTGAAAATTAGTTTAAATATTTTGACAAGAACCCTATGACGAAAAGTGAATTATACATTTAGGTATTATATTTACATTGAAATATTAATGCATTAAGTCTTGTATTTAAATATTCACTATAAAGCAGCCCATTCTGCCATTCACTCATTCACACCGTATAATATATATATTCCCCTTATTTTTTGCTCGAGTCTTAAATTGAATAATATGTTCTGAAAATGGATAATAGTTCGTGAATAATAATACTTAAAATTGAATAACCATGGTACGTTACGTAACGCTTAGAGTCCCGTTCACCACGTGCTGATGGATAGATGCATCTGAATATTTGTCCGTTACGAACACTTTTAACTTTCTTAGATCACTTCATTTACTACCATTCATAATGTCACTCCACTTAGTCACACCGTTGCTCTTTTTTCGCTGAAACTTAGTTTTTTTGTAACCGCGAGTCTTGGCTAGCGTGCGGCCGCGGCCGCCGCCGCGGCCATATGTAGACTGGAACGGTAATGTAACAGGTACTTCTTGCTTCCACCGGCGGGAACGGTGGTGCACTGCCACTATGTTTTCGTCGCTCAAGCCTCAGTTGTTGTGAGGTAACCACTTTATGCATGGAATAGCAGAGTTATATTCTGGATACCAAAGGACGATATTGGCTTCGGCTCTGCTGATGTCATTAATAGTAGGCATTTAACAGTATTTCCAGATGGTCTTTGAGAAGACGATGAATACTCTTGCGCTCTGGCCATCTTGAGTTTTAGTCAAGAGCGTCACTTGTGCTCGTGGTCGTACAGTTGCGTATGTGCGCTGCCACACAAGTACGGATTTCTGAGAATTTTGAAGGAGGTAAATTCTTTGTTCACCGCGTTACACAATAACAACTGCGTATCGCTTTGTTACCACTGTTTCTAAACATCGTTCTGTTACACGGAAAATAACGTTGCACAATAATTTTCATAACTTTTGACAAGCCCGCCCAAAATGAAAGAAATAAAAGATATAAATGCCCCATACTTGTTAAAAATAAAAACACCCAAAAATGACCCGCTACAATACCCCCTCGATGAGAATTCTGCTGTTCACAACAGAAGAAATCTCATCGATAACCCCGAAGAGGACCGGTGAGGAACTGGTGCCAACAACCCCCTTGTTCTTAATCTGCATGGGTACTCGACCCCCCTGGCTCAGCGACTATGGACTCATCTGAACGAGATCACTGGACTTCCCCGTAAGAGATCCCAACACCGAGAAATCGAACAGACTCGTACCACAGCGCACCTCACCTTCTCACATGCTACCCCCAAAAATCCTCAATCCCTGGCTCAGATTATGCCAGATCCTCAGCCGATATGTTTCCCCTTTTATGAAAGCTGGGCTGCCTTTAGCAAATACTGGGCTCACACACACTCACATTCCATGTTGACATACCACATAGTAAAATTGAAAAATTATCTTTTAAGATTTATAAAAAATTTAAAAAATTCAAAATAATATTTTATCAAAAAAAAATTCTCTTCCTCGTTTTTCTGTTTTTCTTTTAAAATGACTTAAATTAAGCGTTTCTTCTACTTGAACAAATCCTTAACCTAACATGTCTTAGTCTAACGATACAGTGCAGTACAAGAAATCAGTAAACTAAACATGGTAAATACACACATAATAAAACAATCACTATCTAAAATATGCATTCGCTGGCAGGCGAAAAAGCATTTTTTTTTTTCACAAAAAAATTAAAATTTCTAAAAATTTTAAAATTCAAAAAAAAAATTTTAATTTATTTAAATGTTTTCTTCCTATTCAGACATTATTTTAAAATTGGTTTAAATTGATTAAACAAACAAATTAATTTGCCTTCCTACTATACAGGCTTAGTGGGTGTATGACCTCATCAGCTGATCGAACTAGGTCAAGTTCAAGATCCTTGACCTACATGTGTTATGCATAATTTCTATCTGAAAATACATACAATATCTGTAACATCCTACCTTGAAATACAAAACATTTAAAACAAACAAAATATTAATATAATAATCAAGTTGACATTTAAATTATTTAAAATAAACAATTCTTACTTGTACCTTATTTTCAAATTTTATCAAGATTCTGTCACTGGTTTAAAAAAAATGAAAACTTTATATCTTTATCATAAATCTCTCTCTTTATTTGACAATTTCACTTTATTCTACTATGGGTTACTCAAATTATTTATTCTCATTAACTGTATTAGATCTGTATACATATATAATCTTTATTCCCCTGACTCTAACCATTAACCACTTCAAGTAACATGACACCCATCTCTAGTAAAATCTCTACCCCAGCGCACTCTAAACCCAACTTACCATTTAACACAATTCGCCACCTTCTCTCTATATATAAAAAAGATACTCTCTAACCCTTTGTACATAGGATATGTGTTTCCCTCCCCAAAGCTCATTCCCTTATGTTGGTTCCTGGACCCTCCCTAGGTAACCCTTTCCGGCGCCAATCGGTCCTAATCCCGTCCCAACCCTTGTCGCGGACTCCCCCAATACACTACCCCCTAATACAAAATTGCCATCCCCAAAAAATCTCAATCTCATTGCCTTACTACAAATACAACAAAATAACCTCATTAATTATAAACATAAATATATCACTCAAAACTCCACCTAAATTCTCCATAACTACTGTGTCAACATCAATATTTCACAAAATTCTGTTACATTACATTAACTCAAAAACAACATTACATCATATTCATCTCTACTATTTCAAATTCAACTTTGTTTTTAACTTGGACAGATATATGTGTCCCATAAATTACGCATCACCCAAAAAACTATCTCTTATTATCTTGCATAAATTGTTACTTTATTTCTCCTTATCATTATTGTTGTTATTACTCCAAAACATCTGTAATACATCAAAACATTACATTGAACTTTAATTACTTGTAACATTTACAAACCAATATACCAGTGACATGGTATTGCTGATCAGCTGATACCCTAACATAATGAAAACACATCTCAAATTTGAACAAACTACATGGAATATACATATATGAATCAATACTCACTTCTCTTGCATTAATTGCCTGCCAGGCTTTTAATTATTGGCTTACTTTAACGTATACACATATCATGAAAACACCCACTTTATCAACACCTATACCTAACATACAACAATAAAATAATACATTTAAAAGCGCATAATGAAGACCTTATTTTTAAATATCTAAGCAGCTAGTTACCTGAACAGAGCACAAGCAGTTTTATTTGATCAAACTTTGAATAAAAAAATGTTATGTTATACAATTTACATTCGTGACTCCTTTGCGTCACCTCCCAGCCACACACACTATTTCAAATTATGGAGGACTATGGCGCCCTTTCGCTTCGACAGAGACGGTATATTTTGGAGCAGGTTTTACCTCTCCGCGTCTTTGCTTCCGCTATTACATTTGAAAGTATTGAACATCAACATGTTCGGGTCTATAATTACACACCCTTAATACGGGTCTACCACCTGTCTTGCTACCCCCAAGCGGGCAGAGTGGCAGCCGCTGTTTCATAGTTCCGGAGATTTCCCCTAATTTCTCCCCCCATTGAATTTCAAATATGTACCAATTTCAAGTCAGCTATGGTCAAGGGACTTGATATGACCATAGCTGGCCGCTAGCCAAATCCACGATTAGTGCTGGTAAAGCAGTAATCGCCCGAAAAGTCGGAGAAATCTAAACTTGAATTTGACTGCCTGTTACCCATCAATCTCGTTATGTGCGATACGGTCGTTTGGCAGTGTGTAAACTTTAATTTACACGGATAAGGTGTGCCGCACATTTATCGCCATTTTGGCCTCCGATGGAGGTAACACTCACTGTTACCCCCAACCCATTTCGCTACTTACGGGAGCACAGGCCACCCCCGCAACAGCAACTCACTAACTAACTAATTAAAAAATTTTATATACATTATCATATAATATTTCCATCAATAATCATTTCCCTCATTCATAACTTTTTACCATTTGACTTTCTTAAAATTTTCAAAATTTATTATTAATAATCATTATATATCATTTTTCATTTATTATTAAAATTTTTAATTATCATTTTTATTAAACAAAATTATTTCCAATAATCTCATTATTGAATTAACATCTCAATCACACCTATGAACATTTTTATTACATATGATTATAAAATTTTTCTACTTACAATCCATTTAACATGATATAATAATCCAAAACATAATCACCATCATCTCTGAAACATTTTACACAAAATTAGTTTAAATTAAATAATTTATCATTCATTACCAAATTTCCATCTCGTAAAATAAATTAAATTCATAAAAAAATTTAATGAATTAATATTTAAATAAGCAATCAAAATATTTAATCTGTATCAAATTGTTTTAATTAAATTAATTATTAACAATACAAAATTCATTACCAGCATAACAACTATTATTAGTCCATTACTGTTTTCAAAATTAATTCTATTATTTCTTTAAATTTCAAAATATTATTACAACAATTAATTACCTACATACACTGTTCACTTAACCACAACACATACAATTGGCTTTACTACATATTTATTTACAAATCTGATTCCTTATTTATCCAGTTATCACGTCTCAATGTCCCACTCAGCTAGGTCAAACCCCCTAAAACAAAATATTTACTGTTTTATGGTTTAGCCTCCATCGTCAAAAAGATATCTCACATATTTATAGACTAAATGATTTTTGTTCACCTTTAGTTTATTATTATCACTTTCATAAACCATTATTTCTAAATTCTTCATCATACCATTTATTATTTCATACAACTTGTCGCTATCAATTAATATTATCCAGTCTCCGTCAGTTGGTTTTCTAAATACCAAATCAATTGTTTTGTCATTATTTATAACAGTGTTATTCAAGTATTCCTCTCTCTCTCTTTCATCATCTCTCTCCATATCTAACACCTGCACCAACATTTCAAGAGCGTCACTTGTGCTCGTGGTCGTACAGTTGCGTATGTGCGCTGCCACACAAGTACGGATTTCTGAGAATTTTGAAGGAGGTAAATTCTTTGCTCGCCGCGTTACACAATAACAACTGCGTATCGCTTTGTTACCACTGTTTCTTAACATCGTTCTGTTACACGGAAAATAACGTTGCACAATAATTTTCATAACTTTTGACAAGCCCGCCCAAAATGAAAGAAGTAAAAGATATAAATGCCCCATACTTGTTAAAAATAAAAACACCCAAAAATGACCCGCTACAATGGATCTCCAAGAAATATGTATCAGAATTATTTAGATACAATGTCAATTGTACAACATTTCGGAAAGCCTTCTTTGTTTATTACAATGACTTGCAATCCAAGTTGGCCTGAAATAGTTAGCAATATTGGTGTAGGTGAGTCAGCTAATTTTCGACCTGATATTGTTGTGCGTGTATTCAAGTCCAAACTGAAAGCATTAATTGAGGGCCTTACACTAAAAAAAATCTTCGGTAAAGTTGAAGCACTCATTTATACAATTGAGTTTCAAAAGAGAGGATCATGCTCACATTTTACTCTCTTTAAATGAGCAAGATAAAATTGTTAACGCTACCGATATTGATAAAGTTGTATCTGCGGAGATTCCTAACATTCAAACACATCCTACATTAGGCCTACATGAATATGTTGTAAAACACATGATGCATGGTCCATGCGGTGTACTTAATCCAAATTCTGTATGTATGAGAGATAGAAAATGCACAAAAGATTATCCAAAACAATTTAATTAATTTACATGTGAATCATTAAATGGATATCCATTATACAGAAGGCGTGATAATGGTATTAATGCTGAAGTTCGCGGTAGTTGCCTCGACAATCGTTATGTTGTACCATACAATCCGTATTTACTTGCCAAATTTAATTGCCATATAAATGTTGAAGTATGCACTACAGTTAAAAGTGTTAAATACATTTATAAATACGTGTATAAAGGCTATGACAGTGCATCTGTTGAATTAGGTTCAGAGAGAAATGAACCAGGTCAAGAAATACAAATTGATGAAGTTAAAAATTTTTTAAATGGCCGTTATGTCGGATCAACTGAAGCTGTATGGTGCATCTATGAATTACCAATGCATTTTCAATCACATGTCATCGTTAGACTTGACATTCATTTACCGCATAGACAGAATGTTTACTTTCGAGAAGGGCAAGAACGTCAAGCAATTGAAATGCAAGACAAACAAAATTATTAGCATATTTTGAATTGAATCGATCAGATCCATCAGCGCATGAATATAAGTATATTGAAATTCCTTTGCATTATGTGTGGGAAGATTCCCGAAAAAAATGGAAGAAGAGAAGGCGTGGAGGTGATAAAATCATTACACGCATATTGTAGCGTGACAGAAAATCCACTACATTGTAAATCATATGAAATGATAAAATTTAATTACATCAATAAATAGTTGTAATAATATTAAATGACATTTAAATAAATCAGAGGAATGAAACACAATAAGATAAAAATCCTCACTACATAATATATAAAAACCACTGTTAAAAGAAACCAAAGAAAGTATTGAAGCAACTCATCAACTCATAAATAATACCAGTACGTTACCCAGGAAGCTCAGAGCAGTAAACCAGTTACATAAGACAATATCCCGAAAAAATAGACTCAATCGAAGAGTGGTGAATACCAAAATACTCTAAAAACAAATAGAAGAATAAAGTCAGTTCAGTGAAGAAATTCAATACTCCAAACTAAACCTCAGTCGTGATAACACCAAGTACCTTGGTTCCCAAGAATGAGGAAAGAAGAACAGAAGAGTGAAGACTAGACGAGGGACAAGAATGAAAACTAGAAGAGGGACAAGAATGAATACCAGAAGGAAGATATGAAGAAGGACAAGAAGGAAGACAGGAGGAGAGGAAGACATAGTATGAAAGAAACACAGTAGTAAAACCTATTATTATATAAACTACTATCAATCCCAAACCCACAAAAACTATGTCAAAGAAAGTATAACATCCCCAAAATCTTATAAAAATGTAATTATTGAGAAAACTAAAGTGTTGTATAGCGTTATAAGAAGTGCACCGGCTAAAGCTATTGTGTAATAAAGAAAATAAACTAGTCTTAACGGTCCATGATGACTAAAGGTCTGGTCTGAAATAATAAGACTCAGAATATCAGAACCAACAGTGAAAGTGAATTTGTATAAGTGTTTTTTTTTTTAAAAATGCAATAAACTTAAAGTTGGTGATACTATAACTTAGTAGTATGCTATATCACAACTTTAAAGTCTAATAATAACCAGCATGATAAAATAATAAGATGGAAGGTTTCCAGTATTTTATTATTTTAATGTAAATCTTTATTTACAAGACATTTGTAAAAAATGATAATAAATAGAGTATGGGAATTAATGTTTACTGATGTGGGGGATCACAATAATAATGAATTAAACCAAAAAGGACTGACACTAATATAGTATGAATAAGTGTAACATGTTCAAATAGACCGTTCTTTCACAGTCCTAAAATCAATGTATTAAATAAATGTATTTGTAAGGTTTATTAGAAAATAAGATTTATGTTATGTGTTTTAAAAAAGAATTATGTTTAATAAATAATAACCTACATACCAGTAGTAATGTTCTAAAAGGTATGCTATGTTAGCTCAAAAATAGTTAAAAGAGATATGTTTAAGCTGTATCTGCAATATGTTACATTGTGCAAATTACTAAACAATGTTAATAATTAATTATTTTAATAATTGTAGTGTTAATTAACTACTACACAAAACAATAAGTTATAGATCATGTTATTTTCATATAATTGTAATTATGTAAAGTCAGAGGAGGAATCAAGTTTAATTTATTGAGAAAGAAAGAAATATAAAATTCTAAAATCTAGGCCATTTGGTGAAATCAGAGAACCAATATAAAATAGTATAATTCACTAATAAATCCTGTAAACTACCCAGATTTATATAAGATAACATAATTAACTACTACTAGGAATGATCCTATGAATTAAAATGACAATAAGGAAAAATACCTTAACATTTTGTAAATTGTCAAAATATATAAATTAATTAATTTTAAAGAGCAATATCAAATCTACAAATTAACACAAAAAACCAGTTCAAAGGTGTAATTTATATGTATTTAAGGAAAGGAAGAGAAATATGACTAATTAAAATTTATTATAATAGTATTAATAATATTTAAAATGGAAGGAACTTTATATAAAAACGGAAATCCAATTTTGAGCCTATATTTCCAAAGTGTGAACAAAATTTGTTAATTTCTACAAAATGTCTACAGATATGGACTATAATACATCAATTTAAAGGGAATAAGATGATTAAACTAATAATAAGATTAATAATTCATAAAAGTAAGGAATAAAATAGAAAAATTCCATATATAATGTAATATTTTCTAATGTGTATGAAATCGAAAAATGTTAACAATACTTTTTCAAGGATTAACTGGGCAAGATTTATGACCAAGTTAATTAGTCTTTTGTTGAATATCAAGCTGAATAGGTGTGTGACAAAAACGTTCTTTAAACCGAGTCGAACATGAAGCTAACGTTTTAGCCATTGAAATCAGTGAACGAGAGTTAGACAAATTAAACACTTTCTGAAGCCAATACTATAAAAACATTCACGACAATAGTGAAAACAAACCTCTAACTTCACTATACCAGTGACAGTAAACGGTAAAACATTATATTACAACTGATTTACTCTACAAACCTAACCGCAACTTGAAAACTTAACCGTAATAGTTGCACAAATAGAAAATAACCTAACTAACGCAAGTTTACACTGAACACTTCACCAGAATACACTAAATAGATTAACAGACTTATTACACCAGTGCGGGGACATTTTAGACCTTGATGAAGGTAATTTTATAGTAATTTTCTGACTCGACGCATATACAATAGCCGAGACCAACCCAAGGAGCGGCCATCTTGAAAACGAAACCTGCCTACTACATCATAGTTACTGACGTCACAGCAGTCTTCATTGGTTCGACAAAACATTTATTCTAATATCATAACTTGAATTATTTAAATACTATTAAATAGTAATTATTGTATTTATATGTGTTAACTGTTAATGTTATACTTTCTCGTCACCCTTCTCTGACTATTAATTCTTAATCGCTCAAAGAACCTGTCTTTAATATAATATAACATAAAATTTTGTTCTGTATGACAATCGATAATTCCTGAGACAGAGTCGATAATTGCTCTCCATCGATAAAATATCGATTATTTATCTAAAATTGTCAATAATCTTTATATTTCTATTATTTTGTATCTGTATTTATTTCACAGGGTAATTTAAGGGTATTTGTAAGGCTGAAGGTATTAAGTGAAAAGAATATACTCTATTTTGAACAAGATATTGGACCAGTAAGGAAAGTCACCAATCGATTATTACCTGGAGTTAATCTATTTAACTCCAGACTTGGTGCAAATCTTCAAAAGGTGCTCGACGGTCAATAAATACTTACCTGTTATTAAAATTTTCACAGAACCCTTTAAAAAACAGATTTATCTAGTATACATACCTCTGTAAACATAAACAAAATTATTTTATTGTTTGGAAATTCTAATTATTGAAATTTCCATTTTATTTTTATTCTTTTGTAACGACCGGCATACAGCGGTCTGGTGACCAAGTGGCTAGCCCAAACAGTGGGATTTGATCAGATTACAGTCATATATAAGGTCTTCTTACCAAAGTGACGAATCCAACACGGGGCACTAAGAAAGAAGACAGCTACCGAAAGGTCGTCTTGTTACAATATATGTAGTATCACCAAAAGACATCGAACTTTTCCATTTACGATTGCTTTTATTACATGTCTGTGGTCCAAAATCATTTGAGGATGTAGTTTTTGAATTCTTTGACTATTAGTGGTTTGCCACCACATAAGTTAGTATTGAAAGTTAATTGCATCGTTTTACTGATCAGAAACTTAAATACAAGGAAGCATTAGTCAATGGAACAAGAATGCGCATCAAGTGTATGCATCGTAATGCTATTGATTGCGAAGTTTTAACTGGAACCGCACGCAATAAGAGAATTTTTATTCCATGTATAAATTTAACATATTCCGGTACTGTTTTACCATTTAACTTTCAAAGAACTCAATTTCCAATTATACCTGTATTTGCGATGACAATAAATAAGTCTCAAGGACAAACATTCGAAAAAATTGGAATTTTATTGAGGCAGCCAGTTTTTACACATGGTCAATTGTACGTCGCAGCAAGTAGAGTTCGATCATTCGATGGTTTGAGATTTTATATTTCCGAATATAATGGCCAAGGGCATTTAGCAAATGATGAAAGAGTTTTTACAAAAAACATCGTTTACACAGAAGTTCTGAATCATTAAATTCACTTTCAAACTATTTTATGTTCAATGGACAACATTTATTTTTTTAACCGCCCGGTTTTTTTGATTTAATGAAAAATATATGAAAAAATACGAGGCACGTATTTTTTATTTCATTTTTTATTTTGTATTAATTTTTTATTTAAATTTTATATAATTCGAAAAAGATAGGCAAAATAACTGTGTAGCCTTGGCGAAACCTGGTCAGTATGGCAATAAAAAAACCCAAGGAAATGTCAAAAAACGCGTTATTGCTTTTTAAATATGGCTTAGCCAAGCTAAACCTAATTTTTCCTATCTTTCATATTTTTCAAATAACTCGAAAATTAATGCATAGAAAAAAAAATTAAAAAATTATATAAGCTTTGTAGCAGATAATCTTCAAACTGTTTTCGAATTTTGTACCTTACCAAAAATGAAATGTAATCCACTGGAATTGAAAACAATGGGTATCTTATACTTCTATGAATGTCAAGTCTCATTTTTATTAGCGTTTATTTGATTCAATAATAACATGAAAAAATTAAAACTGACAATGAATTATATCAAAAAATAAATACGAATACAAGCTGTAATTGTGTTTTTTTTTTTCAACTGTTACTAACATTAAATTTTAAATTTCATAGGTATTGCAGGGAATTAAGGCAAACAACACACGTTAATGACGTATTTGTACACGCTCGCAGCTGACGTAATCGAACAAAATTCAAAAAAATTATATGCAATGATTATAGAGGTATACTCTTTGACAAAAGAACCTCAATAACGTTCAAACTTAAAAATTTAATGAATTACGGTCGAATTTCGACCACTGGGCGACCACTAGTTTTAAATATTATTTAATAAAAACTTAATTCTATATTGTAATACCTTGTATTCCTATTTAGGCATTTTCTGATCTTACTGACAGTTGAAAGAACCTTCACGCCCTGTATTTAAAGAAATATAAAATCATAACTAATATCATTTAAACTCTGAATCCGATCGATAATCGATTACTTTTAACATATAGCCTTTTGTATCTCTGTAAAAGAAACAACTTTGTTGGACAAGAAATATTAAAAAAGAATCCTTTCAGAATTCAACGATATCTTCTCATTTATATAATATTTAGTGTAGTGTGAACAAGATATAAGATAAGTAGAGAGTGTAACTGAGAATTATAGTACGCGGTGGGCTAACCTACAATTTTCATCTGTCTGGGAACCACAGCGCTATTCGCGGACTGCTTGGGTATTAAAGAGAATGAGAAAACAATAAAAATTCCTTCTCTTCTCTTCAATGCGGAATAGGGTTGAACGCAAAATTCGAATTACACACTTTATACATAATTTTCACTCACCATAACACAATTATATTAAAAAGGGAGATACGGGGATATACTTAAACATTATTACTTAACTAAAAATGAACTTTTTTCATGTGAAAAACTTACCATTTTATTGTACGCGTTTCGGCTTAGTATCAGCCTTCTTCAGCTTTGGTAACAGACTGCCAGCATTTTGTAACGGTTGTGTGGAAGGTGAAGTGGGGGCGGTGTGTGGAGGAAGGGGATTGGCGCGGGGATTCAACTTACTGTTTGTTTTCTGTATAATTGTGTCAAAAAGTGTATGTGATTTATATTGTAATTGATCGTTGAGTATGTTGTTTGGTTGTGTTGTGTGGTGTTTATATATTTCGTATTGTTCAGTTGTGTTGAGTTTTTGACCTTTGGGTATGTAATGTAAAATTTCAAGATTAGTGTCTATGTTGGTGTAACTGTGGTTTTCTGTGTGTATGTGTGTGGCAAATGCAGAGTGTATATTGTTGTTGGTTAAAGCTTTTAAGTGTTCAGAATAACGGGATGAAAAAGATCTTCCCGTCTGGCCTATGTAGAAACTATTGCAGTCATTACAATTTAATTTGTAAACACCTGTTTTGTTATATTTGTCTATGTCTGTGTTTGTATTACTGATGTGTTTTTTGATGGTATTGGTTGTTCTGAATGCTATTTTGTATTTGTGTTTTCTGAATGTATTGGCGATTTTGTGTGTGTATGAGTTGTGGTATGTGAGTGTGATGTACTTATTGTGTTGTGTGTTGATGGTATTTAGTGTTTTGTTGTTTTTGTTTTTGATGCGTTTGTGTAGTATGTTTATTAAATTGGGGTTATAACCGTTTTTTATTGCTATGTATTTTATTGTGTTGAGTTCGTCGGTGTAATCTTGTTTATTTAAGGGTATTTTAGTTAGTCTATGGAGCATATGGTTGAAGGCCGCATGTTTATGTTGTGTTGTCAAGACAACTATTAAACATTATTATACCACATATTGGAATAAGATACATTATAAATTGGAACTCACAACAGAGAGGCTTAACGAGGAGACACACCCGGTAAGTTATAAATTGACGCTTCCATCGTGAGGCGAATTAAATAGAGACGAAAGGGTTAAGTTATAAATTGACTCCAACAAGTGTGGCTTTAGAAGATAGTGATACAGGAGAAAAGACGCTATATGCGTTAAGTGATAGATTGACGCCGACAACGTTGGGGCTGAAATAACGATAAACCCGCAACCGTAATGTTATAAATTGGCACTCTCAACAGATCAACACGGGAGAGACACACGGTATATTATAATATTTATCTTTTATATTGGTTCTTTACCGGTTTCGTTTCCTTTATGATATTTGATTGTATCATTTCTCCCTTCTTTCTTCTCTACTACTTGGCTGTGTTTTATCACCTTGTTTCATTTTATTTCCTTTATAGTTGGTTTGTTCCATTTTTATTTTCATTTTTCTTCTCCTTCACTTCTCATCTTGTTTCCTTTTATTTTGGTTCTTATCTGGCCAATCTCTGGGGTTGGGTCAAAGTCGTTTGTCTGTCAGTCTAGTCTGTGAGTTTCTTTAATAATCACTTTTAGTTTATAACTCTTCCTCCTTCTTTCTTAATTATATTTTATCTCCTTATTGTCTTCATTATTTATTTATTAAAATATATTACTTTTTAGTATTTCTTACATACTTATAGTTATCAAATATGATCTGAATTTGGCGATGTTATAATAGTTAAAATTTTATATGAATTTATGTTATTAAATGAAAATGTTATGAACAATTCAGAAGAGTGTGATTCTGAGAACATGAGTTGATAAAATGTAGAAAAGGGAGAAGTAACTATGCATAAAAGCAAAATCCACGGATTTGTTAAAGGTTTGAAAAACAAATTCCTGCTGAGTTATCCTGTCTCTTTTAAATCAGTAGTAGTTCACCTAAAAGCTTTTCAGTCTAACAGTGTAGGCCTATCAGCATAATCAGCAACTTATAAGGCATGCTGTCAGAAGGTATGCTTGCACCATTTTGCACATATCGTTCCAAAAGTCAGTTCTAAAAACAATTATATCAGACTGCTGTTTTGATGATCTTGCAAAAGAGGGTCAGTTACATTATCCAACCATCAATATTCTTGGTTGGATAACTGTTTTCTTTTTCTTCAAGATATTCATATTCTTTCAAACTTACACACCATTACAATTTGAAGTAGTCAACATTTTTTACTTCACTACACTGGAGTCTTACAAAGTTAGACTAGACACAATAATATTTTATTCTAGCAAAGTATATATAGTTCACTATCCTAGACAATTCACTCTGCCATTCTACAAATAACTATCACTCCTTTAGAAGTTCAGCAGATTTAAATTTTACATACCTCTATCTGTTAGGAATGTATCATGTAAAAGTTTTCCTAATCACATAAAACTGCTAGGAGCATGAAACACAAGAACAAGTTGAATTGTGATGTACATTTTTCAACACTTTTTCATCAGATCTTCAAATGTGCAGGCTTGTAATTGCTTATTTTGACAACTGGATGTCACAGTTGCTTCAAAATAATGTATTATTAAGACTTTATATTTTATGAAAACACATTCAGTGCAGGCCTCTATCAAGATATTATTAAGAAGGTTATTCCAGTGATTACAACTTCAAGTGTTGCAAATTACAACTTAAGAGAACTAAAGCACTGAAAAAGAAAACAGTATTCCATAAAATTAGAGAACTGTGAAAAAGAATTGATTGGGTCTTTGGCTATTTTAAGCAAAATTCAAGAGCTTTAGGAAAACCCCTTTAAAACAAATGGGTTTAAAACAAATTTAAAGGTATTAAGTCTTTTAAAGTCTAGTAAAATTAAAGTTTTTTAATTATAAATACAATACTACAGACTCGGAACACTAAGGTTTTTATTGGTAAAAATGTAAAATTTTTACCTTATAGCCTGAACGTTTTCGCTTATTACAAGCTTCGTCAGAGGCTTAACACTATAATTAGTTAATCAACATAGACAACAAAATCCAAGAATTTAACGTTTTTTCTTACACTTGTTATTTCAACTTATTTTCATAGCAATTGGCATTAAAAGTGCGAACTGGAGATAGAGGCACACTATACATTTGTAAACTTTTCTATACCGGTAGTCATACTGTGACATGCTACAATCAATATGCTGGTTGTTTGCTAATCTTATTAGCTATGTTGATCTATTTTCTGGTAGAAAATATTCATGCAAATAGAAATATATGAGCAAAACACACACTTTTCGAGAATAAAGTAACTGAAGTTCAAGAATAAGTAGTTTCTAAAAACAAAGCTTTCTAGTACCTACCTCTAAAATTACAAGAGTGTAGTGTTTACAGTGCTGTAGATGAATAAAATGTAGAACGATTATTAATCAAATGTTTGGAAATGAAAAATGAAAACGCAAAGATGAAAAACTAATAAGAAACTATTCTATAGACATAAAGAAACAAATTAGTAAAATTTACTAATGGAAAAGGAATTCAGAAACTCAATTGAACAAAATTATTTGTATTAAGACAAGTGAAATATAGATTGATAACCATACAATAGTACATTGGGTTACTAATTCAACAGTTTCAGAAAATTTTGAACTACTGGTATTGGATAGTGAAAATTGGATTGAAAATATTGTTAAGCCTAGACACACAATGTAAAGCATGTTTTCATAAAAAGTTCATGGAAAAGAAAAGAAATACACAATTTCAACATTTGTTTGATCTGAAAACAAAAATTCCTTTGAGTCAGTCTATGGTAATGTGTTGTGTTAGTGCGATGTAGAGTTGCGACATCGATGGCGATGTTTTTCTAACATCGATGTTTTTATCCAAACATTGATGTTCTTTCAGTCGATGTTTTTAAACCGATGTTTTATTAACATCAATGTTTATGGACCGATATTTACATCGATGTTTTAAATTTTCATAATTTAAGTTTTTGGTAAATATTTTTAGTTTCTACCTTAAGAAATATTTAAGACTAAATAAACAGGGCAAACATTACAGACAGCTAACATCGCGCCATCTATTTGATATGGTACAAATACAAAGTACATACATAGTTATCTTATCTATGACTATGACTCATATATTCGCCATTTCACTATTCACTTTACTAATTTACCTTTACTTTACCTTTCACTACGTGCCTACGTGCTACGTAGCACGTTCTGATTGTATTGTTTCCGTTTATCGTTGTACCCCACCCTTTCCCTTGGTATGTTTGATTTGACCATTCAAGTCATTCAACCAACATTCCGCCATTAAACGTTAAACCTGTTGGTCTCCGTTGTACGCTTGTTGTGCTATTTGCTTTAGTTTTGTTACTTTTACCCCTTGTTTTAAATTTTTGTTCTTGCTAGATTCTAAAATCTACTTTAGTTTTAATTAGTTTCTAGCTTAATATTTTAGTGTTTATTAGTATTTAGTTTTATATTTTAGTGACTTTCTAGTTTAATTTTTTAGTGTATAAAATTATTAGTTTAATATTTTAGTGACTGAGCTATTTATATATTTGTTCAAACAATATTAAAAATATGGCTCCAAAAAGTGATGTGTGGAAATTTTTTGTTAAAAAAGATGACAACTCGGCCCAGTGCTTGCTTTGCCCGAAGATTTTAAAAACATCCGGCAATACAACCAATTTGAAGGGCCATCTGAAGTTGTAGTACTAACGTAATTAATAATTAAATGAATATGATTATATGTAATGTTTGGTCCAGGGAATCGTTTAGTGTACTTTGGCAGAGAACAGTGGGCAAATACAAATAACATAATGCGTATACCAAGTAAAATATAACATTATTTATTTTCTCTCGAAAACATAAAAAAAAATCATGAACACACTTATTCCACCTTCAGGCGTAAAACTGATTATCAATAAACTACGACATCAAAATACTACAACGTATAATTTATGAAAAGCCAGTATTTTAATTATTTTTGAAATGTCTACTTTCCTGTTGATGCGTATGGTTTCATCCTGTGGGACGTCTTCTGTTGTGTGCACCGTCTGTTATTTTCACTTTTAAATTTTACGGGCAAACTGTTTGTTTAGTTTTACTGATCATTGACTAATACGTCATTTATACTTTTAAAAGTCCAATACTGGTTAAAATTTCACATTGTACAATTTACGTCTTATGCTGTTTATGCGGGTGCCTGCGATTGTTGCTGTTCAGCGCAAAAGATGGTGGTCGACTAACTTTTAGTGTTAATAATTTCCGTTTGTTCCGTCATCAAACTGCTTCACCCCACTCCCCGCTATTCGTCTCGTCTTCAGTATTGTAACGTTCCGCTGAGTTTAGTATCACCTTTTTAACTTGTAATTAACTGTTTCTCGTCAACAACATACTGGCAGAATTAATCACTGGCTATAAATAGATTTTTGTCTTTTGCTGCATAATCATACATGGCCATGAAAATATTTACTGGCTATCGTCTCACCTCAAAGGGGCCTCATCTTTACATGTTATAGAATTTATGAAATTACACAATAATATTTAGGTAAATTTAGACCCATTACAATACCCCCCCCCAAATGAGAGGTTTTATGCCGAAGCATAAAAGCTCTCATTGACACTCTCATACTTTCTAAAGGGATCACCCAAGATATGTCGCCACAACCCCTTACGTTTTATTCAAAATTGTGTTTAACTTACCCCTGGTCCAGTGACTGTGACCGTACCTGAATGACCTTACTGGACTTCTCTTTCGAGATCCCAACACCGCAAGGCCAGACAGGCACTTGACGCTCCTGCTCTGACACACAGGCCAGCACAGGACCGCTGCCACAGCATCACCAGACACTGAAACATGAAATCAAAAAATATCAAATGGTGGCTTGGTATAATAACATATCTCTAACTGATCTGGTTCCCCTTAGCTGTGTTGTTTTGCGTTAAGAAGTACTGAGTTTTTTTCTTTCTTTATCCTACATATGGATGAATACTTAGTCTAAGTATAATACATTATAAGAATTACATATCAACATTCTGTATAACCTTCTCTAGTTAACTCTTACCCCAAAATTCAAAATGATCGCTCTGATTCCCATCAAAATTTAAATAAACATTTCCATTACAACGTATAAATACCTTCCATTATAAATATTCCATTCACATTTCAAAATTAACAAACTCCTTATATAGAGTAAAACACATTAAATCAACTACATTAGAACAAATTACTTACTTAACAATCATTAAGTATCTTCATATTACTCTTTACTACATTAAAATAAAATACACAACATCATTCATTTACATCAGAAAATTAATTACATACTCTACATTATTGATGTAACTCATTTTAATCTTTAATATTTCGTTACTAACAACCTAGTAACCACCTTCTCCATCATCACATAATTTATTAAATTCTGAACTTATTTTAAATTCCTCCTTCCACACACACTATTACCCCCCCCTGGACTGTAGTGCCCAGTTGCCTCCACAAGGACTGAAGCGGAAGGGGTGAACACTTTTTTCTTTTCTTTCTCCCCCATCCTTGCTTTAGCGTTATACAAAATTCGGTATTACTGATATCCCAGATACCAGTAATCCTGCTATATTAATATTCACACTCCCTTAATCAGTCTATCACCCATACTTAGGTATATAGCCATGTTCCAAAGTTCTATAATCTTAGATTCCCCTGATCTAAACCCCCCAGTTGTATTTCTAAGTTCACCAACTTAGAATATTAAGCCAAATCCACAGTCAGAGTGCGGTGAAGCCATGACCGCCCGCAAATGGGGAATCGCATTTATCATATCTCTTATATACAATATATGTTTAAGATTCCTACACACTAACATAATACAACATAATAAAACATAGTAAACACTCACAATGAACATAAACCTCATTACATTAAAATAAACATCTCAGTTGCATCTGAATAAAATTTCCAAACATTCCAGAACTTTAATTTCAATTGAACCTGTTAACACTCAACCTTTAATTATTTACCACTCCTTATACCATTAGATTCTCCAAAAATTCAAATTTATTATCAACATTCATTTTACATAAGATTTTATACATTTAAAAATTGAGATTATTACCTCAAAATAAACAATTCATCTTTAAATTTGCATATAAAATTATAAACATTACACTTTAATTTCAATTGAACTTTTTACTACTAAACACGTGTTCAAATTGTCATTATTCTTATTTTGTTGGTCAAACTTATTATTCATCTCTGACTTGATTTCAGTTTTCAAATTATCATTATTCTTATTTTGTTGTTCAAACTTATTATTTATCATTTCCATTCTTATTTTGTTGTTCAAACTTATTATTTATCATTTCCATCATCAACGCTAATCAGTCATTTGAGAAACACCTCATCTCCAAAAAAGTAAACTTTCGGAAAACTTAAAAAAACCTCACTAGTATATTATTACAAGTCGTATTCATACTCTTAAATTTTTAATGTATGCATGTAGGTGTCTGCCAGTGGTTTAAGGAGAAAAAATAATTTTTTACTCTTTTTCAGGCGTAAAAAAAATTTAAAATTTAATTGGAGATGTGTTGTTTCTCAAATGACCAATGTAAGGTGCAGTTATTAGGCATAAAATGATGGTTAGAAATATTAGTTTTAATTAAAAAAAGTTTGTATTGAAAACATTGTTTGGTTTGAGTACTATGTACATAATGTTACAACACTCTTGACAATCTATATACGTTATTTTCATCATTGTTCACTACACTTCTTCATTTCCATCCGTATCAACAGTTGGCCAGTCATATATTTTGGAGTAAAACTCATCAACAATGTCTGCAGGAATATAGTCTTTGAGTTTTTTAAGATCATTAACTTTTTTTTTATATTTATTGGTACACAATGTTGTGTGTAAGCACAGATTTTAGGAAGTTCTGGAGAGCCGGTATGCATTTTTTTCAAGTCAAAGCTCTGTTCGCTAAGTCCATCAATGAAGTTTTTAGCTTTGACTTCACCCACATGAATAGAATAATTTAGCTCCATAAAACTTGAAATGTTTAATTTTTGTTTGTTTTCCCTTGGAATGTTCCTTGCCTGAGTCTCAGTTGATACAACATTCTTTTTATAAAACTTAGGCCACCATAATTTAAAATCCTTTACTTTTTCACTTTCTACAACTTCTACTTGGAACTTGTCAAGAACTACCGTTGAATGTAGCATTAGTTTAGTTCTGCACAGTGGCGGCGCTAACGAAACGGGGGCTCCCCTTCGAAACTAATTAGGAGGCCATATAAAAATGGTTAAATTTTGTATACGTAATAGGGGAAAACACTCAAATGAGTTTCTATTTACGTGTGTTTCACAACAATGGTTTGTGAATACTTTCTCGTCTATCAATTTGCAAAGGACGTTTTACACGTGTACAAACTCTTAAAATTCATTGTTGCTAAATAGACAAAGTTCTATACAAACTATAAAAAAACCAAAATAAAAAGAATGATTTATTTTTACGTCAAAGATCTAAATTCAGACTATGAAACAGTACCGCACACAGAGTGTTAAAAATTTATTATTTCAAAATGAATATCAAAGTAACATTCTAGCTTTTAGTTTGTAATTAACAAAGTAACATTTAAATTAGTTTGTAACTGAAATTGTAAAATTCTTCAATATACTCTATACATGTTCTCCTTCAGTCTAATCCAATTCAATAACACTCGAACTCAAGTAATGTACAATATTTACAGATGAGGATCAACCAAAGTTCCCTGTTTTCCTAAGCCTAGTCTTCTTTTTTTAATAGCTAAGAACTTTTCAACCACTTTGTTGATATTAGTTTTCTGTGTCTCTTCATGCTCAATGCTTAACAGTGCAAGTCACTCAACCGAGTTTGGGCCATGGTACTTCTTAAGTATGACTTAATTAATTTAAGTTTTGAAAAGCTTCTTTCCGCTGTAGCTGTTGTGACAGGTATGGTTAAATAAAGCTGAAAAGCTGTAGTTAAGTCTGGGAGGCAACTCATAAGGCAGCTGTTTTCTCCAACCAGTAAATTCATCATTTCTCGAATGCTTTTCTTGTGTACAATTTCTTTGGCCATCAGAGCTTTGAAGGATATTACTTGGTCAGGCAGTGATGTGGAAAGGTCACCAGGAAACACATTTACCAGAGCCTTACTTTTCTCCACTATTGTCTCTTGTGAGAAGTTTACTAAATTCTGAGGCGTCAGAAATGAAAACCTATCATCAATGCAACGCAATCCTTCGAATCTCATTTGTAGCTGAGCTATTACAATATCTAGTGTTGCATTGAAAACTTTACTTCAAATGATTTCACTGGGTCGTCAATTCTATGGTCAACTGATAATTCAACAAAGAAGCGTTTTACAACTCACTTACGCTTATTTTTCATGTTACAAGTTATGTCCCATGACTGGGCCAACTGTTTAGCACCAGCAAGAAAGCCGGCAAAGTCCTTTCTTAAAACTTTTTCATCACAAGCTCGGGCTTAGAAACTGCCACGCTCTGCCTAGGTCAACAGTTGGCCTCTGTAGTGCTTTTGAAGTTATATTTACATTTTCTAAAATCTTAGTTTCAAGGCAGAACACAAGAATAAATTCAAAGTTTTCCAGGTGGTTTCTAATTGCTAATGCTTCTTCTGCCTCGGGGTTTTTTGAGCTGTACAGAATAATTTCTGTCAAACACTTAATCACGTTTTTGAAATCATTTCTTAAAGCTAACAGACAGTCGTGTCTAGAAGACCACCTTGTTGGACATGGCTTTTTTAAAGTTAGATTTTTGGCAGAGCTGTCTTCTTTAACGGCAGTGTTAAGTTCTTGCCACCTATGTAAGCTTTCACTGAAAAACACATACGTTTTCTGAACTATGTCATAAAATTGTCTTATTTCAGAAATATTTGATACTGAATCATTGATCACCAAGTTCATGTTATGTGCAGCACAGTGTACATAATCCGCGCTTGGGACTATATCCATAATTCTTTTCTGTAACCCAGAGTATGTCCCGCTCATTGTTGCTGCACCGTCATAACCTTGACTTCTACATTTACTAATGTCAATTTCATTTGTTTTCAAAAAGTCTAAAATCTTACTTTGAAACCCCTCACTGTTGGGATCCTATATTTCTTGAAATCCCAAAAAGGACTCACTAATCACAGTTTTATAATTGCCAGGAGATTCTTCTACTAAGTTAATGTATCTGATTACAACACTCATTTGGTCAATCTTAGAAATGTCTTGTGTGCTATCAACAATTATAGAAAAAAAAGGAGACGAGTGAACTGTTTTAGTAAGGCAGTCAATACTGATTTTCCTAGCAAGTTAATGATTTCATTTTGAATGTCATGGTGGAGGTATTTTGATCTGGTTTTTTCATTTTCTAAGTGTGCACTAAGGAGAGAATCGTAGCGAGAAACTAAAGATAGTATGTTCAAAAAATTTCCACTTTCAGGATTTATTTCATGTAACGATTCTCTATGGCCACAAAACGGCAATGAACACAGTGCCATGGTTCGAACGACATCCACAATCCGTATGAAAATATCTTTCCATTTTTTCCGCTCATCGGAAATTTGATCAGCTACCGTTTTACTCTTTTTCCAAGTGGCATACGTGAGACAAGATTGTAAATGAGCATTGCTACTTTCATGAACTTTAATTTTTTTACTGAGACCTTTCCAATCTCTAATATCGCCTTCATGCCAGCTTTGGGCATCAGCACTTTGGCTGAAAAGCCAACATGGTAAACAATAGACTCCATCTAGATTACGAGAGTAACAAAGCCAAAACCTGTGAACAATTTGGCCTGCTGCAGTTTTGAAAGAATAATATGCTGTACTGAAAGACCGCTTAGAAACGGAATCCTTTGGGAAAGGACCCTTTGGTTGACAAGGTTCACTTAACGTTATTAACTTTTTCACCTCGTCTGTCATTGTAGCTTGATTTTTATAGAATGCAATATCTGTCTCAAAACTTTGGTAGTTTGGATCGGAAGGGCCTGCTAAACTAGTTTTATTTGCGTGATTACTTACAACTTCAGTTGGTTCAAACTGATTTTCTGGTCCAGGTATGTCTTCAGACTGGCGAACACATTCAATGCCTAGCAGTTGTTCTTCTTGTTCATGTTGCAGTTGCTTATTTGTTTCTGTAGTTGTATCACTTGTATCCGACGGACTAATGTTTAAATCAGGTTTATTGTCACTGTCACAATCAACTTCAAGTCCGATTTTTGTTTCTTTTTCATTACTTGCACTTGGCCCGGGTTTGGGTTGTTCAACTTCACATTTTGATGATTTTTTTTTAAAAACTGGTCGAGTTTTGAAAGTTTACTTTTAGATTCTTCTCGTTGTTTTTGCAGTTTCCTTTTCTCAGCACCACTTAAATATTCACGCTTACTTTCCATTTTATAAACTCTGTCTCTAACACTCTAACTCTACACAAAATACAAAAACTAAAATCAAATGTTAAGTCATTAAACTTAAACGGCACTAAATTATGAAATGAATGCAATACAGTACTATCATGCAGGAGATGCGACGCACTACTGAGTACTGAACTACATTGTGTTGTGTTTGTTTACGTCTCCTCAGTGCCGAGTGAATCATCGCACCGGACGTACGGGCACCACAAGAGATAAGATAAGCTTCGCTTACAAACTACAAACAGTAATGTCATTTCATTTCGGAAAACGTAGTTTTTTTGCATGTCTATACACTTAAATAAAACGTATATTTCGTATTTTAAATACAAATTTGCCGGTAGTCGGATCCCATTAAAACTTTTTTTCCTATTATAGCTCGTTTCATTTTTTTTTCTAGGGGCCCAAGAGGGTCGGCCCCCACCCGCGCGGCGGGGTCTGCGGGGGCCTTATCGCCGCCACTGGTTCTGCATACTGTTTCATTGTAAAAATCCTAACAGTTTTATTTATTTTTCGCTTTATGACACTAAAGTCACGGTCGCATGGGAGGTAGGAATGCCCACGTATTGGAAAGTAATGATGGATGCTGTCAAATCGCCCAATTTCTATAAGAAAAGCCTAACAACAACATTGTTTTTGTTCTGTCCTGCTGCACCGTCAGAAAAAACATGAAGATGCCTAATATTTACATCAAGAACACTATCAATGAAATCAACCAAAAAAGAGCATACTTCATTCGGGCCTTTCTTTGCCAATACCTCGGGATATACATAGAATTTGGCTTTATTGCTTTTGATATCGTGAATGTTAAAAACATGCACCGTTAACTGCCGCATATAGAATACTTCTTGGATGGGTATTTCTGGAAGCTGAAGGTTTTGCATGAAGTCCATACATATCCCTGCTACTTTGCTATCTGCTAAACATTTCTCCCTAATTCTTTCAATAGTTTTAAAAAACTTTTTCGCTTTCATTTTATGAACAAGGAGTTCAGCAGCATAAACTCTTTTGGCTGCCTCATTCAGTGATGGAGTTTTGAGTTTGACTGAGAGCTCCTCACATTTGCAGCACGAATCGATTTAAGGCCTACCAAAAGTCAAATCAAAATGTTCCTGAAAAATTTTTAGATAGAATTTATAGTCAACACTTAGATCAGGATGTTTTTCTTTAAAAAGACTCCACATGATTTTTACATTAAGGTTTGAGTTTAAGTATTTGTAGGACCTACAGGTGTAGTGGGCTTCTTCCTGAGGAAAACAGGCTATATGGTCGTCAATGGCCTTTATGAAGTGCCCGGGTTTAGCGTTCCCAGGGAGGTTTTTTCCCCGTAAATCTGTTGGTGACTTGCCTTGTGACAGTAGTGTGCACAGCCTTTTAACTCGTTCGGTTGATATGCCATGGACAGACAGAAATGCAAGCTCACATACCTCTACTTTTCCACTAGCTGTAGACACAGAATACTTAAAAGAATGTGATTTAGGTTTACTCTTTTTTGTTTCATCATTTTCAAGTTTACGCCGTTCTCTTTGAATCGGTTTGCATTCAATCAAAGATTGAAGATAAGCATCTTGTTCGTTTTTTGTATTGAAGTCAATGAATATTGTATATATTTCCGTTGCTTTATCATCTGTAATTTTCTCCAGAATACATTTCAATCTGCACCTAAAAAAGAACATAATTTTGCAATTTTTCAAATGAAAAGAGACCTTTAAAACAGTAAGTTAAATAAAGTGAAAGACGAGTATACTAGTCTTAACAATAGGTTTAGGTTAAGCAAAATAACCTACATATCCCTAAAGAATATTATATAAAAACTTTGAACCAGAAGGCCCTGTGTATAAACAATTTTGACTTAGGCCTAGACAAGTGGACTAAGGATATGTTTCTAGGTTAAGTTACCTGCAATTGAATCCATGTTCTTTTGGTTTCACCAAATTTCCTTTCCAATTTATGTATTCTTCATTCTTCACTCGTAACTTCTTTATTCTTTTGCACTTATATTCAACTTGCTTCAATCCCTTTTTACGTTTTAAATTTACAGAATTATCAGCATCACTTTCACTACAACTTATTTTTGCACAGAATACTATAATGACAGCAATAAACTCAACAGCTGTTTAAGATATTATGAAAAAATAGAGCAGAGCACTAGTGCTGCCTCCTGCTACAAACTAAAAGTCATTTGAGAAACAACACATCTCCTGAAACAACACATCTCCTGGAGATGTGTTGTTTCTCAAATGAATTCTCAATTCTAACATCTAGTTGCCATGTGCCTTTATACAGGAGATGTGGTGTTTTATGCAGATATGATGTGTCTTACCCTAACAAGTCAATTTGCATGGAAAACTCAGTTTACAAAAAAAATGGAGATGAGGTGTTTCTCAAATGACTGATTCATATTGGTTAAATATATTTACCTCATTATTTCTACTACCCCCTTCGACCGTTTCATTTACATTCAATATTTCACCTACGCTCTTGACATTTTCATGCGTGGTTACCATACTATCTTGCATAACATTCAACACTGATCCCACATCTGTACTTTCATCTAAATTTGTATTTGCGTCTTTCTCTGCCATTTTTCGACTAAATTGTAAATCAATTTTAATTTAAATAATGTAAATTTACAATGTCACTGTTACTCGGGCGCCATTTGTAGTACTATCGGTTAATTAATTATTAAAAATGTCCCTGTTCGGGCGCCATTTGTAGTACTAACGTAATTAATAATTAAATGAATATGATTATATGTAATGTTTGGTCCAGGGAATCGTTTAGTGTACTGTGGCAGAGAACAGTGGGCAAATACAAATAACATAATGCGTATACCAAGTAAAATATAACATTATTTACTTTCTCTCGAAAACATAAAAAAATCATGAACACACTTATTCCACCTTAAGGCGTAAAACTGATTATCAATAAACTACGACATCAAAATACTACTACGTATAATTTATGAAAAAGCCAGTATTTTAATTATTTTTGAAATGTCTACTTTCCTGTTGATCAAATATATTGGAACTTACCGTCTGCGGCTTTTAGAAACAGCGTCTTTACAAAATTGACATGTTTCGGGACACTTGTCCCATCATCAGAATTTAAAACAATCGCGTATCATTTAAAGTTGATACACTTGTCAGTCACTTAAAACATTAAAATCCAATATGAACAAATAACTTAAAATAATATGATATTAAAATGTTTAAAACGAGTGCGAAGGTTTACCGATGTACATCGTATGAAGACCGACCGCGCACTAATTTACGTCTCGCTCCCACCACGACAATAGCGCAAGGCAGTGTTGTACAATACATTTGACTTGAAAACCAATTTATCATTTAAAACATGCAGCTTGGTATCAGTATTGTTGTATGCTTGATACAATGATAAATTGGTTTTCAAGTCAAATGTATTGTACAACACTGTCTTGCGCTATTGTCGTGGTGGGAGCGAGACGTAAATTAGTGCGCGGTCGGTCTTCATACGATGTACATCGGTAAACCTTCGCACTCGTTTTAAACATTTTAATATCATATTATTTTAAGTTATTTGTTCATATTGGATTTTAATGTTTTAAGTGATTGACAAGTGTATCAACTTTAAATGATACGCGATTGTTTTAAATTCTGATGATGGGACAAGTGTCCCGAAACATGTCAATTTTGTAAAGACGCTGTTTCTAAAAGCCGCAGACGGTAAGTTCCAATATATTTGATTGAACAACACGTGGCTTGGTACTAAACATTTGGAATTTATTCCTTTTAAACATTCCTGTTGATGCGTATGGTTTCATCCTGGGGGACGTCTTCTGTTGTGTGCACCGTCTGTTGTTTTCACTTTTAAATTTTACGGTCGAACTGTTTGTTTAGTTTTACTGATCACTGACTAATACGTCATTTATACTTTTAAAAGTCCAATACTGGTTAAAATTTCACATTGTACAATTTATGTCTTATGCTGTTTATGTGGGCGCCCACGATTGCTGCTGTTCAGCGCAAAAGATGGTGGTCGACTAACTTTTAGTGTTAATAATTTCCGTTTGTTCCGTCTTCAAATTGCTTCACCCCCCTCCCCACTATTCGTCTCGTCCTCAGTATTGTAACGTTCCGCTGAGTTTAGTATCACCTTTTTAACTCGTAATTAACTGTTTCTCGTCAACAACATACTGGCGGAATTAATCACTGGCTATAAATAGATTTTCGTCTTTTGCTGCATAACCATACATGGTCATGAAAATATTTACTGGCTATCGTCTCACATCAAAGGGGCCTCATCTTTACATGTTATAGAATTTATGAAATTACACAATAATATTTAGGTAAATTTAGACCCATTACAATGTCAAGGCACAATTCGGTTTACTTAAAGAACTTTTTGCAAGATGCAACGAAGGTAAAACCCTCTTCACAAGAACATGATTATTCTCTTCCTTCTACTTCTACACCTAGTACGTCAGGTTTGGGAAAACTTGCAACTCCAGTACCAGAACCAAACGTAATTTTTAATTCAAGTTATGAATCAATAAAAACTGTTTTTAAAAACTTTTTAATTTCAGTACCTTATGTCAGCCTTACCACAGATGTTTGGACGGAAACCCACCAAACTCAAAGTAATTGCCATTACTGCCCATTTTGTTTTCCAACCAGAAAATGGGAAAATGGTTTTAGAGTCTGCCCCACTTGGGGCACATTCTTTGAGTGTGAATCACACCTCGGAAAACCTTTCGAACAAATTGATACAGACATGCTCTGACTGGGGCCTTAATCAGAAAATATTACTGCTGTTGTTACTGATGGGGCCAGTAATATGGTAAGTGCGGTGGAGAAGGCTTTTGGGAAAAAAACAGCTTTTGCTTCACCCACCTGTTGAATTTGATGGCCCAAAAATCTATTGATTCATCCCCAGCTGTTGTTAAAGTTATTGATGAAATTAAGTCCATAGTAACATGGTTCAAACATAGTGTTGCGGGAAGCGATGAACTCCGGAAAAGAACACAACATTTGGAGAAGAAAAAGTTGATTCAATCAGTGAAAACAAGATTGAATTCCACCTAGGCCTACTACATGGTGGAACGATTTCTCTTTTTAAGAGAAATCGTTGGGAGTATTGTCAGTTTCAATACAACAGCTCCTCCAATGCCTTCAGCAATGAATTTGGCATTTTTGCATGAATTTTGTTTGCTGTTTTGCCCCATTGAATTCACAACTAAAGAGGCTTCAGGGCAGAAATTCGTCACTTCCAGCATTGTAATCCCTTTAGTGAAATTGATGAGAAGAAGATTTTGATGTACAATGTAGTAGTGAATTAGCCGAAAAATTAAAACACAGTATTCTAATGGAATGTACAAAACGATTTCAAAATATGGAACAATGCAACGTTTTGGCCATGGGGACTCTTCTGGATCAACGGTTCAAAAACCTTCACTTCGAGGATAAAGTGGCACTGGCTAATATTGTCAGGAAATTGAATTGTGAAGTAAAAGAAGAAAGTGCTGAGTCTTCAGAGTCTGAAAGTGGAGCTCACACCCCACCTGCTGAAGGTAAAAAATACAACAGTACTTAATCGCTTTCTATTTTACTTCCATATTCCTTAAGGAAATGGAAATGGCAAAAAAAATCATGTTCGAGATTATTGCAGATTCTGATTGTACTACACTCAAAACATGAAAAAAGTCGTTTTTCGAAAGTGTCTGTGTGTGTGTCTGTGTGTCTATCTGTGTGTCTGTGTGTCTGTCTGTAGTTTTTTCTATGGCAAACGATAACTGCCGCAAATTCAAACAGAATCAAATAATTTTTTGCGTACAGCCCTGATTTGTAGAGTACTCACGACCTATTGTTTTTGGTGAAGATCGGTTGAGGGAAAGGGGTAGTTTACCTGCAACGTTTCTTTAACAAGGGTATTTTCTATGGCAAACGATAACAGCCGTAAATTCAAACAGAATCAAAAGATTATCTGCATACAGCCCTAAATTGTAGAGTTCTCAAGACCTATTGTTTTTGGTGAAGATCGGTTAAGGGAAATGGGTAGTTTACCTGCAACATTTTTTTATCAAGGGTATTTTCTATGGCAAACAATAACAGCCGCAAATTCAAACAGAATCAAATAACGTTTTGTATACAGGCCTGATTTGTAGAGTACTCAAGATCTATTGTTTTTGGTGAAGATCGGTTAAGGGGAAGGGGTAGTTTACCAGCAACATTTTTTTTATCAAGCATATTTTTTTATGGCAAACGATAACAGCCGCAAATTCAAACAGAATCAAATAATTTTTTGCATACGTCCCTGAATTGTAGAGATCTCAAGGACTGCCGATTTGGTGAAGATCGGTTAAGGGGAAGGGGTAGTTTACCTGCAACGTTTTACGTTTTAACAACAGTCAAGTACTTGAAAATTCATTTAAACTTTTTGAAACAATGGTAATTGTTAAAAATAAAATAATTTTGTTGCCAGGCAATAAAATTATAATTTTTACTTCCATATTCCTTAAGGAAATGGAAGTATGGTGATGGCAAAAAAAATCGTGTTCGATATTATTGCAGATTCTGATTGTACTACACTCAAAACATGAAAAAAAGTCGTTTTCCGAAAAGTGTCTGTGTGTGTGTCTGTCTGTGTAGATTTTTTTTCTATGGCAAACGATAACTGCCGCAAATTCAAACAGAATCAAATAATTTTTTGCATACCGCCCTGATTTGTAGAGTAGTCACGACCTATTGTTTTTGGTGAAGATCGGTTGAGGGAAAGGGGTAGTTTACCTGCAACAGTTGTTTTTTATCAAGGGAAAATTTTTTTTTGGCAAACGATAACAGCCGCAAATTCAAACAGAATCAAACAATGTTTCGCATACAGCCCTGACTTGTAGAGTTCTCAAGACCTATTGTTTTTGGTGAAGATCGGTTGAGGGAAAGGGGTAGTTTACCTGCAACGGTTGTTTTTTATCAAGGGAAAATTTTTTTTGGCAAACGATAACAGCCGCAAATTCAAACAGAATCAAATAATGTTTCGCATACAGCCCTGACTTGTAGAGTTCTCAAGACCTATTGTTTTTGGTGAAGATCGGTTAAGGGAAAGGGGTAGTTTACCTGTAACGTTTTATGTTTTAACAAGGGTATTTCCTATGGCAAACGATAACAGCCACAAATTCAAACAGAATCAAATAATGTTTTGCATACAGCCCTGATTTGTAGAGCACTCAAGACCTATTGTTTTTGGTTAAGATCGGTTAAGGGAAAGGGGTAGTTTACCTGTAACGTTTTATGTTTTAACAAGGGTATTTCCTATGGCAAACGATAACAGCAGCAAATTCAAACAGAATCAAATAATGTTTTGCATACAGCCCTGGTTTGTAGAGCACTCAAGACCTATTGTTTTTGGTAAAGATCGGTTAAGGGAAAGGGGTAGTTTACCTGCAACGTTTTTTTAACAAGGGTATTTTCTATGGCAAACGATAACAGCCGCAAATTCAAACAGAATCAAATAATGTTTTGCATACAGGCCTGGTTTGTAGAGTACTCAACACCTATTGTTTTTGGTGAAGATCGGTTAAGTGGAAGGGGTAGTTTACCTGCAACGTTTTTTTATCAAGCATATTTTCTATGGCAAACGATAACAGCCGCAAATTCAAACAGAATCAAATAATTTTTTGCATACGTACCTGAATTGTAGAGGTCTCAAGGACTGTCGATTTTGGTGAAGATCGGCTAAGGGGAAGGGGTAGTTTACCTGCAACCTTTTACGTTTTAACAACAGTAAAGTACTTGAAAATTCATTTAAACTTTTTCAAACAATGGTAATTGTTAAAAATAAAATAATTTTGTTGCCAGGGAATAAAATTATAATTTTTTCATTTTAATGTAAATTATGTATGAGTTAATATCTTTATATATATATATATAATTCTTCTGTACGTGTGTATGTCACTGAACTCCTCCATGTATAAAATATCGTTCGTGGCAGGTAAGCATATCTCAGTTATGTAATGTTTACGTTTCCATTTTATTATTATGCCTACAGCAATAAAAAGACACACACACACACACAATTCACGTTATTTCTGGCCTCGCTCATGTTTATTTTCTTACATTTTCACGCTTTTTAAATGGAAAGTGCCGAAACCCACACCAACATAACGCGTGCAAGCCGAAAAAATTGACATCAATTTGCTTCCTGTGGATCACTGGGCAATGTAACTGCACGTGTTTACAGAGGAACGATTCATAGACAGACTTTTTGTCTTTAGGGAATGAACCCTCTGCAAGATGCTGAGGGTCCATGAATGACTTCGGAGCGCGTGTTTGTTCTGTGAAACATACACTGTAGATTCGCAGCTTTACTCTAAGCAACGCTCAATAGGAAATGTTGAAAATTTTTTTCCACGGTGTACCCTCATACACACTAAACCTGCTCTGATGTTTTAATTACGGACATCATAATATTAAAACTTTGGAAACTTGAGCACTACTTAATGGAGATCAATCATTAACTTATACAAGCCATTAATTTTATGCATATATTTTATATATATGTGTACAACGTTATCGGCAACAAAGAAGTAGTTTTTGTTAAAATTCCTTCCCGGGATATTTGGCCGTAGTCCAATGTTTTCTACAAAACCAGACGTTTCGGCAATGCCATCGACTTCCATCATCAGTGAAAATCAAGTGCGATAACGTGAGGTGGTATACGTTAGTGACCACAGTACTGTGATTAAGGCTGAAGCAGTAAGTAGAAAGAAGTAGTTTCTATGGTAATATTTCATTTCGAAAATGATTTTAAATATAAATCTTAGAATATGGAAGTCATGTATGGTTCTCCATACCGATATTTCATTTTAATGTAAATCATGTATGAGTTAATAGTATAATGGATTAATTTACACTCAAAATGTACAAACAGAAAATTTTGTTACAAACATCAATATCGTTCGTGGCAGGCAAGCATATCTCAGTTATGTAATGTTTACGTTTCCATTTTATTAGTATGACTACCGCAATAAAAAGGCAGGGAAGACATACACACACACACACACACACACACACACAATTCGCGTTATTTCTGGCCTCATTCATGTTCATTTTCTTACATTTGCAAGCTTTTTAAATGGTAAGTGCCGAAACCCATACCAACATAACGCGTGCAAGCCGAAAAAGTGTCCAGCGTGGATAGCGATTTGCTTCCTGTGGATCGCTGGGCAGTGTAACTGCACGTGTTTACACAGGAACGATTCATAGACAGACTTTTCGTCTTTAGGGAATGAACCCTCTGCGAGATGCTGAGGGTCCATGAGTGACTTCGGAGCGCTCCTTCTTTTTCGCGTGTTTGTTCTGTGAAACATACACTGTAGATTAGCAGCTTTACTCTAAGCAACGCTCAATAGGAAATGTTGAAAATTTTTTTCCACGGTGTACCCTCATACACACTAAACCTGCTCTGATGTTTTAATTACGGACATCATAATATTAAAACTTTGGAAACTTGAGCACTACTTAATGGAGATCAATCATTAACTTACACAAGCCATTAATTTTATGCATATTTTTTATATATATATGTTTACAACGTTATCGGCAACAAAGAAGTAGTTTTTGTTAAAATTCCTTCCTGGGATATTTGGCCGTAGTCCAATGTTTTCTACAAAACCAGACGTTTCGGCAATGCCATCGACTTCCATCATCAGTGAAAATCGAGTGCGATAACGTGAGGTGATATACGTTAGTGACCACAGTACTGTGGTTAAGGCTGAAGCTGTAAGTAGAAAGAAGTAGTTTCTATGGTAATATTTCATTTCAAAAATGATTTTAAATATAAATCTTAGAATATGGAAGTCATGTATGGTTCTCCATACCGATATTTTTCTCATGTTTTCAGATTTTGTTATTTATTGCTTTTATTTTATTGCAGAACAAGGATTTAGTTTATGGGAGGACCATCAGAAGCTAGTTGAAGAATCGTGGAAATCCAGAAAAAGATCAAAACTAGTAGAAGGGCTAGATGTGTCAACCATGGTACCAGAGTTGTCGGTGTACTGTATTTAAAATCCCCTGTTGCCAAATTAAAAGAGGACCCTCTAGAGATTTGGTCTGACAATTTTCACAAGGTGAGATTTAGTTTATTATGATTAAGTAACATAATCTAGAAGCCTAATGTGATAGGAATTGAATAGCTTTTTCCTATTCTAAAAAATATTTTTTTCTTATAATTTTTGTTCTGTTATAGGATTCTCCCTTGGTTAAATTAGCAAAAAAATACTTGTGCGTGATGGCAACATCTGTGCCATCTGAGAGGGTGTTTTCAATTGCTGGCGAAATTTGCTCCGAGAGAAGAAGTTGGTTGAAAAGTGACAAATTGAATAAATTATTATTCCTTCAAACAATAAAAAAAACATATTGGGATTTATGAATTTTAAGTATCATAATTGGAGATTTATTAATAAAATGTACCTTCTAGTTTTGTTGCAATAGTTGTTTTTTCCTATTTGAAATTTTACAAACAATAATTTATTTATTTGGTAAATTATTTCATTTATGTTCTTGGAACTATTTGAGCTTGCTAGCATTAGTTTTAATTTCCAACTATTTTAATTAATACAAAAGAAATTTATTCCATAACTTTTTTTTAATTACATTTTTTTTTAAATTTAGGTATTGATCAATAATCAATCAATAAACATTTATTAAATACCACTATTATATTAATGACTCAGAACACAAAGTTTTTTATAAGTAAAAACATAAAGTTTTACCTTACAGCCTGAACCGGTTTTCGCCTTTAAAAGGCTTCTTCAGAGGCTGCCGTTGGTAGCGCTGTCCGTCCTGTTGTGGGCGACGGAATCGAATTTCGAAAGATCGATGCTGTGTGTGTGGGGTGAGATATGTTCGAATAATGCGTGAGCTTTGAATTGTGTCTGTTCGTTTAGGATGTCATTTTTATTTGTTTTCGTGTGTTTGTATATTTCCAATTGTTCTAGAGTGTCTAGTTTTCGGCCTTTTGTGTGTACGTGTAGAATGTTCATGTTATTGTTGATGTTTTTATATTGTGGTTTGCTTCAATGAGGTGGTTTGCAAAGGTGGATTCTGTAGTGGAGTGGAGTGCCTTTGTGTGTTCAATGTATCTCTGTTTGAAGCTACGTCCTGTCTGGCCTATATAGAATTTGTTGCAATTTGAGCAATTTAGCTTGTAAACACCGGGTAGATCGAATTTGTTTTGAGCTTTGTGTGTGTGTTTTGATAGTGTGTGTTCTGTTTTGTTAGTAGTTTTGTAAGCGATTCTGTATCCTGCTTTTTTGAATTTGTGGGCTATTTTTTCAGTTTGTTGTTAAAGACTATATGACTTCCATGTTCTAAGATTTATATTTAAAATCATTTACAAAATGAAATGTTTCCATAGAAACTACTTCTTTCCACTTATTGCTTCAGCCTTAACCACAGTACTGTGGTCACTAACGTATACCACCACATGTTATCGCACTCGATTTTCACTGATGATGGCAGTCGACGGCACTGCCAAAATGTCTGGTTTTGCAGAAAATATTGGACTACAGCCAAACAGCCCGGGAAGGAATTTTAACAACAAACTACTACTTTGTTTTCGATAACGTAGTACACATATAAAAATTATCCCCTCCCCCTTCAACTATAATTTTCATTTATAGAAAATGACCCCCACCCCGTTCAACTAGCCTCTTCATTTATAGATATTTCATCTACGTTTCTACAGTGGATTATTAAGATCTTCTTATCAGGACACTTTATTTATCAAAATTAAGTACTTTTGTTACAACAAAAAATCTTTCAGGTAAACTGCCCTTTTCCCGTAACCGATTTTCACCCATATCAATAGGCCTTGAGTATTCTACAACTCAGGCACATATGTAAAAAATTATTTGATTCTGTTTCAATTTACGGCAGTTATCGTTCGTCATAGAAAAAATGTCTCTTTTACAACATAAAATGTAGCAGGTAAACTACCCCTTTCCCATAACTGATCTTCACCAAAATCAACAGGCCTTCAGTCTTTTACAATTGATGAACGTATGCAAAAACATATTTGATTCTGTTTGAATGTGCGGCAGTTATCATTCCTCATAGAAAAAATTACCGTTTTTTCACTGCCGACCACCACCTTAGGACAGATGTGGAGAAGGTAAAATTTCTCGTTTGAGAATTACCAAACTGTGTTTGATACAAAACTCCTTGTGCCAAACTTTGTTCATCTTTTATCTTTCGACTTTGACTTACATTTGTTCAACAACTTTGAAGTAGTACTGTTTACAATTGGCAAAACTTTCAATAAATTATGTTCCAAGGCTTCTTTGCCTTGCTCATCAGAGGTCTCTGAAGAAGCCTTTTAAAGGTGAAAACCGGTTCAGGTTGTAAGGTAAAACTTTATGTTTTTACTTCTAAAACTATCCGAGTCGTTAATGTAATAGTTGTATTTAGTAAAGTAACGGACACGTCATGGACAACGAAATCCAAGAAATTACCGTTGTTAAAACATACAATGTTGCAGGTAAACTACCCCTTCCCCTTAACCGATCTTCACAAAAATCAACAGACATTGAGTTCTCTATAGCTCAGGAAGGTATACAAAACATTATTTGATTCTGATACCATTCGTCATTCGTCATATAAAAAATTATACATGTTAAAACATAAAATGTTACAGGTAAACTACCCCTTCCCCTTAACCGATCTTCACCAAAAACAATAGGTCTTGAGACCTCTGCAATTCACGGTTGTATGCAAAACATTATTTGATTCTGTTTGAATTTGCGGCTGTTATCGTTTGCCATAAAAAAAATCTACAGACAGACACACAGATAGACACACACACAGACACTTTTCGAAAAATGACTTTTTTCATATTTTGAGGGTAGTACAATCAGAATCTGCAATAATCTCGAACATGATTTTTTTTGCCATCACCATACTCCCATTTCCTTATGGAACATTGTCATAGTACAAACAATCTATCATATGAATACTTAATAAAATTACATACTTCTTCCCTTCATCGGGTCCCAAGGTCTTCACGCGAGCTCGTGAAGTATAAGTGATTTAGGGTTTATGGCACTAATAAATTCTACTCTCATTTCACTTGTTAATTAACTCAACATTTATTTACGTTCTGTTAATATTCTTCCTTTAGTGCATAAAACAATAATGCAACTTCTGTTTTATATTATATTCAAACTTCAATCCGACAGATTTGAACATTGAAACATAGACCCCTTTTAACAAGACCCACAAAATTTTCACATCTCTTACCCCTTAGAATTAAAGTACAGGATTAATTAAACTAAATAAAGGCAACCATCATTTGCCCACACGCACTCTTTCATACCTTTTACCCCATTTTATTTAGATTTAGCGCTTTGTTAATTTTTTATTTTCATAATTAATTTTAAATTGCACTGTTACTTGACTGGCGTTGTTCCTGCCAACCACGTGTTGCACTCGGTGTATTTTTAGTCACTTGTTTGTCCGAATTGAGTGTTCACTTTTTTAAATTTTGATACCACTGAAGATTAATTAATGTCTCACATTTTTAGACCACTTTAATTTTTTGTTTAAATCACATTTTCACTCCTGCGGCCGGTCCGTCTACCTTGTTTAATATATTTCAGGCGGACCGCGCACCATCGCAACTGCGCGCTTTAGATGTTATATGCCGACTGACTTTATTCTCTACGCACTAGGCGAGAAGGAATTTATACAGACGTGACTATTCCGTGTGAACGTTCGCCGACACATGCGCGCATACGCGTGAATACGCACCCTTGCTGATAACTTGCATTCCTGTACCATTCTGTACCTCACACGAAGCTATAGTCGGTGACCCATTATTATATTCTGGTTAAATAAAATGAAAAAGCTTTAAATTGCAAACCCCTTCATTCTGTGCCGTTACAACATGGAAGTAAAAATTGGAAAGAAAAATTTTAGAAAATTAATTAAATTCTATATGCATATATATTTGTTATTTTTTAATTAAGAAAATTTAAATTATCTTGTTTATTATCACATTTTTTGCAAATTCGGCATAAGCGCTGAAAGTCTTTAAATCAACTTATCTTATTTAGTCTGGAACAAAATTATATAAACATTTTTAGTAATTTAAGAAAAAATATGTTGTAGTATTTTCCTGACCCTTCATTGTTTTTAATACACTAAAAAATTCCATTTGGCATACTTTTGTATAATGTTTTCACTTTAGCGAAATGAATATTATACACTTATTATGGAATATTATTCCAGAATTGCTTGTTATAGATCTTCTGTTCTATTAAACTATTATTCCTATTATCATAGACTCTTCTGGAAAGAGACCCCCATAATTTTCTATTCGAAACTCTTCTTTGCATGGGCTCTTCAAATGGTATATCTAAACTATATTGGATTTCATTAAATTGTGTACCTTTGGATAGATCTTTTCGATTACGTGTTACAATAGTATTTTGGGTTACCGTATTTTGCTCTGTTTTTACTTTATAAGATCTAGGATTTTGATGTTTTTCAAAAATAATACCACTTTGATGAGGTAAGGTTTCCTTTCCTTCATCATGAATTTTAACTTTATCTCCCACATTAAATTCTGTAAGAGTTTTCGAACCTTTATTATAATAGAACTTTTGTTTATTTTGACGTTCTTGCAAAATAGTACTAAATTTATTTGACTCTACTTTGCCTTCATTTGAATTTGGTATTATGTTTCTTACTTTCCTACCATACATTAATTCCGCTGGCGTAATGCCACTATTATCAATAGGCATATTTCTTAATTGTAATAGAGCCATTTCTTTATCCTTTCCTTCCTGAATAATTTTTTTCAAAATATGTTTGAGAGTCTGTATATGTCTCTCTGCTAAACCATTTGACTGGTGATGTTTTGGAGTAGTTATCACATGTTTAAAACCCCATTGATCTGAAAATTTTTTAAATTTAAAACTCGTGTATTGAGTACCTGAATCTGAATATAAAACTTTAGGTACCCCATATCGCGCAAAAAACTCCTTTAAAGACTGTATAGTAGACTCTGTGCTTAAATCACTTAAATGTTGCAAATCAATGAATTTACTATACGTATCTACTACAATTATAAACCTTTTACCAAGTAAATAAAAAATATCAGAAGCTACAATTTCCCAAGGATTTTTAGGTATTGATTTTTCAATCATTGATTCTTTACTATTATCCGTTTGATAACTACAACAAATATCACAACTGCTTACCAAGTCATCAATTTGCTTCGACGTGCCTGGCCAAAACAATGTTTTTCTAGCTAACATTTTGTATTTTTCACTACCAAAATGAGCATAATGTATTTTAGCAAGCATTACTTTTCTCATGGATTTTGGTACAACTATACAAGTATTTTTCAACAATAAACCCTTACACTCTGAAAGTTCTTCTTTGAAAGAAAAATATGGTTTGACAGTTTCAGAAACGGATGATTTGTTTACAGGCCATCCATCTTTTACATATTTTAGAACTTCTTGCAGTTCTTTATCGTTGCTAGTTTCATTTTTTAATTCATTCATTCTTATATCAGATACACTAAGACTTTTCTCAACCATCATAACATATGCTTTAATTTTTTCTTCATCAGAGGACTCTGTAGTTTGCAAATAAATTCTGCTCAAATGATCAGCCAGTAATAATTTTTTACCTGGTACATACTTAAGTTCTAAATCAAAATTATGTAAACTTATTCTCATCCTTTGTAATCTTGGAGGGATTTTATTCATTGGTTTTTTAAAGATCGAGATCAGTGGATTATGGTCAGTCTCTACAACAAATTTTTGACCAAACAAATATTGATTGAATTTATGACAACCAAAAACAATTGCTAAACACTCTTTTTCAATTTGACTGTACATTACTTCAGTCTCTGTTAAAGCACGGGAACCATACGCCACTGGTCTTCCATCTTGTATCAATACACATCCAAGTCCCTCACTGGAAGCATCTACACTCAATGTTATGGGTTTATTTATCTCAAAATATGTTAAAACTGGAGGTTTACATAATGCCTCTTTAAGCTTTAAAAATGACGTTTGCTGTGCAGTACCCCACACAAATGGCACATCTTTCTTTGTTAGTTGTCTTAAACTACTAGTTAATTGTGCAGCATTTGGTATAAACTTTGATACATAATTTATTGTTCCTAAGAATGTTAGTAATTCTCTTTTATTTTTTGGTATTTGCATTTTTTCAATTGCCTCAACTTTTTCTGTATCAATTTCAATTCCATCTGCGGAAAGTATATGACCTAAATATTTAACTTTCGTTACAATAAAAGCACTTTTATCTGCATTAAATTTAATACCATATTCTCTGGCTCTTTTAAAAACTTTATCTATAATTTTTAATAATTGGTCTTTAGTCTCAGCCCAAATTAACATATCATCGGCATATATGCCTACATTTTCAATATCTTCAAAAATTTGATTAAAAACTCTATAAAATACTTCAGGACTAGAGCTTATACCGTAAGGCATTCTGTTAAAATAATATCTCCCAAATGGAGTATTAAAAGTAGTTAACTCTTTACTATCTTCTGACAATTCAACTTGCCAGAATGCTTTATTTGCATCCAACTTTGTAAAATATTTTGCGTTTTTTACCTTTGCTGCAATCTCATCAATTGAAGGAAGCTGAATATGTTCTCTTTTTATGCAAGAATTTAAATATTGTGGGTCCAAACAAATTCTTATTGACCCACCTGTTTTACCAACAACTACTAATGAATTTACAAAATCAGTTGGTTTTTTTAATTTTCGATATAATACCAACAGCTTCCATTCTATTTATTTCATATTTCAATTTATTAATCAATTTAAAAGGAACATGTCTACACGGTTCTACTTTACCTACACTTCCTTCTTTTAATTCTGTTTTATATTGAAAATCTTTTATTCTACCATAACCATTAAAAACATTTGCGTATTTCTTTATAATATCATTAGCTGTGTTTACTGAAAAAGCATTTAAAATGTCAACATATATAGCTTCGTCTCCAGGCTGGACTCTTTGTATCAAATTAAAATCAATGGAACTCTTTAAATCTAAAATAGGTACACTTTTACCATCAAAAATTTCAAACTCTACTCGTTGTTCAACATTGCCTACTTTGCAATTTAAGCTTACTTTACCAATAGTTTTCATTTTTTCTTGACTATAATTTTTCAAAATTACATTAGATTTCAGGCATTCAGTTATATTCAATTTTCTACATAAGTCAATAGGTATTATATTACATTGAGCTCCAGTGCAATTTTAAAAGCAACTGTTTTCTTAGAATCTAAAATATTTACATGTTGTATCTATTCATCTCGTGCACTGATAGCATCCACACTAATCCAGTCACAAAAAAATTCATCAAAATACTCACATTCAGCCTCAGACGCCACATTTACAACTTTTATTGAACGCTTATTTTTACACATTTTTGCAAAATGTCCTGTCTTACCACAGTTTATACAGTCCTTCATAAACGCTGGACAATTCTTAAAACGATGATTGTATCCGCACCGTTGGCATGCGGTCACCTGTTGTCTTGAAGCACCCGGCTCTCGTGTCGTAGAAGATGATGATGATGATGATGATGTCATCTTTGTCTGTCGAACTCTGCTCATGTTGTTGCCTGCGTCACCGTCATGAGTCATGGAATTGCCGCTACTCAGCTGTTTTTTTATGCTAGCAACTTCCTTTGTAGGGTCGAGTTTTTTAACATGCTGTTCCGATAATTCAGCACTTTTACAAATTTTAACAGTTTTTACTAACGTTAACTCACTTTCACGTAATAACCTATCTTTGACTTGTTTGTCTAAAATGCCGGCAACAATGCGATCTCTTATCAAACGCTCTCTCAAAGTACTAAAATTACAATCCGCACTTAATTTCTTCAATTCAGTCAAATATGCATCAAACGACTCACCAGGCTCCTGATTTCTAGTGAAAAACATGTGCGAACTAACACTCTCATTTTTGATAGGCATAAAGTGCTCTTCAAATTTCTGCAGTACTGTATCGTAACTGTTTTTTTCATCGTCGGTTAATCCCAACGCATTATACACGTCTACACATTCTTCACCTATGCAATGCAAAAATACGGCCACTTGTACATCATCGGCCATTTTATTAGTACCTGATGCAATACGATATATTTCGAAAAGCTGTTTCCACTTTGTCCATCCTTCAGTAGTTAACTTTTGTAAACAACTTGGTGGTTTCAAGCCCGATAATGACGTAGACGTGGTTGTAAACGTCGTTGTCGTTCCCGTACCTGCAGCAGTAGTAGACATTTTCACAATTACACTACGCAACTCACACACTGTATTCAAACTGAATAACTCCACTATATATTTTATGCACTTTAGTTCTTCAAAGCTGCAGCGCCATGTTATATGTTGAATAAATGTACAGTTACACGGTTATTAAATATAATAAAAAGATTTATTATACAGCTACAATAGTGAATACATCGTGAGCGTGTTGCTCTTATGGCGATCGCCCTGTGACTCACTCACATGCCCCGCTATACATATGTCATGGCGTATCCCCACTCTTATAACTTATGGTACTACTCACAACAGTATGTAGGAAATAAAATTCACCTTTTTTCAAATACCAACATCTGTTGTTTTTTCATACCCTTTAAAAATGGTCACCATACATTATGAGAAAACGTGATTACAAATAACCAGCCATTAGTTACTTGTGAAGAAAATAGATATAACATTTACAAACATCAAATCTTCAATTCTCTCCCTATTTGTTTTATAAAAACTGGAGTTTCTACTGCAGGTTTTAAGTCCACTAACTACTTAATTAAAAAATACATAATTGTTCCTGTATCTTGTTGGGTAACATATTATATTAAAACATCTGCTTCCTACTCATATGTGCAAACAATGTTTTTAATGTACGGTCCTAAGATCTTTATCGACACTTTATATCTTTAAGATTTAGACAAAGTCTAATGAGCAACTTGGCCTAACCTGAATTTACATGACCTGGCTCAGAATAACTTTATTTTGGCAAATACAAAGATAAAGACTGGTTGCAATTTACTACCATAAATGCCTGGAATGCTATGCATTAAAGAATTTTAATTAACTTTATATGGGGAAAACTGGTTTACATACATTATTTCTGAAAATAATAATCCTGAAATGTAATCAGTACTTATATCAAGTTAAGTGCAATAATTAAATTGATTCTTCAACTTGCACGTTGCAAACTTAAGGTGCTAAGCCTTTACTTTATTTTTAATTTAACATCAATTTATGTTCGGCAACGTTAAAAAGAACATGTTATGGCCTCTGAGAAAGTACACAGTAAGTGGAAGCTGGCTTAAATGAAAATAAAAATTGTATCTAATAATTAGTGTCCCGTGAGGGCTGATTCTGATTGTACTACCCTCAAAACATAAAGAAAAGTCATTTTTAGAAAAATGTCTGTGTGTAGAATTTTGTCTATGGCGAATGATAACTCCCACAAATTCAAATAATTTTTTGCATATTGTAGAGGACTCAAGGTCTGTTGATTTTGGTGACGATCAGTTAAGGAGAAGGGGTAGTTTACCTGCAACGTTTTGTTTTAACAAGAGTAAAGTACTTAATTTTGATAAATAAAGTATCCTGAAAAGGTCATAATAATCCACTGTAGAAAGGTAGATTTAATATCTATAAATGAAAAGGGGTAGGGGTAGGGGATAATTTTCTATAAATGAAAATGATAGGTGAAGGGGAGGGGATAATTTTTTATATGTGTACTACGTTATCAGCAACATTGAAGTAGTTTGTTGATAAAATTCCTTCCCAGGCTGTTTGGCCGTGGTCCAATGTTTTCTGCAAAACCAGACGTTTCGGAAGTGCCATTGACTGCCATCATTAGTGAAAATCGAGTGCGCTAACATGAGGTGGTATATGTTAGTGATCACAATTCTGTGGTTGAGGCTGAAGATAGAAGTAGTTTCTGTGGAAATATTTCATTTCTAAAATGATTTCAAATATAAATCTTAAAACATGGTAGTGATGTACGGTTCTCCATACCGATATTTTAATTATTTGCATCAAATAGTATTATTGTTTAATAAATGTTCTATCCAGATCAAATTATGTGTATACAGTTCTGGAAAAATTAGACAGGCATAATATTTTGTTTGTTTATTGTAAACTGTATTATGTTTGGAAGTATCCCAAAGTAAATTTAACATTAGTCATGTCAATCAATGAGGCCAGTCCAGTTTTTTAAGGCCAGGAGAATCCTTGAAATGTTTGGAGCATCACTAGGTCATGATGGATCTAATCATCAAACTTCAGTTTCTGTGAAAAACTGGCAGATTTGAGTAGTCACTTGATAAAGGATGGTGTTGTAAAAGCAACACTTCTTTCAGAATTTTTTATAACCCTGTCAGTCTGCAAATAATATACTGTATTACAGTAAACAAATGTAGTGTAATATCTTGACACAATACTGTATGATAAATTTGGATAAAAGGCTCATTTCCAATAGAAAGGATAGGTGGTGTGATCAGACATAACAAATTTGTTGTATTAGTTTTTTGAGAATTTATTCCTATCAAACTGGAGTAAGCCTATTTTCAAACCTTTATGGACGTGTGTCATGGAATTTACAGATTGCACCAAAAGAAACAGTTGAAATATATCTTTTTAATTAAACAAAAATTGGTCTTGTAATATGATGAGTCTCTGATGAAGCCTTCTAAAGGTGAAAGCCGGTTTAGGCTGTAAGGTAAATCTTTACGATTTTACTTATAAAAAACTTAGTGTTCCGAGTCGTCAAACAATAGTGATATTTAGTTAAGTAACGGACACGTCATGGACAACGAAATCCAAGAACCCAACACAAAGTTGAACACATGATGAAAGTTCATCATGTCACATATTCTAGTAACAAGGTAAGTTTTTGGAATACTGTTTTAGCTGAATTTATACACTAGGAGGACACTCAGCATTTAGTTTGTGTGTGTAACTCTGGTTAATCAAAGAGAATTATTTATGTAAATTCAAATTTAGTAATACAAATCTACTACTGTAAATGCCTGGAATGCTATGCATTAAAGAATTTTAATTAACTTTATATGGGGAAAACTGGTTTACATACATTATTTCTGAAAATAATAATCCTGAAATGTAATCAGTACTTATATCAAGTTAAGTGCAATAATTAAATATATTCGTCAACTTGCACGTTAAATAGATCCCTTCTCCTTCACTTACCAGGCACATAAGGGAAGCTCTAAACCATGAACTGTCCCAGTAGTGAATGCTACAATGAGATCTTTAGAGTCTGTATCACTTTCTTTTGAACTTCTAAATACAGGATTCCTTGGAACTGTGTAGAGTGGGATCAGTGGAGTAACTTGCGGAGGGGGGTTATCAGGGGATCAATTTCCCTCCAGAACTATTCGAAATTTCAGCAGAATTCCATAATTTCCTGAGTAGACCCATTTCTAAGCCAGTTTTGTTTGTACAAGTAATACTTATAAATAATTATAGAAATAAAAGTAATTACAATATTGTAACGTTATGTTTTCCCTTACATAAAATAGGCCCCAACTTAAACCATTTCATGACCATGATACATGAAGAACAAAATACTAAGTCATTAACTAAACTGTATACTATAAATATTGTCTGAGATAATAAAAAGAGATAAGAATAATGTAATGAAACTGATAAGAACATTATCAATAAGAAGATTTTACTACAGTAAGCTGCATTAAAAATTGTTAAAAAAGATAAAACCTATACTACATACTGCAGTAATAAACTGGATACTCAATAAAGAAAATTATTAATTCAATAATTAGTTTCTAAGTACTAAAATAATGAAATCAAATTTTATTTATGATTATGAATAGAATAATGTAAATCAAAAAGAGTATTACAAAAATGTAATAATAAAACAACAATAAAGCTAAATGTAAGCCTACAAGTAAGGTTATGTAACATTATAATGTTTTAAACAACAGAAAGAACAAAAAAGCATTGTAAAATCCATGAATTGTAAACAGAAGGTGAAAACTACTGATGAAGTAGTAAATAAGCTTATAATAGCTACATAATAATGGTTATAATTTGAATTATAACATGAAGAAGAAAAAATATGAGAAACTAAAACTTGTCAATAATTGCATGTAAAAAGAACAGTTTTAATGTAAACTTATTAAACAAACTATACTGTATAAATAATACTAGAATCGTTATTATTAGAATAATATTCTAGTAAGGAAGATATAATTAACCAATAAGTATAAACAAAGTAAATAATGAAACAAGATACATGGACTAAACTTCAGAATACTGATACTGAAGATAATAACAACTAGAATAAGTAAGAAAAACAATATTAAAGGACAAACTATGTTGTCAAAGCTTCAGTAAATTGTGAAGAATGTTTTAGAATAATGATGTAATAGGAAGAAACGTGTATTTTCAAGGTATGAATGAAATTAAGGGTCAATATCATAGGCAAATGAGCCTAGAACATTTGTTATGTTACTCATAGTAAATAATTGTTAAGTTATGTCATTATTATTGCAGTGAAAGTTGAATAAGGGTATCAAGAAAAATGTAAAGTAATTGTCTGATAGCAAAAGTAATTATTTTAAACGTACGAAAGAAACTAAGGTGTCCACTACAATAGGCCAGTAGGCCCTATATCTGAATAACTTATTTCTACTATTTGTAAACAATTATTGGTAATAATTGCCATTATTAGTGTAACAAAAGTGAAAGCCAAGGATCAAGAACAATTTAGAATAGTTGTCTTGTATTAAAAACAAGAATTGTTAAAATATGAAAAAATAATGTTCAAACTATAATAGGCCAATATGCCTAGACAAATTATGTATGTTAATTGTAATAAATTATTATTGATTTTTGTCATTAGTATTGTTGTAAAAGTTTTAGGGAGTTATAAGGAACCATTGTGATCAGTTATATCACAATAAAGTTAAGTAATATTATTAGAAGAAAGAGAATTAGGATGTCAGGAACCCAGGTTGGGTTATGCCTAGTTAGCCAAACATGACTTTTATAAATTGGGGCATTATTAATTACTGTAAATAATGTTACACTCAATGGTTAGTAAGTAAATATCATTCTTTAATTTTCTTAATTCTTAACCACATATTATGAGTACAAATGTATGCCTACTTATAAGTAACTTTACTAATGAAAAGTCTTTTTAACAAAGAGACTTGTGTCCATGTTAACAGCAAAGATGACTATTACTGAAGCTCTGAGAACTGTCATATGATAATGGGATGACAGTGTATCAGTTAGAATAATCAACAACTTATTAAGGCACACTGTAAGGAGGTATGTTTTAATCATTTTGCACACATCATTCCAGAAGTCTGTTCTAAAAACAATTATAATCAAACTGCTGTTTCAACAGTACTAATAATGCAGCATGGCAAAATTTAAACCATTTTTATTGGTCTGAACATTTGTTTCAAGCTAAGTATACCAAATATGTTTGTAATAGGTTTATAATTTAAGATGTGAAGTATATGAAGCCTTTACAAATACCTGTTCATTAGACAACAAATAATAACTATAATTTCCATTAATTTTGTTAATGTTCTTTGCCATGCATTATTTAGTTATTTTTTTACTGTCAGGAAAAGTTCTGATGTAATTTCTGTACGTGTTATTTTTGGTCTCTCTCTCTCTCTCTCTCTCTCCCCCTCTCATTGTTATTTATTGAAAAAACATTAAAAAACTGACACTCCTCTGTATGTGTCCACATTGCATACAATTAAAAAAAATTAAAAACATACTTGAAACATACTTGTGATCTTGCAAAAGAGGATCAGTCCTCTGTGTTTTAATGATAATTAGTTAATCAATGAACACGTCATGGACAACAAAATGCAAAAATTTACAAATGAATAATGAAAACACACAGATTAAAAACTAATAAGAAATTATTATAGACATAAAGAAACAAATTAGTAAGATTTATTAATGAATCAAAGGAATTCAGAAATTCAACTGATAATCACACATTAGTACATAGTGTTACTAATTTCACAATTCCACAAAATTTGTAATTATTGGATAGTGAACACTGGATTTCAATATAGTAAGCGTACACATATTAATTTTAAGCACGTTTTACAAATAGTGAATGGAAAAGAAAATAAATACACGATTTCAACTTTCTTAAACTGAAAACAAGAAATTCTTTTGAGTTAGTGTACGGTAACATGTTTTGTTACTGTAAGACAGAGCAGTGCTGTTAGTGTACTAATTAAGATGCATTAAATGTATAAATAAAGCTAATGAGTTATTCTTAGATGACATCATTAATCTTATTGGTAATGGTGTAAAAGCCTTCCCACAGCGGTTGCAGGTTTGGGCTGATTTCTTTCTTCCTTATCATGTTATAGAACTAAGCCTGGCAGCAGGTGTGAGCCCTGAAGAAATTGCAACCAGTCTTGATCTTTGTATTTGCCAAAATAAAGTTGTTCTGAGCCAGGTCATGTAAATTCAGGTTAGGCCAAGTTGCTCATTAGACTTTGTCTAAATTTTAAAGATATAAAGTGTTGATAAAGATTTTAGGACCGTACATTAAAAACATTGTTTGCACATATGAGTAGGAAGCAGATGTATTAATATAATATGTTACCCAACAAGATACAGGAACAATTATGTATATTTAATTAAGTAGTTAGTGGACTTAAAACCTGCAGTAGAAACTCGTTTTTATAAAACAAATAGGGAGAGAATTGAAGATTTGATGTTTGTAAATGTTATATCTATTTTCTTCACAAGTAACTAATGGCTGGTTATTTGTAATCACGTTTTCTCATAATGTATGTTGTTAATGACCTTTTTTTAAGGGTATGAAAAAAACACCAGATGTTGGTATATGAAAAAGGTGAATTTTATTGGCACATACTAAAGTACAGAGTCAAATTTGTTTCTATTCATTAACAAAGGTCCGTACTGTAATAATGTTGTGTGTAATATTTTATTTGCATTAATTCAGACCGTAGTAACATTAAATTCCACTGTAACCCATTATTAATACTTAATCATTTGCATGTTAACAGAAACTGCACATTGCTTTTTGTTGCATTATGTTGAAAAAAGGATTTTAATGTACGGTACTTGTTTGGTTATACATTAGATTGTACTAGGTTCTAAATTGGAAGTACGTTTTAATTCCGGTACTTTGAATAAATACAGCCTTTAATGTTATATACAGCCTTTGAATGTACACTAACTAAGGAAATGTCTGTTAAGTCTAATTAATTTTAAAAATCTAAAAGGTTAAGTTAAATAATTAAACGTAGCCACAACCTCCCAAAATCGTCTCTGTACCGTAATTATGTGCGATAAATGTAAACTAATTTCTGTACTTCCAATAAATACACCCTTTTAATGTACACGAACAAAGTAAATTTTATTTAAGTTACATTGTCGTACATAACCTCCATAAGCTGGCATTATTTACTTCGAATAAATACAGCCGTTAATGTTATATACAGCCTTTTATCCATACAATAAATACAGCCTTTGAATGTACACTAACTAAGGAAACGTTTGTTAAGTCTAATTAATTTTAAAAATATAAAAGGTTAAGTTATATTGTTAAACGTAGCCACAACCTCCCAAAATCGTCTCTGTACCGTAATTGTGCCATAAATGTAAAATTTCTGTACTTCCAATAAATACACCCTTTTAATATACACTAACAAAGTAAATTTTATTTAAGTTACATTGTCGTACATAACCTCCATAAGCTGAAGTTACTTGTGAAGAAAACAGTTGGTGTACACATCGGAGACCGAAATGTGGTACACGCGCGGCGCCGGAAGTTACATTTTTCCGCTGACTATTCCCCAAGACCCACGACAACTTATATCAAATTAAATTGTAGGACCTCGAGTCCTCTACAATATGCAAAAAATTATTTGAATTTGCGGCAATTATCATTCGCCATAGACAAAATTCTATACACAGGCATCTTTCAAAAAATTACTTCTTTATGTATTGAGGGTAGTACAATCAGAATCAGCCCTTATCTCGAACACGATTTTTTTCGCCATCCATTTCCTTATGGAACATGGAAGTAAAAACAATATCCTTCTTTTTATAATATGTATTGCACATGTTTTCTAACTCGGGACACTAATTATTAGATAAAATGTTTACCTTCATTTAAGCCAGCTTCCACTCACTGTGTTCTTTCTCAGAGGCCATAACATGTTTTTTTTTTTAACGTTGCTGAACATAAATTGATGTTGAATTAAAAATAAAGTAAAGGATTAGCACCTGAATTTTGCAACGTGCAAATTGAAGAATCTATTTAATTATTGCACTTAACTTGATATAAGTACTGATTACATTTCAGGATTATTATTTTCAGAAATAATGTTATGTAAACCAGATTTCCCCATATAAAGTTAATTAAAATTCTTTAACGCATAGCATTCCAGGCCTTTATGGTAGTAGATTTGTATTACTAAATTTGAATTTATACAAATAATTCTCTTTGATTAACCAGAGTTACACACACAAACTAAATGCTGAGTGTCCTCCTAGTGTATAAATTCAGCTAAAACAGTATTCCAAAAACTTACCTTGTTACTAGAATATGTGACATGATGAACTTTTCATGTTAAATAGTTTAAATACTTTGTGTTGAGAGTTAAGCAATTTAATAATTTTTATTTATGCAGGCGTATAGCAAAATCTGATCGTCATGAAAAAGGAATAAGGCATTTTGTAATAGCAATTAACTGATTAGTTCCTGCTGTATTACTGACTGATATTACAAGACCAATTTTTGTTTAATTGAAAAGATATATTTTAACTGTTTCTTTTGGTGCAATCTGTAAATTCCTTGACACACATCCATAAAGGTTTGAAAATATGCTTTTTGCTGTTTGATAGGAACATATTCTCAAAAAACTAATACAAATTTGTTATGACTGATTACACCAGCTATCCTTTCTATTTGAAATGAGCCTTTTATCCAAATTTATTACATAGTATTGTGCCAAGATATATCACTACATTTGTATACTGTAATACAGTAGTGGTAGAATATTATCATTCCACTAATATTACCCTAACATAATAAATGAAAATACATTATATACACATTTTTTGACATAATCATCCTTTCACTTATCACTTTTTGCTTATCAATTTATTTGATGAATATATATTTAACGATTTATGTAAAATACAACAGGTGTTTAACGGACACGTACTATGTGTAGACCTCTTATTTCCCTCCTCGGCAGGTTGAAGCTCAACTGGCACTAGAGTTGGGTATGAAATTATACTATGCTCATAGTCTGTCTGTTAGCAGCTAGTGGCATCTATTGACATTCACTCATGTCAAATTACAGAGTCGGTAAAGGATGTTCGAAATTTGAATGTAAACAAATTAATAGTTAAATAATTAATATAATGGAAGTATCACATATATAATGTATGTAAATGTAATTGTGAAAAAACGATGTAGGGCCTACTTCATATACAGATCAGAAGTAAATGATGAACTATTCTCTTTATGTAATAAGCCTTGTTACTAAACAATATATATTTTTAAAAGCTTCTTATCATATTGAGATGAAATGGAGCGGCATTTGAAACATCTCTTAGGTATAAAAACAACATAACGACCTTTACAAAATTTGCCGCCCATAGGCAGTAGCCTACTTTGCCTATGCATAAATCTGCCTCTGGTGTACATGCTAAATGCATCTGAACAGTAGTAAGAATGACTTAGTATCCTGTTGAGTTATTCACATTTCTGACGGATGATACGCAAATACTGGAAGGTAGGATGTGAGAGCCAGCAATAACCTTAAATAAAACTCTCATATATTTCAGTTATTACAGACAAGTGCTTGATTTGATAATTTGTTTTAAATAAAATTGTATATTTTAATGTAGCTTTACAGTAGCTTGACAGAAAGTGTAAAAATGTAAAATAAAAACGGCATGACTTAGGTGTAAATAAAAAGTGAACACTTTACAGTAGCACAAAAAATTACAAAAAACTGAGACAATGAAATGCTACAGTTCAGTTAAAAATTTTGCAATCTCCCTCACACAAAATTTTAAAGAATAAAGACATCAACACAACAAAATATTTTTTTTGGAGCAAAAGGAAACACAATGGAAAGGCATCTCAGGTAGTATCACTTTGAAATTATGGTTTCAAAATGTTTAGGGAAAAGAATAAAAAAATGCTAGCATTAACAATCCAACAATGTATCTAAAAGATCAGGATCTTGCTAAGTACATTATAGGGAAAATTGGTTTTGTAGCTGCTAGTGGATGTTTGTTTCTATAAAAAATAATTGCAGTATCTAATAAATTATGGTACATATTTAATCATTTATTGAATAATTTGTCATTTATATAATTTTGTTTTTTTTTTAATTTCTATAGATACTTTTGGTGTGTTTGTTGTAATTTTGTGTTTTACATAATCTTTTGTGATTAAATCATTTGGTATAAAATGTTCCAGATTATAAAATACACCTCACAGTTTTAACATACAATATGTATAGTAACACCTCTATACATAGTAACAGGTATATCAATATGCCTGTAATCACAGGTATAGGAAAGTAATGGCAAATCTTGCATAATCTTGTTATCAGTTATTGTTATTATTCGGCTAGTGCTATTAAATTCATATTGGCCCAAAGTGATCACAAAAGGAATTTATTGTATTTGTTTACAGTCAACAGTGTAGATTCCGGTGATGATTTGAGATTTATATAAATTAATTTTCACTCACATGAATGAAGTTGCAACCGTAAAGAAATACAGAATATATTTTCTATGACAGCAGACAAGACAGAACACTTGTATTTTGCCTGTTATGTGTGTACTTACATTCAGACATAATTTATTTGGATTGACTCTGCAAGCTTGAAATCAGATAACAATAATGTTTTATATTTTACATTAGTGTATATGTAAAATTATAATCCTCAACGTATAATATTGAATTAATTGGGATGTTTCGTTAAATTGTTACGACGGTCTCACCGATCGTCACATAGTACAGTGGAAACCAAATAAAACACACTTATGAATTTGCTAATTTATTGGTGTTGTTACATTTTCATTTGCTTGTTCAGTTTCATACATTTTTAATTAGTGTTGTGTTGTAAGTAGCTACGATGGTTGAGTGTTATTGGTACAAAAGAGGATGCTGCAGTTTTTTTCTTCAAGAAAAAGGTTTGGTTCACAATCCTCATCAATGTGAACAAGGACACGACATGGTATTAGCCCTTGGCCAGCAACAGCATTGGTGTTGCAATAAGACGACTTGCCATGAGTATAAGGTAGTTCGCAAGGGCACATTTTTACAGGGGTCCAAATTACCGCTGGGAAAAATAATAAAATTTATTTATTTCTGGTGTGAAGGCGTAGTAGTGTGAAAAACAGTAAAAATCAACTGGAAATCAGTGTCAACACACACACAGAGTGGACGGCTTACTTAAGATATATCTGTGCCGTAACGTCATGAGAAACCCACGGAAAATTGGAGGACTGAATTTAACAGTTGAAATTGACGAGAGTGTGTTTGCCAAGAGAAAAAATAATGTTGGCCGGATGTATCCACAACAATGGGTATTCGATGGATACGCCGAGAAACGAAGGAATGCTTTTTGTGTAGTGTGGAAGATAGATCAGCAGCTACCCTCCTACCTCTCATAGTGGCAAATACTGAACCAGGGTCTACTATAATGTCAGATGAGTGGCGTTCATACCATCAAATTGTTAATTTGCCACAACAGTACAGTCATTTGACTGTAAACCGTAGTTATAACTTTGTGGATCCTGAAACGGGAGCGCATACACAAGGCATAGAAAGCATGTGGCGGTCCTGTAAACGCTGAAACATGATTGAATGTGGTACGAGAAGGGAACGCTTAGATTCCTATTTAAGTGAGTACATGTGGAGGTCCACAGAGGTCCAGAATATCTTTCCAGGTGATGTATCGAGAAGCGTATAGAGTCACCTCCTTACCACTCACGACTACCTGTGGCTAGCTGGTGTTTCTGTAAAAACAATATTCAACGTCTAACATTTTCTAGATAAAGAAGGAACATGCATTATGGTTAATAAGTTAGTATTATTAAATACACAGTTTTAATAGGTTAGTATTACATATCTACCACTTTTTAGATAAAGAAGGAGTATGCACTACGGTTAATAGCTTATGCTACAAGATACATGTGTTTATTTTAAAAATTAGTACAGTAACATACAAGACAGGTTACAAGAACAATTGCTGGAAGAAACGGAGAATAAACAGTTACAGTGAGGTCAAAAGACTTAGAATTGAGCACTACAGAGTCAATTGGGTTTGTAAAGAAACGTCTAACCCAATGTACTATCATTACACACAATAATGTACTATCATTACCTAACCAACCACAACACTCATGTAGAGTAGACGTATTATTTAAGAAGTATCTGTGCCTCAACCCAGTACTAACTCCAGTATACTGTAACAGGATCTACTGTTCCACACTGTAAATAAAGAAGACACGCAATAATATATATCTATGTGTAGGCTGAGGAGATTGGAATGGCTGTTTACTTACCACTTTACCTGGTATTTTGGTCACTTAACCAAATATCGGTATGGAGAACCATACGTGACTTCCATGTTCTAAGATTTATATTTAAAATGCAAAATGAAATGTTTCCATAGAAACTACTTCTTTCCACTTATTGCTTCAGCCTTAACCACAGTACTGTAGTCACTAACGTATACCACCACACGTTATCGCACTCGATTTTCACTGATGATGGCAGTCGACAGCACTGCGGAAACGTCCGGTTTTGCTGAAAAAATTGGACTAAGGCCAAACAGCCCGGGAAGGAATTTTAACAACAAACTACTACTATGTTGCCGATAACGTAGTACACATATAAAAATTATCCCCTCCCCCTTCAACTATAATTTTCATTTATAGAAAATTACCCCCACCCCGTTCAACTAGCCTCTTCATTTATAGATATTTCATCTACGTTTCTACAGTGGATTATTAAGATCTTCTTATCAGGATACTTTATATCTAAATTAAGTACTTTACTCTTATTATTATATATATAAACTTTCACATATGAACTTACTTTGGTTATCATTTTCCCATACGTTTCAAGGTGATGTGCCTCTTCTTCAGTGGGAGTAAATACTGAATGTCATTGTTACAGAATGTTACAAACTAGCTGCCTTCAGAACCATGATACATAGACTTAACAACATCCCCTTAGATGAAAAAGACTACAAAGACGAACTAAACACGATAAAATATCTAGCAGAATCTAATGGATATGACAGAACAATAGTCAGTAAACTCCTACACAAAACACAAAACAAACAACAGACAAAGACAGAAAACAACAAATTCATAACACTAACATACATCAACAAACAAATTGAAAAAATAGCCCACAAATTTAAAAAAGCAGGATACAGAATCGCTTACAAAACTACTAACAAAACAGAACACACACTATCAAAAAACACACACAAAGCACAAAACAAATTCGATCTACCCGGTGTTTACAAGCTAAATTGCTCAAATTGCAATAAATTCTACATAGGCCAGACAGGACGTTGCTTCAAACAGAGATACATTGAACACACAAAGGCACTCCACTCCACTACAGAATCCACCTTTGCAAACCACCTCATTGAAGCAAACCACACATATAAAAACATCAACAATAACATGAACATTCTACACGTACACACAAAAGGCCGAAAACTAGACACTCTAGAACAATTGGAATATACAAACACACAAAAACAAATAAAAACGACATCCTAAATGAACAGACACAATTCAAATCACATGCATTATTCGAACATATCTCACCCCACACACACAGCATCGATCTTTCGAAATTCGATTCCGTCACCCACAACAAGACGGGCAGCGCTACCAGCGGCAGCCTCTGAAGAAGCCTTTTAAAGGAGAAAACCGGTTCAGGCTGTAAGGTAAAACTTTACGCTTTTACTTATAAAAAAAATAGTGTTCCGAGTCGTTAATGTAATAGTGATATTTAGTTAAGTAACGGACATGTCATGGACAACGAAATCCAAGAAATAACATAAGAATATAGAATAAAGTAATTTGTAAATATCGTTATACTTCTGACATGTAAAGTAGTATACATCAATAGTCTACTCTCATACAGTACACGAATTTGTTGGAAAATATCAGGCACACTACTTGGCAAGTGTTCAACACTGATTTAAATGTTTTGTTTAATGCAAACACTGAAACACACTATACACAAGAAATAGAACTCATCATGAACATAACGTGATTATATTACTTCTTATGGTATAAGAATATGATATCGGTTTTTTGTTTAATATCCACTTGTAAAGGAAAAAATACAGCAGATAATTATTTTATAAATAACTTTGTTACAGCTGCTGTGAAGTTGTTTAGATTAAATAATGTAACCTAACCAACTTTTAAGTATTGAATATTAAAGTATAAGTATATTTAATCCTGAGAGAAAATGAACAATTAACACCAGTTTTTGAAAGAACCATGAAAGGAGAGAAGATGAGCTTGTGTACGAAATGCAAAGTGGAGTATCTTATGTAGAGATGAAAGCTCAAAAGTTCAAGGCAAATACATATGAATGGAGATGATTGGTAATATCTGGGACCTGTCACACAACAGAACACCATACAATGATGATACTGTGTATGTATGATGTAATGTGCCCGCTTTTAATATTTTCAAAGGATTTTAATACTTTGTTTCGACTGGTTTCACTGTGTAAATTACAAACCTGAATATAGTGCTAGAAGTTTCAGTTCCTCAGCCTGCATAATGATGATGTAGGCCTAAATGTTTCTACCCTTTTCTTGTGCCTGCAAAGAAAAATAAATTAGGCCTACATCACCGGACACACAAAGTACTGACATATGAACATTAATCAATTATTTTGTTTAATCAGTCAACATTCTAGGAGACCAATATTAAAGGGTTTACAGATTATTGACCCGTCCACCAAAACACACACACACAGGTTCTGATATGTGTTACAATTGTGTCTTATTTTCAGCCAACCGTTCTTTTACAAGTGAAATCAGTACAATTATACCTCGTGAGTATAAGGTTAGTTTAATCTGTAACCTATGATATTAAAAATAATAATACACTGCACATGATTATTACACTTTATATGATATCAGCTTTTTGGCTTAATATCCACTTGTAAAAGAAAATATACAAAATGATTATTATTTTATAATTAACTTTGTTACAGCTGCTGTGAAGTTGTTTAGATTAAATAATGTAACCTAACCTACTTTTAAGTACTGAATACTTTTAATGTGTCATGTACTGTGTTCAATAAGGAAACAAAATACTTTTACAGAATACTTAAAATCCTTGAAAATGGTATTGGATTAAGCTTGAGCAATGAATAATTAAACTAAGCAAGTGATTTCAAAGTCAATATCATTATGAAAACGTATTCTAAATAGAACATACTTACCAAAATTTATAATACTTACCAAAATCATATTTGTTTTTAGTAAGAAGGGGGCTCATATTTGTTGATGGTTTCCAGCATTTTCTGGAACAAATCCTCATTTCTATTTCTTGTTCGCCACATGAACTCACTTAAATAGGAATCTAAGCGTTCCCTTCTCGTACCACATTCAATCATGTTTCGCCGTTTACAGGACCGCCACATGCTTTCTACGCCTTGAGTATGAGCTCCAGTTTCAGGATCCACAAAGTTATAACTATGGTTTACAGTCAAATGACTGTACTGTTGTGGCAAATTAACAATTTGACGGTACGAACGCCACTCATCTGACATTATAGTAGACCCTGGTTCAATATTTGCAACTATGAGAGGTAGGAGGGTAGCGGCTGATCTATCTTCCACACTACACAGAAAGCATTCCTTTGTTTCTTGGCAGTATCCACCGAACACCCACTGTTGTGGATACACTCGGCCAACATTATTTTTCCTCTTGGCAAACACACTTTCGTCAATTTCAACTGTTAAATTCGGCCCTCCAATTTTCTTTGGGTTTCTCATGACGTCTACGGTACAGATATATCTTAAGTAAGCCGTCCAGTCTGTGTGTGTGTTGACGCCGATTTCCAGTTGTTTTTTACTGTTTTTCACACTACTTTGGCCTTCACACCACAAATAAATAAATTTTATTATTGTTCTCAGCGGTAATTTGGACCCCTCTAAAAATGTGCCCTTGCGAACTACTTTATACTCACGGCAAGTCCTCTTATTACAGCACCAACGCTGTTGCTGCCCAAGAGCTAATACCATGTCGTGTCCTTGTTCACATCGACGAGGATTGTGAATCAAACCTTTTTCTTGAAGAAAAGAAATTGCATCCTCTTCTGTACCAATAACACTCAACAGTTCATCGTAGCTAATCATTTTTTAATTAAATGAATGTCAAACTCACAACACAACACTGATTAAAAATGTAATGAAACAAGCGAACAAGCGTCATACCTATTCGCGCGTCAGCCATCGTAACAACACAATTTTACCGCGTGCTGTAAAGTGTAATGTAAAATAAAATACCACGTGGTGTCTTTGGCTATTCTAAGCAAAATTAAAGAGCTTTAGGAAAAAACTTTAAAACAAATTTAAAGACTCCCTGTATTAAGTCTTTTAAAGTCTACTAAAATAAACGTTTCTTTTTCATACATGTTATTTCAATTTATTTTCATAGCAATTAAAATTAAAAGTGCTAACTGAAGATAGCGACACACCATACATTTGCGGTTAGGTGGGGTAATTGTAAACGGAAAATGGATTGAAACATTTTGATTGATTAAAAATTGTGTATACATTTTAAAATTGAAATAACTGCAAATATTTCAACCTTTTGTTATTATGTTGCGTACAAAAAATTGTTTAAATATAAATAATAAATGCAGCCCTAAAATTCAATTTACGGGTACCCCAATTTACAATTACCCTTGACATCTTAGAAATAATTGTAAACAAGTGTTTTCTTTATCCTTTGAAACTAAAAAACTGACACTCCTCTTGAAATTGAAAAAAGATTTTAGGGTACCCAGATTTTAATGTACTTGTTTGGTTATACGTTAGATTGTACTAGGTTATAAATTGGAAGTAAATTCCGGTACTTCGAATAAATACAACCTTTATAATTCTACACACTGATATTTTTATTATTTGCATCAAATAGTATTATTGTTTAATACACGTTCAATGAGGCCAGTCCAGTTTTTTAAGGCTAGGAGAAACCTTGAAATGTTTGGAGCATCAGTAGGTCATCATGATGGATCTAATAATCAAACTTCAGTTTCTGTGAAAAGCTGGCAGATTTGAGTAGCCACTTGATAAAGGATGGTATTGTAAAAGCAACAATTCTTTCAGAATTATTTTATAACCCTGTCAGTCTGCAAATAACTATCACTCCTTTAGATCATCAGCAGATTTAAACTTTTTTTTTTTTTTTTTTTTTTTTTTTTTTTTTTTTTTTTTTGTGCTAGGAATGTATCATGTAAAACTGCTGGAAGCATGGTATACAAAGTTTCTATTATCCTTTTCAAGGTTGATGACCAAAACAAAAAGTACTACTTATAATTCATCATTGTAGCAGTTACACAGCAGTATACTAAACATCTCTTGGTTAATACCTGTACTCTGGTCAGGTAGGACACAATGAATCATTCAAAACAAGTACAATTCAGTGTCAATGTCTAGTGTTTATGTGTCACTGCTACCCATAGTGAATCATTTGTATTGTACATAACAAATAGTATTCTGACTGTACACGTTTTTCATCTGACAAGAATTTTATACTTAGGCAAACTCATTTAATGGTGTAACCTTCTGTAATATGTGTCAAACAAGTATTCATAAAATTAATATTTGTGTCAAATTGTGTTTTATTTATTTCAAACAAAATCTGTTTTGTGGACATAACTTTATGTCCAATACAATTATTATGTTATTTCTTTTTAGTATCCCTTATAGATTTGCGTGATCAAAACTTTTAATACTAAAACTTTTTTTCAGCTGATAACCATGCTTTGTTGAGATTATTAAAGAAAAGTTTTGCTCATTCAGTGATGTGGCATCTTCAGTGATAAAGTTGAGTCTCATCGTGGTAAAACTACTGAAGACTTCATAGAATTGGAAAATTAATGAGAATAATATTCTTACAACCAGTGACAAGAATTATGAACTTAAAACAGTGGAATGAATTACTGAATACCAGATACACTCAATTGCTAAAACAAACACACTTATATTACAACAGTTCTCTTTATATAATTATCCAGGACACACTGTATAGCCTACAAACAGTAATAAAAAAATCACAGTAGTTTACAACACAAGTAAACAATTGATCATTTGTCACTTTTATTAAAAACTGCTGTCTAATATCATCCTATATGAATGCACAACCTACTACACCAACTTTCTAAAACTCAGTTGGTGGCAACATCCTAATTATCAGGCTAATGTGATAAAGTTCCAGATGAATGCCAAGAGTGTGGCTCTAGAATATTCTGCAGTGCTGCTGATTAACAGTATGTGATCAGCATCACATAGAGTACTACACATTTAAGCTATCTAATTGACTTGGTATTAGAATATTAGTAAAATGTGCTTGTTAACCAAATAGTGTGTTGTTACTCTTGAAAATCCCATTTCACTAAGAGCATTTTAGAAGTCTGGGTTATCTTTTATGTTTCACTCCACAAACATGCCTTTAGTTCAGCATTTCTTAACCTATTGGGCATGAGCCACTGCAGGGTCTCGAGAGGGCACTTGGTGGGTTGCAAAGTCAGGTTCGGAAATTTATTTACTGTGTCTTAAAAAGCTACTACATGTAAATAACTAAGATATATCATTTTAACAATTTAAATTCAACCTGTTTTGTACATAGTCTAAACTGTACATTTTTGTTATTCATGCTCTACCATTGTTTTTTACCAGCTCTGATGTTTAACTCTCTATAACCAGATTGAAAGTTGCTTCCCAGAGGGATACAGTGAATTCAATTGGATTCAAGACCCATTCTTGTATTTTGAAAGTTCTAACATGTTGTCAGTAAAACTAAATGAGCAATTGTGTGATATCATCTGTGATGCTGGGATTAAAACTAAATTTTTAGTAAATTATTTTGTATAGTTAGTGATAACATGAGACATGTCATGGACAACAAAATCCATAAACTTTTAGATTCTGACTTAACAAAGTTCTGGATATCTTTAAGAGATGAATATCCTGAACTTTCGGAGTTGCTCATCCCATTCACCACCTCATTCTTGAGTGAAATGGGATTTTCATCTCAAGTGAAAAGCAAGCACACAAATAGACTTGATGCACACTCAGATTTATGACTTAATTTAACCACTCTTGAATCCAACATACCCCAGCTTTTGCAGAAAAAGCAGCTCCAACTGTCACATTAATAACTAATGATTAGTTAGGCAAGTAAAAACTCTTTTGTTTTTAACTTCAGCATGTGTTTATTAGAGCAAATTAGTCTTTTGAATTACATATTTGCTTTTTGCTTTTCTATAATTAAGTGTATATATAATTTGTTTAAGCATAAAAGAAGGCTACTAACGACAGCCTCTGATGAAGCCTTCTATAGGTGAAAGCCGGTTTAGCCTGTAAGGTAAAACTTTACGTTTTTACTTATAAAAAACTTTGTGTTCCGAGTCGTCAATATTATAGTGATATTTAGTTAAGTAACGGACACGTCATGGACAACGAAATCCAAGAATAAAAGAAGGCTTAAAGTTCTCAGTGTTACCAAAAATATGATTATAAAGTGGGTGCACAAGTAGTTCTGCCATGCACACACCCCTACAAGTCTAATTAATTTTAAAAATCTAAAAGGTTAAGTTAGATAATTAAACGTAGACACAACCTCCCAAAATCGTCTCTGTACCGTAATTATGTGCGATAAATGGAAACTAATTTCTGTACTTCCAATAAATACACCCTTTTAATAAAATATGTACCAATAAACTCCAATAAAATACTGTATGTACGAATAACGTAGCCTACTAGGTTATACGTTCTAAATTGGAAGTACCGATAGGTTTTAATTCGAATAAATACAGCCTTGAATGTATATACAGCCTTTTATCCATACAATAAATACAGCCTTTGAATGTACACTAACAAAGGAAATTTTTGTTAAATCTAATTAATTTTAAAAATCTAAAAGGTTAAGTTGCATTGTTAAACGTAGACACAACCTCCAAAAATCGTCTGTGTACCGTAATTATGTGCGATAAATGGAAAATTATTTCTGTACTTCCAGTAAATACACCCTTTTATTGTACACTAACAAAGTAAATTTTATTTAAGTTACATTGTCTACATAACCTCCATAAACTGGCATTAGTTACTTGTGAAGAAAACAGTTCTAGTACACATCGAACACGGAAAAAAATACAAACGTGGAGACGGAAGTTGCTTTGGCCGCAGGAAACAGTGAAAGACCCCTTAAGATATTTAAAAATTTACGGAATCCTTTGGGGGCCACAAAACGGAAAAGATCAAAAGAGTCTAATTTTTTAATGTACATACAAATTTCTCATACCCATTTAATCTTTTTAGTAAGTTTTATAGTTTTTGTGTATGCTCCGCTTTTTATGCGTGCATTTGTTTGTTTTTTTTTTTTTTTAATTCTGTGTTTAGAAAATAGTCCGAAGGCTATAGGAATTTAAATTTGACGCATGCGTAGACTGAATTGTTGTGTTTTCAAAATGACGGTTGAACTTTATTGTTGATATGTAGTTGTTAAAGTGAACTGTTTTTGTGATTAACCCTTTTGATTATTGTGTTCTGTGAGATATTCTGTTTTAAATAAACATGTCTGCTGGAAAAAAAGTGATATCTAGGCCACATGCGCTATTTTCGTATTCAGCACCAAAGAAAACGCAAATGTCAGAGTCAGAGAGGTAAGACGATTCTTAAAAAACTAAGATAAACATTTCCAAAAGTATAAAGTAAATAAAATTTAATGTACGACATACAACCAAATTAAAACGTATAGTGTGGTTATTTAGTTAATAAACACAATACTTGTTTTATTTAAACATAGTGGATAATGTAGTTTGGTGTTGTAGTTTTAACAGTATGTAAAAATTATTAAAAGAGTTCGAATGACTTTGTTAAGTGGTAAGTATTTTTTATGATTTATTGTTAGGTTTTTTTTTTTTTAATACGCGTATTCCATGTAAATTTGAATGGCTGATTGTTTTATGGTACACATTTTCAGTACATTAAGTTTTTTTACAGGAGCTACATATCCTTGCTTGTAAATTCTAAATTATTGCACATCCTAAATCCCTACACCACAAGTTATATTCGGTATACCTTATATTCCATTGTATAGTCATATTACCAAAGTGTGTTAAGTATTGTGTAGTGCATATTAGTAAACATGAAATTAGATGAAAATAAAACAACTGGAGTGTAAAAGAAATTGCAATATGCATAGATGATGTAACTTAAAATTTTAATCGTAATGTTTTTGTAAATCTATTATCATTCATTTCTGATAATAGAAGTACTGGTGTCAGACCGATTTTAAAATTATGTAAGTATTAGGTTACTTATGTTAGTGTTTTTGTGTCAAAATACTGTTCCTCCATTATGTTACTGCAGCTATCAGGAGATAAAAATAAGTTTTCTAAAGTGAGTGGCATGATCTGTTTGATGCCATCATGTACTTTGGTTAGTATTTGTACAAGTTAAAATTAAAATTTGTACAAGTATCCGTGGGTCTTGCTGTTGTGAAATTATACCATGTCTTAGAAAATATATTTCTTAATTTATATACAAACTAGACATAAATACTAACCAATAATTTGTTTCTAAAATGTTCATAAGTTCTTAAGACTGCATGTTATTTAGTGATTATTAGTCTAATATTCAGAAGTGATTTTGGGGTAAAATGTCAATATTTAGCGTATTAAGTGATAGTGATAGTTAATATTGTTACGACGGTCTACTTGATCGCCATATGGTACAGTGGAAAACAAAATACAAGCCACCAAATAAGTCACTAATCACCAGCTTTAATTATCACAATTAAACAGTTTGTAATCAACAAGATAGTCTCTTCAACAAATCAAATGAAAATTGTTCACACGCAATAAAATGTCAACTAATATAAACACAATTATATTACACTTGTCCCGCACAATTATAAAACATTTAATACTTCGCCACAATACTACAAACCGCACTCCAATAATTCGCAACTCAAACTGAAACTGAACGTCGCCGAGTACTTGTATTTATACCCTGCCGAGGTTCCAGAATATTCGCTAATAGGCGTCTACTAGAAAACGCTATGCATCAGCTCTACACTAGGATGCAATTGATTGCGGCCTTGACACAGTGTGGGGGGCTGGTGACATCCAGATAAGTCTTGTGAGCGCTTGTTGAAGTCACGCACGCCACAACATTCTGCCGGATTCCTCTGGAACATTCGATAAACACGTATATTGTTCTGTAATGTCGTAACAATATTATCCATTTAGCTATGGCTGGCGCCAGTAAGAGTGCTTCAGCTATACGCAAGACAAGAAAAGGGAAAGTATTTAACTGACAGGCAAGACAACGTACCTGTTCAGTACGTGAATATTTTGAAAAAGAAAAGCAAACAGGTGGGGGGTATGGTAGTTAGTGTAGAAAAGCAAAGTGTTAATCTGTTAATGTCTGTGAATAAAGTTTTAGAGTGTACAGTTGCTGCATGCGAAGTAGGGAAGAACCTGATAGTACGTATAGGAAAAGGCGATCTTCTCACTGATTTTAGTGATACAGAGCCCAAGCTTCAAAGCCCTAATAAAAAAAGAAAAGAAATGTAGACAAAAGAGTTACAAAGTTAGATTCTTTCCAAGAAAATGCAATTCGACAGCACATTTATAGCTACTATTGTAGAATAGAGCACCCAACAATAAATAAACTTCATGTCTCATTGGCAGCAGCTGATGTTTTTACAGTTAGTAAATCATCTGTTAGAAAAGTAATGCAAAATATCGGTTTTAAATTTACAAACATTTTGGGCAGAAAAGTTGGGGCGAATATATATTTAATCTGCGCGTACTGGATTTGTTTTGTCTGTGTGAAGTATGTTTTGCGTGAATGCAGTAATGAAATTTACGCTTGGGCGACAATCAACAGAAACACATGGTTACGAAGTGGCAACGTGGTGATGATGTCATCACAGCTGTCAATCCCTCTCCTGTAAAAATTCCAGTATAGTTCTATCGCTTTTTATAGTCTTTCCATTCCAGTGCATTTCTGTCTGTGTAGCTGTAATTGTTTAGGAACTGTTAAGTAGTTACTAACAATAATTGTATTATAGGGTGATTAATTTATTTATCACTTTTATTTATACATTTAATAAATTATCTTTTTAATATATTATATATTTTATTTATTACACATAATAAATGTTAGAATCATACTGCCAACCACAACTACATAATTCTGGTCCATAATTCTGAAAAATCTGACTTGCTTGATGTTAACAGTTTCCATGTAATGTTTTAGTAGCACTATATTTGGTTTGTGAAATAATCCTTTGTTGAAGCTTTAAGCCATATAAGTGTGATGGCAGAGCAGAATGACTTGGAGTTTTTTGTGACCAGTTATCTTGTTCCTACTTGGTAATTGTTCCCTACTGTTCTGTGTGTATATTATTTTATGTCATTTTATGCTACACTCTGAATTGCCCTGATGAATTTCTCATCGTCTGAGTTCAGTTACCATTTAGTTCCCAGTTGGACATGCAGATGAATCTTGTTTACTACTCTAAAGAACAGTAAGTCAGCAACTGTTGGCCTGTTATCCTTTCTGTTAATTATTTTGCTCAAATTATAATTATTACACAGTGTTCTAAATCTGAAACAATAATGTTTGGATAGCCCCTTCTTAATATGTATAAAAACTCCAGGAAAATAGGAATTTCTTAGGTTCTGTCTGTGGCCCAAAAGTTGGCTTTTTCTTAGAATGATAGCTACACTTCCTTTCCTGAACTGCTTCTCTCAGTTCTGTACCTTTTGCTGTTGTTAGTTTGAAATCCAAGTCCACATGTTTGGCATATCTTGTATGTTCAGATTTATTTCTATATTGTGTTTCTTAATTTAAAAATCAGTCATCATTTTTGTTCTCATATCAGGATGATCCATTAATTTGATCTTTCGAGCTGTTGCTCTATTGTTTAGGATTTCCAGATTGTGTAATCTTTCTGAGAATATGTGCATTATGTTTACTGTGTGTTGCATTGTTGTATGTTGCTCACTTTGTTTTGTTTCAGATTGAGTTGTGTTAGCCTAAGTTGTGTTAGGTTGAATTGTGTTTCCACATTGTTAATTTTTTTGTCTGAAAATATTTTGGGTTATGTACTATGAATTTTCTGTGATTTTGTTAACGTATCTCTTCTTGTTTGAAGGTATTTTGTCGCTAGGCAACTACGATAATTAGCAGGATACAGATCTCTGCAATAGGAGCACCTTAGCATGTTCCTTTGGCATGATGTGTTTGTTTGTTAGGTGCTTGCCAGTGCATTTAATTCATTTAGCATAAAAGTTACCTACTTTCTTCAGTACATTTAATTATGGTCTTTTCTATTTTTATCTCTTCTAGTCTCTGCTTTTGCTTTGAAGTCATTTTCATTTATTTTGGTCCTTCAGCAATTTTTCTTTGTGTAGAAACCATTCTCTTTCTGTAGCTACCGATTCCCCTTCCTCTTTTAAAAGATGGGCGTATACGTTTCCCGTAGTAATTATATATTTATTTCTAAAGTGTTGGAGCAGCATTATTATATTGTACTATCCCCTTCCACTGGCATAGCAATTTTAATTTCACAATTTGGTGTTGAATTTTTTTTTTTGCTGTTATGTATCAGATTTTATTTTGCTGTTATGTATCAGAGAGATTACTTTCTTGCTTTTAAAGGAAATATCAGACCTTTATTATGTTCTTAAAAAAAACTGGAATTTCAGTTGCTCTTTCTTGCTTTACTTTAGTTGACTACCATTATCCACTTTACATTAGTGTAGTGGCACATGAACTGGGACTCTACCATTGGTATAGAACAGTCACTGCTCCTTTTAACTTTTTCTGGGGATCTGTGCCTTTTAAAAGCAAAAATGTATTCAACAAGACACTCAAAGTCTATAAAGTTTTCTGATTTGAACAAAAAATAAAACTAGATAAATCTGGTTTTGAACATGTTTATGGATCAGTGTGAGAAAGTTTTATGCCTTTATTAATTTAATGTTTTATAATTTTAAAATGTTATTTGACTTTTATTGAAGTAACAAAAAAGCAATCAAAATTTGAATTTGAATTTTCAGGATTACAAGCCCTGTTGATCTTTAAGCCTAACTTTTAGTGATGTGTAAACATTGTCAGAAGGGTTTGATCAGACTATTACTTACACAATGTTTCAACCACTAAAAAATCTGTAACCATCTTCAGGTGAACCTGTAAATTAAACTAATACTTTAAAAAACTATCTTAGGCCTACACGCAATTCATTCACTAACAACTCTAAAACATCTGAACAATCAATGTTGTTAAAAATCACCACAAAACTACTGTAGAAAAAATATATAAAAAGAAATGCTACTTACCCTGTAAGTCCACTGGGCAGACCCAGAAAGCACAACAGCACTCACACAAGTTCATACTACAGACGTCGGAGGTAAACGCTCTATTTAAATACACTACACTTTCGTTTATGGCGAAAATGCCGGTATTAGCGATGTTTACCTACCGCTATACAGATAAGTTGTGTTTTTTATTTTGAAGACTTTATTCAAACTGTACTGTATTTTCCGAGTAAATCTTAAGGAAAAACAAAATCTATTTCAGAATATTAACTGTATAAACAAGAAAAAATGTATTTAGCATTAGGCATTATACATACACTATATTAAATTCAGTACAGTACAGTAGTAGCATTTCTAAAAATTAACAAGTTTAATTTAGTGAGAAAAACCAATAATAAACACACATACATGAATGATCAAAGTCTTTAGTTTTTAAAAAAGTCCATTATTTTTTTCTGCTTTAGCGATGTTTCTCTCTTCTTAGCTGTACGGTCACGGAGTCTTTTCAGAAGTAACAGTTCTGCTGGGATAAAGTTCTCTTTGAATGCCGACGTTAACCAGATCACCGAGGGAACTATACAGTGCACTGTATTATTTTTACCCTTGCAGTTTAGATTATGTTTATGTTGATGAGCTCTGAACGGGTATAACGTTGAATTTATATCAAAACAGTTTTTTTTTTTTTAGTACAAATCGTATCTTAAAATTCACCGGTAAAGTCGTTAAAAAAAATTATTTTGAAAACTTATTCCGGATATGCCGGAATTCTGGATAAATGAAGGCCGGATAAACGAGACTGTAGTGTACCTGACTCACCCTGGATCCCACCTCACAGCTAACCCCACTTACCACGACATACATAATCTTTCAAATTCCGTATCCAAATCGTACATACATCTTTACTACCCTGGTTGATGCAATTATTATTTACAGCCATAAAAGATGCCTCTGTGCTTGTACATTTATTGACATTAATTCTGCCCAGTGATATCTACTTGATCCCACAGGATTTTATGTTGTTCATCCTATATGTGTTTAGCTAACAGGCCTATAGAATTTGGTATTCAGCAAGTTTAATTTATGGGTACACCTGAAGACGACCACAGATTTTATTAGTGGCTGAAACTTTGTCTAAGAAAATTTGAATGATGGTAATATTCGGATCAAACTCTTCTGATAAAGCCCTGTTGAGTTGTGTATTAAAGTTTGAAAAGTATTTAAAAAGATGACTTTTCCTAGGTTTCTAGTAGAATTTGGTGACCTTAAAATTCTCCAAGTATAGTTTCCAACAAATTTGTAGTAAATTTAAAAACATTTAGTAGCTTATAAATTCATTTTTCAGATGAAATATTCACCAAACTTTTTTTGTTTTATTCTTATTAGCAACGTAAGTGCACCAAATATTTTCAAAATTGGTGATAGTAAAGTATAGTTTATATCAAATTTATATTGCTTTAACCTTGAGTGAACTAGGATTAACAAGAAGATTTGCTAGGTTTTCCGAAAATATAAGTCATTACCTAGATGAATTTGAATGGTTGATGGGGTGAATTTACATTTACTGGGATAAGTCAACAACTTAGCCACAATACAAACTTTTTTTAAATGAAAATATAGAACTTCTAACAACATTTTTTTATACCAGTCCTCTTCTTTTGCTTTACATTTGCTCCACTGATACACAGGCTTTGTCATCCTGCCAGGAAAAATGTTTTAGCCTAGAGGAAGAAGCCACACCTACTTAATTCTTCATCCAAGAATTTTTTGTACTGATCATAAACAAATTTTATAAATCTACTAAGTTTATTACAGATTTTTTTTTTAGAAAGAATTGTGACTAATTTGGAGACAATGTCTTTTAATCAATTACCACTGCTTGTGTAACAGAACCATGACATAAATGTTGTTGTCTGGCCTGATATTAAACTAAAAGAAGGGGCTTCATGCGTAATATTAGTATTTTTAAGTTTTTAAATCCACTTCTCCATAATAGTGAAACAGTTCATGTATTATATGTCTCTGAAGGATTTTGACACCTGATTCGAACTACAAAGGTTTGAAATTGCTTTTCTTTTGTTCAAATTGAAAACAAGTGGCAATTGTTAACCTCACAGGAGCAATAAAGAATTGACATGGTAACTTGAATCTATGTAGCAATATTACTGTGCAGGCAGCCAAACTAAAACAGTATAAAAACAATAGTGTTACCTACAGAAAACAAATATAACTACATTGTGGATAATTACCAACCATCCTTATATAACTTGTCATAGAAATGATATCTCATTGAGTACATTATCATTTATGTTTAATTTTTTATGCTTTGTAGTGTAATAGAATGGTGGATTCATCATTGTAGATTATAGCTTTTTTAATTATGGTACAATTATGAGACATACTTTTTTTAGTGTGAACGATGTCATTAGATCAACATCACAAAAAAAGTCTGATTCTGAGACTATGATGGAGAGGAAGACTGGTACACCGGTAAAGAAACAACAGACTATAAACAATACACCTCCAGTTCACAAAATGAATAACATTAGACGCTCACAATCAGCATATACATTGGAAAGAACGCCTGTTAAACAAGAAAGTTTACCTCCTCGTCCAAGTTCAGAAGTAAGAACACTACAATCTAAAGTTAAGATGTCACCAAGAGGAAATAGAGTGGAAAACAACTCTAATGAACAGTTGACAAGAAGATTAATTGGAAGTGGTCAGAGTCCAAACATTAGAATTCCACAGCAGAGCCCAAGAAAAATTCATGATGTTGATAGAACTCCTCAAAGCCCCAGGTCACTGAGAACACCACAGAGTCCTAGATTTTTGAAAACTTCTAGAGATTCACGAAATATTCCAACATCACTTCCAAAAACAAATGCTTCTGAGAAAAAGACAGTAAAAAGAGAGTTCCCACAAAGTGGAATTGTTCAAATTAAAACAAGGTAGGTAGAATTTTTGTTTATATTTTAAGGTTATATTATAAAATAGATGTTAACAGAATCAACTAACAATTTATAACATTCCTTTATTAACATTCTCTGTCTCCCTCTCCTCATGCCATGGAGCTACAGGTACTACACATGTGAGCCTTGGGCTCCTCTACAACATGTTACCACCTTAGTTTCAGTTTGCCACTTTTCCTTCACCTGTCTGGGTACCTCATCATGCATTTGTGGTTCATGGGCATGCAGAAAATATGAGAATATGCCTTTCTGGACATGTGGGCAATGTATCCAGCTTGCTTAAGCCTTGTTGATGTTTTACTGTGTTCCTTTTTGTTTTACTGTGTAGTGGCTCCCTTATAAATTTTATATAGTTCATGATTGTGGCCATTCTAACGTGTAGCTCCCAAAATTCTCCTCAAGATTTTCCTTTCAAACATGTTTATTTAGTTCTCACCCTTTTTGCATTGCTCAGGTCTTAGGCATAAGTTAGTATGTGTTTTAGCTTTTTCTTTTATTTTTTATTTTTACATAACTAGTTTTGTATCTCTAAATTAATGGTGTATTTTAAAGTGATTTAAAAACCATAGTAAGTCCTGTTTGGTGCTTTGAGCCTTCCTCTTATTTTCTCTGATGTGCCAATTATCCCAGGCATGCAAGAACAAGGCCTAGTCGAAGCCCATTTTAATGTTCAGCTGTCTTTGAGTAAGAGTAGCCACATGACAAAATACCAATAACTAAACATCATAAAAAACATTTTGTTATGTCTCAGCATGTCATGTAACACATTTTTTGTCCACACATAATTCATTATTATAGAAAAAGTAAGAAACATGTTTTCAATTGTGATTGTACATTTTGATTCTGTGGTGTTTAAGATACGGTATTTATTCACATATTAATGATTTATTTTTATGTAGTATAAATTGACTTTTTCTCAATTCACAATTTATGTGGTCACATGTTACAATTGTATTTGGTCTTTCTTTGTATAAATTTATTCTCAACTGTCAGTAAATATACCGTAATTACAGTAATTATTGTTTTAAATAATAGAAAATAACAATCAGTAACAGCTGAAAATGTATGGTAGAAGAACAATGTGACTTACGTAATGTTGTATGACTACTAACATTATGTTATATTTTGGAATGTAGGTTTGCTGTGCACATTAACTATTGTTATAGATTATTGTGTGTCAATTACTAATTGGTGTAAACCACATATTTACTATTTAAGTGTGAAATATAATGTCTAAAGAAGTGGTTCCTCTGTTTATCCACAGTCTACTAATGTTCTGACTAGTAGATACATCTTGATCTGACTTGTGAAGTCAGGCTGTCAAGAAATGTAGGAGACAGTAATCACTACATATAAATATAAAGAGAATTAATGAGTCTGGTAAGCTGAGGTATGGAGCAGAGAAATAAGTAGGAGATGTCTTTAAGGATACAAAAATTAAATTTAAGTAAGGAAAATATAGCCTGAAAACTTCGAAAGAAGCCATCACTGATTTCAGTACACACAGGGTGGAGAAGTAAAGCTTCTTCTCTCACTTTCTTTGTCTTACTGTTCCCCCTTCCCTTCCTAATCAAGTACTTGTGCTAAACCAAGTGCAACAAGTTGACTACACTACTGAGTTCACTGTAATAATACATGTTTAATATACATAGTGTAACATGACATAAGATAGCAACAAAACTCACTAATAATTAACGGAAGAAAAGCTGAAAATTGAAAGAACATAAAAATGTATAACATGAAGATTGATAGCCCAATGCTACTAACTAAAAAATGACTAAGACACTGACAAGGAGTAAACCCAATAGATTGGATAAGGTGAGAGATAAAAACCAATGATACAACCCAAAATATGACTACAATCATGATAGCCCAAAAAGTAAATAAAATAATATGTAAAATAAATGTACAAAATCAGATAGTGTAATAGATAAATAAATAAATAATGTAAACTATATGAAAAATAAATGTAAACAAGATATAACATGTTACTAAAAGAAAAGAAAAATAAAAATAAATGTAAAACCCCAGATAGGAAGATATGAATAAAAATACCCTGTTAAGTAATAAGTTAGCCAAAAGTAAGTAAAATAAAATCAAACTTAGCAACAATAATTATGAGTACAGAGGTGCCAAGTGAAAAGTGATAATAAAGAAACTATTAATGAAAGACTATATAAATAATATATATCAACACAGTGATAACTAATTAAACACATAAACACTATTTTAAAAAAAAGGTGAAGTGTAGGACTATATAATTAGAAACTAATAACCACAGACTATATAAATAATATAGCAAACCAAGTGATAGTTATTTTAAATAAATAAACACTATTTAAAAAAAAAAAGTAAATGACTATAGAGTGAGATACTATTAACCACAGACTATATAAATAATATAGCAACCCCAGTTAGAGTAGTGTGCTAGCTGGTAAGTAGAATTTAAGACTTATTGTGTTATTAATTTAAGGAACGTTATAAAGTAATAGGAAATAATAAACACTTAGAAAATAAGATAAAAGTGATATATTAGAGTGGAACAGGGAGAATTAGACACTATATCTTATTAAAGGAGTTTGTATATGAGTAATGGTAATTAGTGTAATGTTCAAAGATTGTTATAAGAGTTTTTTTTTGTTAATAAATGAACAAAGTAGTGTTAGTAAGATTAAATGACAAGTTGTGTTAAAGTCAAAAAACCATTAATAGTTAAACAGCTTAGTTACAGGCATTGACCTGTAAAGAAGAATAAATTAATTATATAATATGTGTGATGGTTAAAAGCATCAAATGTTTTTTATTAAGTTAGTTTGTTTCTTTAGTAATGTTTAATAACCAAATAAATAAAATTAATAAATATAAAATATTGTAAAGAGGATAGGATAGAAGTATTATGAAATCTAGGCATTAGGCCTAGCATTGATGAACAGAATTTTGTAAATTTCAAGATAAAACAATAGCCAAGAATAAATTAAAGTATATAATCTGTTTAGGTATCAAAGTAAAAGTATAAGGTACAAATCTGGCTACATAATATTTAGTTTAAAGGTAATTAGCTAAAGAAATATCAAATTGGAAAAATAAGAAATCTGTTATAAATTGACCAAATGTAACTATGAGTGGTATCAAATTAATCTGTAAGAAAAAAGCAAAACCATGGTGTTATTGTATTTAATATTACAAATAGCATAAGAAAGTTATAATTTAAAAGATTTTTATAAATGTTGAACAGAAAAACGTTAGTTAATATAACAATGTTATAAGTTATTAGCCAATGGGAATTAGAGTATCATAGAGAGTTGCCATGACAACAAAAGCTTGTTACATAGTAAAAACCGTTGAAAATTATTATTCCATTATTGACTATCATAGAGGGTGGATGTATGTAGCCCATGAAGATAAATAAGTAAAGAAATCAATAAATTTTATCAAACTGTGATTAATAAGACACAAGCAATAATCCTAATATAACTAGTCCTAGTGATGAGATGTCTACTAATTCTACACATTATATAATAAATATTATATAAAAAACTTTGCTGAAGAAGACCTAATTCAGAATTAACAACTGACCGAAGGAAGAATAGAAGAAAAACCTAACTAAACCTTGGAATCTACATTAACCAGCAGTACTGAAGGAATCTGAACACTAAAATTGGACCATTAAGACTATTTGAACCTGGAACTCACAGAACCATACCAGCAGGGATCAGTAGAAGTATTCCAGAGGAGTAATGCCCAAGATAAGCCGAAATAAAGGACTGTTGAGTATATTTTAAATGTTTCACCGAAATTAAAACTCTAAATACTCCACATTAACTGAACAAATTTGTTTCACTTCACCAACCACTTAAATAACTTTTTAGAACTGATTTCTATTGAATAATCACCTCTGATAGAACAAATATATCACTGAATTTTGAATTTATATTAATTTGTTGTAAAAAACGTGAACTTTCTAAGTAAAAATTTAACCTATTGAGCACTAGTTCCCATGGTGTTAACTTACTTTCAATTCTTAAATATATCACATGTTATGTATTAGTTATAAGGTATATTATAAGATTTTGTGCTTTTGTTAGTCTGTAAACCAATATTTTCTGTAGTCCAAAGAACTTTTCCCTGAGATATAAACAAACGAAGAAATATACCCCATTACCAAGCGTCTACACACGAACCGAATGAGCAGACAGCCAACTACGAAAAAGTAAACATGCCGGCGCAATAATAAACTTATGTTTTTTCAGAAATTGTAATTGACCAATATATACGAAACTGTTAATAAATCCTCGTACCTATTCTCAACTGTATGTTTGATTTATTCAAAAGATTAATACAAAAGTTTGGGGTAAATAAAAATTAAAATACATTAGTTGACAAAGTCGATTTCGCCAAGCAGTGTTGACCAACCAGGCGGCGAGGCAGAAAATTCAAATTGAACGGCAGGCTGAGTGAGCCGACGGTCGACTTTCATAAGTATTTATAAAACGTAATAAACGAATCATTACAACTTAACAAAAACGAAAGTACTTTAAATTAAAGCATACAACGTGATCTTTTACAATAGTGACACCCATAGTTATTGTAGTGTCTTAATTTCCATGTTAACTTTGAAATATGGCACAATGTTAACCGATATTAATGACACACACAATGCTTTTTGTAACAGCAGATCGGTTCAGTTCACATATAGTGTTCGGCAAGTGAATGACCCCCTCTACACAGTTGCCTTGTGTCACGTGACTTTCTCCTCAAAATGTCCCCAGTGTGCCAAAAATTGTTGTTCTGTGCAGGATGTTTCAATGTTGCATACCTATACCATTAAAATTTGATTCAGTAAAGTCAGATGAAGATGTATCTAATGTTTGATAAGTTAGTAGAGTGTTATGTGATATCAAGTTTTTACTTATTTTTATGTGTAGAAATAAGGGAAGGGAAACTGTTGCAGTGAAACAGAAAGTAGTGTACTGTGTATAGCTTTACAGTATGAATAGCAGTAACTAGTACTTTTTTGTAAACGAACAGTTCCATATATGTAAATTGATTATTACTAACTAGGCATCTCTTGGTATAAATTGTATATTTCTTCTTCTTTCAACTTTAAACCGGGTGGCCGTATATTCCAAATCATCAAATTGTTCTGTTGAGCTATCTCTGCTTATTGTTGTAGTATTTCTGTTCTTAGTTCAATCCTGATGTAAACAAACCCACATGACAAATCTGAAAAGCTATTGGTCAGGAGCATTGACACTGTTCACACAGTAGTATATTACTCGCATGTGCAGAATGTCTACAGTCATGTGAGAGTTGTCTTACCACTTAATTCAGGGCACGTCGTTTTAAGACTTCCTCCTTATCACTCTAATCTGAATCCTATTGAATTAATATGGAGTCAGTTGAAAGGATATAACGTGTTTGCCCGTCACAACACAACATATGAGCTGCCTGACATAAAACAAGTGATAGAAAAGGAGGTAAATGAAACAGTGGCTGGCAAGTGGGGTCATTTTATCGAGCATATAATCTACGAAGAAGATAAACTCTGGGAACTGGCCCACTTTACCGACGTCTTATCAATAATAACGCTGACTTAAGTTATGATACAAGTTCTGACACAGATATGGAAGGGATTGAATGACTCTCTGATAGCAATAAACTTAACTATTTTGTTTTGTTGTGTTTTTTAAAATGCTTAATAAAAAAAGGCATTAACTGTTGTTAAAAAATATTTCACTGTTGATCTGACACAGTCACACAAATTTTATTTTGATCAGAACAAATTGTTACAATTTACATGTGTTTGTACAGTATCAATATTATATGTACCCTGTCTGTACTCCTTCTGTCAGAGTGACATGCCTCTAATTTAAGCAGCAAATACCGTTTCAAATGTGCCACGCCTGTTTGTTTACATTAGGCTAAACTAAAGAACAGAAATAATATATATACCTTACAGACCCATCAGTGCAACCACTTGATCAAAGAAACGTCTTTCTTGGCATTTCTCCCATACCCTCCCTTCTGATGAGGGATTTTTAAAGCTTAACTAATTGTAGTACAATTCATTTCCATGATGTATTAAATTGCTAATGATTTACTTATGAACTATCAAGTTTTCTCTTGTAGGTTTCCATGGTTGGAATGTATAATAACATTTTTTCGACATTTCTGACACCTAAACCACATTTTTTTTCTAATTCTGTGCTATGATATTTTATTATTCAGAAGTGCCATATTACAGAATGGGCAAAATGTTTAGTGTTAATAATTGCTCAATAAAACATGGTTGTCGACTGCAAAAAGTGTTGTTATTATCAAGGGTTTTGTTTGCTGTACTTGCTTGTTCTATTATACAAAACATGTTTTGGACTCGATTGCCTAAGTTGATGTTGCTACTGCTTTCTATTATCAAAAGGAGACGGAAAACGAACATAAGCAATAGTATCCGAAAAAACGTTTTTTTGAACAAGCAAGTTCTACATAATTCTTGATAGTTCATTCAGTGTGTTCACTGGCACGCATACATTTGTACATTTCTATATGTCAGAATGAAACTTTGAGTTTCTTGGCCAAACTCTCTATAATAGGAAAAAAATAAATTCTTCATTCTTCTATATTGTACTTTCAGCGTTTAGTGGAATTTTGTGTTCTTTTATTCAGAATGTCTTGATTAGGTTCTTCAACAGTTTTTGAGGGTACTGCAGTACTTGCATTTTGGAGATATGTGTTAAAAACATTTTTTTGCTAATGTTATAGTGATAATGTGTGCTACAGCATAAAAACAGAATACATTAACTGGTTACGCACATTCAAATTTATCTTGTGGTTTATTTGTTGTATGTAATATTTAAACATTACACTAAATGTTTACAACATTACATATTGAGTATTTTTAATTTTTTTTTTTTATTTCAGTGTGAGAACAATACACACCATTAAAGATGATTCAGACACAGATGGAAACTTTATTACACCAAACAATTCTACACCATTAACTCATAATGTAAAATATATAAGAGCTCATTTTGAGAAAAGTAATGTTAAACCACCGCCATCCCCAACTCCAAGTAAACACAGAGTACGCTTTAATGAAAATGTTCAAATGTATGTAGAGAGATCATCAAGTAGTCCAGAGATAACGCCAACAAGAAAGTCTAGTGTGGATAACAATGTGGCTACAAACAGGACAGAGTGAGTATATATATATTTTCACTGAAAGAAATTCTTTCCAAGCAGGTCCCATGTTCATACATGTGGAATCTGATATTTTATCAATAATTGTAATAAGCAGTGACCAGATTTTTGTGATAAGTTAACGTACTTTGTTTATTAGATTTTTGTCAGTTTTACAATTGTTACATATTTTTAATTTTTCATTTTGTGTCATTATTTTGTGCATCGCTTTTTTTCTGAAGCTTATTGTCAGGCAACTTTTCATCCTTTTTGTACTATTTCATTTACATACAAATACACTGATTATATTAATATATTTGAATGTGGTTAATGTGTGAAATAGATGTGACTTCAGAAACTAAGATGTGAACCTGACAAACAGATTAGCTCTTGGGAAATCCACATTCATGGTGAGATAACTAATCTGGGGAGGGTTGCATTTAGAATGAGTAGAATGATATGTTATTTTAAAATTGACTTTCTTGTCTGCTCATTGAAGTACATCCATGCCAATAATCAAATTTTAAGCTTTTTTTGTTTTAAAGTTATGTGTTATATTTACTTATGTTTATAACATTTACTTGAAGTGTATCTAGAGTTATAAAGACTAAACAATGTACAGCTGTTGATTTGAAACAAACAGTTTTAGAATTTGACAGAAACATCTTTTCTACAAATGTTCTGAATTGCAGAATGAAAAATTGCAGAAGATTAAAGATTAATAGTTTTCAGTGTACTGGTTGAGAGAAACATGTACACACATCCAGATTATCAGTGAAAAAATTTCCCAAATGTTACTCATTGAAAATGCCTCCAAAAGTAAAGATTGGTACATCCAGCCTAAAATTTTATGAAGATTTGAATGAAGTTCGTGATAAAACTTCTTTGAAGTTCTTTGAATGATTTGAGAGTTTTTTTGAAACCGAATACTGACTATTATATTCTAGATAATTTTACAATAAGACAGAAAAACATACTCCACAGTTATGATGAAACAATAAAAGAGTAAAGTGTTTTTTCTTGTAGATAAAACCAATGATGCAGATACCAATTAAATCGTGGAAACATTTGAAATAGGGAAACACTGGAGAAATACGACTGGCGGATTGCGAAGGTAATTCCCATATTCAAGAAAGGTGATCATAATGACTGCAGGAAACAGAGGAGTCAGCCTTCTTAATACTACATATAAATTATATACATGTATATTAAGGACACGGCTGAATGCAATAACGGAGACCATGCTTTCAGAGGCCCAGAACAGTTTCAGGAAGGGCAGATCATGTTTAGATTGTATATTTACAATAGCCCAGCTTATTGAAAAGCATAGAGAGTATCAGCTGCCCACATACAATCAACTTCGAGAAGGTGTTTGACAGAATGAATCGGAGCAAACTATGGGCAATAATGGCAAGGGAAGGGTTCCCACAACATCTAATTAGAGTTATACAGAGTCTATGTAGTGAATAAAATCTCACTTGAAACAGGGAAACCGAGAACAGCTCCTAGAGTTGGCCTGATCAATTGTGGAGTACGACAAGTGTCAATTATCACTTTCTCTTTTTAATTTATATATTGACAATGGCATACAAAACTGGTAAATGTGTCTTCCAGAGCATTTTATGATTGGTCACTCTACAATTGACACTTTGTTTGCGGACAGTCAGGCTATTCTTACAGACTCGGAAAACAGGTTGTAGATGAGTATACATTTGTTAAATTGAATCTGCAAAGACTCTGGATTACAAATATCCACACTTAAGATCAAAGTGATGGCTTTTCATGGAACTGATCCTGTACAGGCAAAAATTGTTATAGATGGTACTGTCTTGGAACAAGTCAGCAATTTTGAATACCTGGGCTACAGTGTGTCTTGTAATACAAGCAATGACTTATGAATAAGTCACAAGTCATTGCTTGTTTGTACTTAAGTTCAACCTTATGTGCCGGACCATTAGGCAAACTCTTAAGTCAGCAAGTAAAGAAACAGCCTAAAATTCTACAAGGTGATGGCCCTCCCCAGACTTCTTTATGGGTCTGAGAATTGGAGTTTAATGAAAGGCCAGGCTACTCGCATCCAGAGATTTCTCAGGCACATGGCAAGGTATCCTCTCCATGATCATAGAAGTAACACAGATATAAGGCAGGAACTGAATATTATGAGTATACTCGACAGGATTGCCCAGTATTGGCTGAATTGGTGGGAACATCTTGGCCGAATGGATGACTGCTGCATCCCCGAATGACTACGGAACTATAAGCCGAGGGACGGAGAGGTGTGGGACATCTGAGGAATCGCTGGAGTGACCAGCTCTAATCTTTGCCTGTTTGAGACTGGAACAAACCATCCTTGGTTTAATCCTTGAAGATGATGACTGGAGAAATACTATTGCTTACAACTGAAGTTTTGATTGAAAATGTCTTTTCAGTCCTGACATTCTACCAGTCTGTAGCTTATCATAATGTAGTGGGATATTGGCATTTATGTGTGTGTATGCTACTGCTTAATTTTCAGCCAGTAAGATTGTGATTGATTCTCTTGAAGCATATGATGTTTTGATTATTCATATTATTCAAGAGCTGTTTTCAGATAGCGAAACCCATGTGTAGCTTATGTCAAGACAAATTTTGGCTCCATGCGTTCAGATATTACGTACTTTCAAGACAGACAAGTGACTGAGATATGATTGTTTTATTTAAAACATTGGAATACGTATTAGAAAAAATGTGTGGTGATGTCAGTGAGTTTGTTTTACATAAATTAAAACATGTCTTTGGTAAGAACTATAAAATATAGTTCTCTATTACACAGAAGTGGATGGGGAAGATTTTATCATAACTGACAAATAATGTTCAATGCTTTAATGCCTTTCAAGTATGTTCCCATCACATCTATAGTCATTGACATCAGTTTTTCCAATACTCAATATTGCATTTGTCAGCTAGCTGGCTGATTATAGACATTTTTCCCATTGAAGAATCTGCACATAATCAGACTGAGATAAAAATTGAAATCTAAGCTAATTACATGCTAAAATAAACATAGATTTTCACATCTAATCACAAACAGTACTTAATAATGAAATTTGTTTCCTTGTCATATATTTCAATAACATATTTTATAAAATACTGCTTTTTAATTTTATTGGTATAGGTTGAGTTGCCAAACATGAATCAAGTAATTTTGTACCAACCTCACGTTATTCATTGTGCATGCATTAGTGCAAAATGAAAAAATACAGACATTTGTAAAGAAATCCAATCGTATCATGACAACTGTAATGTAAGAAACATTGTGTGTGTGTGTGTGTGTGTGTGTGTGTGTGTGTGTGTGTGACATAATGTTTGTTACTTGTAGAACTGTGATTTTACATGTATAAATATGTGAAGTGCAAGCAAAGCCTGCAGCTGTGTGGAGTTTAAATATATTTTTATTTATTTTGTGTATACACATCTAGTCTTCATTCAGAAGTCACATGACAGAATGGGGAAGATAGGGAAATACATTGTGTGTATGGGTTTTTCACTATAAATAACCAAACTTAATAAATAATTTTTGGTTAAAAGATGTAAAAAACAACTACTTCTTTGCCTTATGGATACATTAAGTTGAGCTGTTTATGTGAACTAACAATGGAAATATGACAACTTAAGTTACAAACTTCACTAAATTGTTGAAATGTACAATTTATTAGTTTTATATTTTTTACAGCTTTGTTTATGGTCAAAAAAATTTAAAGTTTGTGGAAAGATGTAGCATAACAGTTTTAACAATCAATAGTTTAAAAATTATAATTCTCTTATATAAAAAAATGTATATTCTCTTATAAAAAACCTAAATTTTTGGAAGAATAAATTTTCAGGTTGCGCAGTACATACAAGCGAAAAAACCCATATATGCAATGTATTTCCCTATCTTCCACATTGTGTCATGTGACTTCTGAATGAAGAGTAATAAAGTACTTAAGGTAATTAGTAATCAAAGTTTTAAATGCTATTGTAATTTGATAATTTTAATTAATTTTGGTAGGTTAAGGGGTATTCGGACACCAAGTTGTAAAACTGGTAATGTTCAAGATCACATTTCCAGTGGACATGAGCCATCTGCAGGTACTTTTCTACGGAAGTCATGTTTAAGACGTGCACTGTCAGACCACTGCCTTGGTGAGTTTGTTAGTCTAAACAATTTATGAGTTAGTACAAACAATGATGCTGAATAGAAAATGTTCTGGCAGTTTCATTAGTACAGTTCTCAATGAATTCATAGCAGAATATAACAATCTTCAGGATTGTGCATTTAGTAGTGACTACATTGAAAAAAATGTATATAAATAAAGGTGGTGTGAATGAATTTAAAGCAGTGTTTTAAACAGTTTGTTGATAGACTTGATAACTGAATGTTGATAGCAGATTTGTGTTACATTTAGTTTCTTAGTCATACAAAATGTAATCTCTGTGTGTGTGTGTGTGTGTGTGTGTGCGTGCGTGCGTGCGTGCGTGCGTGCTTGCGTGCATGCATCCTCCTGTGGATTAAAATTTGAAAAATTACTTCTTGTGATTCTAGTGTCTAGGCTGTTGACTAAGTATTTGAATCTTCCATCCTAGGTTTCTTGCTTATAGGAAATCTCTTCCTTCTCAAGTTACCATTATTGTACTCTCTTATAATTTTGTTAATGTCATTTGCAATATTATATTTTACATGTAGGATGCAAAATAAACTGCCTACTTTGTAACAGTTAGGAAGGTCCAAAAACCTACCATACTTACCCAGAAAACCTAAACAAAAAAAAACAAAACCCAGGGTTGCCACTGAAGCTTTTAAAGGCGGTACTTTAGAACCACTTCACTCCCCCTTATTGAAAAACAAACCAAAACGTTTAATATACATCAAATTCCCTTAGAGGAACTCCCTTTCAGCCCTGCTAGACAAATCCATTGAGCACAGATTAGGTTAAAGTAAGGTGATCTCAAAGAATTTAACTCATATAAACATCGAATTTTGAATTTTTTGATTACAATTTCAGACAGGTATCTATTTTGCTATTTAGTCTGACTGCAATTTTGTTATTCTTTTTTTATTTTTATTTTTATTTCATCACAGTATTACAACAATACACTAGAGTGATGAAACAAAATAGGGGCTCCATAGGAATTACCATGTTGGGGCTTCTCACACATACATAAATAACTAGAACTGCTTGCACCTTCACAGACATCAAACAATTTTAAATTTCTTGATTTGCAAAAAAAAAATAATAATAATTAAAATGACAAATCCTCCAAGCTGCACCAAAAGAAATACAACATAATCTAATACAATAATATAAATAAATACAATATAACATCAAAAAATAGTACAGTTCCACAATATAACAAAATTACATTATTTTTATGAATTTAATTTTTTTCTTATTGAACAGTTTACAAAATTTCAAAACTTCACTTAAAGTATCGCAAGATAAGCCACTCATAAGGAATTCCCCTGAAGGTATTCCACAGCTTGTCTGAAAGAGTGACATGATGTACCAAAAGCTATTGGTACATCAATAAATAATGCAGCACATCGGCTACCATCTTTAGTGCATCCTCTGATGAGAGGCCGGATCTAAAGCCATACTGATTCGTAGAAACAAATTTTCAAATTTAAAAATGATTTTAATTTCAAATTCATATTTTCAAGACTTCAAAAAATTTTAGAAAATGTTGACAACAAAGATATTGATCTAATTGCTTTATTCTTTAGGATCGCTACGTTTATACACTGGAGTTACAATAGGCACTTTCAAGGATTAAGGAAACTCACCTCTGTTGAAACTAAAATTTATTAAATATGTTAAAATATTCACAATACAGTAAACCCTCGATTTAACGGACTTCGGATTTAACGGACAGAATTTGGGAAAAAAACATCAAAGCATATTAGGCTTTTGAAACGTATAATGTGCATAAACTGCAGACTCTCCTGTTCTCGCGATATTGCTTGGCTATCGCAGCATTCTTTCGTTTCTTTTCTTCTTGTTTCTTGTTTTGAAACACGCAAATTTGCTCATCTTCAATTGTATTTGATGAGAACGGAGTATTCATCAAGAATTCATTAAATTCTTCACGATCCCTGTCTTTGCGTTGTCGTTGACGCAGGCGTCGCACACGTTCAGTGGAAGACATCACGACGACTAACACTGAACAATATACACTGATCAGTATAATATCTTATTTCACTGTGAAATATTTCCCGTAATCTTTATTGTTACAGATTTGGTTCCCTTTTGGTCCACCGTAAATATACGTAAATAAAAAATACGGGCGTTTCATCAGCATTTCCAATGTGTTCAAGTAAATAATTATGCTTCTTGTGTAAATGAATGACAAATCGCTGATACTGTAGGAGTTTTTCTTCATAGTCACTCGGTAGTTTTAGCGCGACTGATGTACGTCATTTAAGCGCAAATCCATTTCGCCGCATCATTCACCCGAAGCTGGTTTTGAAACCGGAGACTTTTAATTCTTCTGCGATTTCTAAAGCTTTTAATTTTAAAACATGTCTAGTGACAGGGAGTCCTTGCCTTCTTGAAAGCCGTACGTATTCACAGACGCTGGACTCTACTGCTACAAAACGCCCAACTTGAGGTCCCGCGAATGCTCGTCGTGCAGTATTTGCATTTAAAAGTCGTTCCTTCTGTTTTCTCTATCGTCGAATACAGGATTCATCAATATCGAATTTCCTTGCGGCTTCGCGATTGCATGTTTTTTCTACATTTTGTATCACAATTAATTTATAATTCGCATCGTACGGGTTACGTTTAATTTGATTTGACTGCGTGCCTTTAGTCTCCACAATATCACTCATACCACAAACGCACTACAAAAACGCCGAATGAAAACAAAGTACAGATAAGCGATGTTGTCGCTGTTACAATAGAAAACCACACTGGCAGTTTACCTATTATTTAGAAACATGTTACTCACACCGCCTCTACTCATCCTTTGTCTTGCTGCCTACAGAAGGGTGCGAGCACGCGCGAATGCGCACGCACTTACACTTTATCTTCCTATTCTTTCTTCAGTTTGCTGTTAAAACATTCAGTTGTAGTCATAAATCATAACGCCAGAGTTAACTACAGCCAGGCAAACTGCTGTTGCTTAGGCATTAAACAACTCATAGATACCAAAAGTGTTCGTCCCACCAGAAGTCAGGTATAACTTCGAATTTCGTTAGCGCGCGAATGCAAGCCGCAGGCCAAATTAGCGACCATGTTTTTAGGAGAAAAAGTGTGTCTTGTATTCGGAACAATACGGTATTTGCATGATATTAATAGTATTAAAATTTCAAGTGTTATAGGCCTATTTGATTTAAATATATCCTCAAAAAACAAAATTTGCGATTTAACGGACTTTCGATTTAACGGACACCCCTCAGCCCCAATTAGTCCGTTAAATCGAGGGTTTACTGTACTAGTGAATGGTTGTAGGAGTGAATGATGTAATTTCATCACCTGCAGACACTATTTTCCAATTGTTTTATTACTGTTAATCCCCCAGAGACATTATTTGGAAAAAACAAAATTTTAATCCATATTTTGGTGTAAATGGATTGTCTAAAGTGCTTGAGAGGTCTACATCACCTATTTCATTTCTTAATTCACTTGCAGTGTTTATAAAATAATTATTATATTTGATATTGTGTATTTGAACTTTGATATTGTATTTAATATTAAATTTGTGTCTTCACAAATGTGCATATTATCACTATTATTACTTTGTTTACCAGTAAAACTATTGACCATCTTTCATTGTAATTGAATGTTACCAGCACAAGACTGAAATTATGAATAATAGTATCTTGTCCTTCACTTCTTTAATTCACAATTTATTTGTTCCTGTAGTGCATGTAGTAATTCTGTAATTTATTATTATTTGGGTGCTGTTTCATTAGCAAATTATTTTTTCTGTCTCTGCACATGAGCACAAAGATTATCACACATCAGTGGCTTAATGCAATATGTTTCTTTGGTGGTTCTGTCACTGATTTCAATATAGTACAGTTTTAAATGTTAGTATTTAAAACTTCTAAGAAAAGTGCTAAAGATGGTGTAGCGGTCTGAATTGGTCATCGTGCTGAGATGATCACAAGACGTCACTGGCTTATGACGTCACAGATAAGGAGGCAGGTGGAGTTTGTTTCCTCTGTCGCTGTGAATGTTGAAGCATTGTAAAACAGTGGAACATGTAGGAACATTCTGAATTCAAAATGTGTGCTGGTTGATCACATGACATCACCATGATGTACTGCATATGACACGGATGATCATCTCAGCATGGCCGTAGCGTTCTGTGCTTATCAGTGTGCCCAGTTGATCATTACATGCGTAGCTTATTGTTTACTAGCAGTTACCCATGGTTTTGCACGCGAATATTTGATTGATTTTTGATAAGTGTTTTAATATAATTATTAATTATCTACGTCTACAAAGTGGGAGTTGACACTAAATTAACACTTTGACACCGGTGGACATCAATTGACGTCCTGAAGTTTCAATGTTTTCTTGCATGATTCCATATGTATAATGACGTCCTTGGAGCTGTTTTCAAATGATATCAGGCTTTGTAGTACCCAAATCATCCGCTAGTTCACATATCCGTTCACTTTCGTAGGTACAGTTGACATGAAACAATGCGCGGCCAACTGTTACGTTAGTTGGCTAAACACCACTTGCGTGTCAAAATGTCGGAAAAGCGTTTCTTATAAAAAAATTACAAAAGTACACCTTTATAAATCAATATATGTTATAAACATTAGGTAATGTATTGTTTAATCCATTTCTAACAAAATAAAAATAAAATTGCGAGTTTCTAGTAACACCATGTGTTTTGGCCAATTTTTTTTTCTTCCAAAAACATCACTTTTTTGAAAAGCAATTTCAGGTAAAATAACCAACACAATGGCATATAGTATACACAATTTAAAGAGGACACTTAGATCTTCGTAAAAACATAGGTAGCATATATTTCTGTGTGATGGTACAATCATGGTACATTTTATAATTACCTAAAATATGGTAACGAGATCATAAATATTGTATTTTTCTATTTTTTGACATACCCAACCCAACCTCAAACACCCGATATCGAATCTACAGTGAGTGGACTATATCACAATATTTGCCAGGATTTGAACTAATTCGTAGCAGAATCTGTAAAATGTCATAAAAACAGTGTGCAGTTATTGCGATAAGCAAGCCAAGCCTTAATTACGTCAGAGGCTGAGAATGTGTTGACAACGACAAAACTGCGATGTCAACTAGTTAAACAAAGAAAATGTGACGTCAGTACACCCCACTTCCGCAGAATTCAACAAGGAATTGTCGTCATTCCGCTGCAGCAACTGATCAGTGCCGGCCGGCAAAACCAATTCACTCCCGGGTGAATTTTAACTTTTTAGACCACTGTAGGTGGTTAATAAACTGTGTAAAACACCGTACAGTGCGTCGATTACAAAAATGTGACCGAGACGAGTAAACGTAAAACTCGCGGTACTGGACGCGAAGTTTTACCGCCAGCTATAACAACCAGCAACACGAAATTGGTGAGAACGTTCCTTTTACATTTTCAATCCTTTAATTATTTCCAAATACCAAATTTTAAATCAATTATTTAAAAAATCATTTAAATTTTTCATTATATTTAAAAGGAGCTCCACTATGCATAAAGTTGTACCATGAGTATGGAAGAGTGAGTGGTTGCGTGTGTGGGTTAAAATTTATAAGTGTTGGGTTGTGCTGAAATTTACATTTAAATAATAAATGTATGTCTTATCCTATAACATGTATTAATGCAGCGTATATTTTTTGTATAGTGTAATTTCATGTGGACAACGCCCATGGCGCAATCTATCGTCCAGATATCTATATCTATGTAATACTTATCAATGTTTAATATTAATAAATACTTTCTATATGTTATTTGGTGTATGTATTTATTTCAGGTAATTTGTTTCACTAAACTGGTTCGTGTTACACGAATTCTGGCCCTAAAAGGAAATTTCGATCATGTTACTTTTACCTTAACAAACATGGCGACCGAAAATTATTTACGTATAGACAAAATTTACATTTTCACCATAAGTAATAAAAACAATAAATGTAATTGATTACAAGTGGTGCGTGCCGAACAGTGACTCAACATAAAATAAAATTATGTAGAGTACACCTACTGGTATGTGAAACAGTTACTTGAAGTAATAGAGTAATAGTTCGCAAAGCGTGCGAAAGGTAAGGTTAAATTTTAGGTTATAAATAAATACGTTTTAGTAACCTAAAATAATACAACATGAATACTGATGAAGATAAAACTGAAAAAGTCAGCCTCTCTGACGAAATAGTTATGAGTGAGATGGATGTTCCATTAACCCCACTTAGTCAGGTTGGCGAGGCGAGTGCGACCGAAAATGTAGAGACTGAACAAGTAACCTCCATCTCACTTCATGAAAACAAAACAGACGAAATGTTAACACGTCTGTATAACATGATGTGTAGCAATTTTAAAGACATGAATTTTAAATTTGATGTTCAGAAAAGTGAAATTAAAGAAATTCAAAATAGTTTTGAAATTAATTTCAATGAGATGAAAAATGAAATTCAATTGGGTCACAACAAACTTATTAAGAAATGTGACCAGCTTATTACAAAACTCGATAATTTAAATGTGGTAGAAAATCAAGTAGAAACCCAGAAAGTCAATAGCGATACCCAGCAAAATAATAATTCCAATAAGGAATGTAGTATAGATAATCCAGATAATACAAGTAGTAAGATTGAGGTATTAGCAAAGAATAAACCTGATAATGAAAGTATAATGAATGATAATGAAATATTTGAATTTATGAAGTCAGAAAGAAAGGGGAGAGAAAGTATTTTAGTACAAGGAATGCAGGGGGTAGAATTTTCTTTTAATGTTGTATTAGGGGGTGAAGACAAGTCTTCATGTAATTGTTATAAGGATAAGAATGCCTTTAATTTATATTTGATAGACGATAGTTCTACAAATAAAGTTTCTTTATGTTTTTGTGTACCTAAGAAGAGGTGCAACAATTTTATGATAGGGACCCCTGCATATCTGGATAGAGAGAGTGTGACTTGGTGTTATGATGAGGCATATTTTGAGAGAGATAGGTATGGTGATAGTAAGTTAGAGTTGTTTGAAGTTGGGAGAAATTATACAGAATTAAGAGAGAGAGTGAGTAGAGAGAGAATTAATAATTATTGTAAGTACTTACCCTATATTGAAGCTGATATAGCAGCAGCAGTAGAGGATGTTATTAATGATGACTTTATAATTTACCTGGTTGTGACAGATAATACTAAAGGTGACAGGACCATAATCGATCGTGACAAATTATATGAGATAATGATATGGAGTGACCATATTGATTTAATAGTATTGTGGAAAATTATAAAAAATTGAATAACCTTTACATTTATAATAATAAGATAATGTATTTAATCAAAAATGATTTATATAGACCTAAGATTCGTTTGTTGTTTAATGATGGTGGATAGACTGTTATATTGTGAAATGAACATTAAATAATAATGTGCAAAGTGGTTTTGAATTGGACTGAATATGGACTGATTTCGATTAATGACACAATAATGAAGTTGGAGTGTATATTTTTATTGTATTAATTGTATTTATCCATGTATTTGATGTGTATTATGTATTACAGGTACCCCAGTGTGTATTATTATATATTTTATATATATAAAATGTTTAATAAGAATATTTTAATTAATTACTAATGAATAATAATGAATGTTTAAATAAATAATTATATTTGAATTTTGAAAAGAGGTATTGTTATAAAGAGGTAAGAGAGGAATTTTATAAGAGAATTGTCAATGATTACAGTAAGTGTTTAAACAGGAATAGAGACTGGGTATAGATAAAATGCAGGTGAGTTATGCAATTAATGTAAATGGAGTTAGAAAGATAAGAATTTTTAAGAAAATACAAAGAGAATTATTAGATATTTAGGGACACAGTAGTTAGTGAATATTTGTAAAGGTGTTTAAGTAAAGGTATAAACATATAATTGTTGTTGATGAATTCTGTAGTGGGGGTGAGGTGATAAAGAGTAGCCAACCAATAGTGTTGTGGCAGGTAATAGCGTAGTTTAAGGGAGTGTTTGCCGAATTATTTGGAAGGGCAAAATATTAGAGATGTATATAGCCAGTTAGGGAACACCCAACCCAGTGCAAAGACGAGCGGTGCCATAGGATTTAAATGGAAGTAGTAATGGAGTATATAATTGAGATATTGGTGTCATTGATAGGTAAATTTGATGGTCAGTTAGAAGAAGGTGAGTAAGATTATAATAAATAGAAGTATAGTGAATATAGGAGGAATTCAGACTAAACAGTGATAGAAGGTGAAAGGTTAGGTAGAAAGTTCAGAGTATAGAGAAAGTAGGAAATGAATAATGAAATAATAATGTAATATGAATAGTAACAATAAGTTCAAAATGTATTTTATTATTATAAATAAATAAATTTGATGTTTAATTAATAACTGCAATGGTAAATTTTAATTTAAATACAACTTTTAAGTAAATTATACAAATGTTAATGCATATCTTAGATATGATTAAATATGATTGAGTATTTAAAATGTATTAACTGTATTATTACTATATCAGTGTTAATTATTAATGTATTATGTATTTATTTGAAAACTTTTTAACATGATTTTATAATATGTGTAGGAAGAGAAAAAATTTTAAATGGCGCTGTTAATAATATTTATCAGCCAAATAATTACCTGTTAATAATAAGAATAATAATAATAATAACAATAATAATAATTTTTTGTTTTGTTTTATCATGCACTAAGAGTATTCAATAAATAAATATATAGAGTTATTAATTCTTTTATAATTTGTTTTTCTCCAAATTTGGGAGATTTATAATGTGTAATTTTCCTATTATATTTTCAAGTAAATTTTATTCAATTTTGGTAACTTTATTATATTAATGTGCTTATGTCACAATTCTAGTAATTGTAAAAGAATGAAGATAAATATTATCGATAGGAATCGAAACCATTTTTCAACTCAGGGTAGAAGTATTTGTTAATATGAAGAAGAGATATTCTTTTTAATTCTTGAAGATTATAATATATAATCTTATAATTTTATTAAGCGTATTAAAATATATTAAGCCAACCCAGTGCTTATTGGCACAAACCAGCACTTAGCTAAGGGGAACTAGATCAGTTGAGGATAGAGTGATTTACTAAGCCACTATTTGAATATTTATTATATATTGTTTCAGTGTTTGGTGGTGTGACAGCGGTCCTGAGCTGGCCAACGCGTCAGAGCAGGGGCGTTAAGAGCCTAAGTGGCCTTATGGTGTTGGGATCTCGCAGGAGAAGTCCAGTAAGGTCATCTAGGTACGGTCATCATCACCAGACCAAGGGTGAGTTGTTGTTATTTTTTATGTAAATTTGTAAGGGGGTTGTGGCGACTTGTCCTGGCTGATCCCTTTAGGAAGTATGAAAGGGTCAATGAAAGTTTGTGTGCTTCGTCACACCATCTTTCATTGAGGGGGTTTTGTGATGGTACAATCATGGTACATTTTATAATTACCTAAAATATGGTAACGAGATCATAAATATTGTATTTTTCTATTTTTTGACATACCCAACCCAACCTCAAACACCCGATATCGAATCTACAGTGAGTGGACTATATCACAATATTTGCCAGGATTTGAACTAATTCGTAGCAGAATCTGTAAAATGTCACAAAAACAGTGTGCAGTTATTGCGATAAGCAAGCCAAGCCTTAATTACGTCAGAGGCTGAGAATGTGTTGACAACGACAAAACTGCGATGTCAACTAGTTAAACAAAGAAAATATGACGTCAGTACACCCCACTTCCGCAGAATTCAACAAGGAATTGTCGTCATTCCGCTGCAGCAACTGATCAGTGCCGGCCGGCAAACCAATTCACTCCCGGGTGAATTTTAACTTTTTAGACCACTGTAGGTGGTTAATAAACTGTGTAAAACACCGTACAGTGCGTCGATTACAAAAATGTGACCGAGACGAGTAAACGTAAAACTCGCGGTACTGGACGCGAAGTTTTACCGCCAGCTATAACAACCAGCAACACGAAATTGGTGAGAACGTTCCTTTTACATTTTCAATCCTTTAATTATTTCCAAATACCAAATTTTAAATCAATTATTTAAAAAATCATTTAAATTTTTCATTATATTTAAAAGGAGCTCCACTATGCATAAAGTTGTACCATGAGTATGGAAGAGTGAGTGGTTGCGTGTGTGGGTTAAAATTTATAAGTGTTGGGTTGTGCTGAAATTTACATTTAAATAATAAATGTATGTCTTATCCTATAACATGTATTAATGCAGCGTATATTTTTTGTATAGTGTAATTTCATGTGGACAACGCCCATGGCGCAATCTATCGTCCAGATATCTATATCTATGTAATACTTATCAATGTTTAATATTAATAAATACTTTCTATATGTTATTTGGTGTATGTATTTATTTCAGGTAATTTGTTTCACTAAACTGGTTCGTGTTACACGAATTCTGGCCCTAAAAGAAAATTTCGATCATGTTACTTTTACCTTAACAAACATGGCGACCGAAAATTATTTACGTATAGACAAAATTTACATTTTCACCATAAGTAATAAAAACAATAAATGTAATTGATTACATCTGCAATATAGTTTAGAAGCTACAGCATTTTAAATATAGGCAAAAATGGCCCAGCATGGGAAAAGGACCACTATGTTAAGGGCCCGACGTCAAAGTGTTAAGATGTACTTTTCCTATAAATAATTTACTGCTTTCATATAGTTTACATATATCTCCATTCATCAATATATATCAGTCAAGTTTACAGGATTAATACATTATATACACAATATATTAACATACACAAATTAGCAATATAGATTTACGTATACATGTTAATACACAATTACACACATTTGTTTACTGAAGTGTTTCTTTAGAGACTGCATTTTTTGAATTGCTGTCAAAACAGATAAAAAGATTGCTACTTTTGCTGACTGGAGAACACTCTACATACAATTGTCTGGGACAAAAGCATTTAGTTTTTAAATCTACGCCTGCTGTACGTGAAGTTTTCTTTTGTGATTTATCGATTGTCATTGCAAACCAGACATTCATCGGAACGTGTTACTGTGGCCCTAATCTCTGCATCGTTGTTGGTCTACGCGCTCCCCAGGTGTCTCTGCAGCCCTAATCTCAGCCTGCCTTCTTCGTTGGTGTTCAACCTGGGAATCACATTCCTCGGGTGTATCAGTTGCTCTCAATAACCTTGCTTGCTTAGCATTTGGATGGACCTGCCCAATGCTTTGTCGTTTTTTTAGAGGCATTCCACAAAGTACGGTGATATAGTACTCGTACTTCAATGGAGGAACCATTCACTGGGGAAAAACTTTCCCCACGCTCATTGTATTTTACTTTTTTGTCTTTTTACTTATCAGTATTGATTTCCATGAGTCTCACTTTGTCAGTCTTGTAGTTTTACCACACGGGCAAAACTCTGCACTTTCTCGGTTATTAATGTCCGGACAAAATATGAAAAACACTCAAAAAGCTTGGTGCACTACATTTCACAACTTTAAATAATTTTACATTGTTTTCCGACTTAGATGGCCTACCTTGGTTGCCCGCGGGCACTAAAAAATCCGTGTGTACTGGCTGACACCTATGATGAGACTGAGCATACCCTTTGTCTTACACAACAGTCTGTCTATTCAACTGCGCATACAAACCAGTTTTTTCCGGTTATAGCTAAGCATTGCTGCCATGAGCTGATGTAATTCTTGTTTACTGCAAATACGTAACTACGTAATTCCGCTACACACCCATCAAAATCAACACATTCCAATCAGCATATGTAATTCAAAATAGGTTGTGCAATGTACTGTTACACGTTGATGTTGACACCAGGTTCTTTAAAATCTAAGAGCAGCACACCCTGATAATAAAAAAATACGGTCACCATTACTTTTCCTGCCGTAGGTTGGGACTGACATATTTTGCCTTCGGAGATTGTGCATACTTCCACTGCATACTCTGATGTTTGGATTCTGGTTTGTAGTGATAACACCAAGACTCATCTCCAGCAACAATTTGGTGTAGAAAGGCATTACCTTGTTGTTGATAGCGCATCAAATGCTGTAATGATAAGGCTGAACGCAGAACACAAATTTTTCTGCTCATCAGTAAGCAGTCATGGAACTGAGCAGCAACTTTGTGATAGCCAAGACTATGATTGATGGTATGAACAGTTCCCACGCGGATGCTCATTTGAGAAAGTTCTCTAACTTTGATGCACCTATTTGCACCTAAAACAGTTTCAGCTGTCTCACATTTTCATCTGATGCTGCAATACGTGGAGGTCCGGGACGGGCCAAATCTTTAGTGGTTTCTCTTCCTTGTCAAAATGTATTGCACCATTCAACCACTGCCGTATGAGAATAACTATAGTCACCATGTACAGATTTCATTCTCGTGTAAATTTCCATTGGCTGACGTCCCTCAGCGGCAAAAAACTGAATAACAGCATGCAAATTATCTTTGGATGGATTTTCTATCATAGATGCCATTTTTCAATCCAGTCAAAATATAAACAAAAGAATTCCGTTGCTATGGCGAGGAAGTCATGGCTGTGCAGATCAAACGTGTTTCTATTGAACAATCCTCGTATTATTGGGTATAAGTATTATGTGTTGTATTATTATGTTATTGTGGAATTTAAAATCAGTACTTTGGTCAACACAAAGTGCACTTCTAGGAGGAAGTAACATAGTGCAAGGATATGGACTGCTGAAAAACCACTTGATAGTGCGTTTTTAATGTTGTAGAATCTGGGAAGCTGTGAAAGTGAACATGTGCTGATTGTCAGAGTTGTCAAGTGCCTATGTGGCTATATAGCATTCGGATCCTAAGAAGGAAGTCCAGTAAAGTCATATAGATGTGACATAGTTACCAAATCAGGGGTGTAAATGCACATCTTAATAATGGAGTAAGGTGGTAATGGTGCCATGTCCGCACTAAGCCACCTAGTTTAGGACAGTGAGAGTTTTTATGGTTTTGGATATAAAACCTCTCATTGGGGTGGAGGGGGTTCTTGTAACAGTACATTCTTTATGCATTGGATAGTACATATAATATAGTATGTAAAAAGATTTTATGTATATATTATGAAAAATCGAATATTGCAAGTTTTTTGTAATGTTAGCTGTGAAGTCTAATTGAAGAAAATTCCAGAGCTCAACACTGCTGATATAATTTGTCAACACCATGGCAGCCCTCACTCTCTGCTGCACCATCAAGTACACTTAATGAAGAAACAGTGTAATTGCAGTTGTGTGCAAAAGCATACCTAATTAGTACAAAACAGTGTTTTGACAGAAAATTGGCTAAACAATAGTGAAAATTCATGAAAATGGACAGAATTTTACAAGTTAAAATGTATAACTTAGAACGAAACAACTGGTGTTAGCTGTCCCAAACCATGTATAGTCATTTGTTGTCGACTCAGTAGGAAGGGGCCTGAATAAGGTTAAACTACCGAGAAATCAATTACTTAATTATGTTGGCTGTCAAAATTATACGTCTGCTTCTGTCCTCCTCCCTGGTTCTTGATTCTTCTATTTCCAATGCTAGGTGTTCCTCACTTGGTTGTAATAACTCGTATTATGTGTATCTATCGGTGTTAACATGTCTGGAACGTGTTTTCATAATTTATAGTTAATTATGTAAGACGTTTTGCAAACGCGTCTGTACGCTATGACCGTTGTTAAAGAAGTCTCATTTTATTTATCCGAAATTTCTGGTTGCTATGGGTAAACTTGGAATCTGGTTGGTTGATTCGGATATACATTGTCATGTAATTTCATTATTTCAATGTCAAAATTTGTTCAAAACCTTTAAATTATTATAACTTTTCTGTACTGATTGGGAATTTAAAACTATTATCAACCTTATTTTGGTCTTTACATTTGACACACATAGACACTAAACATGCCTACCTTTACTTAAGAAATACAGCTGTTACAATTTTGTTATTTGAATTTTTCATAGATAGCTTAAAACGAATTATTTTGTTTCTAGATTTGTAGTGTATACTATTAACTATCAATCTGTTCATCCTTCAATATTTGTTTCATAAAATTCCTAACAGTATTATTTAAAATTTACAAAAGTTGGTTTTTACCTGGCCTATGTACTGGTGTTATCTTCATCACCATGTTTATAAACATTTTACCTTAATGTCATTTTCCATGACTGATATCTTAGTAAACCTTTAACAGTTAAATTAACTTTTAACAACCATAAAAACTGTTTAACATATAACACTATCTTAACAAAACAAAAAGGATATACTATCCTATTAGTTTAATCTCATGCCCACATGGCTATGATTCTACTGAACATTTGAACAAATAAACTGCTTTTTACTTAATCCCTACAATTGTTTAACTCTTAAATTTATAACCTTAACATAACTTTAACATAGCTTTAATATAACTTTAATATAGGCTTCATCACCACTCAACAGAATATAACTTACTCTTAGTGCTTATTTTAACAATTATAACTTTTGCACCGTTCTATAACATTAATATTACCATCTCCTCTGCTTTCTTTATGCTATCATAACACTGCTTATAAACATTTACTATATAAACTTACTATTTAAACATTCATAACAATAACATCCTTAATAACATTAGAGGATTTTTATCCTGAATACAACTATACTATTAAGCTACTATCAATTCTTACTATAATAACAATATTTTGGTTACACTTCATTTTTTACTACTACTTCATTTGTTTATTCCATTTTTTGGTACTTTTCACCCTTAAACATAGTCATATTCCTATAGGTTTAAGGAATTGGGAATATAAACAAATATTCTCTCAATTCTCATCTAGGTATATCCTTAATATTAGCACTTGACTGGTGATACTTGTTCAAAAAACTTGGTTTATTATTTTATCACTGGTTAGTATTGCACTGTTTGGATTCTATTTGTCGCACTTATAAATAATTAATCCATCTAGTTTTGACTGTTTGATTAATTATTTGTTATCTTCTCATGTAAATATTATTTCCACTTTTGTCATGTAATCTTACATATAGTATTTTCTTAAAATTAATGTACATTAGTTTATTTATTAACTGTATTGTACTTTCAGTATCATTTTAGAATGGTTTTGTTTTTATATTTATTCTTATTGGTTTTTATGGGTTTTTACATTTTATTGTCCACTCTCACCTTTATAGGCCTATGAGTTCTGATTTATAATTTAAAGCATTACGAGTTAATTAGAACTTATTTATATTGAAATTGATATTGCTCAGATATCTTTCGTGAACTTCCAGGGTCTCGTCAGGTGTACTCATTAGCAGAGAGAAACAGGTGAACGCAAATGACCAACACTTTTGGTTAACGAACACTTTTTATTTTATGTGACTAACTCCCATCTCGTCAATTTCTTTTATACTATAATTTGAACATGAATATATTTGGCCACGAGGCTCAATTAATAGAACAACTCATTATTTAATTAGTTATTAACTAATAATAAAACAAAATGAATTTAATTACCATATAAAAACAACAAATCAAATGACTTTACTTACTATATACATAATTACGCAACCAGCACTTCTTGTTTAAATATATTCTCACATACACACGCAACACACACACAAAGTTACTTTTAGAGATCTCATTTTATGATTTAGAGTATTTTAGTAATTTTTGTATTGAATTTCAAATATATGGTGGTATTAAGCAGAATACTTAGCTGTTCGAAGAGTTGATCTGGAATCGTCCCCTCTGCATTGTTGTCTCGCACTTTTTGTTTTACACGGTTCTTATTGCCGAACAGTTATTACATTTTTGTTGGTCACCACACATTCTGTTTATATTATTAATATGTAAATCATTTGGAGTTTTTTTTTAAAACACATTTTGAACTGCCGTATTTACATTTTAGGTGCGGGCGCCCACGATTTTTTGTTCCGGAACTTTTTATATGTACCACTCGCGCGAGTGTTGGAATGAGACTGCCGTTAGGCTACCGGCGCTATTTTATAATGTCGCCGGAGTTGTGTGACCAATTCTTATTGTGTTTATGTTCATATCACTACGCCAGCAGACTGTTTTGTTACATAACCGCATTCCACAACAAGGATCGTCTCTGACGTAAGATGGTCTGTTGTTGTTATATAACTTGTTGACTGGTTTTGTGTGTCATTGGTTGACCTTGGCACAATTCCAGCTTGTTGATGTTCTCGCTTGAGAAAATATTATTGAATAATTTTGACACCGCAGTGCTGCCACCGCCGCTACTACCAAAATACCTTTTTGTTTACGTTTGTCCCAAATATTCGAAAAAATGTTATTTACTTTATTTAAATTACCCCAGGTAGGCCAAAATGCCACATTACAATACCCCCCTCAATGAGAGATTTTATGCCGAAGCATAAAAAATCTCATTGACACATTCATACTTGCTAGAGGGATCAGCCAGGATATGTCGCCACATTCCCCTGTATGGTTTACAAAAAATATAATCAACTCACCCTTGTTCCGGTGACTGTGACAGCACCTGAATGACAATACTGGACTTCTCTCTCTCGAGATCCCAACACCGTAGAGTCAGACAGATATTTAACGCCCCTGCTCTGACGCGCTGGCCAGCTCAGGTCCGCCGCCACAGCATCACCAAACTCTGAAACAACAAATCAAATATCAAATAGTGGCCTTATACAACACCATATCCCCAACTGATCTGTTTCCCCCTAGCGGTGCTGGTTTGCGGTAAGAAGCACTGGTTTTGTTTTTTACTTACTTCTAACATATTTAAAATTCCTAACCACAACAAGATATACATTTTAAAATTCTCTAATCTCATTCCGTCTACTTTCTCTTGTTAACTTTTATCCCAAAATTCAAAATTACTGCCCTGATTCCCATCAGAATTTAAATAAACATTTCCCATTACCACATTATACATCTCTGTCATCCCCAATTTGCATTTAAAATATTTAAATTCATAAAATAGTCTTACACTAACAAACACAATATAACATAAGAAAACATAGTACATTCATAATTCACATTGTTATTATTATCTCAAAATAAACAATTTATATTTAAAAGTTTACACACTTTACATCATTAAATTTGCATATAAAATCATAAAATTTACCTTTTAAACTCACTTTACTTTTATTAATTCGTTTCTCAAATTTTTTTTTTTAAATTAAAATTTATATTACATGACAATTCTAGTCTTGGTGGTGTTTTAACCTAATACATTTCTTTCTTAACTTTCCCTACCTTGATCTTCATTTACATAAAATACATAATGTGTGTATAAACAATAATAATAATTTATAATGATAGAATATAAAAAATGTCTGTTTATGTATGAAAATTATAATATCTATAAATACATCCATCATCACTCAGCTAGATAATACTTTTTTAATTGGGTCACATTGTAAGTTCCTTTTATTTCTCGAGTTTGCAAATCTACTAAAACATAAGCATTCTCCATTTTCATTTGGCTAACCTCATATGGACCGTCATACAATAGGAAGAATTTCTTAAAATTTCAAAATTATTATTAACATTTATTTTTAACCTTTATGTTATTCCACAAACTAAACTATTTAAGATTTATTTATTCATTAATTGTTATTTAATTGAAATCTCCTACAATAACTTAAATTCATTATAAAAATTCAAACATATAACATTCAATCACAACATTTAAACATCTCAAATTATTAACTTCAATTGATTATTAAAACACAACATATTTCCATTAATATCAAAATTTACAAATCATCAATTATTGTCTTCATAATTATTTAATTAGAATGCAAAATATTGATAATATTATTATTATTACCACAACATTTTTTACTACATATACACCTTATTTACCTAACACTTCATAATACACACAAATGAATTCACTACCTTATTTACAAATTATTCGTCAAACTGTTCAATTGTTTCACACTTCATATGTCCAAGTCTGCAAGGTCATTACCAAAATTTATAATATTTAACAACGTACATTCACTGATTTTTTTAGTTCAGCCTCCATCGTCATATATATATCTAATATATTTGTAACATACATCATTGTTATCTACACACAATGTGTTATTATCATTATTATAATAATAATCCATTAACTCTACTCCATTCATCATGCCATTAATATATATAGGGTTATTCCCTATTAATATCTCATAAACCTTGTCAACATCAGTTATTATTGTCCAGTCTCCATCAGTATTATTGGTCAATGTCAGGTAAGTTGTTTTCTCATTTTTATATTCCTCTATTACGTCAGGTAAGTCATTATCGTTTATAAAAATATTATCAAAATAGTTCTCTATCTCTCTTTCGATAGGTAAGTATTTTATATGGTTCATCTTCACCACTTCTAATATTTTTCTCAATTCATCATAATTTCTTTTTAACTTATACAATTCTATTTCTCTATCTGCACACCACTCTCTATATAAATCTCTCTCACTCACATTAGTTAATATCTGATTAATGGTTACATTTAAGTCTTCTCTGACTTTAACTACTTCACGCTCATGTTCTGCTTGTTTATTTTTTAAACTAGTTACATTAATTATAATTGCATCAACTTGTTCAAGTTATTTCTGAATTCATCATTTATATTTTCTTGTATCTCACTTGCTCGTTTGATTTGTTCACACTCATTAATTATACATTGAACATTACAGTCCATGTTGTCATTTGGCTTTTTAATGTTATCATTAAATTTACTTGTCAATGTGTCAAATTTTTTATTTGTCTCAAGCATTTTCTCTTTTTCTTTTTCGTTAGTTATTTTTCTATCGTTTCTCATTTCGTCTTGTACCTTATTTATAACACTAGTCAGTTCATCTCTCATTCCAACAATAGTCTCATTCATACTTTCCAAACGGCTGTTCATATTTATTTCACTCGCTCTCAATTCGCTCCTCACATTCATGAACTCGTTATTTAAATCCGTAAGTTTAACATTTATATTATTTACTTCAACATTTATATTATTTACTTCTGATTTGATCTCAGTTTTCATTCCTGACATCATCTCCATCATCAATGCTAATTGGTTAAATATATTTACCCCCTTGTCTTTACTACCCCCCGCTACTACAGTTTCGTCTACATTTGTTTCAACACTTTCATCAACAAAATCATTGGTTGTTACCATATGATCTTGCGTAATATTTAAAATAGATTCTTCGACACTACTTTCACCTAAGTCTGCGTTTTTACTTCCCTCTGCCATTTTTCGACCCGTTTGTAAACTAATTTAATTTTTTAATTCACAAAGTCCATGTTATACGGGCGCCATTTAAAGCATTACGAGTTAATTAGAACTTATTTATATTGAAATTGATATTGCTCAGATATCTTTCGTGAACTTCCAGGGTCTCGTCAGGTGTACTCATTAGCAGAGAGAAACAGGTGAACGCAAATGACCAACACTTTTGGTTAACGAACACTTTTTATTTTATGTGACTAACTCCCATCTCGTCAGTTTCTTTTATACTATAATTTGAACATGAATATATTTGGCCACGAGGCTCAATTAATAGAACAACTCATTATTTAATTAGTTATTAACTAATAATAAAACAAAATGAATTTAATTACCATATAAAAACAACAAATCAAATGACTTTACTTACTATATACATAATTACGCAACCAGCACTTCTTGTTTAAATATATTCTCACATACACACGCAACACACACACAAAGTTACTTTTAGAGATCTCATTTTATGATTTAGAGTATTTTAGTAATTTTTGTATTGAATTTCAAATATATGGTGGTATTCAGCAGAATACTTAGCTGTTCGAAGAGTTGATCTGGAATCGTCCCCTCTGCATTGTTGTCTCGCACTTTTTGTTTTACACGGTTCTTATTGCCGAACAGTTATTACATTTTTGTTGGTCACCACACAGTCTGTTTATATTATTAATATGTAAATCATTTGGAGTTTTTTTTTAAAACACATTTTGAACTGCCGTATTTACATTTTAGGTGCGGGCGCCCACGATTTTTCGTTCCGGAACTTTTTATATGTACCACTCGCGCGAGTGTTGGAATGAGACTGCCGTTAGGCTACCGGCGCTATTTTATAACGTCGCCGGAGTTGTGTGACCAATTCTTATTGTGTTTATGTTCATATCACTACGCCAGCAGACTGTTTTGTTACATAACCGCATTCCACAACAAGGATCGTCTCTGACGTAAGATGGTCTGTTGTTGTTATATAACTTGTTGACTGGTTTTGTGTGTCATTGGTTGACCTTGGCACAATTCCAGCTTGTTGATGTTCTCGCTTGAGAAAATATTATTGAATAATTTTGACACCGCAGTGCTGCCACCGCCGCTACTACCAAAATACCTTTTTGTTTACGTTTGTCCCAAATATTCGAAAAAATGTTATTTACTTTATTTAAATTACCCCAGGTAGGCCAAAATGCCACATTACAATACCCCCCTCAATGAGAGATTTTATGCCGAAGCATAAAAAATCTCATTGACACATTCATACTTGCTAGAGGGATCAGCCAGGATATGTCGCCACATTCCCCTGTATGGTTTACAAAAAATATAATCAACTCACCCTTGTTCCGGTGACTGTGACAGCACCTGAATGACAATACTGGACTTCTCTCTCTCGAGATCCCAACACCGTAGAGTCAGACAGATATTTAACGCCCCTGCTCTGACGCGCTGGCCAGCTCAGGTCCGCCGCCACAGCATCACCAAACTCTGAAACAACAAATCAAATATCAAATAGTGGCCTTATACAACACCATATCCCCAACTGATCTGTTTCCCCCTAGCGGTGCTGGTTTGCGGTAAGAAGCACTGGTTTTGTTTTTTACTTACTTCTAACATATTTAAAATTCCTAACCACAACAAGATATACATTTTAAAATTCTCTAATCTCATTCCGTCTACTTTCTCTTGTTAACTTTTATCCCAAAATTCAAAATTACTGCCCTGATTCCCATCAGAATTTAAATAAACATTTCCCATTACCACATTATACATCTCTGTCATCCCCAATTTGCATTTAAAATATTTAAATTCATAAAATAGTCTTACACTAACAAACACAATATAACATAAGAAAACATAGTACATTCATAATTCACATTGTTATTATTATCTCAAAATAAACAATTTATATTTAAAAGTTTACACACTTTACATCATTAAATTTGCATATAAAATCATAAAATTTACCTTTTAAACTCACTTTACTTTTATTAATTCGTTTCTCAAATTTTTTTTTTTTTAATTAAAATTTATATTACATGACAATTCTAGTCTTGGTGGTGTTTTAACCTAATACATTTCTTTCTTAACTTTCCCTACCTTGATCTTCATTTACATAAAATACATAATGTGTGTATAAACAATAATAATAATTTATAATGATAGAATATAAAAAATGTCTGTTTATGTATGAAAATTATAATATCTATAAATACATCCATCATCACTCAGCTAGATAATACTTTTTTAATTGGGTCACATTGTAAGTTCCTTTTATTTCTCGAGTTTGCAAATCTACTAAAACATAAGCATTCTCCATTTTCATTTGGCTAACCTCATATGGACCGTCATACAATAGGAAGAATTTCTTAAAATTTCAAAATTATTATTAACATTTATTTTTAACCTTTATGTTATTCCACAAACTAAACTATTTAAGATTTATTTATTCATTAATTGTTATTTAATTGAAATCTCCTACAATAACTTAAATTCATTATAAAAATTCAAACATATAACATTCAATCACAACATTTAAACATCTCAAATTATTAACTTCAATTGATTATTAAAACACAACATATTTCCATTAATATCAAAATTTACAAATCATCAATTATTGTCTTCATAATTATTTAATTAGAATGCAAAATATTGATAATATTAGTATTATTACCACAACATTTTTTACTACATATACACCTTATTTACCTAACACTTCATAATACACACAAATGAATTCACTACCTTATTTACAAATTATTCGTCAAACTGTTCAATTGTTTCACACTTCATATGTCCAAGTCTGCAAGGTCATTACCAAAATTTATAATATTTAACAACGTACATTCACTGATTTTTTTAGTTCAGCCTCCATCGTCATATATATATCTAATATATTTGTAACATACATCATTGTTATCTACACACAATGTGTTATTATCATTATTATAATAATAATCCATTAACTCTACTCCATTCATCATGCCATTAATATATATAGGGTTATTCCCTATTAATATCTCATAAACCTTGTCAACATCAGTTATTATTGTCCAGTCTCCATCAGTATTATTGGTCAATGTCAGGTAAGTTGTTTTCTCATTTTTATATTCCTCTATTACGTCAGGTAAGTCATTATCGTTTATAAAAATATTATCAAAATAGTTCTCTATCTCTCTTTCGATAGGTAAGTATTTTATATGGTTCATCTTCACCACTTCTAATATTTTTCTCAATTCATCATAATTTCTTTTTAACTTATACAATTCTATTTCTCTATCTGCACACCACTCTCTATATAAATCTCTCTCACTCACATTAGTTAATATCTGATTAATGGTTACATTTAAGTCTTCTCTGACTTTAACTACTTCACGCTCATGTTCTGCTTGTTTATTTTTTAAACTAGTTACATTAATTATAATTGCATCAACTTGTTCAAGTTATTTCTGAATTCATCATTTATATTTTCTTGTATCTCGCTTGCTCGTTTGATTTGTTCACACTCATTAATTATACATTGAACATTACAGTCCATGTTGTCATTTGGCTTTTTAATGTTATCATTAAATTTACTTGTCAATGTGTCAAATTTTTTATTTGTCTCAAGCATTTTCTCTTTTTCTTTTTCGTTAGTTATTTTTCTATCGTTTCTCATTTCGTCTTGTACCTTATTTATAACACTAGTCAGTTCATCTCTCATTCCAACAATAGTCTCATTCATACTTTCCAAACGGCTGTTCATATTTATTTCACTCGCTCTCAATTCGCTCCTCACATTCGTGAACTCGTTATTTAAATCCGTAAGTTTAACATTTATATTATTTACTTCAACATTTATATTATTTACTTCTGATTTGATCTCAGTTTTCATTCCTGACATCATCTCCATCATCAATGCTAATTGGTTAAATATATTTACCCCCTTGTCTTTACTACCCCCCGCTACTACAGTTTCGTCTACATTTGTTTCAACACTTTCATCAACAAAATCATTGGTTGTTACCATATGATCTTGCGTAATATTTAAAATAGATTCTTCGACACTACTTTCACCTAAGTCTGCGTTTTTACTTCCCTCTGCCATTTTTCGACCCGTTTGTAAACTAATTTAATTTTTTAATTCACAAAGTCCATGTTATACGGGCGCCATTTAAAGCATTACGAGTTAATTAGAACTTATTTATATTGAAATTGATATTGCTCAGATATCTTTCGTGAACTTCCAGGGTCTCGTCAGGTGTACTCATTAGCAGAGAGAAACAGGTGAACGCAAATGACCAACACTTTTGGTTAACGAACACTTTTTATTTTATGTGACTAACTCCCATCTCGTCAGTTTCTTTTATACTATAATTTGAACATGAATATATTTGGCCACGAGGCTCAATTAATAGAACAACTCATTATTTAATTAGTTATTAACTAATAATAAAACAAAATGAATTTAATTACCATATAAAAACAACAAATCAAATGACTTTACTTACTATATACATAATTACGCAACCAGCACTTCTTGTTTAAATATATTCTCACATACACACGCAACACACACACAAAGTTACTTTTAGAGATCTCATTTTATGATTTAGAGTATTTTAGTAATTTTTGTATTGAATTTCAAATATATGGTGGTATTAAGCAGAATACTTAGCTGTTCGAAGAGTTGATCTGGAATCGTCCCCTCTGCATTGTTGTCTCGCACTTTTTGTTTTACACGGTTCTTATTGCCGAACAGTTATTACATTTTTGTTGGTCACCACACAGTCTGTTTATATTATTAATATGTAAATCATTTGGAGTTTTTTTTTAAAACACATTTTGAACTGCCGTATTTACATTTTAGGTGCGGGCGCCCACGATTTTTCGTTCCGGAACTTTTTATATGTACCACTCGCGCGAGTGTTGGAATGAGACTGCCGTTAGGCTACCGGCGCTATTTTATAACGTCGCCGGAGTTGTGTGACCAATTCTTATTGTGTTTATGTTCATATCACTACGCCAGCAGACTGTTTTGTTACATAACCGCATTCCACAACAAGGATCGTCTCTGACGTAAGATGGTCTGTTGTTGTTATATAACTTGTTGACTGGTTTTGTGTGTCATTGGTTGACCTTGGCACAATTCCAGCTTGTTGATGTTCTCGCTTGAGAAAATATTATTGAATAATTTTGACACCGCAGTGCTGCCACCGCCGCTACTACCAAAATACCTTTTTGTTTACGTTTGTCCCAAATATTCGAAAAAATGTTATTTACTTTATTTAAATTACCCCAGGTAGGCCAAAATGCCACATTTCAATACCCCCTCAATGAGAGATTTTATGCCGAAGCATAAAAAATCTCATTGACACATTCATACTTGCTAGAGGGATCAGCCAGGATATGTCGCCACATTCCCCTGTATGGTTTACAAAAAATATAATCAACTCACCCTTGTTTCGGTGACTGTGACAGCACCTGAATGACAATACTGGACTTCTCTCTCGAGATCCCAACACCGTAGAGTCAGACAGATATTTAACGCCCCTGCTCTGACGTGCTGGCCAGCTCAGGTCCGCCGCCACAGCATCACCAAACTCTGAAACAACAAATCAAATATCAAATAGTGGCCTTATACAACACCATATCCCCAACTGATCTGTTTCCCCCTAGCGGTGCTGGTTTGCGGTAAGAAGCACTGGTTTTGTTTTTTACTTACTTCTAACATATTTAAAATTCCTAACCACAACAAGATATACATTTTAAAATTCTCTAATCTCATTCCGTCTACTTTCTCTTGTTAACTTTTATCCCAAAATTCAAAATTACTGCCCTGATTCCCATCAGAATTTAAATAAACATTTCCCATTACCACATTATACATCTCTGTCATCCCCAATTTGCATTTAAAATATTTAAATTCATAAAATAGTCTTACACTAACAAACACAATATAACATAAGAAAACATAGTACATTCATAATTCACATTGTTATTATTATCTCAAAATAAACAATTTATATTTAAAAGTTTACACACTTTACATCATTAAATTTGCATATAAAATCATAAAATTTACCTTTTAAACTCACTTTACTTTTATTAATTCGTTTCTCAAATTTTTTTTTTAAATTAAAATTTATATTACATGACAATTCTAGTCTTGGTGGTGTTTTAACCTAATACATTTCTTTCTTAACTTTCCCTACCTTGATCTTCATTTACATAAAATACATAATGTGTGTATAAACAATAATAATAATTTATAATGATAGAATATAAAAAATGTCTGTTTATGTATGAAAATTATAATATCTATAAATACATCCATCATCACTCAGCTAGATAATACTTTTTTAATTGGGTCACATTGTAAGTTCCTTTTATTTCTCGAGTTTGCAAATCTACTAAAACATAAGCATTCTCCATTTTCATTTGGCTAACCTCATATGGACCGTCATACAATAGGAAGAATTTCTTAAAATTTCAAAATTATTATTAACATTTATTTTTAACCTTTATGTTATTCCACAAACTAAACTATTTAAGATTTATTTATTCATTAATTGTTATTTAATTGAAATCTCCTACAATAACTTAAATTCATTATAAAAATTCAAACATATAACATTCAATCACAACATTTAAACATCTCATATTATTAACTTCAATTGATTATTAAAACACAACATATTTCCATTAATATCAAAATTTACAAATCATCAATTATTGTCTTCATAATTATTTAATTAGAATGCAAAATATTGATAATATTATTATTATTACCACAACATTTTTTACTACATATACACCTTATTTACCTAACACTTCATAATACACACAAATGAATTCACTACCTTATTTACAAATTATTCGTCAAACTGTTCAATTGTTTCACACTTCATATGTCCAAGTCTGCAAGGTCATTACCAAAATTTATAATATTTAACAACGTACATTCACTGATTTTTTTAGTTCAGCCTCCATCGTCATATATATATCTAATATATTTGTAACATACATCATTGTTATCTACACACAATGTGTTATTATCATTATTATAATAATAATCCATTAACTCTACTCCATTCATCATGCCATTAATATATATAGGGTTATTCCCTATTAATATCTCATAAACCTTGTCAACATCAGTTATTATTGTCCAGTCTCCATCAGTATTATTGGTCAATGTCAGGTAAGTTGTTTTCTCATTTTTATATTCCTCTATTACGTCAGGTAAGTCATTATCGTTTATAAAAATATTATCAAAATAGTTCTCTATCTCTCTTTCGATAGGTAAGTATTTTATATGGTTCATCTTCACCACTTCTAATATTTTTCTCAATTCATCATAATTTCTTTTTAACTTATACAATTCTATTTCTCTATCTGCACACCACTCTCTATATAAATCTCTCTCACTCACATTAGTTAATATCTGATTAATGGTTACATTTAAGTCTTCTCTGACTTTAACTACTTCACGCTCATGTTCTGCTTGTTTATTTTTTAAACTAGTTACATTAATTATAATTGCATCAACTTGTTCAAGTTATTTCTGAATTCATCATTTATATTTTCTTGTATCTCGCTTGCTCGTTTGATTTGTTCACACTCATTAATTATACATTGAACATTACAGTCCATGTTGTCATTTGGCTTTTTAATGTTATCATTAAATTTACTTGTCAATGTGTCAAATTTTTTATTTGTCTCAAGCATTTTCTCTTTTTCTTTTTCGTTAGTTATTTTTCTATCGTTTCTCATTTCGTCTTGTACCTTATTTATAACACTAGTCAGTTCATCTCTCATTCCAACAATAGTCTCATTCATACTTTCCAAACGGCTGTTCATATTTATTTCACTCGCTCTCAATTCGCTCCTCACATTCGTGAACTCGTTATTTAAATCCGTAAGTTTAACATTTATATTATTTACTTCAACATTTATATTATTTACTTCTGATTTGATCTCAGTTTTCATTCCTGACATCATCTCCATCATCAATGCTAATTGGTTAAATATATTTACCCCCTTGTCTTTACTACCCCCCGCTACTACAGTTTCGTCTACATTTGTTTCAACACTTTCATCAACAAAATCATTGGTTGTTACCATATGATCTTGCGTAATATTTAAAATAGATTCTTCGACACTACTTTCACCTAAGTCTGCGTTTTTACTTCCCTCTGCCATTTTTCGACCCGTTTGTAAACTAATTTAATTTTTTAATTCACAAAGTCCATGTTATACGGGCGCCATTTAAAGCATTACGAGTTAATTAGAACTTATTTATATTGAAATTGATATTGCTCAGATATCTTTCGTGAACTTCCAGGGTCTCGTCAGGTGTACTCATTAGCAGAGAGAAACAGGTGAACGCAAATGACCAACACTTTTGGTTAACGAACACTTTTTATTTTATGTGACTAACTCCCATCTCGTCAGTTTCTTTTATACTATAATTTGAACATGAATATATTTGGCCACGAGGCTCAATTAATAGAACAACTCATTATTTAATTAGTTATTAACTAATAATAAAACAAAATGAATTTAATTACCATATAAAAACAACAAATCAAATGACTTTACTTACTATATACATAATTATGCAACCAGCACTTCTTGTTTAAATATATTCTCACATACACACGCAACACACACACAAAGTTACTTTTAGAGATCTCATTTTATGATTTAGAGTATTTTAGTAATTTTTGTATTGAATTTCAAATATATGGTGGTATTCAGCAGAATACTTAGCTGTTCGAAGAGTTGATCTGGAATCGTCCCCTCTGCATTGTTGTCTCGCACTTTTTGTTTTACACGGTTCTTATTGCCGAACAGTTATTACATTTTTGTTGGTCACCACACAGTCTGTTTATATTATTAATATGTAAATCATTTGGAGTTTTTTTTTTAAACACATTTTGAACTGCCGTATTTACATTTTAGGTGCGGGCGCCCACGATTTTTCGTTCCGGAACTTTTTATATGTACCACTCGCGCGAGTGTTGGAATGAGACTGCCGTTAGGCTACCGGCGCTATTTTATAACGTCGCCGGAGTTGTGTGACCAATTCTTATTGTGTTTATGTTCATATCACTACGCCAGCAGACTGTTTTGTTACATAACCGCATTCCACAACAAGGATCGTCTCTGACGTAAGATGGTCTGTTGTTGTTATATAACTTGTTGACTGGTTTTGTGTGTCATTGGTTGACCTTGGCACAATTCCAGCTTGTTGATGTTCTCGCTTGAGAAAATATTATTGAATAATTTTGACACCGCAGTGCTGCCACCGCCGCTACTACCAAAATACCTTTTTGTTTACGTTTGTCCCAAATATTCGAAAAAATGTTATTTACTTTATTTAAATTACCCCAGGTAGGCCAAAATGCCACATTTCAATACCCCCTCAATGAGAGATTTTATGCCGAAGCATAAAAAATCTCATTGACACATTCATACTTGCTAGAGGGATCAGCCAGGATATGTCGCCACATTCCCCTGTATGGTTTACAAAAAATATAATCAACTCACCCTTGTTTCGGTGACTGTGACAGCACCTGAATGACAATACTGGACTTCTCTCTCGAGATCCCAACACCGTAGAGTCAGACAGATATTTAACGCCCCTGCTCTGACGCGCTGGCCAGCTCAGGTCCGCCGCCACAGCATCACCAAACTCTGAAACAACAAATCAAATATCAAATAGTGGCCTTATACAACACCATATCCCCAACTGATCTGTTTCCCCCTAGCGGTGCTGGTTTGCGGTAAGAAGCACTGGTTTTGTTTTTTACTTACTTCTAACATATTTAAAATTCCTAACCACAACAAGATATACATTTTAAAATTCTCTAATCTCATTCCGTCTACTTTCTCTTGTTAACTTTTATCCCAAAATTCAAAATTACTGCCCTGATTCCCATCAGAATTTAAATAAACATTTCCCATTACCACATTATACATCTCTGTCATCCCCAATTTGCATTTAAAATATTTAAATTCATAAAATAGTCTTACACTAACAAACACAATATAACATAAGAAAACATAGTACATTCATAATTCACATTGTTATTATTATCTCAAAATAAACAATTTATATTTAAAAGTTTACACACTTTACATCATTAAATTTGCATATAAAATCATAAAATTTACCTTTTAAACTCACTTTACTTTTATTAATTCGTTTCTCAAATTTTTTTTTTAAATTAAAATTTATATTACATGACAATTCTAGTCTTGGTGGTGTTTTAACCTAATACATTTCTTTCTTAACTTTCCCTACCTTGATCTTCATTTACATAAAATACATAATGTGTGTATAAACAATAATAATAATTTATAATGATAGAATATAAAAAATGTCTGTTTATGTATGAAAATTATAATATCTATAAATACATCCATCATCACTCAGCTAGATAATACTTTTTTAATTGGGTCACATTGTAAGTTCCTTTTATTTCTCGAGTTTGCAAATCTACTAAAACATAAGCATTCTCCATTTTCATTTGGCTAACCTCATATGGACCGTCATACAATAGGAAGAATTTCTTAAAATTTCAAAATTATTATTAACATTTATTTTTAACCTTTATGTTATTCCACAAACTAAACTATTTAAGATTTATTTATTCATTAATTGTTATTTAATTGAAATCTCCTACAATAACTTAAATTCATTATAAAAATTCAAACATATAACATTCAATCACAACATTTAAACATCTCATATTATTAACTTCAATTGATTATTAAAACACAACATATTTCCATTAATATCAAAATTTACAAATCATCAATTATTGTCTTCATAATTATTTAATTAGAATGCAAAATATTGATAATATTATTATTATTACCACAACATTTTTTACTACATATACACCTTATTTACCTAACACTTCATAATACACACAAATGAATTCACTACCTTATTTACAAATTATTCGTCAAACTGTTCAATTGTTTCACACTTCATATGTCCAAGTCTGCAAGGTCATTACCAAAATTTATAATATTTAACAACGTACATTCACTGATTTTTTTAGTTCAGCCTCCATCGTCATATATATATCTAATATATTTGTAACATACATCATTGTTATCTACACACAATGTGTTATTATCATTATTATAATAATAATCCATTAACTCTACTCCATTCATCATGCCATTAATATATATAGGGTTATTCCCTATTAATATCTCATAAACCTTGTCAACATCAGTTATTATTGTCCAGTCTCCATCAGTATTATTGGTCAATGTCAGGTAAGTTGTTTTCTCATTTTTATATTCCTCTATTACGTCAGGTAAGTCATTATCGTTTATAAAAATATTATCAAAATAGTTCTCTATCTCTCTTTCGATAGGTAAGTATTTTATATGGTTCATCTTCACCACTTCTAATATTTTTCTCAATTCATCATAATTTCTTTTTAACTTATACAATTCTATTTCTCTATCTGCACACCACTCTCTATATAAATCTCTCTCACTCACATTAGTTAATATCTGATTAATGGTTACATTTAAGTCTTCTCTGACTTTAACTACTTCACGCTCATGTTCTGCTTGTTTATTTTTTAAACTAGTTACATTAATTATAATTGCATCAACTTGTTCAAGTTATTTCTGAATTCATCATTTATATTTTCTTGTATCTCGCTTGCTCGTTTGATTTGTTCACACTCATTAATTATACATTGAACATTACAGTCCATGTTGTCATTTGGCTTTTTAATGTTATCATTAAATTTACTTGTCAATGTGTCAAATTTTTTATTTGTCTCAAGCATTTTCTCTTTTTCTTTTTCGTTAGTTATTTTTCTATCGTTTCTCATTTCGTCTTGTACCTTATTTATAACACTAGTCAGTTCATCTCTCATTCCAACAATAGTCTCATTCATACTTTCCAAACGGCTGTTCATATTTATTTCACTCGCTCTCAATTCGCTCCTCACATTCGTGAACTCGTTATTTAAATCCGTAAGTTTAACATTTATATTATTTACTTCAACATTTATATTATTTACTTCTGATTTGATCTCAGTTTTCATTCCTGACATCATCTCCATCATCAATGCTAATTGGTTAAATATATTTACCCCCTTGTCTTTACTACCCCCCGCTACTACAGTTTCGTCTACATTTGTTTCAACACTTTCATCAACAAAATCATTGGTTGTTACCATATGATCTTGCGTAATATTTAAAATAGATTCTTCGACACTACTTTCACCTAAGTCTGCGTTTTTACTTCCCTCTGCCATTTTTCGACCCGTTTGTAAACTAATTTAATTTTTTAATTCACAAAGTCCATGTTATACGGGCGCCATTTAAAGCATTACGAGTTAATTAGAACTTATTTATATTGAAATTGATATTGCTCAGATATCTTTCGTGAACTTCCAGGGTCTCGTCAGGTGTACTCATTAGCAGAGAGAAACAGGTGAACGCAAATGACCAACACTTTTGGTTAACGAACACTTTTTATTTTATGTGACTAACTCCCATCTCGTCAGTTTCTTTTATACTATAATTTGAACATGAATATATTTGGCCACGAGGCTCAATTAATAGAACAACTCATTATTTAATTAGTTATTAACTAATAATAAAACAAAATGAATTTAATTACCATATAAAAACAACAAATCAAATGACTTTACTTACTATATACATAATTACGCAACCAGCACTTCTTGTTTAAATATATTCTCACATACACACGCAACACACACACAAAGTTACTTTTAGAGATCTCATTTTATGATTTAGAGTATTTTAGTAATTTTTGTATTGAATTTCAAATATATGGTGGTATTCAGCAGAATACTTAGCTGTTCGAAGAGTTGATCTGGAATCGTCCCCTCTGCATTGTTGTCTCGCACTTTTTGTTTTACACGGTTCTTATTGCCGAACAGTTATTACATTTTTGTTGGTCACCACACAGTCTGTTTATATTATTAATATGTAAATCATTTGGAGTTTTTTTTTAAAACACATTTTGAACTGCCGTATTTACATTTTAGGTGCGGGCGCCCACGATTTTTCGTTCCGGAACTTTTTATATGTACCACTCGCGCGAGTGTTGGAATGAGACTGCCGTTAGGCTACCGGCGCTATTTTATAACGTCGCCGGAGTTGTGTGACCAATTCTTATTGTGTTTATGTTCATATCACTACGCCAGCAGACTGTTTTGTTACATAACCGCATTCCACAACAAGGATCGTCTCTGACGTAAGATGGTCTGTTGTTGTTATATAACTTGTTGACTGGTTTTGTGTGTCATTGGTTGACCTTGGCACAATTCCAGCTTGTTGATGTTCTCGCTTGAGAAAATATTATTGAATAATTTTGACACCGCAGTGCTGCCACCGCCGCTACTACCAAAATACCTTTTTGTTTACGTTTGTCCCAAATATTCGAAAAAATGTTATTTACTTTATTTAAATTACCCCAGGTAGGCCAAAATGCCACATTTCAATACCCCCTCAATGAGAGATTTTATGCCGAAGCATAAAAAATCTCATTGACACATTCATACTTGCTAGAGGGATCAGCCAGGATATGTCGCCACATTCCCCTGTATGGTTTACAAAAAATATAATCAACTCACCCTTGTTTCGGTGACTGTGACAGCACCTGAATGACAATACTGGACTTCTCTCTCGAGATCCCAACACCGTAGAGTCAGACAGATATTTAACGCCCCTGCTCTGACGCGCTGGCCAGCTCAGGTCCGCCGCCACAGCATCACCAAACTCTGAAACAACAAATCAAATATCAAATAGTGGCCTTATACAACACCATATCCCCAACTGATCTGTTTCCCCCTAGCGGTGCTGGTTTGCGGTAAGAAGCACTGGTTTTGTTTTTTACTTACTTCTAACATATTTAAAATTCCTAACCACAACAAGATATACATTTTAAAATTCTCTAATCTCATTCCGTCTACTTTCTCTTGTTAACTTTTATCCCAAAATTCAAAATTACTGCCCTGATTCCCATCAGAATTTAAATAAACATTTCCCATTACCACATTATACATCTCTGTCATCCCCAATTTGCATTTAAAATATTTAAATTCATAAAATAGTCTTACACTAACAAACACAATATAACATAAGAAAACATAGTACATTCATAATTCACATTGTTATTATTATCTCAAAATAAACAATTTATATTTAAAAGTTTACACACTTTACATCATTAAATTTGCATATAAAATCATAAAATTTACCTTTTAAACTCACTTTACTTTTATTAATTCGTTTCTCAAATTTTTTTTTTAAATTAAAATTTATATTACATGACAATTCTAGTCTTGGTGGTGTTTTAACCTAATACATTTCTTTCTTAACTTTCCCTACCTTGATCTTCATTTACATAAAATACATAATGTGTGTATAAACAATAATAATAATTTATAATGATAGAATATAAAAAATGTCTGTTTATGTATGAAAATTATAATATCTATAAATACATCCATCATCACTCAGCTAGATAATACTTTTTTAATTGGGTCACATTGTAAGTTCCTTTTATTTCTCGAGTTTGCAAATCTACTAAAACATAAGCATTCTCCATTTTCATTTGGCTAACCTCATATGGACCGTCATACAATAGGAAGAATTTCTTAAAATTTCAAAATTATTATTAACATTTATTTTTAACCTTTATGTTATTCCACAAACTAAACTATTTAAGATTTATTTATTCATTAATTGTTATTTAATTGAAATCTCCTACAATAACTTAAATTCATTATAAAAATTCAAACATATAACATTCAATCACAACATTTAAACATCTCATATTATTAACTTCAATTGATTATTAAAACACAACATATTTCCATTAATATCAAAATTTACAAATCATCAATTATTGTCTTCATAATTATTTAATTAGAATGCAAAATATTGATAATATTATTATTATTACCACAACATTTTTTACTACATATACACCTTATTTACCTAACACTTCATAATACACACAAATGAATTCACTACCTTATTTACAAATTATTCGTCAAACTGTTCAATTGTTTCACACTTCATATGTCCAAGTCTGCAAGGTCATTACCAAAATTTATAATATTTAACAACGTACATTCACTGATTTTTTTAGTTCAGCCTCCATCGTCATATATATATCTAATATATTTGTAACATACATCATTGTTATCTACACACAATGTGTTATTATCATTATTATAATAATAATCCATTAACTCTACTCCATTCATCATGCCATTAATATATATAGGTTTATTCCCTATTAATATCTCATAAACCTTGTCAACATCAGTTATTATTGTCCAGTCTCCATCAGTATTATTGGTCAATGTCAGGTAAGTTGTTTTCTCATTTTTATATTCCTCTATTACGTCAGGTAAGTCATTATCGTTTATAAAAATATTATCAAAATAGTTCTCTATCTCTCTTTCGATAGGTAAGTATTTTATATGGTTCATCTTCACCACTTCTAATATTTTTCTCAATTCATCATAATTTCTTTTTAACTTATACAATTCTATTTCTCTATCTGCACACCACTCTCTATATAAATCTCTCTCACTCACATTAGTTAATATCTGATTAATGGTTACATTTAAGTCTTCTCTGACTTTAACTACTTCACGCTCATGTTCTGCTTGTTTATTTTTTAAACTAGTTACATTAATTATAATTGCATCAACTTGTTCAAGTTATTTCTGAATTCATCATTTATATTTTCTTGTATCTCGCTTGCTCGTTTGATTTGTTCACACTCATTAATTATACATTGAACATTACAGTCCATGTTGTCATTTGGCTTTTTAATGTTATCATTAAATTTACTTGTCAATGTGTCAAATTTTTTATTTGTCTCAAGCATTTTCTCTTTTTCTTTTTCGTTAGTTATTTTTCTATCGTTTCTCATTTCGTCTTGTACCTTATTTATAACACTAGTCAGTTCATCTCTCATTCCAACAATAGTCTCATTCATACTTTCCAAACGGCTGTTCATATTTATTTCACTCGCTCTCAATTCGCTCCTCACATTCGTGAACTCGTTATTTAAATCCGTAAGTTTAACATTTATATTATTTACTTCAACATTTATATTATTTACTTCTGATTTGATCTCAGTTTTCATTCCTGACATCATCTCCATCATCAATGCTAATTGGTTAAATATATTTACCCCCTTGTCTTTACTACCCCCCGCTACTACAGTTTCGTCTACATTTGTTTCAACACTTTCATCAACAAAATCATTGGTTGTTACCATATGATCTTGCGTAATATTTAAAATAGATTCTTCGACACTACTTTCACCTAAGTCTGCGTTTTTACTTCCCTCTGCCATTTTTCGACCCGTTTGTAAACTAATTTAATTTTTTAATTCACAAAGTCCATGTTATACGGGCGCCATTTAAAGCATTACGAGTTAATTAGAACTTATTTATATTGAAATTGATATTGCTCAGATATCTTTCGTGAACTTCCAGGGTCTCGTCAGGTGTACTCATTAGCAGAGAGAAACAGGTGAACGCAAATGACCAACACTTTTGGTTAACGAACACTTTTTATTTTATGTGACTAACTCCCATCTCGTCAGTTTCTTTTATACTATAATTTGAACATGAATATATTTGGCCACGAGGCTCAATTAATAGAACAACTCATTATTTAATTAGTTATTAACTAATAATAAAACAAAATGAATTTAATTACCATATAAAAACAACAAATCAAATGACTTTACTTACTATATACATAATTACGCAACCAGCACTTCTTGTTTAAATATATTCTCACATACACACGCAACACACACACAAAGTTACTTTTAGAGATCTCATTTTATGATTTAGAGTATTTTAGTAATTTTTGTATTGAATTTCAAATATATGGTGGTATTCAGCAGAATACTTAGCTGTTCGAAGAGTTGATCTGGAATCGTCCCCTCTGCATTGTTGTCTCGCACTTTTTGTTTTACACGGTTCTTATTGCCGAACAGTTATTACATTTTTGTTGGTCACCACACAGTCTGTTTATATTATTAATATGTAAATCATTTGGAGTTTTTTTTTAAAACACATTTTGAACTGCCGTATTTACATTTTAGGTGCGGGCGCCCACGATTTTTCGTTCCGGAACTTTTTATATGTACCACTCGCGCGAGTGTTGGAATGAGACTGCCGTTAGGCTACCGGCGCTATTTTATAACGTCGCCGGAGTTGTGTGACCAATTCTTATTGTGTTTATGTTCATATCACTACGCCAGCAGACTGTTTTGTTACATAACCGCATTCCACAACAAGGATCGTCTCTGACGTAAGATGGTCTGTTGTTGTTATATAACTTGTTGACTGGTTTTGTGTGTCATTGGTTGACCTTGGCACAATTCCAGCTTGTTGATGTTCTCGCTTGAGAAAATATTATTGAATAATTTTGACACCGCAGTGCTGCCACCGCCGCTACTACCAAAATACCTTTTTGTTTACGTTTGTCCCAAATATTCGAAAAAATGTTATTTACTTTATTTAAATTACCCCAGGTAGGCCAAAATGCCACATTACAATACCCCCTCAATGAGAGATTTTATGCTGAAGCATAAAAAATCTCATTGACACATTCATACTTGCTAGAGGGATCAGCCAGGATATGTCGCCACATTCCCCTGTATGGTTTACAAAAAATATAATCAACTCACCCTTGTTTCGGTGACTGTGACAGCACCTGAATGACAATACTGGACTTCTCTCTCGAGATCCCAACACCGTAGAGTCAGACAGATATTTAACGCCCCTGCTCTGACGCGCTGGCCAGCTCAGGTCCGCCGCCACAGCATCACCAAACTCTGAAACAACAAATCAAATATCAAATAGTGGCCTTATACAACACCATATCCCCAACTGATCTGTTTCCCCCTAGCGGTGCTGGTTTGCGGTAAGAAGCACTGGTTTTGTTTTTTACTTACTTCTAACATATTTAAAATTCCTAACCACAACAAGATATACATTTTAAAATTCTCTAATCTCATTCCGTCTACTTTCTCTTGTTAACTTTTATCCCAAAATTCAAAATTACTGCCCTGATTCCCATCAGAATTTAAATAAACATTTCCCATTACCACATTATACATCTCTGTCATCCCCAATTTGCATTTAAAATATTTAAATTCATAAAATAGTCTTACACTAACAAACACAATATAACATAAGAAAACATAGTACATTCATAATTCACATTGTTATTATTATCTCAAAATAAACAATTTATATTTAAAAGTTTACACACTTTACATCATTAAATTTGCATATAAAATCATAAAATTTACCTTTTAAACTCACTTTACTTTTATTAATTCGTTTCTCAAATTTTTTTTTTTAAATTAAAATTTATATTACATGACAATTCTAGTCTTGGTGGTGTTTTAACCTAATACATTTCTTTCTTAACTTTCCCTACCTTGATCTTCATTTACATAAAATACATAATGTGTGTATAAACAATAATAATAATTTATAATGATAGAATATAAAAAATGTCTGTTTATGTATGAAAATTATAATATCTATAAATACATCCATCATCACTCAGCTAGATAATACTTTTTTAATTGGGTCACATTGTAAGTTCCTTTTATTTCTCGAGTTTGCAAATCTACTAAAACATAAGCATTCTCCATTTTCATTTGGCTAACCTCATATGGACCGTCATACAATAGGAAGAATTTCTTAAAATTTCAAAATTATTATTAACATTTATTTTTAACCTTTATGTTATTCCACAAACTAAACTATTTAAGATTTATTTATTCATTAATTGTTATTTAATTGAAATCTCCTACAATAACTTAAATTCATTATAAAAATTCAAACATATAACATTCAATCACAACATTTAAACATCTCATATTATTAACTTCAATTGATTATTAAAACACAACATATTTCCATTAATATCAAAATTTACAAATCATCAATTATTGTCTTCATAATTATTTAATTAGAATGCAAAATATTGATAATATTATTATTATTACCACAACATTTTTTACTACATATACACCTTATTTACCTAACACTTCATAATACACACAAATGAATTCACTACCTTATTTACAAATTATTCGTCAAACTGTTCAATTGTTTCACACTTCATATGTCCAAGTCTGCAAGGTCATTACCAAAATTTATAATATTTAACAACGTACATTCACTGATTTTTTTAGTTCAGCCTCCATCGTCATATATATATCTAATATATTTGTAACATACATCATTGTTATCTACACACAATGTGTTATTATCATTATTATAATAATAATCCATTAACTCTACTCCATTCATCATGCCATTAATATATATAGGGTTATTCCCTATTAATATCTCATAAACCTTGTCAACATCAGTTATTATTGTCCAGTCTCCATCAGTATTATTGGTCAATGTCAGGTAAGTTGTTTTCTCATTTTTATATTCCTCTATTACGTCAGGTAAGTCATTATCGTTTATAAAAATATTATCAAAATAGTTCTCTATCTCTCTTTCGATAGGTAAGTATTTTATATGGTTCATCTTCACCACTTCTAATATTTTTCTCAATTCATCATAATTTCTTTTTAACTTATACAATTCTATTTCTCTATCTGCACACCACTCTCTATATAAATCTCTCTCACTCACATTAGTTAATATCTGATTAATGGTTACATTTAAGTCTTCTCTGACTTTAACTACTTCACGCTCATGTTCTGCTTGTTTATTTTTTAAACTAGTTACATTAATTATAATTGCATCAACTTGTTCAAGTTATTTCTGAATTCATCATTTATATTTTCTTGTATCTCACTTGCTCGTTTGATTTGTTCACACTCATTAATTATACATTGAACATTACAGTCCATGTTGTCATTTGGCTTTTTAATGTTATCATTAAATTTACTTGTCAATGTGTCAAATTTTTTATTTGTCTCAAGCATTTTCTCTTTTTGTTTTTCGTTAGTTATTTTTCTATCGTTTCTCATTTCGTCTTGTACCTTATTTATAACACTAGTCAGTTCATCTCTCATTCCAACAATAGTCTCATTCATACTTTCCAAACGGCTGTTCATATTTATTTCACTCGCTCTCAATTCGCTCCTCACATTCATGAACTCGTTATTTAAATCCGTAAGTTTAACATTTATATTATTTACTTCAACATTTATATTATTTACTTCTGATTTGATCTCAGTTTTCATTCCTGACATCATCTCCATCATCAATGCTAATTGGTTAAATATATTTACCCCCTTGTCTTTACTACCCCCCGCTACTACAGTTTCGTCTACATTTGTTTCAACACTTTCATCAACAAAATCATTGGTTGTTACCATATGATCTTGCGTAATATTTAAAATAGATTCTTCGACACTACTTTCACCTAAGTCTGCGTTTTTACTTCCCTCTGCCATTTTTCGACCCGTTTGTAAACTAATTTAATTTTTTAATTCACAAAGTCCATGTTATACGGGCGCCATTTAAAGCATTACGAGTTAATTAGAACTTATTTATATTGAAATTGATATTGCTCAGATATCTTTCGTGAACTTCCAGGGTCTCGTCAGGTGTACTCATTAGCAGAGAGAAACAGGTGAACGCAAATGACCAACACTTTTGGTTAACGAACACTTTTTATTTTATGTGACTAACTCCCATCTCGTCAGTTTCTTTTATACTATAATTTGAACATGAATATATTTGGCCACGAGGCTCAATTAATAGAACAACTCATTATTTAATTAGTTATTAACTAATAATAAAACAAAATGAATTTAATTACCATATAAAAACAACAAATCAAATGACTTTACTTACTATATACATAATTACGCAACCAGCACTTCTTGTTTAAATATATTCTCACATACACACGCAACACACACACAAAGTTACTTTTAGAGATCTCATTTTATGATTTAGAGTATTTTAGTAATTTTTGTATTGAATTTCAAATATATGGTGGTATTCAGCAGAATACTTAGCTGTTCGAAGAGTTGATCTGGAATCGTCCCCTCTGCATTGTTGTCTCGCACTTTTTGTTTTACACGGTTCTTATTGCCGAACAGTTATTACATTTTTGTTGGTCACCACACAGTCTGTTTATATTATTAATATGTAAATCATTTGGAGTTTTTTTTTAAAACACATTTTGAACTGCCGTATTTACATTTTAGGTGCGGGCGCCCACGATTTTTCGTTCCGGAACTTTTTATATGTACCACTCGCGCGAGTGTTGGAATGAGACTGCCGTTAGGCTACCGGCGCTATTTTATAACGTCGCCGGAGTTGTGTGACCAATTCTTATTGTGTTTATGTTCATATCACTACGCCAGCAGACTGTTTTGTTACATAACCGCATTCCACAACAAGGATCGTCTCTGACGTAAGATGGTCTGTTGTTGTTATATAACTTGTTGACTGGTTTTGTGTGTCATTGGTTGACCTTGGCACAATTCCAGCTTGTTGATGTTCTCGCTTGAGAAAATATTATTGAATAATTTTGACACCGCAGTGCTGCCACCGCCGCTACTACCAAAATACCTTTTTGTTTACGTTTGTCCCAAATATTCGAAAAAATGTTATTTACTTTATTTAAATTACCCCAGGTAGGCCAAAATGCCACATTACAATACCCCCTCAATGAGAGATTTTATGCTGAAGCATAAAAAATCTCATTGACACATTCATACTTGCTAGAGGGATCAGCCAGGATATGTCGCCACATTCCCCTGTATGGTTTACAAAAAATATAATCAACTCACCCTTGTTTCGGTGACTGTGACAGCACCTGAATGACAATACTGGACTTCTCTCTCGAGATCCCAACACCGTAGAGTCAGACAGATATTTAACGCCCCTGCTCTGACGCGCTGGCCAGCTCAGGTCCGCCGCCACAGCATCACCAAACTCTGAAACAACAAATCAAATATCAAATAGTGGCCTTATACAACACCATATCCCCAACTGATCTGTTTCCCCCTAGCGGTGCTGGTTTGCGGTAAGAAGCACTGGTTTTGTTTTTTACTTACTTCTAACATATTTAAAATTCCTAACCACAACAAGATATACATTTTAAAATTCTCTAATCTCATTCCGTCTACTTTCTCTTGTTAACTTTTATCCCAAAATTCAAAATTACTGCCCTGATTCCCATCAGAATTTAAATAAACATTTCCCATTACCACATTATACATCTCTGTCATCCCCAATTTGCATTTAAAATATTTAAATTCATAAAATAGTCTTACACTAACAAACACAATATAACATAAGAAAACATAGTACATTCATAATTCACATTGTTATTATTATCTCAAAATAAACAATTTATATTTAAAAGTTTACACACTTTACATCATTAAATTTGCATATAAAATCATAAAATTTACCTTTTAAACTCACTTTACTTTTATTAATTCGTTTCTCAAATTTTTTTTTTTAAATTAAAATTTATATTACATGACAATTCTAGTCTTGGTGGTGTTTTAACCTAATACATTTCTTTCTTAACTTTCCCTACCTTGATCTTCATTTACATAAAATACATAATGTGTGTATAAACAATAATAATAATTTATAATGATAGAATATAAAAAATGTCTGTTTATGTATGAAAATTATAATATCTATAAATACATCCATCATCACTCAGCTAGATAATACTTTTTTAATTGGGTCACATTGTAAGTTCCTTTTATTTCTCGAGTTTGCAAATCTACTAAAACATAAGCATTCTCCATTTTCATTTGGCTAACCTCATATGGACCGTCATACAATAGGAAGAATTTCTTAAAATTTCAAAATTATTATTAACATTTATTTTTAACCTTTATGTTATTCCACAAACTAAACTATTTAAGATTTATTTATTCATTAATTGTTATTTAATTGAAATCTCCTACAATAACTTAAATTCATTATAAAAATTCAAACATATAACATTCAATCACAACATTTAAACATCTCATATTATTAACTTCAATTGATTATTAAAACACAACATATTTCCATTAATATCAAAATTTACAAATCATCAATTATTGTCTTCATAATTATTTAATTAGAATGCAAAATATTGATAATATTATTATTATTACCACAACATTTTTTACTACATATACACCTTATTTACCTAACACTTCATAATACACACAAATGAATTCACTACCTTATTTACAAATTATTCGTCAAACTGTTCAATTGTTTCACACTTCATATGTCCAAGTCTGCAAGGTCATTACCAAAATTTATAATATTTAACAACGTACATTCACTGATTTTTTTAGTTCAGCCTCCATCGTCATATATATATCTAATATATTTGTAACATACATCATTGTTATCTACACACAATGTGTTATTATCATTATTATAATAATAATCCATTAACTCTACTCCATTCATCATGCCATTAATATATATAGGGTTATTCCCTATTAATATCTCATAAACCTTGTCAACATCAGTTATTATTGTCCAGTCTCCATCAGTATTATTGGTCAATGTCAGGTAAGTTGTTTTCTCATTTTTATATTCCTCTATTACGTCAGGTAAGTCATTATCGTTTATAAAAATATTATCAAAATAGTTCTCTATCTCTCTTTCGATAGGTAAGTATTTTATATGGTTCATCTTCACCACTTCTAATATTTTTCTCAATTCATCATAATTTCTTTTTAACTTATACAATTCTATTTCTCTATCTGCACACCACTCTCTATATAAATCTCTCTCACTCACATTAGTTAATATCTGATTAATGGTTACATTTAAGTCTTCTCTGACTTTAACTACTTCACGCTCATGTTCTGCTTGTTTATTTTTTAAACTAGTTACATTAATTATAATTGCATCAACTTGTTCAAGTTATTTCTGAATTCATCATTTATATTTTCTTGTATCTCACTTGCTCGTTTGATTTGTTCACACTCATTAATTATACATTGAACATTACAGTCCATGTTGTCATTTGGCTTTTTAATGTTATCATTAAATTTACTTGTCAATGTGTCAAATTTTTTATTTGTCTCAAGCATTTTCTCTTTTTGTTTTTCGTTAGTTATTTTTCTATCGTTTCTCATTTCGTCTTGTACCTTATTTATAACACTAGTCAGTTCATCTCTCATTCCAACAATAGTCTCATTCATACTTTCCAAACGGCTGTTCATATTTATTTCACTCGCTCTCAATTCGCTCCTCACATTCATGAACTCGTTATTTAAATCCGTAAGTTTAACATTTATATTATTTACTTCAACATTTATATTATTTACTTCTGATTTGATCTCAGTTTTCATTCCTGACATCATCTCCATCATCAATGCTAATTGGTTAAATATATTTACCCCCTTGTCTTTACTACCCCCCGCTACTACAGTTTCGTCTACATTTGTTTCAACACTTTCATCAACAAAATCATTGGTTGTTACCATATGATCTTGCGTAATATTTAAAATAGATTCTTCGACACTACTTTCACCTAAGTCTGCGTTTTTACTTCCCTCTGCCATTTTTCGACCCGTTTGTAAACTAATTTAATTTTTTAATTCACAAAGTCCATGTTATACGGGCGCCATTTAAAGCATTACGAGTTAATTAGAACTTATTTATATTGAAATTGATATTGCTCAGATATCTTTCGTGAACTTCCAGGGTCTCGTCAGGTGTACTCATTAGCAGAGAGAAACAGGTGAACGCAAATGACCAACACTTTTGGTTAACGAACACTTTTTATTTTATGTGACTAACTCCCATCTCGTCAGTTTCTTTTATACTATAATTTGAACATGAATATATTTGGCCACGAGGCTCAATTAATAGAACAACTCATTATTTAATTAGTTATTAACTAATAATAAAACAAAATGAATTTAATTACCATATAAAAACAACAAATCAAATGACTTTACTTACTATATACATAATTACGCAACCAGCACTTCTTGTTTAAATATATTCTCACATACACACGCAACACACACACAAAGTTACTTTTAGAGATCTCATTTTATGATTTAGAGTATTTTAGTAATTTTTGTATTGAATTTCAAATATATGGTGGTATTCAGCAGAATACTTAGCTGTTCGAAGAGTTGATCTGGAATCGTCCCCTCTGCATTGTTGTCTCGCACTTTTTGTTTTACACGGTTCTTATTGCCGAACAGTTATTACATTTTTGTTGGTCACCACACAGTCTGTTTATATTATTAATATGTAAATCATTTGGAGTTTTTTTTTAAAACACATTTTGAACTGCCGTATTTACATTTTAGGTGCGGGCGCCCACGATTTTTCGTTCCGGAACTTTTTATATGTACCACTCGCGCGAGTGTTGGAATGAGACTGCCGTTAGGCTACCGGCGCTATTTTATAACGTCGCCGGAGTTGTGTGACCAATTCTTATTGTGTTTATGTTCATATCACTACGCCAGCAGACTGTTTTGTTACATAACCGCATTCCACAACAAGGATCGTCTCTGACGTAAGATGGTCTGTTGTTGTTATATAACTTGTTGACTGGTTTTGTGTGTCATTGGTTGACCTTGGCACAATTCCAGCTTGTTGATGTTCTCGCTTGAGAAAATATTATTGAATAATTTTGACACCGCAGTGCTGCCACCGCCGCTACTACCAAAATACCTTTTTGTTTACGTTTGTCCCAAATATTCGAAAAAATGTTATTTACTTTATTTAAATTACCCCAGGTAGGCCAAAATGCCACATTACAATACCCCCTCAATGAGAGATTTTATGCTGAAGCATAAAAAATCTCATTGACACATTCATACTTGCTAGAGGGATCAGCCAGGATATGTCGCCACATTCCCCTGTATGGTTTACAAAAAATATAATCAACTCACCCTTGTTTCGGTGACTGTGACAGCACCTGAATGACAATACTGGACTTCTCTCTCGAGATCCCAACACCGTAGAGTCAGACAGATATTTAACGCCCCTGCTCTGACGCGCTGGCCAGCTCAGGTCCGCCGCCACAGCATCACCAAACTCTGAAACAACAAATCAAATATCAAATAGTGGCCTTATACAACACCATATCCCCAACTGATCTGTTTCCCCCTAGCGGTGCTGGTTTGCGGTAAGAAGCACTGGTTTTGTTTTTTACTTACTTCTAACATATTTAAAATTCCTAACCACAACAAGATATACATTTTAAAATTCTCTAATCTCATTCCGTCTACTTTCTCTTGTTAACTTTTATCCCAAAATTCAAAATTACTGCCCTGATTCCCATCAGAATTTAAATAAACATTTCCCATTACCACATTATACATCTCTGTCATCCCCAATTTGCATTTAAAATATTTAAATTCATAAAATAGTCTTACACTAACAAACACAATATAACATAAGAAAACATAGTACATTCATAATTCACATTGTTATTATTATCTCAAAATAAACAATTTATATTTAAAAGTTTACACACTTTACATCATTAAATTTGCATATAAAATCATAAAATTTACCTTTTAAACTCACTTTACTTTTATTAATTCGTTTCTCAAATTTTTTTTTTTAAATTAAAATTTATATTACATGACAATTCTAGTCTTGGTGGTGTTTTAACCTAATACATTTCTTTCTTAACTTTCCCTACCTTGATCTTCATTTACATAAAATACATAATGTGTGTATAAACAATAATAATAATTTATAATGATAGAATATAAAAAATGTCTGTTTATGTATGAAAATTATAATATCTATAAATACATCCATCATCACTCAGCTAGATAATACTTTTTTAATTGGGTCACATTGTAAGTTCCTTTTATTTCTCGAGTTTGCAAATCTACTAAAACATAAGCATTCTCCATTTTCATTTGGCTAACCTCATATGGACCGTCATACAATAGGAAGAATTTCTTAAAATTTCAAAATTATTATTAACATTTATTTTTAACCTTTATGTTATTCCACAAACTAAACTATTTAAGATTTATTTATTCATTAATTGTTATTTAATTGAAATCTCCTACAATAACTTAAATTCATTATAAAAATTCAAACATATAACATTCAATCACAACATTTAAACATCTCAAATTATTAACTTCAATTGATTATTAAAACACAACATATTTCCATTAATATCAAAATTTACAAATCATCAATTATTGTCTTCATAATTATTTAATTAGAATGCAAAATATTGATAATATTATTATTATTACCACAACATTTTTTACTACATATACACCTTATTTACCTAACACTTCATAATACACACAAATGAATTCACTACCTTATTTACAAATTATTCGTCAAACTGTTCAATTGTTTCACACTTCATATGTCCAAGTCTGCAAGGTCATTACCAAAATTTATAATATTTAACAACGTACATTCACTGATTTTTTTAGTTCAGCCTCCATCGTCATATATATATCTAATATATTTGTAACATACATCATTGTTATCTACACACAATGTGTTATTATCATTATTATAATAATAATCCATTAACTCTACTCCATTCATCATGCCATTAATATATATAGGGTTATTCCCTATTAATATCTCATAAACCTTGTCAACATCAGTTATTATTGTCCAGTCTCCATCAGTATTATTGGTCAATGTCAGGTAAGTTGTTTTCTCATTTTTATATTCCTCTATTACGTCAGGTAAGTCATTATCGTTTATAAAAATATTATCAAAATAGTTCTCTATCTCTCTTTCGATAGGTAAGTATTTTATATGGTTCATCTTCACCACTTCTAATATTTTTCTCAATTCATCATAATTTCTTTTTAACTTATACAATTCTATTTCTCTATCTGCACACCACTCTCTATATAAATCTCTCTCACTCACATTAGTTAATATCTGATTAATGGTTACATTTAAGTCTTCTCTGACTTTAACTACTTCACGCTCATGTTCTGCTTGTTTATTTTTTAAACTAGTTACATTAATTATAATTGCATCAACTTGTTCAAGTTATTTCTGAATTCATCATTTATATTTTCTTGTATCTCACTTGCTCGTTTGATTTGTTCACACTCATTAATTATACATTGAACATTACAGTCCATGTTGTCATTTGGCTTTTTAATGTTATCATTAAATTTACTTGTCAATGTGTCAAATTTTTTATTTGTCTCAAGCATTTTCTCTTTTTGTTTTTCGTTAGTTATTTTTCTATCGTTTCTCATTTCGTCTTGTACCTTATTTATAACACTAGTCAGTTCATCTCTCATTCCAACAATAGTCTCATTCATACTTTCCAAACGGCTGTTCATATTTATTTCACTCGCTCTCAATTCGCTCCTCACATTCATGAACTCGTTATTTAAATCCGTAAGTTTAACATTTATATTATTTACTTCAACATTTATATTATTTACTTCTGATTTGATCTCAGTTTTCATTCCTGACATCATCTCCATCATCAATGCTAATTGGTTAAATATATTTACCCCCTTGTCTTTACTACCCCCCGCTACTACAGTTTCGTCTACATTTGTTTCAACACTTTCATCAACAAAATCATTGGTTGTTACCATATGATCTTGCGTAATATTTAAAATAGATTCTTCGACACTACTTTCACCTAAGTCTGCGTTTTTACTTCCCTCTGCCATTTTTCGACCCGTTTGTAAACTAATTTAATTTTTTAATTCACAAAGTCCATGTTATACGGGCGCCATTTAAAGCATTACGAGTTAATTAGAACTTATTTATATTGAAATTGATATTGCTCAGATATCTTTCGTGAACTTCCAGGGTCTCGTCAGGTGTACTCATTAGCAGAGAGAAACAGGTGAACGCAAATGACCAACACTTTTGGTTAACGAACACTTTTTATTTTATGTGACTAACTCCCATCTCGTCAGTTTCTTTTATACTATAATTTGAACATGAATATATTTGGCCACGAGGCTCAATTAATAGAACAACTCATTATTTAATTAGTTATTAACTAATAATAAAACAAAATGAATTTAATTACCATATAAAAACAACAAATCAAATGACTTTACTTACTATATACATAATTACGCAACCAGCACTTCTTGTTTAAATATATTCTCACATACACACGCAACACACACACAAAGTTACTTTTAGAGATCTCATTTTATGATTTAGAGTATTTTAGTAATTTTTGTATTGAATTTCAAATATATGGTGGTATTCAGCAGAATACTTAGCTGTTCGAAGAGTTGATCTGGAATCGTCCCCTCTGCATTGTTGTCTCGCACTTTTTGTTTTACACGGTTCTTATTGCCGAACAGTTATTACATTTTTGTTGGTCACCACACAGTCTGTTTATATTATTAATATGTAAATCATTTGGAGTTTTTTTTTAAAACACATTTTGAACTGCCGTATTTACATTTTAGGTGCGGGCGCCCACGATTTTTCGTTCCGGAACTTTTTATATGTACCACTCGCGCGAGTGTTGGAATGAGACTGCCGTTAGGCTACCGGCGCTATTTTATAACGTCGCCGGAGTTGTGTGACCAATTCTTATTGTGTTTATGTTCATATCACTACGCCAGCAGACTGTTTTGTTACATAACCGCATTCCACAACAAGGATCGTCTCTGACGTAAGATGGTCTGTTGTTGTTATATAACTTGTTGACTGGTTTTGTGTGTCATTGGTTGACCTTGGCACAATTCCAGCTTGTTGATGTTCTCGCTTGAGAAAATATTATTGAATAATTTTGACACCGCAGTGCTGCCACCGCCGCTACTACCAAAATACCTTTTTGTTTATGTTTGTCCCAAATATTCGAAAAAATGTTATTTACTTTATTTAAATTACCCCAGGTAGGCCAAAATGCCACATTACAATACCCCCTCAATGAGAGATTTTATGCCGAAGCATAAAAAATCTCATTGACACATTCATACTTGCTAGAGGGATCAGCCAGGATATGTCGCCACATTCCCCTGTATGGTTTACAAAAAATATAATCAACTCACCCTTGTTCCGGTGACTGTGACAGCACCTGAATGACAATACTGGACTTCTCTCTCGAGATCCCAACACCGTAGAGTCAGACAGATATTTAACGCCCCTGCTCTGACGCGCTGGCCAGCTCAGGTCCGCCGCCACAGCATCACCAAACTCTGAAACAACAAATCAAATATCAAATAGTGGCCTTATACAACACCATATCCCCAACTGATCTGTTTCCCCCTAGCGGTGCTGGTTTGCGGTAAGAAGCACTGGTTTTGTTTTTTACTTACTTCTAACATATTTAAAATTCCTAACCACAACAAGATATACATTTTAAAATTCTCTAATCTCATTCCGTCTACTTTCTCTTGTTAACTTTTATCCCAAAATTCAAAATTACTGCCCTGATTCCCATCAGAATTTAAATAAACATTTCCCATTACCACATTATACATCTCTGTCATCCCCAATTTGCATTTAAAATATTTAAATTCATAAAATAGTCTTACACTAACAAACACAATATAACATAAGAAAACATAGTACATTCATAATTCACATTGTTATTATTATCTCAAAATAAACAATTTATATTTAAAAGTTTACACACTTTACATCATTAAATTTGCATATAAAATCATAAAATTTACCTTTTAAACTCACTTTACTTTTATTAATTCGTTTCTCAAATTTTTTTTTTTAAATTAAAATTTATATTACATGACAATTCTAGTCTTGGTGGTGTTTTAACCTAATACATTTCTTTCTTAACTTTCCCTACCTTGATCTTCATTTACATAAAATACATAATGTGTGTATAAACAATAATAATAATTTATAATGATAGAATATAAAAAATGTCTGTTTATGTATGAAAATTATAATATCTATAAATACATCCATCATCACTCAGCTAGATAATACTTTTTTAATTGGGTCACATTGTAAGTTCCTTTTATTTCTCGAGTTTGCAAATCTACTAAAACATAAGCATTCTCCATTTTCATTTGGCTAACCTCATATGGACCGTCATACAGTAGGAAGAATTTCTTAAAATTTCAAAATTATTATTAACATTTATTTTTAACCTTTATGTTATTCCACAAACTAAACTATTTAAGATTTATTTATTCATTAATTGTTATTTAATTGAAATCTCCTACAATAACTTAAATTCATTATAAAAATTCAAACATATAACATTCAATCACAACATTTAAACATCTCAAATTATTAACTTCCATTGATTATTAAAACACAACATATTTCCATTAATATCAAAATTTACAAATCATCAATTATTGTCTTCATAATTATTTAATTAGAATGCAAAATATTGATAATATTATTATTATTACCACAACATTTTTTACTACATATACACCTTATTTACCTAACACTTCATAATACACACAAATGAATTCACTACCTTATTTACAAATTATTCGTCAAACTGTTCAATTGTTTCACACTTCATATGTCCAAGTCTGCAAGGTCATTACCAAAATTTATAATATTTAACAACGTACATTCACTGATTTTTTTAGTTCAGCCTCCATCGTCATATATATATCTAATATATTTGTAACATACATCATTGTTATCTACACACAATGTGTTATTATCATTATTATAATAATAATCCATTAACTCTACTCCATTCATCATGCCATTAATATATATAGGGTTATTCCCTATTAATATCTCATAAACCTTGTCAACATCAGTTATTATTGTCCAGTCTCCATCAGTATTATTGGTCAATGTCAGGTAAGTTGTTTTCTCATTTTTATATTCCTCTATTACGTCAGGTAAGTCATTATCGTTTATAAAAATATTATCAAAATAGTTCTCTATCTCTCTTTCGATAGGTAAGTATTTTATATGGTTCATCTTCACCACTTCTAATATTTTTCTCAATTCATCATAATTTCTTTTTAACTTATACAATTCTATTTCTCTATCTGCACACCACTCTCTATATAAATCTCTCTCACTCACATTAGTTAATATCTGATTAATGGTTACATTTAAGTCTTCTCTGACTTTAACTACTTCACGCTCATGTTCTGCTTGTTTATTTTTTAAACTAGTTACATTAATTATAATTGCATCAACCTGTTCAAGTTATTTCTGAATTCATCATTTATATTTTCTTGTATCTCACTTGCTCGTTTGATTTGTTCACACTCATTAATTATACATTGAACATTACAGTCCATGTTGTCATTTGGCTTTTTAATGTTATCATTAAATTTACTTGTCAATGTGTCAAATTTTTTATTTGTCTCAAGCATTTTCTCTTTTTCTTTTTCGTTAGTTATTTTGTTATGACAACAGTGTTGCCTTTGTCAGCCTTGGTTACGAGAGCACAGTTGTCTGACAGTTTGCGCTTTAAACCCGTTAAGATATTGCGTTCTTTATTATAATTATTAAAAGTACACGGAACCGAAGAATAAGTATTAGTATTCTGGTTTCTTATGATATTACTGAGCTTATTATTGATTAAAATCCGCGCCTCATCTTGGACTTTCTGGTCATCTATTGCTTTGACCACAGCTTCAGCATTTATAATTTCAGCAGCAATATGTTTATGGCTGAAGTTAGATTTTGAACGAGGTAGATTATAATTTAAGCCCTTTTTCAACAAATTAGATTCTTCTTCAGTTAGATCTATTGATGTTAAGTTCTGCAATCGTGGATAAAATTTATGTTTACAGGCAATGTTGTTGGCTTCCTGTTGTTGTCTCTCTAATAACCTTTGGAATTTGCTTGTTTGCTTGCTACGCATTTGATAAATAATTCGCTGTATGTCATTGTTTATGAAATCAAGATAGTTATCAAGCAAGGCCGGGTGTACGTCATTAAGTAATTGCAAATGTACTCTGTATAATCTTGAATTGCGATGGGATTTTTTCCTGTATAACGCTCTTAATTCTTCTTTAATTCTGTACAATTCTGCGTGCCTTTTAGTTTTAATATCAGCAAAGGATGAGCATTTAAATTTTATACGAGCGTAATTAGGTGTGATATTATTCTTCAGACAAGTTTTATTAAATCTGATATGTAAAATGGTCTTATGAAGCTGGATCTTAATATTCTGAAAATTACGTACTATATTTGCTCGACTTGCAATATTCATATTGTTAATGGAATAAATCCGCTTATAGTCCAAGCCACGTATTTTATAATCAACTAAACGCTATAACTCACCGTCTGTGGCTTAAGTAAATGTCTTTTATTCAATTGACATGTTTCGGGACACTTGTCCCATCATCAGAATATTTAAAAAGGTCTCTTTATACCATCTTACGATGGCACAGTCGTCAATATATTAAAAAATATTAAAACCACATAACACAAAACACAAACACATTACACAAAGTACGCACACGACAATTTTCGGTGTACACCACACGGTAACCGATAGCGCACTGGTTCATATTACACTCGTGTCGCGACAATATCGCAACGCAGTATCGTACAGGACATTAGATTTAAAGTTCAGCTGATCATTTAAAACATGTGGCCTGGTAACAGGATTATTATACGCTCTATATATCTCAAACTCCTCAAGGGCGTTCATGTAACGTCCTTTATTACAAAAGTGAAGGGGTATCAAGTTGGTATGAAAATTAGTATAGTTGTGATTTTCATCAATAAGATGTTTAGCGAATTTAGATTTTACATTTTCTGTGTTATGAAAATAAGTGGGTGGCTTATGTTCAACAAACCTCTTGAAAAAACCACGGCCCGTTTGGCCCACATAAAAAGCATCACAACTATTACATATTAATTTATAGATCCCTGTTTTCTTTTCAAGGACGGTTGGTTCCCGCGTACGAAGGCTATTTAAAATGTTATTTGTAGTCTTATATGTGACAACAACGTTTGACTTGTTTAAAACAGAAGACAGAATTCTAGGTAGAAAGCTCATGTATGGTATAGAAATGTATTTATACACACTGTCCCCAGGTGCCCTTAGCGTGTTTGCGATGTTTTTTCGTCTCATATGTTTTTTAAGGATATTATTTACTACCGTTTTTTTGTAGCCATTGGTGACTGCGATATGTTTAATTGTGTTTAGTTCGTCTTGATAATCCTTGTCGCTGAGGGGCAATGATAAGAGGCGGTTAACCATGCTGTGGAAAGCAGCCATTTTCTGCGATACCGGATGATAAGATGTGGCGTGTATTATAGTGTCAGTTGTAGTGGGTTTCCTATAAATATTAAACTCCAATTTATTAATATTTCTGGTGACCGTCAAATCAAGAAAATTTAATTTTCCACTGATCTCGTGCTCCAGTGTAAACTGTATATTGTTATTAATACTGTTTAAATATGTGTGTAGCCTATCTATTTGTCTATGTGTGCCTTTATAGATCAAAAAGGTGTCGTCAACATACCGGCCATAAAATATTATGTTGTCATTGTACACACTATTGGAAAAAATAAAGGAGTTTTCGAAATGGTTTAAGTACACTTCAGCAAGGAGGCCAGAGAGTGGAGAACCCATTGCCACACCATCATGTTGGCTAAAGAATTGCTTGTCATGCGTGAAATAATTCTGGTTAAGAATCACCTCCAAAAGATCCATCAATTCATTAATACTTTCAACATTCAATTTATTAGTATTGACGAGGTTATTTCTCAAAATTTGTAAAGTATCAGCAACCGGTATATTCGTATATAAATTAACAATATCAAACGAAACTAGCTTATGATGAGGTTCGATCTTTAGATCCTTCACTTTATTGACAAAATCGATATTAATGGTTATACAGTGACTATTAACTATGTTTATGTTACGTTTAATGATGTTTACCAATTTCTTAGCTGTTTTATAACCAGGTGCAGTAGTGAAGTTAATTAACGGTCTTATCGGAACACCAGTCTTATGTAATTTTGGTAACCCTGTCAATGTGGGTGCCCTTGAATTGATGGGCTTTAACGATCGTCTAGTTCGCTCATCAAACAAATGCACACTCCTATTTATGCCCCGATTTAGACACTTGACGTGTTGTGCAGTAGGGTCCGAGTTTAATTTCTCAATGTTGTTGTTAGCGATAAAATTCCGTATCTTATCAGTATAATCACTATTGTCCATAATGACAACAGTGTTGCCTTTGTCAGCCTTGGTTACGAGAGCACAGTTGTCTGACAGTTTGCGCTTTAAACCCGTTAAGATATTGCGTTCTTTATTATAATTATTAAAAGTACACGGAACCGAAGAATAAGTATTAGTATTCTGGTTTCTTATGATATTACTGAGCTTATTATTGATTAAAATCCGCGCCTCATCTTGGACTTTCTGGTCATCTATTGCTTTGACCACAGCTTCAGCATTTATAATTTCAGCAGCAATATGTTTATGGCTGAAGTTAGATTTTGAACGAGGTAGATTATAATTTAAGCCCTTTTTCAACAAATTAGATTCTTCTTCAGTTAGATCTATTGATGTTAAGTTCTGCAATCGTGGATAAAATTTATGTTTACAGGCAATGTTGTTGGCTTCCTGTTGTTGTCTCTCTAATAACCTTTGGAATTTGCTTGTTTGCTTGCTACGCATTTGATAAATAATTCGCTGTATGTCATTGTTTATGAAATCAAGATAGTTATCAAGCAAGGCCGGGTGTACGTCATTAAGTAATTGCAAATGTACTCTGTATAATCTTGAATTGCGATGGGATTTTTTCCTGTATAACGCTCTTAATTCTTCTTTAATTCTGTACAATTCTGCGTGCCTTTTAGTTTTAATATCAGCAAAGGATGAGCATTTAAATTTTATACGAGCGTAATTAGGTGTGATATTATTCTTCAGACAAGTTTTATTAAATCTGATATGTAAAATGGTCTTATGAAGCTGGATCTTAATATTCTGAAAATTACGTACTATATTTGCTCGACTTGCAATATTCATATTGTTAATGGAATAAATCCGCTTATAGTCCAAGCCACGTATTTTATAATCAACTAAACGCTATAACTCACCGTCTGTGGCTTAAGTAAATGTCTTTTATTCAATTGACATGTTTCGGGACACTTGTCCCATCATCAGAATATTTAAAAAGGTCTCTTTATACCATCTTACGATGGCACAGTCGTCAATATATTAAAAAATATTAAAACCACATAACACAAAACACAAACACATTACACAAAGTACGCACACGACAATTTTCGGTGTACACCACACGGTAACCGATAGCGCACTGGTTCATATTACACTCGTGTCGCGACAATATCGCAACGCAGTATCGTACAGGACATTAGATTTAAAGTTCAGCTGATCATTTAAAACATGTGGCCTGGTAACAGGATTATTATACGCTCTATATATCTCAAACTCCTCAAGGGCGTTCATGTAACGTCCTTTATTACAAAAGTGAAGGGGTATCAAGTTGGTATGAAAATTAGTATAGTTGTGATTTTCATCAATAAGATGTTTAGCGAATTTAGATTTTACATTTTCTGTGTTATGAAAATAAGTGGGTGGCTTATGTTCAACAAACCTCTTGAAAAAACCACGGCCCGTTTGGCCCACATAAAAAGCATCACAACTATTACATATTAATTTATAGATCCCTGTTTTCTTTTCAAGGACGGTTGGTTCCCGCGTACGAAGGCTATTTAAAATGTTATTTGTAGTCTTATATGTGACAACAACGTTTGACTTGTTTAAAACAGAAGACAGAATTCTAGGTAGAAAGCTCATGTATGGTATAGAAATGTATTTATACACACTGTCCCCAGGTGCCCTTAGCGTGTTTGCGATGTTTTTTCGTCTCATATGTTTTTTAAGGATATTATTTACTACCGTTTTTTTGTAGCCATTGGTGACTGCGATATGTTTAATTGTGTTTAGTTCGTCTTGATAATCCTTGTCGCTGAGGGGCAATGATAAGAGGCGGTTAACCATGCTGTGGAAAGCAGCCATTTTCTGCGATACCGGATGATAAGATGTGGCGTGTATTATAGTGTCAGTTGTAGTGGGTTTCCTATAAATATTAAACTCCAATTTATTAATATTTCTGGTGACCGTCAAATCAAGAAAATTTAATTTTCCACTGACCTCGTGCTCCAGTGTAAACTGTATATTGTTATTAATACTGTTTAAATATGTGTGTAGCCTATCTATTTGTCTATGTGTGCCTTTATAGATCAAAAAGGTGTCGTCAACATACCGGCCATAAAATATTATGTTGTCATTGTACACACTATTGGAAAAAATAAAGGAGTTTTCGAAATGGTTTAAGTACACTTCAGCAAGGAGGCCAGAGAGTGGAGAACCCATTGCCACACCATCATGTTGGCTAAAGAATTGCTTGTCATGCGTGAAATAATTCTGGTTAAGAATCACCTCCAAAAGATCCATCAATTCATTAATACTTTCAACATTCAATTTATTAGTATTGACGAGGTTATTTCTCAAAATTTGTAAAGTATCAGCAACCGGTATATTCGTATATAAATTAACAATATCAAACGAAACTAGCTTATGATGAGGTTCGATCTTTAGATCCTTCACTTTATTGACAAAATCGATATTAATGGTTATACAGTGACTATTAACTATGTTTATGTTACGTTTAATGATGTTTACCAATTTCTTAGCTGTTTTATAACCAGGTGCAGTAGTGAAGTTAATTAACGGTCTTATCGGAACACCAGTCTTATGTAATTTTGGTAACCCTGTCAATGTGGGTGCCCTTGAATTGATGGGCTTTAACGATCGTCTAGTTCGCTCATCAAACAAATGCACACTCCTATTTATGCCCCGATTTAGACACTTGACGTGTTGTGCAGTAGGGTCCGAGTTTAATTTCTCAATGTTGTTGTTAGCGATAAAATTCCGTATCTTATCAGTATAATCACTATTGTCCATAATGACAACAGTGTTGCCTTTGTCAGCCTTGGTTACGAGAGCACAGTTGTCTGACAGTTTGCGCTTTAAACCCGTTAAGATATTGCGTTCTTTATTATAATTATTAAAAGTACACGGAACCGAAGAATAAGTATTAGTATTCTGGTTTCTTATGATATTACTGAGCTTATTATTGATTAAAATCCGCGCCTCATCTTGGACTTTCTGGTCATCTATTGCTTTGACCACAGCTTCAGCATTTATAATTTCAGCAGCAATATGTTTATGGCTGAAGTTAGATTTTGAACGAGGTAGATTATAATTTAAGCCCTTTTTCAACAAATTAGATTCTTCTTCAGTTAGATCTATTGATGTTAAGTTCTGCAATCGTGGATAAAATTTATGTTTACAGGCAATGTTGTTGGCTTCCTGTTGTTGTCTCTCTAATAACCTTTGGAATTTGCTTGTTTGCTTGCTACGCATTTGATAAATAATTCGCTGTATGTCATTGTTTATGAAATCAAGATAGTTATCAAGCAAGGCCGGGTGTACGTCATTAAGTAATTGCAAATGTACTCTGTATAATCTTGAATTGCGATGGGATTTTTTCCTGTATAACGCTCTTAATTCTTCTTTAATTCTGTACAATTCTGCGTGCCTTTTAGTTTTAATATCAGCAAAGGATGAGCATTTAAATTTTATACGAGCGTAATTAGGTGTGATATTATTCTTCAGACAAGTTTTATTAAATCTGATATGTAAAATGGTCTTATGAAGCTGGATCTTAATATTCTGAAAATTACGTACTATATTTGCTCGACTTGCAATATTCATATTGTTAATGGAATAAATCCGCTTATAGTCCAAGCCACGTATTTTATAATCAACTAAACGCTATAACTCACCGTCTGTGGCTTAAGTAAATGTCTTTTATTCAATTGACATGTTTCGGGACACTTGTTCCATCATCAGAATATTTAAAAAGGTCTCTTTATACCATCTTACGATGGCACAGTCGTCAATATATTAAAAAATATTAAAACCACATAACACAAAACACAAACACATTACACAAAGTACGCACACGACAATTTTCGGTGTACACCACACGGTAACCGATAGCGCACTGGTTCATATTACACTCGTGTCGCGACAATATCGCAACGCAGTATCGTACAGGACATTAGATTTAAAGTTCAGCTGATCATTTAAAACATGTGGCCTGGTAACAGGATTATTATACGCTCTATATATCTCAAACTCCTCAAGGGCGTTCATGTAACGTCCTTTATTACAAAAGTGAAGGGGTATCAAGTTGGTATGAAAATTAGTATAGTTGTGATTTTCATCAATAAGATGTTTAGCGAATTTAGATTTTACATTTTCTGTGTTATGAAAATAAGTGGGTGGCTTATGTTCAACAAACCTCTTGAAAAAACCACGGCCCGTTTGGCCCACATAAAAAGCATCACAACTATTACATATTAATTTATAGATCCCTGTTTTCTTTTCAAGGACGGTTGGTTCCCGCGTACGAAGGCTATTTAAAATGTTATTTGTAGTCTTATATGTGACAACAACGTTTGACTTGTTTAAAACAGAAGACAGAATTCTAGGTAGAAAGCTCATGTATGGTATAGAAATGTATTTATACACACTGTCCCCAGGTGCCCTTAGCGTGTTTGCGATGTTTTTTCGTCTCATATGTTTTTTAAGGATATTATTTACTACCGTTTTTTTGTAGCCATTGGTGACTGCGATATGTTTAATTGTGTTTAGTTCGTCTTGATAATCCTTGTCGCTGAGGGGCAATGATAAGAGGCGGTTAACCATGCTGTGGAAAGCAGCCATTTTCTGCGATACCGGATGATAAGATGTGGCGTGTATTATAGTGTCAGTTGTAGTGGGTTTCCTATAAATATTAAACTCCAATTTATTAATATTTCTGGTGACCGTCAAATCAAGAAAATTTAATTTTCCACTGACCTCGTGCTCCAGTGTAAACTGTATATTGTTATTAATACTGTTTAAATATGTGTGTAGCCTATCTATTTGTCTATGTGTGCCTTTATAGATCAAAAAGGTGTCGTCAACATACCGGCCATAAAATATTATGTTGTCATTGTACACACTATTGGAAAAAATAAAGGAGTTTTCGAAATGGTTTAAGTACACTTCAGCAAGGAGGCCAGAGAGTGGAGAACCCATTGCCACACCATCATGTTGGCTAAAGAATTGCTTGTCATGCGTGAAATAATTCTGGTTAAGAATCACCTCCAAAAGATCCATCAATTCATTAATACTTTCAACATTCAATTTATTAGTATTGACGAGGTTATTTCTCAAAATTTGTAAAGTATCAGCAACCGGTATATTCGTATATAAATTAACAATATCAAACGAAACTAGCTTATGATGAGGTTCGATCTTTAGATCCTTCACTTTATTGACAAAATCGATATTAATGGTTATACAGTGACTATTAACTATGTTTATGTTACGTTTAATGATGTTTACCAATTTCTTAGCTGTTTTATAACCAGGTGCAGTAGTGAAGTTAATTAACGGTCTTATCGGAACACCAGTCTTATGTAATTTTGGTAACCCTGTCAATGTGGGTGCCCTTGAATTGATGGGCTTTAACGATCGTCTAGTTCGCTCATCAAACAAATGCACACTCCTATTTATGCCCCGATTTAGACACTTGACGTGTTGTGCAGTAGGGTCCGAGTTTAATTTCTCAATGTTGTTGTTAGCGATAAAATTCCGTATCTTATCAGTATAATCACTATTGTCCATAATGACAACAGTGTTGCCTTTGTCAGCCTTGGTTACGAGAGCACAGTTGTCTGACAGTTTGCGCTTTAAACCCGTTAAGATATTGCGTTCTTTATTATAATTATTAAAAGTACACGGAACCGAAGAATAAGTATTAGTATTCTGGTTTCTTATGATATTACTGAGCTTATTATTGATTAAAATCCGCGCCTCATCTTGGACTTTCTGGTCATCTATTGCTTTGACCACAGCTTCAGCATTTATAATTTCAGCAGCAATATGTTTATGGCTGAAGTTAGATTTTGAACGAGGTAGATTATAATTTAAGCCCTTTTTCAACAAATTAGATTCTTCTTCAGTTAGATCTATTGATGTTAAGTTCTGCAATCGTGGATAAAATTTATGTTTACAGGCAATGTTGTTGGCTTCCTGTTGTTGTCTCTCTAATAACCTTTGGAATTTGCTTGTTTGCTTGCTACGCATTTGATAAATAATTCGCTGTATGTCATTGTTTATGAAATCAAGATAGTTATCAAGCAAGGCCGGGTGTACGTCATTAAGTAATTGCAAATGTACTCTGTATAATCTTGAATTGCGATGGGATTTTTTCCTGTATAACGCTCTTAATTCTTCTTTAATTCTGTACAATTCTGCGTGCCTTTTAGTTTTAATATCAGCAAAGGATGAGCATTTAAATTTTATACGAGCGTAATTAGGTGTGATATTATTCTTCAGACAAGTTTTATTAAATCTGATATGTAAAATGGTCTTATGAAGCTGGATCTTAATATTCTGAAAATTACGTACTATATTTGCTCGACTTGCAATATTCATATTGTTAATGGAATAAATCCGCTTATAGTCCAAGCCACGTATTTTATAATCAACTAAACGCTATAACTCACCGTCTGTGGCTTAAGTAAATGTCTTTTATTCAATTGACATGTTTCGGGACACTCGTCCCATCATCAGAATATTTAAAAAGGTCTCTTTATACCATCTTACGATGGCACAGTCGTCAATATATTAAAAAATATTAAAACCACATAACACAAAACACAAACACATTACACAAAGTACGCACACGACAATTTTCGGTGTACACCACACGGTAACCGATAGCGCACTGGTTCATATTACACTCGTGTCGCGACAATATCGCAACGCAGTATCGTACAGGACATTAGATTTAAAGTTCAGCTGATCATTTAAAACATGTGGCCTGGTAACAGGATTATTATACGCTCTATATATCTCAAACTCCTCAAGGGCGTTCATGTAACGTCCTTTATTACAAAAGTGAAGGGGTATCAAGTTGGTATGAAAATTAGTATAGTTGTGATTTTCATCAATAAGATGTTTAGCGAATTTAGATTTTACATTTTCTGTGTTATGAAAATAAGTGGGTGGCTTATGTTCAACAAACCTCTTGAAAAAACCACGGCCCGTTTGGCCCACATAAAAAGCATCACAACTATTACATATTAATTTATAGATCCCTGTTTTCTTTTCAAGGACGGTTGGTTCCCGCGTACGAAGGCTATTTAAAATGTTATTTGTAGTCTTATATGTGACAACAACGTTTGACTTGTTTAAAACAGAAGACAGAATTCTAGGTAGAAAGCTCATGTATGGTATAGAAATGTATTTATACACACTGTCCCCAGGTGCCCTTAGCGTGTTTGCGATGTTTTTTCGTCTCATATGTTTTTTAAGGATATTATTTACTACCGTTTTTTTGTAGCCATTGGTGACTGCGATATGTTTAATTGTGTTTAGTTCGTCTTGATAATCCTTGTCGCTGAGGGGCAATGATAAGAGGCGGTTAACCATGCTGTGGAAAGCAGCCATTTTCTGCGATACCGGATGATAAGATGTGGCGTGTATTATAGTGTCAGTTGTAGTGGGTTTCCTATAAATATTAAACTCCAATTTATTAATATTTCTGGTGACCGTCAAATCAAGAAAATTTGGAGGAGGCGAAATTCATGCAAGAGTAATAAACAAAGTGAATACTAACTAATTATACCTGAGGAATCCAAATTAAATGGTGATATACATTGAAAACCAGTGGCTGAAAACATTCTGAGGATCCAATATAGTTCGGCCTACTTCCAGTAGACAATTAGAAAATACTCCAAACGAAAAGGAAATAATAACGCAAGACGTACCTCATCACAGAATAAAACTTCAATCCAGTAAGGACAACACGGAGCGAGGTAATATAAACATTTTTTCATAATAAGTCCAGAAGAAAACTCGTTTTTTAACAGTGAAATAGAACAAAAAATATTCATTTTATCATATGTTTCTTTCAAAGTAAACAAGTACATGCTGCTCTCTTACGGCAATTCCGGAAACTACGTAATATTTGAAAAATAAACAAAATTATTTATTAATTTTTTGATATTTGTAAAGCGTAGCAATTATCCATTTCTGACACTCTCATAACACAAAGAATTCACCCTGAACCCTGGGGAATTACTAAGAATTATGTAATAACTGATGTATTTTATTATAGCGTAATATTGGGTAAATAACAACATATATGTTTTGTTCCTTAGACAGATCTATGTTTACTCGGTAAAGTCGAGTTGATGTTTTTTTTCAAAAAAGATTAATTGTGATACCTATATTTTGGTGGCAGGAGACAAAAGTCAATAATCAATAAAGCAATATTATTGAAAATTAATATTGAATTATAACGTGTTATAATTTATTGTAGTGGGTAGTTAAAGAAAATTTCAGCACAACATACAGAAGAAATCGTCACAACTGAGGGGCAATAATGATACTTACTCTCTCTTCTGCATAAGGCTGAACAAATTACCTCCTTGACCCCAAATCACACACTTTCGATTTCTTTTAGATTGAGTAAAACAAGATAAACAAAATCCTTTATTTATACCTTTTAAAACGTCAGTTAGTATAATTCAAAAGTGACGCATACTGCGTGAGGCATATAATAACACTTTTGCAAGTGCACACCTCACATTAAGCGCACGTTACAGAATTGGCGAACCCAACATTTGGGGCTTGACTAAAGGTGTACGTTTCGCTAAAGTGCCTCACATAGAAAAAGCGGTACATTACAGAAATGACGACTCCAACGTGGGGCTTAAACGAAAACGAGGATGCCTAAGTAGGACGTTACAGAAATGGCGCTCAACGTAAAAGGGCGGTAATTAGAAAAGAATTTCGATATTTAATAAAAAAGATATATCAAAAAATCTAATTATCGTTGGCAGTTATGAGAAAACAAGAAATGCCTAATACCCGAGGAAAATCGAAGAAGAGGGCAGAAGAAAAGGAGATTGAAGAAGGTGGACAGGAACAAGAAATAGAGTTAGTCACGGACAGTGAAATGGACCAACAGACAGGTGATACAGAAGAAACCGAAGTAGTTATGGATACGGAAAAGGAAATAGTGGAAGAGGATGCCCAAGGGGACCAACCAGATAAATCCACCCAAAAAGAAGACATGAGCATGCAGGAGATGTTGAGAATTATTATGGAAAGCAATAAACAAACCAATGATAAAATAGACGAAAAATTTAGGAAACAGGAGGAACAAAATAAGGAGAATTTTAAGAAACAGGAGAAAAAATTTGACAAAATAGATGAAAATTTTAGAAAACAGGAGGAAAACTTAAAACAAACCATGAATGAACAATACCATGAACTGAAGGAAGCGGTTGAAGGGCAAAGAGAAGAGATGAATGCAAAATTTGAAGAGAATAATAGGAATTTAAAACAATTTGAGTGTAAAATGGAGAATGTCAATAAGGAGATATGGAAAACTTTCGGAGAGAAGTTTGAAAATGTTAATACGCGTGTCCAAAAAGTAGATACATACCAAGAGGAGACAAATAAACAAATGGACCATAGTTCCAATAATTTGGATGAAACATTGGACAGCACTTCAGAAGGTATTAAAGTAAGTCCGAATACAGAAGAGAGGAGGAAGGAAATAGAAATTACAGAATACCAAGGTGTAATGCCATCTGAAAATAAAAATAGCCACAACAAAAAGGATGTTCAAACCGTGGAAAAGAAGACCAAGGAAATAATAAAAACAAGTAGAAAGAGAAAAATAAATACCAAGGAAGAATGGGAGATGATTACCGGTGGATTAATTAATGTATTCAACCTTCCAATTAACGAACAGAGGGAGTTAATTAAGTTTACATCCCAGTTAAATGTGTCAACGATGGAAGTGTATCAGACAATATCAGCCGTATCTTCAAGACGGAAGACAAGATGCAAATATTGGGCAAATAATCCAGAGGTAAAAGGGAATGAAATGAGATTAAATATAAGCAACTATGTTATGTTAGAGGAGGTACAATACTGGTTAGTTAAAAAGGAACGAATTATAACAGAAGACCGGTACTTAAGTGAAAGTTTCATGGCAGCAAAGTGGGAGAGCCGGATGGTAAGAAGATTATCAAGGAGAGAATTAATTACGAACACCACAGCAATCCGAGAACATGGAGTACCTGAAATAATGGACCACGGTTAAACAGACTCCAAACAAACCAGAAAAAAGGGACGGATTTTATGGATACAGGACCAAGCAACCCATTGTAAACTAAAAACCCCAAAATTCAAAAAGTGTGTAAGTACAACTTACTTAAGATATTTTGCAACCATTAGAATTAATAAAAAGCACGTAAGGACATCTTACTCAAGTTATTTTGAAACCATATAATTTAACAAACAACAAACCACCAAGAAAAAGAGAACAGATGATTAAATAATATTTATAAAGAACTGATTTAAAATGGACTAATAGGAAAAATAATATTTTGATGGTAACAAAAGAAGAATAAATAAATAAACAATTGATGGTAATGTGCTCAGATGAGAAGGTACAATAAGAAGAATAACGAATAATTTAATGACTCCAATGAAACTGAAGGAGGATGATAATTAATACAATAATTAGAATTTCTCGGAATTGAAGATTTTATAAGAAGAAATGATACGGAGACATATGTCACAAGAAGTAAAGTCAAAATAATTTTAACATAAGGCCTATCAATGATGTTATATGCTATTAGTAAATGGAAAAGAAGAAGGAATCCAGGAGAAGAAGAAATATATAAATAAATACAAACAGCTACAGTATGAAGAATCCCAAAAGTGTTTGGTACTAGTCGCTAATTGACTACTACTTATAATTTTTTTATTTTTATTGTATTGACCGTAGAAATGTTCCGGCAATAATTTTTATGAGCAGGGATGATGTTCCCCTGGTCTCAGAAGGTGTAAGGATGGACAGCGGTGTATGGACCCAGAGTGGCCACCCGACTGGAACCACCGCACAGGATAGGGAAATTGAATATTTAAGGGATAATAATTATAAAATAGCTGAAAAGAGTGATATTAGATTCCATAATTATAGATGAAGAAAATAGAAGGAAGATAGCAGACAGAAGCTTAATTGATAAAGCGAATTTATAGAAGTAAATAGAAATGAGTGTTAAAACAAGTTTAATATGATTAGTGTGACCAGTCCTTATCAAATAAAATGTGGAAGTACCACTACCCAGAAATGAATAATTGATGAATTTGCCTCCAAGAGAGAGAGAGAGTATAGTAAGAAAATAGCAATTACCACCAGTCGGAATTACCAGAGTGTATAATCAGTCGGAAATGAAACACTATTATGAAAACAAAGTCAAGACCATTAGGAGACTTGAACAAATCAACAATTTATTTCTATCAACGAGTTGAACTAAAATAAATTTGTTCTAGTGGGGGGGCTTTATGTAACGGTACATAACCTGGTCCCAATAAAGTAAATCATGAGAATAAAAGTCAGAAATGGGTAAAACTAAAGCTCGCTCAAAATTTAATTATATCACTCAACATAATAAACAATTCGAGTGGTATATAGTGCGAAGTGAGTTCTAGTGTACCCATGGAGGTGAAAAACCAAAGTGAAATTAATGTATTACCAAACTGTGCTGTATGTTTTGGATAGGATAAAACTATGGAAGTAGTATGTAATAATACTAATTGATTTTTGTAATTTTATTTATTTATTGTAATTTATATTGTATGGACCACAATTTGTTATACCCAAGTTAATATTATATTGTTTCAAATAATTGTATTAGATTGTAAGAAAACCCAGGGTTAATTTTAAAAGACATAAAAATTTTAACTACCAAAGATAATATAAAATTAAAATAATCCTATGAAGGAAATGGCAACAGGAAGTAGTACCGGGTATGAACACTATTCGAGACTAAATAAATAATATATAAATTTATTTAATGATAATAAAATGATAAAATATTTATATACAATGTCATAAAAAAATTAACCAAAACATATTATGTAAATTAAATTAGTAAAGAAACCGGAATGGAAGGGAATTATTTTTCCATAAATAAAATATAAATTTATAATAATCACAAACTGCCTACATAATAAAAATACTATGTGTTACTAAGAGTGATGAAAAATAACAAGTATTGTTAATAAGATATAAAATTTTGAACTAAACCGGAGAGTTGAAGAAACGATGCGACAAAAATTATAAGAAATAACCTTTTTTGGACGTTGGAGGAGGCGAAATTCACGCAAGAGTAATAAACAAAGTGAATACTAACTAATTATACCTGAGGAATCCAAATTAAATGGTGATATACATTGAAAACCAGTGGCTGAAAACATTCTGAGGATCCAATATAGTTCGGCCTACTTCCAGTAGACAATTAGAAAATACTCCAAACGAAAAGGAAATAATAATGCAAGACGTACCTCATCACAGAATAAAACTTCAATCCAGTAAGGACAACACGGAGCGAGGTAATATAAACATTTTTTCATAATAAGTCCAGAAGAAAACTCGTTTTTTAACAGTGAAATAGAACAAAAAATATTCATTTTATCATATGTTTCTTTCAAAGTAAACAAATACATGCTGCTCTCTTACGGCAATTCCGGAAACTACGTAATATTTGAAAAATAAACAAAATTATTTATTAATTTTTTGATATTTGTAAAGCGTAGCAATTATCCATTTCTGACACTCTCATAACACAAAGAATTCACCCTGAACCCTGGGGAATTACTAAGAATTATGTAATAACTGATGTATTTTATTATAGCGTAATATTGGGTAAATAACAACATATATGTTTTGTTCCTTAGACAGATCTATGTTTACTCGGTAAAGTCGAGATGATGTTTTTTTTTTCAAAAAAGATTAATTGTGATACCTATATTTTGGTGGCAGGAGACAAAAGTCAATAATCAATAAAGCAATATTATTGAAAATTAATATTGAATTATAACGTGTTATAATTTATTGTAGTGGGTAGTTAAAGAAAATTTCAGCACAACATACAGAAGAAATCGTCACAACTGAGGGGCAATAATGATACTTACTCTCTCTTCTGCATAAGGCTGAACAAATTACCTCCTTGACCCCAAATCACACACTTTCGATTTCTTTTAGATTGAGTAAAACAAGATAAACAAAATCCTTTATTTATACCTTTTAAAACGTCAGTTAGTATAATTCAAAAGTGACGCATACTGCGTGAGGCATATAATAACACTTTCGCAAGTGCACACCTCACATTAAGCGCACGTTACAGAATTGGCGAACCCAACATTTGGGGCTTGACTAAAGGTGTACGTTTCGCTAAAGTGCCTCACATAGAAACAGCGGTACGTTACAATAATAAGAAGATCGAGAAGAGAAAGGGAATCAGTCTGGTCATCAAGAAATTATTATGTACTATTTGAAGTCATTTAACCTCAAATGGGTTTGTAAAAGCAGAAAACAGCTGATGTCACGAGTGGAAAAAATTTGAATAACCCGATTGTATACAAAGAGAGTAATTTTCTTTGATTCTCTTTACTCTCTCTCCTACCTACTTTCAAACAACGGTATTGATTTAATACAGACAAATTTAAGAAAATCTTTCAATATTCTTTAATAATCACACACACTCGATTTTAAAGGCATATAACACCAAAAGATAACAAATTTTGTAACCAATAAAGACGCGAGAGAGCCACTCCAGTTAATCGCGAGACGTTACAAAATATATTGTAACGATAAGACTCTGTCGTCTTTGTAAAAGTTGTTTCGTATGTTCGCCTCACACAAGTGGTCGTTACTTATATGTTGCGCTGACAATGTCCATAGCAATCTCTCGAATTACCAGTACACGCGAGTGGGAACCTTACCTGTTCTTCAATAGGTGTTCATTTTTGTTTTTGTTATCTTTATTCTCAGGTAACAATACACTTTTGTCTTCTTTATTCTCTATTTCCTCCTCCTTCTCTTTTATTTTCTGAGTTACCGGATCCCTGTTCTTATTCAACGTTTCTTCGATACCTTCAGAAGTGCTGTCTAGTGTTTCATTCAATTGTGTGAAACCACTATCTATTGTTTCATTAAGTTGATCTGCTTTGTAATTGGTTTCTTCCCATTTCTTATTCATCCCCGTTTTTGTCTGCTTGACTTCTTCACTATACCCTATTAGTATATATCTTAATTCTTCTTTATTCTTCTCACTACTTTTTTGGATGTCCTCCGTTAATTGCTGTATTTGGGTTTCTTGGTTTCTCTTCAAGGTCTCATGGTTGCTTTCCATCTTATTATTCAGAAGTTCTATGTCCTCCTTAAGTTGTTTCTTTAATTCTCCACTGTTTCTGTCCAGTTTTTCGTTTACGAATTCCCTGTCTTCCTTCCTTTGTTCTCTAGTTTCTTTCTTCAATTGGTCTATTTTTCCATCGAATTTTTTGTCTATTTTTTCATTAGTTTCCTCCTGGTTTCTGTTTAATTGTTCCACCATAACCCTCATAAATTCCTGGAAATTCGTGTCCATCGATTGGGTTGGTCTGTCTGGTTGGTCACCGACTACTACTTCTACTTCCGGTTCTGGTTGGGTTGGGTTGTCTGGTTGGTCCCCTTGTGCATCTTCTTCGATCATTTCTTCAATCATTTCCATTTCTTCTTCGTCGGTACCCTCAGTTCCCTTCTTAGATTTTCCCCTTGTAACCATGGAATGTTTCATATTTTTTCGTAACCGCCGCTAGTCTTCAATTCTAGCCTCACTAGTTGGTCGCCAATCTATAACGAGTCGATGACGTCCGCCTTGTTTAAGCCCCGCGATGGAAGCCAATCTGTAACGATAAGACTCTGTCGTCACACAAGTGTGTTTCGTGCGTTCGCCTCACACGAGTTGTCGTTACTTATATGTTGCGCTGACGATGTCCGTAGCAATCTCTCGAATTACCAGTACACGCGAGTGGGAACCTTACCTGTTCTTCAATAGGTGTTCATTAATCCCGAGTGGCGCCAAATTGTCTAACTAAAAACAATTAAATAAAAAATAGGACGATTGAGCGTTCTTAGCTAGGACGGTATGTTGAATTCAAATTTACTCCCGCCACCAGTGCGAATTTCTTAATCTAGCTGTTAGTTCGCCGAGTTTCCGACGTGAGCGCTTACCGTCACCTTTGCTGTTTGCTAAAATACACAAATAATATAATATACTTTCCTATGGAAAAAAGAACAGTGGTTACAACTCTGTACTAGTTTATTAATTTGCGATTAGTATTTATTCAGTAAGATATAAAATTATATTTTGTTATTCAACAAATTTGCACCGGCAATTATTATAAGACAAAAATCTCAAGGTTCGGCGATGTGACTCTGGACGAATTATTCAGTCAGACATGGCGACTGCAACAGTTTGTTTACTATTAATCTCGTTCAGATTCTGGATTCTTGTGATTACAAAAAAATATCAATTCGATTACAATAAAGTACACTACCTTACATTAATTGTACTTATATAATATTATGTGTAATTATAATTTGTTCCTGAAGTGTTATAAAGTGTGTTTCAAAAGTTCGTAATTTTCATACAGGTTATTTTTTCTAGTTAACATAAGTTTAGTGTTTTATATTTCAACTAATCTTTGAAAGAAATAATATCATCAGTTTATAGTGAGAGTTCAAAGTGTTGTGAGAAAACTTTAAAGAGAATGTAATTCATAAATTCGGGTAACTCAGCAATACTTATCAAATCAGTTGACTTGAGGTGTAATGTCATTCAGTTAAAATGGGTTGTTGTCCTCGATAGTCATCCATCTTCAAACATCTTGGGATTTAAGTACGCCTAGCTTCTTTTTCGTATTAGTTGGTTTAAATTTATTAATTTAGAAATTATTAATCAGGTATTAGGCATCAGTTGAATGTCCTTATCTTCTTACTTCTTCATTTTTTCAAATTTGGATTACTTTTTAACATTTTATATTAAAATTTTGGTCATTCACGGCTTGGCGTCTATTCCTGTTGATCGTCAATAATGGAATAATAGTTTCTAACAGAAAATTCATAAATAACGTTCAGTTGTCATGGTAACTGATTGACTCTAATTGGCTGAACTTGACTTAAGCCCATTGTTATCATATTTGAATTTTTATTCAAACTGACTGTATATCTTGTAATTGCTATTATTCTTCTGTCTTCTTATTTACGTATGCGATATTATCACAACTGTTCGTATTTTCTTTCAAAGATCATTTTGACATCCCACAAAGCTGGGTTTGCTTATGTATTATTGTTTGAACAATTATGCTGATATTGTCTAATTACATTTCTTTCTAATTTTATGTCCTTAATTTACCATTTTATCTTTTCATATGATTCATTAATTATCCTTGACTAGTTACTTGCCTTGGATTTGCTAACAATAGGCTATCTTTTCTTAATTTATACAAATTACATATTAATTTACACTTATACATGTTTTGTTTTACTAATAACTTTCTTTTACATTCGTTATTTACTGGTTTCTTTTTCATTATTATATTTGAGTGTAACATTTCTCCTTTTTCTGTTCTATATTATTTGTTTGGGTCTTTTCATTTCTTCTCATTTTATTTCATTTATTTTGTTTTTCCCCTTCTAATTTTGTTTCATTTTATTTGGTCAATCACTTGGGTTGGGTCATGTAGTCGTTTGTCGCGTCATCGTCATTTTATTTCTGTAGTTTAAACATTTTATATAGTTGATTCGTCGTTTTTTCCCTGGTATTGGGGTGGCTTATTTGTGTTGTAACATAATGCCTCTCCTTTAAAATTAATCATTTTGATAAAACACTAGCATAGTTTTTTATGAAATTATCAGTTATATTTAATTTTTTCCCTTTTCTTCTTGCTTATTTCTTCTTTCTTGTTTCTCTTCTTACTTGTTCCACTCCATTTTATTTAGATCTGTTTTTACTTATTTCCATTAGTGCGTTCTCCCTGTTATATAATTTTTTCCCTAACTTTTTAGTAGTTGGTTTCTTCCATTACTACCTTTTTTTTCTGAAACCAGAGGAACATCCTCTCTGCTCAGTTAATTGATTGCTGGACCTATTCTCAGTCAATCTTAAATACCTTTTTTGTCATCTTGTGACTTTCATTAATAATAATATTTTGAGGATTGTCCACTTTATGGTTTTTTAGATCATTTAACCTTTTACTCATTCTTCCTTCCGCTGTACCTTTGCTATATTCTGTTATCTACTCATACAGTTGATTGTTTTTATTTATTTAGTTGTTAATTTCATTATTTCTAACTGTTCATTAGTTTGTTTTTCTCTTCTTCTTGTGATCATTTTAATTATTTTAGACATCTTTTCTTTTCTTCTTCTTTGTTGATTACCATTATTTTAGCTTTAGCCACTTGCTGTATATTTGCTTGATACATTTTTTTTTTTTTTATCTTATACCAGTTCATTTTTTTTCTGAATATTCTATATTCTTTATACTTTTATATATTGGTTTTGGCAGTTCTTGCTTGGTTCTATTTTTGTTTATTTTAATTGGTCTCCTTTCTAATTCTCTTATGTTATTAATTCTGGTTTTTACTTTATTTGTTTATTTTGTCTCATCTCATATATTTTCTCAATATTATTGTAAGTTTGTTGTTCTTACTTTTTAGGAATTCTTGTAACTTATTCCTTTATTTTATATTTTACCTCATATGTCATCTAAATATTATTGTAAGTTGATCTTACATCTTTTTTGAATTTTGTAATTCACTTTCTCTTTTCTTCTCCATTGGTTTGCATGGTCGGTAACTCGAAAATCAGTCCCCTTTCTCGGTGTTCATTTGCGCTTAGTTTACCCATGGTCCATCATTTCCTCTGCACTTGTCGTTCGGATCACTCTGGTGTGCAGAACTGTTTTTGTCCGTGTGCTATAGGTCTCCTCTATCTTGTACCACACTTCTTCTAATATCATATTCCTTAGTATCCATGACTGCTTACATCATTTTATTATGTGGTTCATTAATCAAAGAAGTTAATCTTACCTCCATCATTGATGTTATCATTGGTTTTTTATTCAGCATTTCTATTTCTGGGGTATTCATGTGTTTCAGAGACCTTCTTAATTTGTTATATACTGTTTTGTTGTGAGTCCTTTCTATTTCTGGTATCTTCCATTTAAGTATAGTTTTATTGAAGTTTTTATTCGGTGGTTTGTGGTGAATCCCTTCTATAATTTCTTTTAGAGCTCTCCTACACTCTTTATAATCCATTAATTTGCTTTGGTCAGTAAATGGTAAATTAAACACATCAATTAGTCCATGCTTCATCATCTCCAAGGCTTCTCGTGTTTTTATTAGTTTCTTTTTATATATTTTTCCTATATTTTTTGTTTTCTTAATCTTCTCAATTATTTGGTTTTTCTTTACTCCTCTACGGTTGGTGTCTATGTGCTTAATTTTCTTTTTGTTTTTGTTATCTTTATTCTCAGGTAACAATACACTTTTGTCTTCTTTATTCTCTATTTCCTCCTCCTCTTTTATTTTCTGAGTTACCGGATCCCTGTTCTTATTCAACATTTCTTCGATACCTTCAGAAGTGCTGTCTAGTGTTTCATTCAATTGTGTGAAACCACTATCTATTGTTTCATTAAGTTGATCTGCTTTGTAATTGGTTTCTTCCCATTTCTTATTCATCCCCGTTTTTGTCTGCTTGACTTCTTCACTATACCCTATTAGTATATATCTTAATTCTTCTTTATTCTTCTCACTACTTTTTTGGATGTCCTCCGTTAATTGCTGTATTTGGGTTTCTTGGTTTCTCTTCAAGGTCTCATGGTTGCTTTCCATCTTATTATTCAGAAGTTCTATGTCCTCCTTGAGTTGTTTCTTTAATTCTCCACTGTTTCTGTCCAGTTTTTCGTTTACGAATTCCCTGTCTTCCTTCCTTTGTTCTCTAGTTTCTTTCTTCCATTGGTCTATTTTTCCAAGGAATTTTTTGTCTATTTTTTCATTAGTTTCCTCCTGGTTTCTGTTTAATTGTTCCACCATAACCCTCATCATTTCCTGGAAATTCGTGTCCATCGATTGGGTTGGTCACCGACTACTACTTCTACTTCCGGTTCTGGTTGGGTTGGGTTGTCTGGTTGGTCCCCTTGTGCATCTTCTTCGATCATTTCTTCAATCATTTCCATTTCTTCTTCGTCGGTACCCTCAGTTCCCTTCTTAGATTTTCCCCTTGTAACCATGGAATGTTTCATATTTTTTCGTAACCGCCGCTAGTCTTCAATTCTAGCCTCACTAGTTGGTCGCCAATCTATAACGAGTCGATGACGTCCGCCTTGTTTAAGCCCCGCGATGGAAGCCAATCTGTAACGATAAGACTCTGTCGTCACAAAAGTGTGTTTCGTGCGTTCGCCTCACACGAGTTGTCGTTACTTATATGTTGCGCTGACAATGTCCGTAGCAATCTCTCGAATTACCAGTACACGCGAGTGGGAACCTTACCTGTTCTTCAATAGGTGTTCATTAATCCCGGGTGGCGCCAAATTGTCTAACTAAAAACAATTAAATAAAAAATAGGACGATTGAGCGTTCTTAGCTAGGACGGTATGTTGAATTCAAATTTACTCCCGCCACCAGTGCGAATTTCTTAATCTAGCTGTTAGTTCGCCGAGTTTCCGACGTGAGCGCTTACCGTCACCTTTGCTGTTCGCTAAAATACACAAATAATATAATATACTTTCCTATGGAATAAAGAACAGTGGTTACAACTCTGTACTAGTTTATTAATTTGCGATTAGTATTTATCAGTAAGATATAAAATTATATTTTGTTATTCAACAAATTTGCACCGGCAATTATTATAAGACAAAAATCTCAAGGTTCGGCGATGTGACTCTGGACGAATTATTCAGTCAGACATGGCGACTGCAACAGTTTGTTTACTATTAATCTCGTTCAGATTCTGGATTCTTGTGATTACAAAAAAATATCAATTCGATTACAATAAAGTACACTACCTTACATTAATTGTACTTATATAATATAATGTGTAATTATAATTTGTTCCTGAAGTGTTATAAAGTGTGTTTCAAAAGTTCGTAATTTTCATACAGGTTATTTTTCTAGTTAACATAAGTTTAGTGTTTTATATTTCAACTAATCTTTGAAAGAAATAATATCATCAGTTTATAGTGAGAGTTCAAAGTGTTATGAGAAAACTTTAAAGAGAATGTAATTCATAAATTTGGGTAACTCAGCAATACTTATCAAATCAGTTGACTTGAGGTGTAATGTCATTCAGTTAAAATGGGTTGTTGTCCTCGATAGTCATCCATCTTCAAACATCTTGGGATTTAAGTACGCCTAGCTTCTTTTTTGTATTAGTTGGTTTAAATTTATTAATTTAGAAATTATTAATCAGGTATTAGGCATCAGTTGAATGTCCTTATCTTCTTACTTCTTAATTTTTTTCAAATTTGGATTACTTTTAAACATTTTATATTAAAATTTTGGTCATTCACGGCTTGGCGTCTATTCCTGTTGATCGTCAATAATGGAATAATAGTTTCTAACGGAAAATTCATAAATAACGTTCAGTTGTCATGGTAACTGATTGACTCTGATTGGCTGAACTTGACTTAAGCCCATTGTTATCATATTTGAATTTTTATTCAGACTGACTGTATATCTTCTAATTGCTATTATTCTTCTGTCTTCTTATTTATGTATGAGATATTATCACAACTGTTCGTATTTTCTTTCAAAGATCATTTTGACATCCCACAAAGGTGGGTTTGCTTATGTATTATTGTTTGAACAATTATGCTGATATTGTCTAATTACATTTGTTTCTAATTTTATGTCCTTAATTTACCATTTTATCTTTTAATATGATTCATCAATTATCCTTGACTAGTTACTTGCCTTGGATTTGCTAATATTCTTGTTAATTTTTTACAATTTGTAATTATTGGTTTTATACAGTTAGGCATTTCATAGGCCTAGTTAGTTAGCCTAGTCATAGGCTATCTTTTCTTAATTTATACAAATTACATATTAATTTACACTTATACATGTTTTGTTTTGGTATTACAAATGATTTGTGTACTTGTTGAATTGTTTGGGTTTGTTTTATAATAATTGTATGTTTTTATTAGTTTCCACATTATGGTTTGTCTATTATTTTCTAACTGCCCTTCCAGTACCATTAGATTTATATTAATTTATCTTTTTATTTATTTCTATTGCCATTGTTTATAAATTGTATATTATTTACTATTCTCTATCAAATATAACATAACATTTAGGCTTATGGACTGTATAATTCTTGCAGCCATCTTCCTATTCATAGATTTAAACAAACAATTCTTTAACAGCTATTATGCAATATTTGCTTACAATTTGTTTCATTCTTATTTATTTTTTGGGTGATAAACATCATCACACTATTCAAATTTCCTTAACTGACTATCCCTTAGAACATAGGGTGTTATTGATTTCGCTTTTGTTTTCTTTACTATATTTTTTCTTATATAAACCTTACTCTCTATCCATGGTAACACTAATTTTTGACTTTCCATGGGATTCCTTCCCTGAATGCTATTGTATCCCTCATCTACAATTAATCTTAATACTATCAATAACACAATTCTTATTTAACAATACTGTTCACCAATAAACCTTTAGTGTTTATCACTGATTATTAGGTGTTTATACCTATTAATAGGGTTTCTATTTATTTTGGGGTTTTACACTGTCACTTTGCACTTCTTATATTTTATTTAAGTGTTATTAGTGGGTATTCCCTAACATTACATTCTCTTTGTCACTTACTTATGTTCATATCTTTTTATCTCTCACTTTACAAAGGTTAGTTATACTGTTAACAAGTTCATGTCATTATACAGTCCTTTATTACATTTAAACTCTATTTCTTTGGTTAGTGTACTTTGTTTGTCTTTACTTTATTGGATTTTATCAATTATCATTTACATTGATTATTTAGTCGATACTAATAACTATCTTTTACATTTGTTATTTATTGGTTTCTTTTTCATTATTATATTTGAGTGTAACATTTCTCCTTTTTCTGTTCTATATTATTTGTTTGGGTCTTTCATTTCTTCTCATTTTATTTCATTTATTTTGTTTTTGCCCTTCTAATTTTGTTTCATTTTATTTGGTCAATCACTTGGGTTGGGTCATGTAGTCGTTTATCACGTCGTCATTTTATTTTCTTTAGTTTAAACATTTTATATAGTTGATTCATCGTTTTTTCCCTGGTATTGGTGTGGCTTATTTGTGTTGTAACATTATGCCTCTCCTGAAAATTAATCATTTTGATAAAACACTAGCATAGTTTTTTATGAAATTATCAGTTATCAGTTTAATTTTTTCCCTTTTCTTCTTGCTTATTTCTTCTTTCTTGTTTCTCTTCTTACTTGTTCCACTCCATTTTATTTAGATCTGTTTTTACTTATTTCCATTAGTGCGTTCTCCCTGTTATATAATTTTTTCCCTAACTTTTTAGTAGTTGGTTTCTTCCATTACTACCTTTTTTTTTCTGAGACCAGAGGAACATCATCTCTGGTCAGTTAATTGATTGCTGGACCTATTCTCAGTCAATCTTAAATGCCTTTTTTGTCATCTTGTGACTTTCATTAATAATAATATTTTGGGGATTATCCACTTTATGGTTTTTTAGATCATTTTAACCTTTTACTCATTCTTCCTTCCGCTGTACCTTTGCTATATTCTGTTATCTACTCATACAGTTGATTGTTTTTATTTATTTAGTTGTTAATTTCATTATTTCTAACTGTTCATTAGTTTGTTTTTCTCTTCTTCTTTGTTGATTACCATTATTTTAGCTTTAGCCACTTGCTGTATATTTGCTTGATACATTTTTTTTTTTCTTATACAAGTTCATTTTTTTTCTGAATATTCTATATTCTTTATACTTTTATATATTGGTTTTGGCAGTTCTTGATTGGTTCTATTTTTGTTTATTTTAATTGGTCTCCTTTCTAATTCTCTTATGTTATTAATTCTGGTTTTTACTTTATTTGTTTATTTTGTCTCGTCTCATATATTTTCTCAATATTATTGTAAGTTTGTTGTTCTTACTTTTTAGGAATTTTTGTAACTTATTCCTTTATTTTATATTTTACCTCATATGTCATCTAAATATTATTGTAAGTTGATCTTACATCTTTTTTGAATTTTGTAATTCACTTTCTTTTCTTCTCCATTGGTTTGCATGGTCGGTAACTCGAAAATCAGTCCCTTTTCTCGGTGTTCATTTGCGCTTAGTTTACCCATGGTCCATCATTTCCTCTGCACTTGTCGTTCGAATCACTCTGGTGTGCAGAACTATTTCTGTCCGTGTGCTATTGGTCTCCTCTATCTTGTACCACACTTCTTCTAATATCATATTCCTTAGTATTCATGACTGCTTACATCATTTTATTATGTGGTTCATTAATCAAAGAAGTTAATCTTACCTCCATCATTGATGTTATCATTGGTTTTTTATTCAGCATTTCTATTTCTGGTGTATTCATGTGTTTCAGAGACCTTCTTAATTTGTTATATACTGTTTTGTTGTGAGTCCTTTCTATTTCTGGTATCTTCCATTTAAGTATAGTTTTGTTGAAGTTTTTATTCGGTGGTTTGTGGTGAATCCCTTCTATAATTTCTTTTAGAGTTCTCCTACAATCTTTATAATCCATTAATTTGCTTTGGTCAGTAAATGGTAAATTAAACACATCAATTAGTCCATGCTTCATCATCTCCAAGGCTTCTCGTGTTTTTATTAGTTTCTTTTTATATATTTTTCCTATATTTTTTGTTTTCTTAATCTTCTCAATTATTTGGTTCTTCTTTACTCCTCTACGGTTGGTGTCTATGTGCTTAATTTTCTTTTTGTTTTTGTTATCTTTATTCTCAGGTAACAATACACTTTTGTCTTCTTTATTCTCTATTTCCTCCTCCTTCTCTTTTATTTTCTGAGTTACCGGATCCCTGTTCTTATTCAACGTTTCTTCGATACCTTCAGAAGTGCTGTCTAGTGTTTCATTCAATTGTGTGAAACCACTATCTATTGTTTCATTAAGTTGATCTGCTTTGTAATTGGTTTCTTCCCATTTCTTATTCATCCCCGTTTTTGTCTGCTTGACTTCTTCACTATACCCTATTAGTATATATCTTAATTCTTCTTTATTCTTCTCACTACTTTTTTGGATGTCCTCCGTTAATCGCTGTATTTGGGTTTCTTGGTTTCTCTTCAAGGTCTCATGGTTGCTTTCCATCTTATTATTCAGAAGTTCTATGTCCTCCTTGAGTTGTTTCTTTAATTCTCCACTGTTTCTGTCCAGTTTTTCGTTTACGAATTCCCTGTCTTCCTTCCTTTGTTCTCTAGTTTCTTTCTTCAATTGGTCTATTTTTCCATCGAATTTTTTGTCTATTTTTTCATTAGTTTCCTCCTGGTTTCTGTTTAATTGTTCCACCATAACCCTCATCAATTCCTGGAAATTCGTGTCCATCGATTGGGTTGGTCTGTCTGGTTGGTCACCGACTACTACTTCTACTTCCGGTTCTGGTTGGGTTGGGTTGTCTGGTTGGTCCCCTTGTGCATCTTCTTCGATCATTTCTTCAATCATTTCCATTTCTTCTTCGTCGGTACCCTCAGTTCCCTTCTTAGATTTTCCCCTTGTAACCATGGAATGTTTCATATTTTTTCATAACCGCCGCTAGTCTTCAATTCTAGCCTCACTAGTTGGTCACCAATCTATAACGAGTCGATGACGTCCGCCTTGTTTAAGCCCCGCGATGGAAGCCAATCTGTAACGATAAGACTCTGTCGTCACAAAAGTGTGTTTCGTGCGTTCGCCTTACACGAGTGGTCGTTACTTATATGTTGCGCTGACGATGTCCGTAGCAATCTCTCGAATTACCAGTACACGCGAGTGGAAACCTTACCTGTTCTTCAATAGGTGTTCATTAATCCCGGGTGGCGCCAAATTGTTTAACTAAAAACAATTAAATAAAAAATAGGACGACTGAGCGTTCTTAGCTAGGACGGTATGTTGAATTCAAATTTACTCCCGCCACCAGTGCGAATTTCTTAATCTAGCTGTTAGTTCGCCGAGTTTCCGACGTGAGCGCTTACCGTCACCTTTGCTGTTCGCTAAAATACACAAATAATATAATATACTTTCCTATGGAATAAAGAACAGTGGTTACAACTCTGTACTAGTTTATTAATTTGCGATTAGTATTTATTCAGTAAGATATAAAATTATATTTTGTTATTCAACAAATTTGCACTGGCAATTATTATAAGACAAAAATCTCAAGGTTCGGCGATGTGACTCTGGACGAATTATTCAGTCAGACATGGCGACTGCAACAGTTTGTTTACTATTAATCTCGTTCAGATTCTGGATTCTTGTGATTACAAAAAAATATCAATTCGATTACAATAAAGTACACTACCTTACATTAATTGTACTTATATAATATAATGTGTAATTATAATTTGTTCCTGAAGTGTTATAAAGTGTGTTTCAAAAGTTCGTAATTTTCATACAGGTTATTTTTCTAGTTAACATAAGTTTAGTGTTTTATATTTCAACTAATCTTTGAAAGAAATAATATCATCAGTTTATAGTGAGAGTTCAAAGTGTTATGAGAAAACTTTAAAGAGAATGTAATTCATAAATTCGGGTAACTCAGCAATACTTATCAAATCAGTTGACTTGAGGTGTAATGTCATTCAGTTAAAATGGGTTGTTGTCCTCGATAGTCATCCATCTTCAAACATCTTGGGATTTAAGTACGCCTGGCTTCTTTTTCGTATTAGTTGGTTTAAATTTATTAATTTAGAAATTATTAATCAGGTATTAGGCATCAGTTGAATGTCCTTATCTTCTTACTTCTTAATTTTTTCAAATTTGGATTACTTTTAAACATTTTATATTAAAATTTTGGTCATTCACGGCTTGGCGTCCATTCCTGTTGATCGTCAATAATGGAATAATAGTTTCTAACAGAAAATTCATAAATAACGTTCAGTTGTCATGGTAACTGATTGACTCTGATTGGCTGAACTTGACTTAAGCCCATTGTTATCATATTTGAATTTTTATTCAAACTGACTGTATATCTTGTAATTGCTATTATTCTTCTGTCTTCTTATTTACGTATGCGATATTATCACAACTGTTCGTATTTTTTTTCAAAGATCATTTTGACATCCCACAAAGCTGGGTTTGCTTATGTATTATTGTTTGAACAATTATGCTGATATTATCTAATTACATTTAAAGCGTTACGAGCTTTAAAATAAATATTTAAATCTAGAAATCTGTGTATACAACTGAAACTCTACTTGTTTAATAAAAAAGATTTAAATTGGTCTCACTTACCTTCTTAGCGAATTATCAGGGTGTCGTCTGATGTACTTAGGCAGAGAAAAACAACAGGTAATGCAATGACACACACGTATTTTACAAACATAAATAAAATGATATTTTATTTATTTAGCATGACAATTTTTCTGTTTACCTTCCAGTTTAAATTTATTAAAATATGCCGTATGACTGAATTGTGAAACGTCAAATTATGATTTCTACTGTAGTTATGCTTTTTCTCCAAATAACACTCCGAACCATATTTGATTCACCTAGTTATGCTATCAAGATTTATTTATTACTGAATATATATATATAGACTTACGACTAACTTATTTCTACTCAAAGAACGACCCAGTAATGCACATGCACAACTCACATACTATTTTAATTCCCCATAATTTAGATTTAGTGCTTTTATTGATTTTAATTAGTTAATAGATGTTTAAATGACTACTTTCCTGAACTTAGATCCATAACGACCACGTGGTGAATTTAGTTCATTGTTGTTTTCCTTGTTGTCTAAATAGGGTTCACTTTTTTATGTCCGAAAAGTTTCTGCTGTTAATTTAGATATTCACCAATCACATTTTGCACTGCTTTTTTGTTTCTGCACTCACATAATTAAAATTTTGCTTTAACACATGGTACTGTTGTACAACCGGCCGGTTATCGGTGTTGAAGGCGACAACGTAGTTTTCCTTAGCGTCTATATAAACCACGCCTTCTCCATCCATGGCAACTATGTTCGTGATTGGTTGGTAGAAATCACGTGACGCTTTAATGAGTCGTCACGTGATATCACTTGTGGAGCGAGTTTAAATGGTTTCGTTCTGTCTCTGGGCTCGCTAAAAAGTTTGTGCTTTTTGCCAACGGAAAACGCGATCATCCGCGCACCGGTTCGCATTCCAACACCTCAAGGAGCAGTGCTTATTGCAGGGCGCTGACAAAATATGCGTCTTGGTGCCCCGACGAAGTAAAACAAGGAATGTTAATTGTTCAAAACTGAGGCCCTGTTTGGGTAGACCTTATGTTACACTTATAATTGCAATAAAAAATAAAACCCCTCAATTTTGTCCCATCACAATACCCCCCAATGAGAAGTCTTCTGTCGAAACAGAAGAAATCTCATTGCTAACCCTAAGAGGATCGGTGAGGATATGGAGCCAACAACCCCCCTTTAATTTCTTAACACATCATGGGTAAACTACCCCCCTGGCTAGGCGACCATGGATGCATCTGAACGAGATCACTGGACTTCTCTGTAAGAGATCCCAACACCGAAAAATCGAACAGACACGCACCATGGCGCACCTTACCTTCTATCAGGCTACCCCAACAATCCTCAATCCCTGGCTTATATCATGCCAAATCCTCAACCGATGTGTTCCCCCTTATCATGCACACTGAGTCGCCTTCAGCACTACTGGGCTCATACATATGCTTGTTAATCTCTTTTTTAAATTCAAAAATATTTATTGCTAAATCAAACTCACTTATTCTAACATTTGATTATACCTACATACTGCACCACACAATTCTACAAAAAAAACTAGTACTACACCTAAACAATAATACAATCAGAAATCAAAAACATCAATTAGATGGCAGGCACAAAATCAAAAAATTTTTTTTTTTTTTTCAAAATTTTAAAACCAAAGTTTCAAAAAAAATTTTAATTCAGAAAAATTTTAATTTCTTAAAATATTTTCTTTCTATATTGAAGTTATTTACAGTTTGTTTAAATTGATCAAAAAACAAAAGTTGAATTAACTTTCATACTAAACCTGCCTAGTATATGACCTCCTATCAGCTGATCAAAACTAGGTCAAGTCCAGATCCCTGACCTACATACGTTATGTACAAGTTACATCTGTGAATACATTAAACTCCTGTAAAATTCAGTCTTGCAACGCAAAAACATAATAAAATACAATATCTAAAGTTAATAAAATATTATTATAATTAACCATCTCACTTTCCCTTACTTTGGGTGGTCTAATTATTTATTTTAGCTTGATATGCCACTTGGCAGGTATATGTATATAATCTTTCTCCCTCTGTCTCTAATACCACTAACAATTTTAGCTTGGACTGATTCAAACGTTTTACTCCATTTCTATCTTTTATAACCCATTGAACACTTAATTATCCCAAATTTATTTCATTATTCCTTGAAATTCTTTAAACACATTGAAAACTTATTTTATAAAATATTATCCTATTCCTAACATACTACATGCAATCAACACAATAATACATAATAAACACAATATATATGAAGTATCTAGTACCTCTATTTTTTCAAACTTTAAGAAAATTATTTAATAGCGAGTCATCATTACTAAAATGCAACAAACATTTTTTAAATCGTTACCTCCCTTGGGTAACCTCCCTGCCACACACACTATGGCCCCCCCTAGACTGTGGCGTCTAGTTGCGTCCACAAGGACTGAGGTTTTGGAGGAATGTGACATCTCCGTGTCCTTGCTTCTGCTTTACATTTGAAAGTCTGAATATCGATATATTCTTGTTTATAATTATGCACCCTTAAACGGTTCTACCACCTGTCTCTGCTACCCCTACGCGGGCAGAGTGGCAGCCGCTGTTCCATAGTCTGGTGATTCCCCTTAATTTCACCCCCCATCAATTTCAAAGTACACCTTTACAACGATAACAGCTATGGCCAGTTATGGCAGAACGTGACGCAATGAGCCTCAACCATAGCTGTTAAAGCTAAACCAATTCCACGGTCAAGGTTCGGTGAGGCCGTGACCGCCCGAAAAGTTGGGGTATCACAAGTATAATATTTCCTTTTAAAATTAAAATTAATAATTTAAATTACATGACATTTCTAGTCTTGGTGGTATTTTAACATCATACATTTCTTTCTTAACTTTCCCTATCTTAATGTCCATTTACATAAAATACATAATGTGTGTATACACAATGATAACAATTTATAATAATAGAATATAAAAATGTCTGTTTATGTATGATAATTTTAATATGTATAAATACATCCATCATCACTCAGCTAGATAATACTTTTTTAATTGGGTCACATTATAAGTTCCTTTTATTTCTCGAGTTTGCAAATCTATTAAAATATAAGCATTCTCCATTTTCACTTGGCTAACCTCATATGGACCGTCATACAATAGGAAGAATTTCTTAATTTCTTTATTATTATTAACATTAAAAATTCAGTCATACAACATTAAATCACAATATTTAACTATCTCAAAATATTCACTTCAATTGATTATTAAACACAACATATTTCAATTATTATCAAAATGTCTTCATAATTATTTATGTAAACTGCAAAATATTAATAATATATCTACACAAATGAATTCACAAATTATTTACAAATCATGCGTCAATAACGGTTCAATTGTTTCACGCTTCATATGCCCAAATCTGCAAGGTCATTACCAAAATTTACAATATTTACCAATGTCTATACACTGATATTTTAGTTCAACCTCCATCGTTATATATATATCTAATGTATTTGTAACATGCATCATTGTTATACACACTCAATTTGTCATTACTATCATTATAATAATCATCCATTACCTTTATTCCATTCATTAAGTCATTATAATTGATAGGGTTATTCCCTATTAATATTTCATACAACTTGTCAACATAAGTTGTTATTGTCCAGTTTCCATCGGTAAATACATTCATGATCGGGTTAATTATTTTTGTCAGATCATATTCATTATTCTTCAAGTATACTTTTAAACTTTCTCTCCATGTGTCATACTTTCGATTCACATTATATAATTCTGTTACTTTATTAACATACCATTCTCCACTTATATCTCTCTCATCACAATACCAAATTAAACTTTCAACATCATTATTATTACAGACAGAGGGTACAACATTATACAACATCAATTCATTTATCAATACGGGACTCTTTCCCTTCTTAAACAACACTTGTGAACACCTTGGTTCAGAAAAATTAATAGGAAAATTTACCCCCTGTCCCACATACTCTACTCTCTCTTTCCACTTTCTCTCTAACTCATAATGATTTCTCTTTAACTTGTATAATTCTATTTCTCTATCTGCATACAACTCTCTATATAAATCTCTCTCACTCACATTAGTTAACATCTGATTAATGGATACATTTAAGTCTTTTCTGACTTTAATTATTTCACGCTCACGTTCTGCTTGTTTATTCTTTAAGCTAGTTACATTAATTATACTTGCATCAACTGGTTCACCGTTACTTCTAAGTTCATCATTTATATTTTCTTGTATGTCATTTTGCTCACACTCATTAATTAAACATTGAACATTACAGTCCATTTTGTCATTTGGCTTTTTGATTTTATCATTACATTTACTTGTCAATGTGTCAAATTCTTGATTTGTCTCTAACATTATTTTTCTATCGTTTCTCATTTCGTCTTGTACATTATTTATAACACTAGTCAGTTCATCTCTCATTCCAATAATAGTCTCATTCATACTTTCCAAACGTCTGTTCATACTTATTTCACTCGCTCTCAATTCGCTCCTCACATTTATAAACTCGTTATTTAAATCAGTCAGCTTAGCATTTATAGTATTTATTTCTGATTTAATCTCAGCTTGCAAATTATTACTTCCTGACATCTCAGTTTTCACTCCTGACATCATCTCCATCATCAATGCTAATTGGTTAAATATATTTATATTATCGCTTACTTTTGCGTCTACTGTCTCAATCGTTAATTCGTGTGTTGTATTGTCTATACTTTCGTTAATATTTGTCGATATGAAATCGTCTTGCGTAACATTGAGAATTGACCCCTCCCCAACATCTTCACATAAATTTACACTCTCGCTTTTCTCTGCCATTTTTTCGATCAGTTTGAAAATTAATTTATTTTATATTACATTAAAAATTAATTTACAATGTCCCTGTTCGGGCGCCAATTAAAGCGTTACGAGCTTTAAAATAAATATTTAAATCTAGAAATCTGTGTATACAACTGAAACTCTACTTGTTTAATAAAAAAGATTTAAATTGGTCTCACTTACCTTCTTAGCGAATTATCAGGGTGTCGTCTGATGTACTTAGGCAGAGAAAAACAACAGGTAATGCAATGACACACACGTATTTTACAAACATAAATAAAATGATATTTTATTTATTTAGCATGACAATTTTTCTGTTTACCTTCCAGTTTAAATTTATTAAAATATGCCGTATGACTGAATTGTGAAACGTCAAATTATGATTTCTACTGTAGTTATGCTTTTTCTCCAAATAACACTCCGAACCATATTTGATTCACCTAGCCATGCTATCAAGATTTATTTATTACTGAATATATATATATATATAGACTTACGACTAACTTATTTCTACTCAAAGAACGACCCAGTAATGCACACGCACAACTCACATACTATTTTAATTCCCCATAATTTAGATTTAGCGCTTTTATTGATTTTAATTAGTTAATAGATGTTTAAATGACTACTTTCCTGAACTTAGATCCATAACGACCACGTGGTGAATTTAGTTCATTGTTGTTTTCCTTGTTGTCTAAATAGGGTTCACTTTTTTATGTCCGAAAAGTTTCTGCTGTTAATTTAGATATTCACCAATCACATTTTGCACTGCTTTTTTGTTTCTGCACTCACATAATTAAAATTTTGCTTTAACACATGGTACTGTTGTACAACCGGCCGGTTATCGGTGTTGAAGGCGACAACGTAGTTTTCCTTAGCGTCTATATAAACCACGCCTTCTCCATCCATGGCAACTATGTTCGTGATTGGTTGGTAGAAATCACGTGACGCTTTAATGAGTCGTCACGTGATATCACTTGTGGAGCGAGTTTAAATGGTTTCGTTCTGTCTCTGGGCTCGCTAAAAAGTTTGTACTTTTTGCCAACGGAAAACGCAATCATCCGCGCACCGGTTCGCATTCCAACACCTCAAGGAGCAGTGCTTATTGCAGGGTGCTGACAAAATATGCGTCTTGGTGCCCCGACGAAGTAAAACAAGGAATGTTAATTGTTCAAAACTGAGGCCCTGTTTGGGTAGACCTTTTGTTACACTTATAATTGCAATAAAAAATAAAACCCCTCAATTTTGTCCCATCACACATTTCTTTCTAATTTTATGTCCTTAATTTACCATTTTATCTTTTAATATGATTCATTAATTATCCTTGACTAGTTACTTGCCTTGGATTTGCTAACAATAGGCTATCTTTTCTTATTTTATACAAATTACATATTAATTTACACTTATACATGTTTTGTTTTACTAATAACTATCTTTTACATTTGTTATTTACTGGTTTCTTTTTCATTATTATATTTGAGTGTAACATTTCTCCTTTTTCTGTTCTATATTATTTGTTTGGGTCTTTTCATTTCTTCTCATTTTATTTCATTTATTTTGTTTTTCCCCTTCTAATTTTGTTTCATTTTATTTGATCAGTCACTTGGGTTGGGTCATGTAGTCGTTTTTTGCGTCATCGTCATTTTATTTCTTTAGTTTAAACATTTTATATAGTTGATTCGTCGTTTTTTCCCTGGTATTGGGGTGGCTTATTTGTGTTGTAACATAATGCCTCTCCTTTAAAATTAATCATTTTGATAAAACACTAGCATAGTTTTTTATGAAATTATCAGTTATATTTAATTTTTTCCCTTTTCTTCTTGCTTATTTCTTCTTTCTTGTTTCTCTTCTTACTTGTTCCACTCCATTTTATTTAGATCTGTTTTTACTTATTTCCATTAGTGCGTTCTCCCTGTTATATAATTTTTTCCCTAACTTTTTAGTAGTTGGTTTCTTCCATTACTACCTTTTTTTTCTGAAACCAGAGGAACATCCTCTCTGCTCAGTTAATTGATTGCTGGACCTATTCTCAGTCAATCTTAAATACCTTTTTTGTCATCTTGTGACTTTCATTAATAATAATATTTTGAGGATTGTCCACTTTATGGTTTTTTAGATCATTTTAACCTTTTACTCATTCTTCCTTCCGCTGTACCTTTGCTATATTCTGTTATCTACTCATACAGTTGATTGTTTTTATTTATTTAGTTGTTAATTTCATTATTTCTAACTGTTCATTAGTTTGTTTTTCTCTTCTTCTTGTGATCATTTTAATTATTTTAGACATCTTTTCTTTTCTTCTTCTTTGTTGATTACCATTATTTTAGCTTTAGCCACTTGCTGTATATTTGCTTGATACATTTTTTTTTTTATCTTATACCAGTTCATTTTTTTTCTGAATATTCTATATTCTTTATACTTTTATATATTGGTTTTGGCAGTTCTTGCTTGGTTCTATTTTTGTTTATTTTAATTGGTCTCCTTTCTAATTCTCTTATGTTATTAATTCTGGTTTTTACTTTATTTGTTTATTTTGTCTCATCTCATATATTTTCTCAATATTATTGTAAGTTTGTTGTTCTTACTTTTTAGGAATTCTTGTAACTTATTCCTTTATTTTATATTTTACCTCATATGTCATCTAAATATTATTGTAAGTTGATCTTACATCTTTTTTGAATTTTGTAATTCACTTTCTCTTTTCTTCTCCATTGGTTTGCATGGTCGGTAACTCGAAAATCAGTCCCCTTTCTCGGTGTTCATTTGCGCTTAGTTTACCCATGGTCCATCATTTCCTCTGCACTTGTCGTTCGGATCACTCTGGTGTGCAGAACTATTTCTGTCCGTGTGCTATAGGTCTCCTCTATCTTGTACCACACTTCTTCTAATATCATATTCCTTAGTATCCATGACTGTTTACATCATTTTATTATGTGGTTCATTAATCAAAGAAGTTAATCTTACCTCCATCATTGATGTTATCATTGGTTTTTTATTCAACATTTCTATTTCTGGTGTATTCATGTGTTTCAGAGACCTTCTTAATTTGTTATATACTGTTTTGTTGTGAGTCCTTTCTATTTCTGGTATCTTCCATTTAAGTATAGTTTTATTGAAGTTTTTATTCGGTGGTTTGTGGTGAATCCCTTCTATAATTTCTTTTAGAGCTCTCCTACAATCTTTATAATCCATTAATTTGCTTTGGTCAGTAAATGGTAAATTAAACACATCAATTAGTCCATGCTTCATCATCTCCAAGGCTTCTCGTGTTTTTATTAGTTTCTTTTTATATATTTTTCCTATATTTTTTGTTTTCTTAATCTTCTCAATTATTTGGTTCTTCTTTACTCCTCTACGGTTGGTGTCTATGTGCTTAATTTTCTTTTTGTTTTTGTTATCTTTATTCTCAGGTAACAATACACTTTTGTCTTCTTTATTCTCTATTTCCTCCTCCTTCTCTTTTATTTTCTGAGTTACCGGATCCCTGTTCTTATTCAACGTTTCTTCGATACCTTCAGAAGTGCTGTCTAGTGTTTCATTCAATTGTGTGAAACCACTATCTATTGTTTCATTAAGTTGATCTGCTTTGTAATTGGTTTCTTCCCATTTCTTATTCATCCCCGTTTTTGTCTGCTTGACTTCTTCACTATACCCTATTAGTATATATCTTAATTCTTCTTTATTCTTCTCACTACTTTTTTGGATGTCCTCCGTTAATCGCTGTATTTGGGTTTCTTGGTTTCTCTTCAAGGTCTCATGGTTGCTTTCCATCTTATTATTCAGAAGTTCTATGTCCTCCTTGAGTTGTTTCTTTAATTCTCCACTGTTTCTGTCCAGTTTTTCGTTTACAAATTCCCTGTCTTCCTTCCTTTGTTCTCTAGTTTCTTTCTTCAATTGGTCTATTTTTCCATCGAATTTTTTGTCTATTTTTTCATTAGTTTCCTCCTGGTTTCTGTTTAATTGTTCCACCATAACCCTCATCATTTCCTGGAAATTCGTGTCCATCGATTGGGTTGGTCACCGACTACTACTTCTACTTCCGGTTCTGGTTGGGTTGGGTTGTCTGGTTGGTCCCCTTGTGCATCTTCTTTGATCATTTCCTCGATCATTTCTTCAATCATTTCCATTTCTTGGAATTGGAAGAGAAGGGTAGAAGTAGGAGCGTTGAAACCCGACCAAGTAAAGGGTTTAAGGTATGTAAGACAGCCATATCATCAACCGAGCACAACCGTCTACTAGTAAAACGGATATGGGAAACGGGAAGCCGCTGCAGGTAGAAAAGAAACAAAACCAAATCTACCATTACCTGCAGTGAAACAACCCATTAATACAGTTAAAAGGAAATTAACAAATAATATAAATCAAGTGAACGATAGGGAGTTCTTGTTAAAAGAAGAGCAAGAAGTGGATAGAAGCCATTATCCTGAATGTCCGGAAATAATTTGTGAAATCAGTAGTCTACTAGTAAGAGCGTTAATAGACACCGGCAGCGAGGTAACCTGTGTCAGCTCAAAGTTTGTAGAAAATAATAGTCAGTTGTCACAACTGGAAAAACGCATGATTTATTTGTATAACCAATCAGCAGCCCGTATTTAAAACTGACGCCAGCTCAAAGCGAGGGGTAGCATCACTCTTCGTTCGGTACATAAACACACTAGACGTGTATAATTCACATACAGAAATTTTTAAATCACGCAAAAGTGCAAATTAAGTTCTAATTCGAGAAGTAGTCCGCAGTGTAGATGAATTAATATCGTTCAATAACACTCGCTGCGTAAAACAACCGTTAATTAATTAATCATCAGCCATGAAGGACCTGTGCGACAGAAGGCTACAGCATCTGTAATTGCCAGGGCATCTTCTACAGCATTGATCAACATCAATTCTTCTGTGCAAAACCATCAAAAGGAGGACCTACGGATTCCTATCTTCGGTCAACGCATCAAACAGTAAGAAATAGATTCATTGATCAATGAAATAAGCACTAAACAAATAAAAGCAATAAACAATTTTTAAAAGAAACTAAGAATATCACACTTTGTATTTTAATTATAAGATTAGCTCTAACATAGTATAGGAGTGTTGAATGGAAAGTGGGGTGTAGTATTGGACGTGCAAATTATTGCAGACCTGTTCTTTAGCACTGGTTTGGGAGATAGCAATCTCTTAATCAAACCAGATAAGAGCTATAGGTCGTTCGAACATCTTAATCGTTACTTTTCACACTCAGTAATTATAAGTGTTAGGGTAGAATTAAGTCCTACCGTTAGCATTTCAAGTTTAAAAATAATTGATTAAAACGTTAATTAAAATTAATCAAGCAAATAGTAAAGTGTTATTTGTAAAAATTCCCCTTGAAAACCACAATCACTGAACGAATCCTGAGAAAGAGTGTCTCCATGCGCTGAGCTAAGCTAAAACCGTGTCATTTGTATCTGGTATTTGTTCTGGCGCCCAGGTAAAGTAATATCACGGGTAAGTAACATTTTATCTAACATTACAAATATTAGATAATTGTGTTAGATGAAATAAGGCGTCGTATAGATTTGTCGCCGCAACTAAGGGGCACGAGTAAAGCACCAAATTTATATATAGAAATAAGTTATATATAAAATTGGCATGGCCAACTAAGAAGCTCGATTAATCTCAAAAGAAAGTTATATAATTTGGTGTTGCTTTTACCCAAGTGATTAGTTAAATTGTAATATTAATTAATTGAAAAGAAGTGGAATTCAAGGTTACAAATAACTGTTAAATTAATTTGTTAAAAATAATAATAAAAAATGGCTAAATCATCAGCAGTAGATATGGCAGCAATTGAGCAAATGTTTAAGCAGTTGACCACTAAAATGGATGATACAAATAATAAAATTGATAGTACAAGTAGTAAATTATCTAGTGAAATAAAAGATACTAATAATAAAATCGAAATTACTAATAGCGAATTATCAAAGAAAATTGAAGAAAATAATAAAAGTTTAGAAGAAAGTAATCAAAAATTGATAACAGATGTTAATAATAAAATAGAGCAAACTAATAAATATTTGTCTAGTGAAATGAAACAACTAAACGAAAATTTATCTAGCCAAATAGAACAAAGTAGTAAAGAGGCTGCATTTAAAATAGATGAAGAAATATCTAATCTAGCAAGTAAATTAGGTAGTACTAATAATAAAATAGATGAGAGTAATATTAGGTTTGATAAACATACCGAAGAGGTTAAAACTACATTAGAGGAGTTTAGAAAACAAGTAAACACTAATTTTCGCCGTCAAGACGAAAAACTAAAGTTTAGAAACGAATTTCATGAAAGGTTAGAACAAAACGTAACCCTCATTAATTAACAATTCAGTGAAGTAACAGCTGAATTAAAAACACAAATGCTTCTAAATAAAGAAGAAATCCAGAATACTAGGGAAGAGTGTACCCAACTGGGTGAGAATATTAAAGAAGTTAAGAAACAGGTAGAGTAAGGCTAACAGTGACGAAGTACATCAAAAGGTGGAACAGCAATTGAAGGTAATGTCGGAAGATCTGACTAAAGCAATGAAGTCACAGCAAACCAAAGTAGTGAGGTGTGGCGGCTATAAGGAAGAACCGGAAAACCTTGCATTTTCTGGAAACCCACATGAGAATCCTGTGGAGTTCCTAAAGCTGTTTGAAGCTTATGTAACTCGTGTAAATCCACTGATGGACGACGAGGACAAGAAGGACATGTTAGGCCGATTTCTCAAGAATTGGGCAGGTACGTGGTGGAAAGTCATCCCGGGCAGAGTCCAAACCTACTCAGACTTCAGAGAAAAATTCCTTGCTCAGTACTGGAATGTTCAGATACAAAGAAGGGTACGCGATCATCTAGAATTTGGTAAGTATCACCCGTCAATGAATATGACAACCACTAATTATGTACTTAACGTAATGGCACAAGTCAAGCATCTAACACCACCAATAGAAGAGAGAGACCTAGTATATAAGCTAGCGCGTCATTTCTCAGAACACACTAGAGTAGCAACCACTACTAGAGAAGTGGATACTCTAGAAAAGTTCATAATGGTTGTAGATGAGTGTCAAGATGTAGAGAGGGACCTACAGTGTGTAAGTAATCAGCTGAGTAACTACTCTAGAGGTGATCATCAAGAACCAACTTTGTACTCAACTAAGAGGAGAGACAATGAACGCCTGAAAGAAAAAAGGTTTACCCCATATCCGGGTAATAAACCACAAAATCGACCGGAATTGGAGGAGAAGGGTAGAAGTAGGAGTGTAGAAAACAAACCAAATAAAGGGTATAAAGTGTGTAAAACAACTATAACCTCTACCGAGCAGCAACCGTCGACTAGTAAAATGAATACGGGAAACGGGAAGCCACTGCAGGTAGAAAAGAAACAAAACTAAACCTACCATTACCTGCAGTGAAACAACCAAAGAAAACAGGTAAAAAGAACGTAACTAATAATATAAAACAAGTGAGCGATAGGGAGTTCTTGTTAAAAGAAGAGCAAGAAGTGGGTAGAAACCATTATCCTGAATGTCCGGAAATAATGTGTAAGATCAGTAATCTACAAGTAAGAGCGCTTATAGACACTGGCAGTGAAGTTACCTGTGTCAGCTCAAAGTTTGTAGAAAATAATAGTCAGTTGCATAATTGTCCCAGACTACCCGTAAAACATTGTAATGTACAGGGAGCCACTGGAGCCAAAATGCAAAAGATAACTGAACAAATTTATTTATCTGTCAATATAAATGGTACCCAAACCCAAATTGTAGCTCTTATAGTCCCGAAACTTGTTCATGATTGTATTATTGGGGTAGATACGTTACTTGAATGGAAAGCAAAAATAAATTTTAAAAGAAATACCATTACAATGGAAATTAATACAAATAAAACAAATGTAAACATTAAAGAGTTTAAGCATTGGAACTCTGTAAGTGTCATAAAAGGGTATATAGAGAAACCTGTAGTTGACGTTAGGAGTGACCAGCACTGTATTGATGATACTCCAGAAATCAACATTGGGACTGAGTTGAACAATGAGCAACAGAACCAAATTCAGCAACTCATTGGTGAGTATAGTGATGTGTTCAGAACAGAGCCTGGAAGAGCTAGGTTCTATGAACATCAGTTAACACTAACTGAAAACGCATCATTTGTACAAAGGACTTATCCAATCCCTCTACATTATAGAGATGAAGTGGAGAAACAGATCCAACAGATGTTAGCGAATGGTGTTATAGAGAGAGCAAGTAGTCCCTATATAAACCCTTTAGTAGTTGTCACCAAGCCGAATGGGAGTATCCAATTATGCCTAGATGCTAGGAAACTAAATTCTTTATTAGTACCAGATTACGAGTGCGCTAGGAGTGTGGAAGAATTGTTTCAAAAATGTAATGGGGTTAAGTATATGACCAAACTGGACTTAACATCAGGATTTTGGCAAATTCCCATCCGAAAATGTGATAGAAAGTATACGGCATTTTTGTATAAAAACAAGTGCTACCAATTTAAAGTGGTACCTTTTGGCCTGAGCACCAGCTTAGCAGCAATGGTAAGGTGTTTAGACAGTGCTTTAGGTAATGAGGTAGAGAAGTATACATTAGTGTTCGTAGATGATATTCTGTGTGTTGTCACAAACATTCGAGGAGCACTTAAAACATTTAAAGAATATTTTTGAAAAATTAAGATCAGCAAACATGACGCTGAATCTAAGGAAATCAGAGTTTGGTAAGGAGGAAATTAAGTTTTTAGGTCACCGAATCTCAGTGGAAGGCATAACCATGGACCCAGAGAAGGTAAAAGCCATACAAGAATTTCCAACTCCAAAGAACTGCAAGCAGCTAAAGTCATTTCTAGGTTTAGCTAACTACTATCAGAAGTTTACAAGTAAATACGGGGAAAGTACTGTTCCATTGTTAATGTTGTTAAATAAAGGGATTAAATGGAAGTGGACAAAGGACCACGATGAAGCGCTGCAACAAGTGAAAAGTCTTTTTATAAATACTGTTGTATTAAATCATCCAAGAATAGGAGAAAGATTTTACTTGCAAACAGACGCCAGCAATATTGCTATTGGAGCACACTTGTATCAGATTGATGAGAAGGGCCAAAAAGCGGTATTAGGATTTGTAAGTCGCACACTTAAAGGGGCAGAATTAACCTATTTTACGACAGAAAAAGAGCTATTAGCGATAGTGCATTGCCTGTCAAAGTTTAGAAGTTATATTCTGGGTGCTAAACTTACTATAATCACCGACAATAAGGCGTTAGTATTTTTATTAAAGTGTAAATTGCTAGGTGCTCGTCTGACTCGTTGGATCTTGGCTAAACAAGAGTATCAATTTAAAATACAATATTGTAAAGCGAAAGACAACTTGGTAGCAGATGTACTCAGTAGAAATCCACCATCAGAAAACAACATGGAAACAGATAACATTAAATGTAGTAGCAATGATATTGGTATTTACGCGGTAAAGCATATAACAAAACCTGAAGTAGTTAGACGACTTAAGGAAATAGGGACTCATCAACAACAAGACCCTAGGATTAGTGTAGCTTGGAGAAGTGCAGTTACCAACTCCAAACCAGGATTTTCCATATATGACGGTAAGCTATATAAGCTATGTTCCCATAAGTGGAAGTTACTATTACCTAGCTGTATGATAGATGAACTTATTTGGGAATGCCACTTGTCATTGGGCCACGCTGGATTTAAGAAATGCCATCTAGCCTTAACAGAAAGTTTCATTGGAAAGGGGTTAGCAAAACGCATGAAAAGATTATTGTCTACTTGTGACCTGTGCCAGAAATGAAAACACCCGAACTTAGCTACAAGGGTAGAAATGCAAACAATCCAAGCAAAAGTGAAAGGAGAGTTACTAGCTGTGGATTATTACGGGCCTCTACCAAAAGCAAAAGGAGGGGTAAAGCACATTCTAGTGACGGTAGATTTCTTTTCTAAGTTTGTAAAATTATACCCAGTCCAAAGAGCCACGACAGAAGCGACCCTTAGAGCATTAACGAAGTTCTACATCCCACAGTATGTTAAACCAAGGAAAATATTGTCCGATCAAGGAAAACAGTTCACCCATAACCTATGGAGAGAAACCTTGGAAGAACTAAATATAAAACCTATTCTTACATCCATATGTCACCCTCAAGCCAATTTAGCTGAGAGAATAAATAGAGAATTAGGGAGGTATTTTAGAATATTGTGCAGTCAAAACCATTCTGCATGGGTAGACTACTTAAGTTTTATTTCAGATTGTATAAATAATACATGTAATGAAACAATGGGGTACACACCTTCAGAATTATTTATTAATAAAGAACCTGTACATGTATGGACCAAAACCATAAAAAGTCCACCCAACTACAATCTACCTATTCCATATGAGGTAAAAACCAGGATAGCAGAAGAAAGAATACAGAGAGAAGGTCAAAAGAGAGTAGAACGATATAATTGAACTCACAAGTTGGTAAGGTTTGTGGAAGGAGAGGAAGTGCTAGTAAAAGCGAATCCTGTATCCTCTGCCATAGATAATACCACGGCCAAGTTCTTTCCGATATTCATGGGACCGTATAGAATAGAAAAACAGATTGCAAGGTACACATATATGTTAAAAGATGTGGAGAAAAATAAAATTATAGGAAAGTACCATGGGGATAGTTTAAGAAAATATAAACAAAATATTGACCCATAAAGAAAAATATAGTTTGAGCCAATAAGGTATGTGAGTCAAACATGGTCAAATAAAATAAATATATAATTGTTTTGAATCAAGGTCAATGATAATAATAATAAATTTTATTTAAATAAATGTTAGTATTGTTATTTAAATTATTGACATTAATTAAGCCAAAATGATGATTAAAATATTAATGGTCATATAAATTTCCAATATACCATGTTAGGTTAAGTAACACTGTAATCTTTAGTTATAAGATAGATGTAAGCAACATTGTAGTAGTGCGAGTTTTGTGCGGGAAAAAGTGCGAAAGTAAATGTGCAAATTTTTAATCAGTGTAAAACTGTACATTAGAAAAAAAATTAATGATTTAAATAATCAATTTTTTTATACCGAGTGGGGGTATATATAACGATTCATAATAGCGTCCTATCTGAGCGTTATATGAAAGTGATAGACTGTACGAGTGTAGTGCCGTAAGCAAGAGAGAGAGCGTATAATCGCAGCCATCTCGCTCTAACCACGTCACCGCGACATCAGAAACCAGTACAAACATGTAATTTTACTCAAAGCAAATTATCAGTTCAACCTGCGATAACTTCAAAAGTTATAAATATACGGCAATTCTGAAAACAACATTGTATTCAGCAAATGAAGCTTTATAAGTAGCCGAAATCTCAGTTAATATAATTAACAATTGGAGAAGTTATACGGAAGACGCCAAAAGGAATAACGAGAGAATTATGCTACGTAGGAATTAGGTGTTTTCACACACACACACAGATAAAGACCTAAGCAACAATATTCTGTGGACAGATCTTGGAAAACGCGTTTGCAAATACCTGTAATCAATCGATTTGCAAACACAGGAAGTACGATTTTAACTAGAAATTCTCTGCAGTTTGAAACCTGTCACGGTGTGTTTGGTCGACCTGTTCGAGATTGTCAAAACTGGAAAAACGCATGATTTATTTGAACAGCCAATCAGCATCCCGTATTTAAAACTGACGCCAACTCAAAGCGAGGTGTAGCATCACTCTTCGATCGGATCTTCAATGCGCTAGACGTGTATAAATTACGTACAGAAATTTTCAATCACGCAAAAGTGTAATTTAAGCATCAAATTCGAGAAGTAGTCCGCAGTATAGATGAACTAATACTGTTCAACAACTCTCTCTGCGTAAAACAAGGTTAATTAATTAAATTATTAATTAATTAATCATCAGCCGTGAAGGACCTGTGCGACAGAAGGCTACAGCATCTGTAATTGCCAGGGCATCTTCTACAGCATTGATCAACATCAATTCTTCTGTGCAAAACCATCAAAAGGAGGACCTCTACGGATTCCTATCTTCGGTCAATGCATCAAACAGTAAGAAATAGGTTTATTGATCAATGAAATAAGCACTAAACAAATAATAAAAGCAATAAACAATTTTTAAAAGACACTAAGAATATCACACTTTGTATTTTAATTATAAGATTAGCTCTAACATAGTATAGGAGTGTTGAATGGAAAGTGGGGTGTAGTATTGGACGTGCAAATTATTGCAGACCTGTTCTTTAGCACTGGTTTGGGAGATAGCAATCTCTTAATCAAACCAGATAAGAGCTATAGGTCGTTTGAACGTCTTAATCGTTACTTTTCACACTCACTCAGTAATTATAAGTGTTAGGGTAGAATTAAGTCCTACCATTAGCATTTCAAGTTTAAAAATAATTGATTAAAACGTTAATTAAAATTAATCAAGCAAATAGTAAAGTGTTATTTGTAACAATTCCCCTTGAAAACCACAATCACTGAACGAATCCTGAGAAAGAGTGTCTCCATGCGCTGAGCTAAGCTGAAACCGTGTCATTTGTATCTGGGATTTGTTCTGGCGCCCAGGTAAAGTAATATCACGGGTAAGTAACATTTTATCTAACATTACAAATATTAGATAATTGTGTTAGATGAAATAAGGCGTCGTATAGATTTGTCGCCGCAACTAAGGGGCACGAGTAAAGCACCAAATTTATATATAGAAATAAGTTATATATAAAATTGGCATGGCCAACTAAGAAGCTCGATTAATCTCAAAAGAAAGTTATATAATTTGGTGTTGCTTTTACCCAAGTGATTAGTTAAATTGTAATATTAATTAATTGAAAAGAAGTGGAATTCAAGGTTACAAATAACTGTTAAATTAATTTGTTAAAAATAATAATAAAAAATGGCTAAATCATCAGCAGTAGATATGGCAGCAATTGAGCAAATGTTTAAGCAGTTGACCACTAAAATGGATGATACAAATAATAAAATTGATAGTACAAGTAGTAAATTATCTAGTGAAATAAAAGATACTAATAATAAAATCGAAATTACTAATAGCGAATTAACAAAGAAAATTGAAGAAAATAATAAAAGTTTAGAAGAAAGTAATCAAAAATTGATAACAGATGTTAATAATAAAATAGAGCAAACTAATAAATATTTGTCTAGTGAAATGAAACAACTAAACGAAAATTTATCTAGCCAAATAGAACAAAGTAGTAAAGAGGCTGCATTTAAAATAGATGAAGAAATATCTAATCTAGCAAGTAAATTAGATAGTACTAATAATAAAATAGATGAGAGTAATATTAGGTTTGATAAACATACCGAAGAGGTTAAAACTACATTAGAGGAGTTTAGAAAACAAGTAAACACTAATTTTCGCCGTCAAGACGAAAAACTAAAGTTTAGAAACGAATTTCATGAAAGGTTAGAACAAAACGTAACCCTCATTAATCAACAATTCAGTGAAGTAACAGCTGAATTAAAAACACAAATGCTTCTAAATAAAGAAGAAATCCAGAATACTAGGGAAGAGTGTACCCAACTGGGTGAGAATATTAAAGAAGTTAAGAAACAGGTAGAGAGTAAGGCTAACAGTGACGAAGTACATCAAAAGGTGGAACAGCAATTGAAGGTAATGTGGGAAGATCTGACTAAAGCAATGAAGTCACAGCAAACCAAAGTAGTGAGGTGTGGCGGCTATAAGGAAGAACCGGAAAACCTTGCATTTTCTGGAAACCCACATGAGAATCCTGTGGAGTTCCTAAAGCTGTTTGAAGCTTATGTAACTCGTGTAAATCCACTGATGGACGACGAGGACAAGAAGGACATGTTAGGCCGATTTCTCAAGAATTGGGCAGGTACGTGGTGGAAAGTCATCCCGGACAGAGTCCAAACCTACTCAGACTTCAGAGAAAAATTCCTTGCTCAGTACTGGAATGTTCAGATACAAAGAAGGGTACGCGATCATCTAGAATTTGGTAAGTATCACCCGTCAATGAATATGACAACCACTAATTATGTACTTAACGTAATGGCACAAGTCAAGCATCTAACACCACCAATAGAAGAGAGAGACCTAGTATATAAGCTAGCGCGTCATTTCTCAGAACGCACTAGAGTAGCAACCACTACTAGAGAAGTGAATACTCTAGAAAAGTTCATAACGGTTGTAGATGAGTGTCAAGATGTAGAGAGGGACCTACAGCGTGTAAGTAATCAGCTGAGTAACTACTCTAGAGGTGATTATCAAGAACCAACTTTGTACTCAACTAAGAGGAGAGACAATGAACGCCTGAAAGAAAAAAGGTTTACCCCATATCCGGGTAATAAACCACAAAATCGACCGGAATTGGAGGAGAAGGGTAGAAGTAGGAGTGTAGAAAACAAACCAAATAAAGGGTATAAAGTGTGTAAAACAACTATAACCTCTACCGAGCAGCAACCGTCGACTAGTAAAATGAATACGGGAAACGGGAAGCCACTGCAGGTAGAAAAGGAACAAAACTAAACCTACCATTACCTGCAGTGAAACAACCAAAGAAAACAGGTAAAAAGAACGTAACTAATAATATAAAACAAGTGAGCGATAGGGAGTTCTTGTTAAAAGAAGAGCAAGAAGTGGGTAGAAACCATTATCCTGAATGTCCGGAAATAATGTGTAAAATCAGTAATCTACTAGTAAGAGCGCTTATAGACACTGGCAGTGAAGTTACCTGTGTCAGCTCAAAGTTTGTAGAAAATAATAGTCAGTTGCGTAATTGTCCCAGACTACGCGTAAAAAATTGTAATGTACAGGGAGCCACTGGAGCCAAAATGCAAAAGATAACTGAACAAATTTATTTACCTATCAATATAAATGGTACCCAAACCCAAATTGTAGCTCTTATAGTCCCGAAACTCGTTCATAACTGTATTATTGGGGTAGATACGTTACTTGAATGGAAGACAGAAATAAATTTCAAAAGAAATACCATCACAATGGGAATAGATACCAAGAAAATCAGTGTACACATTAAAGAATTTAAGCATTGGAAGTCGGTAAGTATCATAAAAGGGTATGGAGAGAAACCTTGGAGGAACTCAATATAAAACCAATTCTTACATCAATACGTAACCCTCAAGCGAATTTAGCTGAGCGAATAAATAGAGAATTAGGTAGATATTTCAGGGTATTGTGCCATCAAAACCATTCTGCATGGGTAGATTGTTTGAGTTTTATTTCTGAGTGTATTAATAATACATGTAATGAATCAATGGGGTACACACCTTCAGAATTATTTCTCAACAAAGAACCAGTACACTTATGGACCAAAACCATAAAAAGTCCACCCAACTTCAATCTACCTATTCCATATGAGGTAAAAACCAGCATAGCAGGAGAAAGAATACAGAGAGAAGGCCAAAAGAGGATAGAACGATATAATCGCACCCACAATTTGGTAAGGTTTGTGGAAGGAGAGGAAGTGCTAGTGAAAGCGAATCCTGTATCCTCTGCCATAGATAATACCACGGCCAAGTTCTTCCCGATATTCGAGGGACCTTATAGAATAGAAGAGCAGGTTGCAAGGTACGCATACATATTAAAAGACGGAAAAAACAAAATTATAGGAAAGTACCATGGGGATAGTTTGAGGAAATATAGACAAAATATAGAGCAATAAGGATACAATGGTTTGAGCCAATGAGGTATGTGAATCAAACATGGTCAAGTAAAATTTTATAAATGTCTTTGAATCAATGTCAATGTTAATAAGAAGTATTTGAATAAATGTCAGTATTGTTGTTTTGATTATTGATGTCAGTTAAGTCAAAATTGTGATTAAAGTATTAATGTTCATATGAATATCTAATATGTGTATGCCATGTTAGGTTAAGTAACATATTGTAATAATTAGTTGTAAGGTAGAAGTAAGCAAAATTGTATTAGTGCAAATTTAAAAAAAAGTGCGAAATTTTATATGTGCAAATTTTAATTAGTGTAAAAGTATACAAGAAGAAGAAAATTAATGTATTTCTTAAATAATCAAATTTTTTATATACCTAGTGGGGGTATATATAACGATTCATATAGTCGACCTATCAGATCGTTATATGAAAGTGTCAAACTGTGCTAGTCTAGCAGCGTAAGCAAGAGAGAGAGGGAATAATCACAGCCATCTCTGTCTAACCTCGCCACTGCGACTGCTGACGCGTGCACAGACATGAAATTTTATTTATTAAAACTGCAATATCTTCAAAACTAATAAATATACGGCAATTCTGAAACCTGCATAGTGTTCAGTAATTAAAGGTCTATAAGTAGCCAAAATATCAACTAATATAATTAACATTTAAAGAAGTTATACAGAAGACGAACGCCAAGAGATATAACTAGAGAATTAGGCTAGGTACGAATTAGGTGTTTTCACACACATACAGAGAAAGACCAAAGCAATAATATTCTGTGGTCAGATCTTTGAAAGCACGTTTGCAAATACCTGTAATCAAACGATTTGCAAACAGCGGAAGTATGAAATTAGCCAGAAATTCTCTACCATCTCAAACTTGTTAAGGAGAGTTTGACCGACCTGTTCGATATTGTTTCAAATGGAAAACACATGATTTATTTGGAACAACCAATCACAACCCTGTATTAAGAGTAGACACTAACTCAGAATGAGGGAATTGATCACTCTTCGTTCGGGCATTAAATAAGCAAGACGTGTGTTAAATACGATCTTAATTGCACAAACAACGCAAAGTATTTATTTAAATAAACAGTTCGCGAAGTGGTCCGCAGTAGTAGAGGAACTAGTAAAGTTCAATAAATAATCTCGCTGCGTAATAACTAATTAATTAATTAACAGTGAAGTGACCTGTGCACCAGAGTAGCTACAGGATCTGTAATTGTCCAGGATCATCAGTCAACGTTATTGGTCAACATCATTTCTTCTGAGCCGAACCATCAAAAGGAGTATCTCTACTGATTACTATCTACGGTCGACGCATCAATCAGATAAGAAATATATTCATTGATCAATGAACAAAAAATAACAAAATAAATAATTAAATCAATAAACATTTTTTAAAGACACTATATAAATTCAAATTTTGTATTTAATTATTAAGATTAGATATAAAGTAATATAGGAGTGTTGAATGGAGAGTGAGGTGTAGTATTGAACGTGCAAATTATTGCAGACCCGTTCTTTAGCACTGGTTTGGGTGATATATAAATCCCTAAATCAACCAGATGAGAGCGATTGGTCGTTTGGATGTTTTAATCTTTACTTTTCAAGCACACTCATTAACCAATAAGATTTAGGTTAGCAATAAGTCATTAAATTAACTTTTAAAGAAATTAATTTAATAACAAAGTCATTAATTAAACAAATTTCAACATTATTTAAGAGTTATTTGTAACGATTCCCCTTAAATATTCCACTCACTGAATGAATCCTGAGATAGTGTGTCTCTGTGCTCTGAGCTAAGCTGAATCCGTGTCATTTGTATCTGGGATTTGTTCTGGCGCCCAGGTAAAGTAAAAAGTCACGGGTAAGTAAGATTTGTTCTATCATTATATACAGAAAATAGATAGATAGACAAAAGGTCTTTATAATATATATATATATATATATATATGTAACGCAACGAAATGGAAGACATAATGTGCAATCAAATCTAAAATAAAAATACCTTTGATTAAACTATTCCCATAACCTAGGAAAAAGAAATAACTAAAAAAGTACCTAAGTTACTAAAAGAAGTAACACACAATAAATAAAAATGAATGTAGTTAATTATGTAAGCAAAGAACTAAGTAAATTAAGAATTAATAGTGAGCAGTTATCAGTGAACACCAGTGTAATAAACTAAGTAATAAATGGAGTTTAGGTAATAGTAGAATATACTACTTATCATATTGTAATTTGTGAATAGTAATTATAAATGTATTTAAGTATAAAGAACTATCAGTGTGTTGATACACCAAAATATATGCTGGTAGATTCACAGAGATAAAACCTAACATGACTAATTCCAAATGAAATGAAGGGACATTAATAATAATTTAATAGTTAGAGGAATTTAATATAATATAGTAAATTGTTGTTGTAATTATCATAAGGCAAAACTAAAGATCAGAATTAATGGTGATAAAATAATTAGTGAGGAAAAAATATATAGTGATTGTTAACTGCAGAAAGGACTGCACTGAATGATAGCAATCAACTAAGTGATTAAGTGTAATGGCAAATAAATATTATAAAGTGTTACAAACTAAAGAGTAAAGTAAGATATGGACAGTAACAGGGATTACTGTGGAGTTACATTTTAATTGTTAAGAGTTTTATATCAAAGAGTATAATGATTGTGTAATGTCAACATTCATATATTCAAGAAATGGACTTTTAATGTGCCTAAGCACAGAATATATGAGTTTTGGTAAACTGAACCAGAAGGGGAACGTTGTTAAATCAAAATAAAATGTTCAGAATAATTCATACTGGACGAAATAGGGAAAAGAAATGTTAATGTTAGTAGTAAGTAGTAAACATTTGTTTAATGTTTTAGGTTTTGATTTAAGGTCAATTAATGTTAAGTAAGTATTACATTAAATATGTTATTTCTTGTTCATGTTAACATTTTTGTACCATTTAAACATTATAAGTTCTTAAATTGTATTTAGACCAACAAACTAAATAATTTCTGTAAACTGGAAGAATGTACTAAAGAAATGGCCAGAACAAAGGTCAAAACAACATAATTTCTTTGTAAAGCTACTATTAAAACATAATGTGATTATCAACTTGTAAAAAATAGCAAAACCTATACTTTAGGCCTAATTTAGAAATCGAGAACAACATTGTAATAGCATAATGAATTTGTAAAATAACTTTTAATGTCAAACTACTAGGGACCAGAACCAGCATTTTGTAAAATGTATAAAATAATTATTAGGTCATACCCATATATCATATGGGATATCAAAATATTTGTAATCTTAAGAAGATCATGATGTAAAGTAAGTTTAGGTTTATTTAACATTAGTTAGGGAGTAATTGTGACTAGCAAACATAAAAATTGTAAATTTTAAATAATAATAGTCTCATGACCTAGTGAACTGGCGTTTTGGCCAATGAGAATTCAGCTAATTATGGTCAAACTCGTCGAAGGCAGAAGAAAAATATTTATTCTATTGTTAGACTTGAAAGTGAATAGTTTGAAATCTGTGCCTCTCCACAGGAGGAAGTGTACTATAGAATCATGTCTGAGGCAGACAAGAAAAATTAACAAATTTTAAAACCTAACTAATAATCCAGAGATGATAAAGTAAAAAATATAAAATAGAAGAAAGAAGAATAAAGCAAAAAATATCATTCACTAACACATCAATCAGCACCAGAACAATAGTGAAGAAACTAAACTAATAAACAGTGGAATATCTACATAATTAACTTTATTAATAAAACTTATTTTCAACATTTTTTGGGAGCTTGTGATATATGGTGTAGTAGTGGGCTACAGCCGCCATCTTTGCACAGGAGTGTGGGGACACCGCCATCTTAGCTTCTTGTACTAAAGGGAATTTTATAATTAACATTATTTTGTTCTGTCTAATATTAAGCCTTATTATTTTATCAAAAGGAGAATTATTAAATTTGTAATGTGTGATACTTCTTCATAAGCATTTTTGATCTTTACTAACTGTCAAAAGAACCCCGAACTGAGAAATTATATTATATTAAATCAGAGTCAATTGAAAAAAGTAAGAGTCGATACTGGTGTTTGGTAAAATTGATATTTTACAAACCAGAATTGTAATTATTAAAAAATAAAGGAAAACAATTTCTCTAATTGATATTAAACTTTTAATGAAGAAATTTGTGTTAGTGGTCGAAATCACAAGCAGAATGATCACTGTTGCACACCACTATATAAAAATTATCCCGATTAGCGCTTTCAAGCTTCACAGCTCATCGTCAGATCGGAATAATCTTATCTATCTGTCCTCTATCATTTACTTCTTAATTATGTTATAAAATATTTCTTCATTATCAAATTTAATTTTAATATTAATTAAATTGTCTAACCCTTTTTCTCTTTCTTTCAATATTTCTAACTCCTCTCTAAGCTTCCTTTCAACTGTGTTATTTACTACTTTTACAATTTCGTATTCTTCCAAAGGATTAACAAACTTATGGTTGTCTTCTATGAAATGTCTTGCATATAACGAATTGGTTGTTCTATTACCTTCTCCCCGTTTGTGGTCAGACAACCTGCATACGAATTTTCGTCCTGTCTCACCTAGGTACACTTTGTTGCAGTCTTTACATTTTAATTTATAAATTCCGCTTTTCTGTAATACTGGAATTTTTTCTATATTCTTATTCCTTATCTTATCAAATACCGTTTCACATTTTTTAATAGCTATATCTACTCCGTATTTATTAAAACATTTTATAATTTTTCTAGTCAGTGAACCTATGTATGTCAATGACCCTCCATAATTCTTTTGTTCTGGTTCTATTTTAGCTTTTTGTATGTTAACCCTTTTCATAACTTTATCCACTATGTTGGTGTTATAATTATTATTCCTTACAATTCCCTTTATCGTTTTTAACTCCCTATCTTTTGATTCGGTCTCTTTTAAACACTTCTGAGCTCTGTAACAAAATGAATTGATTGCCGCCATTTTATATCTATAAGGGTGGTAAGACTCTCTTGGTATAATTGTATCAGAATACGACTCTTTCCTAAATATCCCAAACTGTAGTTTCTCATTATCTTTAATTTCTATGTTTAAATCTAAGTAATTTATTTTCTTACCTCCTATCTCTTCTTTAAATTTTAAGTTTTTATCCTTATTATTTACCTCATTTATAAACTCATGCACTTCTTCTATGCTTCCTTCTCAAATTACTAATACATCATCAACGTATCTAGACCATAATTTTATATTGTCTTTATACTTAGTGGAACTTATTAATTGCTTTTCGAAATCATTCATGTATATTTCAGCAAGAATAGGGGATAATGAAGACCCCATAGGTAAACCTTTTTTCTGTATATAAAACTTGTTATTAAACCTAAAATAGTTCTGATTTACACATTCTTTAATTACTTTAATCAACTGCTTTTTATACCTGTATTCTCCCATATTATTATCGTTTATTAACTTAATAACTTTATTTACTGTGATATTGGTAAACATGTCCTTAACATCCAGTGATATCAATTTTGTATTTACATTAATTCTAATATTTCCTAATTTTTCTATCAATTTTACATTATTCTCTATGTTGTATTTTGTCCCAAATTCATATTTCTCTTTCAGTACTCTGCTAACTTCCTTTGATAATTTATAAATAGGTGCATTAATAAAAGAAACAATCGGTCTAATTGGTTTTCCTTCTTTATGTATCTTAACCAGACTTTTAAAAGTTGGTGCTGTTGGATTACTTTCCAATAAATACTTTTTCTTATTTTCTTCTATAAATGTTATGTTTCATCATTTGTTTTATCCTTGACTGGTACTTACTTGTATAATCATACTTTATTTCCTCATATGGTCCTTCCCTTATAAATTCTTCCGTTTTCTTTATGTATTCGTCCTTTCTCAGTAGTACCATTGTATTTCCTTTGTCCGCCTTCGTAACTATAATATCATTCTTTTTTATTTTATTCTTTAGTTTAGTTACAGTTGATTTGATTTTTTGTTCATTTTTTGAATTATACAAACTTTTCTTAAATATTTTATCTACTACATTCCCTACTTCCCACCTTATTCTTTTTTTATCATTTTCATTTCCTAGTTTTTGTATTATGCTTTCGCATTCAATAATCGTTTTTTCTTGATTTAATTCTGGTGGCGGCGCGTATTTTAAGCCTTTTGCTAACATTTCTTTTTCTTCTGTATTGAAATTTACCTCTGTAAGGTTTTTCATAGTTATTCTTAGAGACGTGTTCCTTTTTTACTTCGTTCTTTCTTATTAATTTATTTAACTTATCTACCATTTTTTTATTTTTCTTTTCCAATTTCTTTTCTACGTACCCCAAACCAAAATTATATAATATTTCTTCTAACTCTACATACGAGTATATTCTTAACAATTCTATGTGTCTGTCAAATAATTCCCTATTATATCTATTGATTAAGCCGTAGAGTGACCTTATTTCCAGTTTTGTCCACAACTTCTCGCTTTGTTCTTTAATTTTTTTGGCTACACTGTTCTTATTTTTAATTTTAACTTGAGCGTACTTTTTGGGATGACATTATTATCCAGACATTGTTTATTAAACCATATGTAACTGTCCAGATGGTGTGACAGGGTTTAGGGGGTGGGGAAGGGACATTTATATTATAGCCTGTTGTGTGAGAGCAGGGTGGGGTGAGAGGGGTGAAGGGTTAGTTTTCACATAATTCCTGTCTATTCCGATCTGACGATGAGCTGTGAAGCTTGAAAGCGCTAATCGGGATAATTTTTATATAGTGGTGTGCAACAGTGATCATTCTGCTTGTGATATTAAACTGTCTTTGATTGAACTGAAGATAAACATAAAAAGAATTTTTATTACAGCAAGGAAGAATTAAGTAACTACAACGATTTAAATAATACGTAACTACAAATAAATAACTGTAGGTTACATAACCCCAAAAAAGAACTCGACACCATCGCAAGAGATGATTATTTGAGGAGGAACTAATTTAATAACACTAATAAAGTTTAATAGAAAACAGAAGAAATAGGCATTGTTTCGAAAAGGAGGTGTCCGATAAATTATAGGATCCTACCGCCACTATTTGAATACAACGGTCAAGGCCTAGTTCCGCCTGGCAGTTACGAACAAATTAATTCTTCTTTTAATGAACAAATCACTTTTTATTCAATACTTTCTAAACCAACAACTAAGCAATATTATTTAACGAAAACTAAGAAAATTAAACTCAACCATAATTACTAATAAAATAAAAAGAATAAAATTACACGGGAAGAGTTTACTACATTACAGATTGGCTTCCGATGCAGAGCGTAAAACTAGTTTAACTTTAATTCATTGAAACTTACAAAACCTCAATATACGTTGTACGGTAATAAATAGAAAATAATAATAATATTGAATTGATAGAAGAGAGATAGAAACGTCTCATTACTATATATATATTGTGACAGATTAGTTTTGCTAAATTTTTATGTAATGCTAAATTGGGATGACCCACACTTTGTAGGGATAACTTATCTGCAACAACTAATGTGACACAGTTTAAAGGGGATATCAGGTGTATCTGTAATAACAACTATATAACTTGTAACGGTATTTCAAATTTATTTAGTAATAATGAAATTGTGCACAAGGCACTTGATTCGACTTAAAACATTCATTATTGCTTTGTTACTATGCCGTAAGGCTTACGCTGTATACATCCTTACTGACTAAATATTCTATTCTAATAATTACTTTATTAAAAATATCATTTCCTGACTACTCAGTCAATTAGTGTGCTTCTAAATATCAATGCTTAAATATCTTTTTAGATATTGTAACAAAATTCAAAATATTAATAGCTACTGAAGTAATACTTCTAATACATTATTAATTATTTTACAAATTATTGTGTATATTGTAACACTACAAAATGATGATAACTTAGAGATTGAAAGTGTAATAAGTTAATAGTGAGTGTTAGCATCATTTTCTAACCAGATTTAAGAAATTACCGGTGAAAACCAACAACAACGACGATTGGGCGAAAGAGACGCTCCGTTGGCGGTTAAGAAAAACATTACGTCGCTGTAACGGATTTTTGTACCAATCACAAAGGAGTTTACTCAGCGACTTTTGTCCCTAACGTCTATCAAAGACGAGGGTATATAATCAGTGAGACGCTGAGAAATTCACATTCGCTTCCTTCAACTCGAGCTAAACAGTTGCGGCTCGAGGTCGTTTCATATTTTATTAATTTACTACAACAATAGTAGTAAATACTTCAAATTTTATTAAAATAATTATTAGAACAGCGATTCATCATACAAGAGTGCATCAGCAAGTAATAGTGAATCTTTTTAGACAGTGCGCGTATTCAGAACGAGAAAATTGAACTTAACCTGTAAGGTAAACAACCCAGTTTCATTAAGAAGAGGGTATATTTCTCGTTCCAAGTGCGATTAAAGTGCAGTTATATAGCGATCAATATAATCCAATCGCTAAAGTGTTTAATTTTTAATCTATAAGATTAAAAAGCAAGGTAGTACAAAGATTAAAAAGCAAGGTAGTACAGTGACCAATTTTATTGTTTATCTGTCTTTCACTGATCGTTACTATCAACACATTGTACTGACGCAAAAAACAATTACACTATTAATAATGAACACTGTATTCATTTATTTAGAGGATTTAATAATCCGAAGTAAGAATGTATGTGTTTAGAATTAGTTTTTATAATATTAATTGCATTGTAAGCAAACGAAATTATCGTTAACCTAAAATATAATTGCGAGTTTTTAAAGAGGCCAAAAATGAATTACTATCATAGTAGTATATATCAAAGCAATTAATAACGTTCTATTTTATATTTACAAGAACCTACCCATGAGGTATCTAGTTAAAAGATTAAAATTTTGTTAATAACCATAAGAGTTTTTATATTGTTCTTAACTGAGCTAGACCAGTCTGTGGACGGATACTCTGAAATCCGACTGTGTTATTGTAAATGTATTTTTATTCAATTGATTTTTGAGGGTATAATAAACCCATAATGTTATACAGCATTACCTATGTGTTCAATTATTTCAATTTAGATAAGTAAACCTCAGTATACCTCAGTAGCATACACTGAGGTACATTTGAAACAGTAATTTTTTCAATACACTATTTAAATTATTTTAAATGCCATAAGCATTTAAACAACAGAAAAAGTGGACACATACAATATTAAATTTAGAAATTTATTTTTTTATGGGAACTTTTCTCAAGAAAACCCATATGTCGCCCACATAACCTCCAAGGTGCTATAAAACCTTGATTATAAAATTTAAACTGGTCAAGATAACCTTGACAGTTTATTCAGTGGCGGTGAACGTCGGAACATCCAATACGACAACCAGGTACGTGAAAAGTGTTCTTTATATTAATTTATTTGTCCAGACAACACTTGACTTTATTTTGAATTAAACGGAATAAATCCTATTGTAGTCCCAAGCCACGTGTTTGTTAACCAAATACACTGCACTCACCGTCTATGGCTTTTTTCCGTGATGTTTTGTCCAGTTTACATGTTTCAAGGCACTTGCCTCATCATCAGAACTTATAAAATCAATCTATGTCATAAAAAATGACATTTGTCAAAATATTAAAACACAATACGGTAATTAAACTATGTACATAAATTCGTTTTAAAAATGTTCGGTGTGCCTTGCAAGACAACACGCGCCGTAACATTTATACGTATGTGAGTACGGCGCGTGTTGTCTTGCAAGGCACACCGAACATTTTTAAAACGAATTTATGTACATAGTTTAATTACCGTATTGTGTTTTAATATTTTGACAAATGTCATTTTTTATGACATAGATTGATTTTATAAGTTCTGATGATGAGGCAAGTGCCTTGAAACATGTAAACTGGACAAAACATCACGGAAAAAAGCCATAGACGGTGAGTGCAGTGTATTTGGTTAACTTGACTTTACTTACACAGACGACATTTTTCCACCGAAGGGGAGTTCGACTTCAAGTTCGACGCTACCTTTACGTTCATTGACAAACCAGCAAATTAATAATTTACCCATCATAAATTATCACACTATAATTAAATAACTCATATTTATCGATTACATAAAAGATAATTACTGTATGTAATACACGAGAATCAATTAAACAACAATCGATATTTGAATCTAATAATTTATATCAAATATAGATCTCGTTTTATTACAATATTTAAATTTTTATATTCAATGCTCAGTACAGCACTTAACTGTACTGTCGCAATATATATTTTATAACAAAGGTGATTTCAGATTGATAATGTGTATACTAAGCCAAATAGTTAAAGGTGATTAAATATTAGGAAAATAAATAGGAAAGGGTTTCAACTGTTGGAAACTTTTATCATGAAATAAAGTAAGATGATTGCATCACCCGAGATAATCAGCAGAGTTGCCTCATGGTAAGATTTCAAACATATTGTACAATATAAAACTGCAAAAATATTTCTGGATTAATTGCTTATTGTTAAACTAATTAATTGTAAGTTTTGGAGGAGAGCTGTAATCATGGGGATAGTGTAGCATAGAATTTATGTTCCATTTTTTATTTTTAGTACTTTTAGAATTTTGATTTAATAATATGTAAATAATAGTACATTATTTCAGATACCATGAGAAAAAAGAACACTGAATACACGCCACTATCTTCACAAAAAAGACAAAATCGTATTGTTCTTGACAGTGTTACACCGGATTGTTTCTCTCCAGTACTTCTCGATACTTGCCAGAAGTCCCATTCGTGTGAGAATTTGCCTGCTGAAGTTGAAGATGGAGAAACAGCAAATTTAATTGTAGGGGTACGTGTGAGACCCCCTAATCCAGGGTAAGTAAGATTAATTATGATGCATATGATTAAATATTATGATTAAGATTAAATATGATGGAAAATATATTTATATTTCTTACAGTAATGCACACTTTGTTGTTAGTAGTATAACGAATTAAATAAATTTGTTTATATTTATAAATGTTTGTGTTAAAAAATTTTTAATTTTTTTTTTATTTTTATTTATTTATTTTTTTTATTAAAATTAATCATTTAAATAGGTTATGTGGTGTTTAGGACTTTTTATTATTTGTTTTAAAACAATTAAATCCTTTTCTGTATTTTTAAATTCCTTCACCAGTTGATAGAATTGTCTCCTAGGACAATCGATATGTGAACTTTTCTTATTTGTAGGTTATCTTCCTTCTAGGTGGTGAAATTCTGGTAGTTAACTCAATTAAAATTACATACTATGTTAATTATCTTTTAGGAATGAATAATGTTCAATTTTGTAGTAAATAATAAATTTTATTAACAAATAGTTATTATTTCGACTCTTTATCGATTTATAAATCGATTCTCAGGGTATCAATATTTCGTACAATTATTTATATTCGGATTCTTTTAACAGTTATTTTAGGTATAGTCAGAGAAAAAAGGGCAAAGTATGAAAAGTATAACATTACAATATATATCAGCTTAAAATTTAAAAGTACATATATGACATTTATTATAGAACAGAGATCAAAGAAATTGTCAAACCATACTGCTTCGTAGTTGGAGTCGCATTGAACTGTGGGAAGAAAATGGCCGCTCCTCGTGTACAGTTGAAAGACGATCACACCTCGCTGTTTCTGAGTTTAATAAAAGATGCTTTCCCTCTGAATTTTCGTCCTTGTAGCTGCGATTCTTCCTTCTTGGGTTGGTGGAGTGTGTCTGGTTCAGTGTTAGTGTTCTACTTCGAAAAATGGTGTAGTGTTAAGTTAATTTCACTTTTGTCAGTTAGGTCGAAGATTGCACTTTTGTTTCGTGATGTGTTATTACTGTTTTAATCGTTTAAATGTTATATTCACTGGTGTTCTGTTCTGTATTGTATTAATTTAATGTCCGTAGGTGTTTGTTTCACTGATTTTCCGTTTAAAATGGGTTTTTACAAAACTCGCGTTTTTCGTCAAACTAGGCTTATTAAACATGCGCCATTAATGTATTAGCAATTAGGTTAAGATTGACTAAGTGTTCGCATCGAGTGTATTATTCAACGTCTAATAATGAACTAATTTACTTCCTTCGTCTTCGACTAAAGTCTTAGCCAAATTAATATTATTCAATACATTGTTACAAAATTATTTGCATCCTCCGCATGTGAGAAAGTTACATTATATAACTGATTATATTTTTGCTATTATTCAAATTTATTAACTAGTAAATACATAATCTTCTTCTTCAGTTCATTCTGCTTAATTTGATACCAAATAATGTAGTTTTATTAAGTTTTTGATCTAAAATGGTATTTTTACCTCATTTTGAAAATTATAAATTTTAAATAAAATCACTTCCTGTCCTTGTATTCAAAATGATGCCATTTTACAAGTTATATTAATGATTATATTAAATCTCAGATTGTAATAAAAGGTTTATCTTCCCTTAATTTCTTGCAATTAGATCAATTGGTTATGTTTTAAACTATTATACAGTAATATATGACTCCCCTCTCTGAATTTTGAGTTTTTACATTTCCATTTTTAACAATAATTCTGGCTATAATTTTACAAAATCTTTCTTAACTATATTTCCAATTACTTGACTTTATTACTGATTTACCTTATATAAATTCCTTCAGTTTAATTGTATTTCCTATACTTATTTCATCAATTTTGATGATGTTTAGTTTTTAACATTTGGCCTAGATTTCTAACAGTTTTTACATACAAAGTTTTTTAAATAATATGTGTTGGTTTATACCCTATCTGACTTTCTTTGCTATTGTGACATAAATTAACATTTTCTTATTTTAACAAAATAACAATTGGTATATGGTTTATACTATTAATACATAACACATAATTCAAATTAACATTGGTCTTTCAAAATCAGACATTTTATACTTAATGATTAACAGTAATACATAATAGATATATTATAAATAAAGGATGTTGTTTAACTCTGACATCTTATACTTTATTATTAACAATAATACATAATAAATCTATACATAGTATAAAGTAAAGTCAGTCCGTTTTCTCTCTGTGTTTGAAATCGCTAATCTCAGGAAGTACTGAACGGATTTTATTCAAGTTTTCGCCAATAAATAGAGTGTCTATCGAGGAACATTTATATGTATAATTAATACATATATGTTGTACATTAGCTTAGCTATCACGGTTTATGTCAAGTAAGTGGTATAGTTTACATCTTATATATAAAAATGAATGTTTCTTTGTTTGTCCCGTATGCGTTCCTATACCATTCATCCGATTGCGATGAAACTTCGGTGAGTTGTTGTGCGCACGTCCGCGAAGGTTTCTGTATTTTTTTCGATGGGGTCCTTTGGGGTGTTCTTTGGGGTCTTCCAATTCTTCTCCTAAACCACTGGACCGATTTCAACCAAACTTGGCACAAATATTTTACGCAACGGGAGAACCAACATAGGATAGGTGTTTTTTCGATGGGGTCCTTTTGGGTGTTCTTTGGGGTCTTCCAATTCTTCTCCTAAACCACTGGACCGATTTCAACCAAACTTGGCACAAATATTTTACGCAATGGGAGAACCAACATAGGATAGGTGTTTTTTCGATGGGGTCTTTTGGGGGTTCTTTGGGGTCTTCTACATCTCCTCCTAAACCACTGGACCGATTTCAACCAAACTTGGCACAAATATTTTACACAACGGGAGAACCAACATAGGATAGGTGTTTTTTTGATGGGGTCCTTTTGGGGGTTCTTTGGGGTCTTCCACATCGCCTCCTAAACCACTGGACCGATTTCAACCAAACTTGGCACAAATATTTTACGCAAAGGGAGAACCAACATAGGACAAGTGTTTTTTTTCGATACGATCCTTTGGGGGGTCCTTTGGGGTCTTCCACGTCTCCACCTAAACCATTGGACCGATTTCAACCAAACTTGGCACAAATATTTTACACAACGGGAGAACCAACATAGGATAGGTGTTTTTTTGATGGGGTCCTTTTGGGGGTTCTTTGGGGTCTTCCACATCGCCTCCTAAACCACTGGACCGATTTCAACCAAACTTGGCACAAATATTTTACGCAAAGGGAGAACCAACATAGGACAAGTGTTTTTTTCGATACGATCCTTTGGGGGGTCCTTTGGGGTCTTCCACGTCTCCACCTAAACCATTGGACCGATTTCAACCAAACTTGGCACAAATATTTTACACAACGGGAGAACCAACATAGGACAGGTGTTTTTTTTCGATACGATCCTCTGGGGGGTCCTTTGCGGTCTTAAAAAACTATTAGATCTGGTTACTATGGCAACCCAATAGAATAGATTCTGTTCTAAATATATTATCGCATTAAATTGAAGACCACGCGAACGAAGTTGTGGGCAACAGCTATTTATTTTTAAGAAGCCTACTTTAATTGAACTTTATTAATTAAACTAACATTTTCATTACGTACAACGTGAAACTCCATAGCGAAGCACGGGTATTCTGCTAGTATATTATAAATAAAGAATGTTGAGTGATTCTGACATTTTTAAACTTGATTATTTCTAATACCTTATTCTATATAAACAAAACATAATTATCCTAATTTTATACTCTATTTCTTATTAGGTTCTACTTTCAGTTTTTATCTGTTTTTTATTTATGGGGTAATGACTCTTTGTCACTTCACTTTTATTATCTATGCCCTGCTCTTGTTTTATTTTGGTCATTCTAATGAATGTTATATAAAAAGAGTGGCAGTTATTTAAAAACACATGTATTATCGGTCATGATAATACTTTATTTTACATTACTCATGGACACAAATTAAAGCACTTCAAAGTTGTAATATTTCACCATTTACTTAGTTTGTGAACTTCAATATTGAAACATAAGGTTTATTTTTTATAACACAAAAACTTGCACTGATTCTCTTTTTATTCCTTGATTTTATTTCTATTTAGTTATATCGTTTTATTAAAATCAAGAAATCTATTTATAGAATATAATGAAGGTTTGTTTTTTGGTATTATATAATTATTTCACATTGGTTTGTGACAGTACGAAAATCTTGATGTCAGAATTATGGTATGAGTGGTAACAAATTATCGTATTTTATTGTGTTACACACACACATACATGGAGAGAACGATTTCCCTTTGTAAAGAGACAACGACGCAGATTTTAACAGATCAAAACAATTCCAAGGTCAGGAGCGGACGTGCGGAGACGAGCATACAAAATGGCCATCCAAGTGGAAACAGATTGTAACTAGCCACTCTCATTGGTCCAGAAGACGGGACGTCATTAAAACCAGTGGTGACCTAACAAACAATGACATGATAACCGGGCGGGAGCCAATATGAAACAAAAGACAATGACGTGGATGCGCTAAACATAGCAAAATATGTGCTTTGCATCCGCCCCAGTCAACTACAAGTCGTCATGCAGTGAATACGTATAGAGTGTACTGATCCCAAATAGGCCAGTAATAGTGTTTTGTCAGTAGTTTAAAATGGCAAAGTAAACAAAATATGACTCTACTAATTAACTATGTAACAATGTAAAATCAGTGTCAACAAGTTAGATGACTAGATCCAAAATACGCTGAACACCGGGCGAGCCATGGCCAACTCTGAAACACTCAGGAACCTCAACATTTCAGGAAAGTGCACATTTAAATAGCTACCTTTTTTTTCTTTACCAGTAATCGAGCTCGAAATAATGTGAACAGAAAATTTAATAAATCAAAATTGTCAAGGATGTGAGAGAGAGAGAGAGAGAGAGTGAGTGAAATTGGAAAAAACAGGCCGGCCGTGTTAATTAACATAGGCGTTGGTTTGTGTTCAATTACACCTTTAAATGATAATATTAGAGAAAAAAGTAACTACTACAGTATAAAATATTTTTATTTGATGTAACAGAAGTAAGGAGAAAATAATTATGGTAAATGTAAGGTATTCCTAAGGAGCGGAATTTAACTGTCCGCCATGTTGTAAGTACGATATAAACCGACATTTGTATTGAGAAAATTAATTATGCAAAGGAAGTAGCAATTAAAACAGAGTTTATTACACCTAGCAATGGTAATCAGTTTTATTATTTCGTACAACCTTAATGTTTCTGCACTTTCACTTAACAAATCTTGGACCTTAGGTATAAACAGATATGTGTGGTAGCGTTAGTCTACGAAAGTATTATCAACACGTGGTAAGTACAATAAGTACATATTTGTTTTACATATTTATGTATCTAATATGTGTGCAAAAGTATGTAAGTCAACAGGTGGCGCCCGAACAGGGACTTTATATAAAAATTTACAGTATATAAATAAGTCAAAGAGCGGGTGCCGAAATGATAAAACAATAAATGACATTGCAAAAGAGGTTATGTTAGTACTTGAGTAGGATATAAAGCAACTGAAAATAAACAATCGTGTATTATTAAAAAATTATTATTATTATTATTATTATAAGCAAAATGGCAAACAATAACAAAAGCATTAGTATAAATAATACAGCAACTGAGTTGCTGTTATTAAACGAACCACAGGCTAATTTAACGCCCATTACAAGTAATAAAGTGTCACTAGAAGATCTTTTTCAACTAATGAAAGTACAGAATAATGAATTAAATGATAAATTAAACCAGTTTGATGAACAATTTGATGATATCAAAAAAGAAATTAAGAAACAAAATTGTAATTATGATAAAAGATTAAGTAAATAGAGACACCGTTAGACGAGATAGAATTAGAGAATAAGAGAGGAATAGACAAATTAGAATTGAACAAAGATGACAAGGTAAGTAGGGGAGAGAATTGTAACAATATAAATAAAAGTATGATATTAGAAAATAATTATGTAAACAGAGGTAGTGATAATGAGGTTGTATGGGGAATAGAATATAATAATAATGGAATGATAGTGTGTTTTGAAGGTTTAAAGAGAGTGTGTAAAGAGAGTATAATTGTAAAAGAGTTGCAGGGGTTAGATTTTTCCCTTAATGATGAAGTAGGGGGTGATGTACAGGTGTTGAGGAAGGACGAGAGTGCCTTCGATGTATATTTGGGAGACATATGGTCTACAAATAAAGTTGTCCTTGGTTTTTTTTAGTGCATTTCACAGGTGGTGCAATAGTTGTGAATTAGTGTCCCCTGCAAATGTAGAAAGAGAGAATGTAGCGTGGTGTGGTAGAGATAGATGGTGTGATAGTGAGAGATATATTGAGAGAAACAGAGAAGTAGAGATTTTTAAGAAAAGTAGAGATTATGAGGAATTTATGGAAAGGTTAGGAGTAGAGATGATACATAATAGAAATAAGAACTTACCTTGTAATAAAACTGAAGTAGTAGGAGATAAGGGAAATAATGACTTTATAAATTGCCTAACTATGACTAATAATACAGGAGGTGACAGGACAATGACCAATCATGACAGGTTAAATGAGTTTGAGGATAATGATGAACATTTGAATAGTATATGCATTTATGATATTAGTATAAGAGAGTCAATATTAAACAATGATATAGTTTTAAGATTCGACGATGGAGGGTAAATATTTTATTGTGTTTATGAACATTTAATTATGTGGACAGTGTTTTGAAACGGACTGCTTATAAACTGATTTTTGGTAAATGATAAGATGATAATGTGGATTGTATATTTTTGTGTATATTAATGTCAATGTATTTGTGTATTTTTGCTGTTGTGTATTTTATATATTTGTTATGTAAACCATGTACTGTAGAATTTTAAATATTAAAGAATAAGTAATTAGGTTTGATAATAATTTTAAATAATTATGGAATTCAGAGTCTAATGGTTAGTAAATGATTATGTAACTTTATTTAATTTTCTTAATGAATTAAATTGCAACTTCCACTTACCTTTTGATTCTTGATCTGGCCTGATCTCTAAGTGTGGACGAACCCTGTTCGTACGGCGAACTTAACAGTACAGCAAATGAAATAAGGTGTTTGAAATGATTTTATTTAACAAAGTATATCATTTAGCAGATAATATTTTATTTTGCGATTACTAAACATCTCTTCATCCCACTACCTTCCATGTATAACATATAAAAAATATTAATCTCTCCACATGATAGACATCTTACGTAAGAACAAAATTTACTTACAGTCTAGGAAGACGACCCAGTTTGCCCATTCATTCCATTCACACAAAATTTTACATACCCATAATTTTAGAGCGCTCGTTGAATTAGTAAAATTAATTAAATAGGGAAATAGCTCGTTGATTGCCTACCTCTTGGCGCCTCTGATAACCACGCGCCGCACTACAGATTTGTTCGAAAGTTTTTTTCACATTTTTCACTTTCCGGTCTCCACGGTATACACTTTGAGCTGATGGACTGCTCTAATTTACGTTTTTATACACTTTGTGGACATTTTGTCAACTTTCTATAGTTCACGAACTTTGTAGGAGGTCCCGGCCGGGAGAAGTTCTTTCGTTGACTGATTATGATTTTCACATTTTTATAAAGTTTTACCCGACCGGGAACACGCACCAATACTCGCGTCCGTTATACTTAGTTCTTGTTCGCCGACTGATGAAACGGCGGGTAACTAGATCCCCACCTCTGGTTGACTGTTTCCGGGCACATACATGGCGACTGCGATCACACAGCTTTCCGTTACCGTTTAGGTAGCATGGTTTTGCATTGGGCACTGGCGTCGACGATGCTGAGTGGCAAAAATATTGAAGCTGTGGAAGGCGTGGCCTCTAAGAGTATCCGCCAGCAACGAACCGCATGGAACAAAGTTTTCGTCTCTCGCCATTTTTCGTGGCGTCCCTTTGGAGTCTGATGTGCGTCTTTACGCACGCATGGTCATATTGCACGTTTTTGTACGTGCCTCAATGCTTAATTACCGCCGTGTGTTTAGACTAGGCATCTCATTCCATTGCCAACTCACCGTTCACAATCTCACTTCATTGTTCCTTGGACGACAATTTTACTTCACATTGGGACTGACCGTGCAGAGGGAAAATATAATATTATAATTTTTTAATAAAATGAAACCCCTTCCCTTTTGCCCCGTTACAATACCCCCCCAATGAGAGATCTTCTGCCGAAACAGAAAAAATCTCATTGCTAAACCCCTAAGAGGATCGATGAGGATATGGTGCCAACAACCCCCCATTAGCTCTAACACATCATGGGTAAACTACCCCCCTAGCTTGGCGACTATGGCTGCACCTGAATGAGATTACTGGACTTCTCTATACGAGATCCCAACACCATAAAATCGCACAGACACGCACCACAGCGCACCTAACCCTCTAACATACCGCCCCAATATCCAAACCCCTGGTCTTATACCATGCCAGATCCTCAACCGATATGTTTCCCCTTACCATGCACACTGGGTTGCCTTTAGCAAAATACTGGGTGCATACACATTTCATTATCGATTACATATTACGTCCATTTACATTAAAATAAACTTCACAAGCATTCTATAATTGCTTCTACATGAAGTTATTCTCCCTTTCCAAACAACAAAATTTTTTCTGATATTATTTCAAATTAAATTCCATTAATTAAATTTTATTCCACTAGTAAAAACAATCTGGGTCCATGATCAAAACCCATTTCCACGTTAGTCTACTTTATTTCTTTCCATTCCTTAATTCATTGCAAATTTTAAAATCTTCCAAAATTATCCAAAATCTTTCAAATACATTTACTTTATTCTTCTGACATTACTCACACTTATAATAAACAAATAAATGATATAATATAATAAACAATACCTTAACAAATTTATTATAAACAACCTATTTCTACCGTAAATTTAAAATAGCTACGCTTGATTACAAGGATAACATAAGATATACATCGTGAATCAGCTGACCTCTCTTCCACTGATAGTGAACCTCACAATTTCAAATAAACTTCTTTACTGCGATTTTTTTTTCCCCAAAAAGAATTATCATGTTATTAAAATTTATTATTCCCTCCTTTACTTATATAAATAAATAAAAAACTACAAATCAATTATGAGGCATATATTACATATCTAACCCCAATCATCAGCTGATCTCTCTGGGTCAGGTTGATGACCTTACCCTAGATACCCTTCAAAATTATACAATGCAAAATATATGACATATGTTTATAATACTTACTTTCTAACATAGTAAAATAATAATACAATAAGACCTGATAAATTACTTAGAAAAAAATTTTCATATGGAGTGAAACATGGTTGCATCAATTCCTTCTGAACAAACATAAAATCGTTCATTTAGCTTATCAGCTATCGTTAAGTTTCAAAAAAAAAATTTTTAAATCGTTACTCCCCCTGAGTAACCCCCCTTCCACACACACTATGACCCCCCTGGACTGTGGCGTCCAGCTGCGTCCACAAGGACTGAAGTTTTGGAGGAATTTTGTCATCTCCTTGTCCTTGCTTCAGCCTTATATTATAAAAAGCATTTAGATATCGTAATATCTATAAATTGTATAGTTATACGCCCCTAATGCGGGTCTATCACCTTTTTTTACTGCTCCTACGCGAACAGAGTGATAGCCGCTGTTCCATAATTTGGTGATTCCCCTGAATTACCCCCCTGTCAATTTCTAAATTCTCCTTTACAACGATAACAGCTATGGCCAGTTAAGGCAGAACGAGAAGCAATGAGCCCCGACCATAGCTGTCAAAGCTAAACCAATTCCACGGTCAGGGTTCGGTGAGGCCGTGACCGCCCGAAAAGTTGGGGAATCACAAGTAAAAGATATCTTAGTTTATGATATAGCTACATTTAAAATTTACAATTTACATTGCATGAAATTTCTAGTCTTGGTTGTGCGTTTTAACATCATACATTTCGTTCTTAACTTTGACCTTCATTAACATAATATAGTGAGTACAACAAAATATTTACTTAGTCACTCAAATTAATCTATTCCTACTTACATAGGCTATCATCAACTAACGATTGAATCTTTAATTACATTTAATAATATAATTGACCGTTTAATAAAAAGGATTCACTCTCTCACTCCATTAAAATAAACATTTAATCGGCATCTGAATAAAATTACAAACATTTCAATTTTAGGTTTAGTTTCAAACTCCATAAACCTTTCATCCCGTTACATTTTATTATTACAAGCCAATTATGAACTTCTAATCATCATTTTCACCAATTACAATAATTACAATTCATTTGTTATCCTCTTCAAAATTATTATTATTTTTTTTTTTTTATTTAGATTGCAAAAATATTATTATTATTATTATTATTATCACAACAATTTCTACTACATACACACCTTGTTACCTAACATTTTACAATACACACAATTAATTTCACTATCAATTATTTACAATTCTTCACCATTAATTGTTCAGTTTTCCACACTTCATTTCCAAAACCATCCAGGTCAGAAACATAAATCAAAATATTTAAAATGTCCATTTATTAAGTTTATGTTCAGCCTCCATCATCAAAAATTAGTCTGGGTTTCACATAACATTTTTCAATTTTATTTACACTCCATTTATTATTATTATTATAATAATACTCTAATATTTCAACTTGTTCCGTAAAATCCACATGGTAATTTATTGGATTATCCCACTTTATTATAAAATCATAAAACCTGTCTACATCATTGATTTTAGTCGTGTCACCGTCTGTATTATTACCTATCACCCTTGAGTATTTTAATCTCTCAATTTCAAAATCATTTACTACTAATACCCCGCGTCTAAGCTCAGGTAAGCATTCAATATAATTATCGTTATTATTATTTCTGTCTGCATTATCTTCATAACAAGGTAAGTCAACAATATTACTAAGTCTCTCTCTCTTTATTTTCTCTAGTAACTCTTCATAACTTCTAACAACATCAAATAATATTATCTCTCTTTCTCTAAATGTGAACAATTCTACCACTCTCTCACAAAACCACTCATCCTGACACCATCTCACTTTGTTTCTATCACTCCACACAAAAGGCAACATAACATTATCATAACCCATCCTGATTCTTTCAGGGAACTCATGATACATAAAAAGGGACCTACTTCGAGACACTTTGTCTCTCACATTATTACTGGAGGAAACTCTGTCCTCATAACTCATTATCGGAGTCTTTGCTCCATTTAAACCACGGGAAAAATTTGCCCTTTGTAAACACAACCTCTCTTTAACCACTCTCTTATTACTACTCTCTAATTCCACTAAAACTGTATCTCCACTCTTATCGTTCACTTTACTTTCTAATACATTTTTAATTATCTCGTTATCATTTGTTAACTCATTATTATAATTATCGGTACTCACCTTGTTCTCAGTTACATACCCACTACACTTACCGGTATTTCCTGTAACGTTATCTACATCATCTTGTGTTTGTTTTATTTCTATCTGGAAACGTTCATCAATACGTTTACATAATTCATTACTAATAAAATCAAACTTTAAACTTATATTCTGCTCCAACTTAATATTTTGTTCTTTAATTTCTTTAAAATTAATATCATTTGCTTTAAAACGACTTTCCAACTCACCTCTCAGTTCGTTTAAGCTACTATCAAACTTGCTATCAATTTTTCGTAAAAAACTCATTATATCCATTTCATCGAATTGTTTATTTTTATTTGTTAAAACTGGGGTTAATTGAATCCCAGAATCAACAGCTGTTTCACTTAGTTGCATTTGAGCAGCAATTGGGGTAGAATGAATGATTACGTTGCCGCCAACAGCTGTTTCTGTAACAGCGCTCGGATCAGCTGTCCGCATCTCACTTACATTCAGTGACTGTGGTTCAAGGTCACTTTCACTCATATCTACGTTCGTTACATTGCTTTGTTCAGTATGCTCAGACATTTTTAACTGATTTATAACTTATTTTTACTTACGTGTTAACTACAATTGATTAATCTCCTTTCAAAACATTATACTACAACATACATAAAATAAACCTTATACCATAATTACATACATTTTAAGTAAATAAAATTTCGCTTTCACAACCGTATTTCATTCTCTGTACTGTCAAAATATAGGCCGGTGTAATATAACTTTTTATTACATTACATCCTGCAGTCATGGCACCATTGTAACTTTATTTAATTTTCTTAATGAATTAATTGCAACTTCCACTTACCTTTTGATTCTTGATCTGGCCTGATCTCTAAGTGTGAACGAACCCCGTTCGTACGGCGAACTTAACAGTACAGCAAATGAAATAAGGTGTTTGAAATGATTTTATTTAACAAAGTGTATCATTTAGCAGATAATATTTTATTTTGCGATTACTAAACATCTCTTCATCCCACTACCTTCCATGTATAACATATAAAAAATATTAATCTCTCCACATGATTTTTAACTTTTTAAAGTACATTGTTATAAATTTTTAACATGATAGACATCTTACGTAAGAACAAAATTTACTTACAGTCTAGGAAGACGACCCAGTTTGCCCATTCATTCCATTCACACAAAATTTTACATACCCATAATTTTAGAGCGCTCGTTGAATTAGTAAAATTAATTAAATAGGGAAATAGCTCGTTGATTGCCTACCTCTTGGCGCCTCTGATAACCACGCGCCGCACTACAGATTTGTTCGAAAGTTTTTTTCACATTTTTCACTTTCCGGTCTCCACGGTATACACTTTGAGCTGATGGACTGCTCTAATTTACGTTTTTATACACTTTGTGGACATTTTGTCAACTTTCTATAGTTCGCGAACTTTGTAGGAGGTCCCGGCCGGGAGAAGTTCTTTCATTGACTGATTATGATTTTCACATTTTTATAAAGTTTTACCCGACCGGGAACACGCACCAATACTCGCGTCCGTTATACTTAGTTCTTGTTCGCCGACTGATGAAACGGCGGGTAACTAGATCCCCACCTCTGGTTGACTGTTTCCGGGCACATACACGGCCACTACGATCACACAGCTTTCCGTTACCGTTTAGGTAGCTTGGTTTTGCATTGGGCACTGGCGTCGACGATGCTGAGTGGCAAAAATATTGAAGCTGTGGAAGGCGTGGCCTCTAAGAGTATCCGTCAGCAATGAACCGCATGGAACAAAGTTTTCGTCTCTCGCCATTTTTCGTGGCGTCCCTTTGGAGTCTGATGTGCGTCTTTACGCGCGCATGGTCATGTTGCGCGTCTTTGTACGTGCCTCAATGCTTAATTACCGCCGTGTGTTTAGACTAGGCATCGCATTCCATTGCCAACTCACCGTTCACAATCTCACTTCATTGTTCCTTGGACGACAATTTTACTTCACATTGGGACTGACCGTGCAGAGGGAAAATATGATATTATAATTTTTTAATAAAATGAAACCCCTTCCCTTTTTCCCCGTTACAATTACGCATATGATATATTTGGATATTGAGAGGTATTGTTGTTAGTAGATAAGTGATGAATTTTCTAGTGGTATATTAAGGTGAAATGTTGTAAAGAGCTTTGGGGATAGTGATAAATAAGGGCATTGGAGTTAGTTAAATAGAGTTAATGGGAGTTAGTGAAAATAAGAATGTTGAGATACAGATAATATATAAAGAGGTGTTAGATATTTTAGGGACACAGTAGTTAGTGATTATATGTAGAGAGGTGAGTAATGTGAATGGTAATTATATTTAATGATGATGATATTTTGTAGTAAGGATCCGGTGTACGGAGTGCGTGCGACGTGGCAAGGGACCAGCGTGCAGCGTTGTGGCAGGCGGAGCAATTTTGGGTTAGAGTGTTTGCCGATATTTGGTGGAGGGCAAATGGTTAGGAATGGGTATGGCCAGGTAGGGAACACACATCCTAGTACAAAAACGAGCGGTGCCAGAGGATTTAAATGGGATTATTGAAGGTGGTTGTTATAGAGATATTGGTGTCATAATATATTAATGGTTAGAAGCGGTTGTTAGTAGTAAAAAGAAAAGGTGAGTAAGGTTAGATTGACAAATGCCAAAATAAGATAGAGAATAGTGAATAACAGAGAGACACCCAAACGGATAAGGATTGAGGAAAGGTTAGAAAAGAAAATTCATAGTAGGAAGGTAATGTAACTGAAAGGTAAGGATAAATTTGAAATTTTTTTGTGTGGAATCTGATATGAATGAATGTTAAATAATAAAAGTTAATAGAGAGTTGATAGTAATGATGTTGTAAAGTTTTGCTACAAGTTATGTAAATGTGAGTTATGTAATGTAAATGTAACAATGTTAATGTGTAATGTACAATGTTTTATTATGTTGATGGTACAATAGTGTGTGGTTAGGAGGTCGTTACGGGGGTAGTGACGGTAAAAATATTAATATGTTTAAAAATATAAAGATAACAGTGGTTTTGAATAAAAGAAAATGCGTAAAGAAAATAAAGAGTTTTGAAGTTGTTTGCCATGATAGGTATATGTTTCAATGTTATATGAAGTAAAATAGTAGAGTTAGTGATTGTTGTTTGAGAGATTAAAATTTGTTTTATGTTTAGTATAATAATCTATTTTCATGTGGTAAAGAGAGTAAATATAATTGACTGGAGTCAGAGAGTTTTTATAAATGCAGGAATGTTTGAAAATGGAGAGAGTTTTTCTATCTTAAATCTTGTTTTGTTATTTGAAAATCTATTAATGGAGCAAACCAACGCCTAAAAACACAAACCAATGCATCTAAGAGGAGAAATATCAGTTGTGGATATGGGAATAGATAAGGCCACTATATTAAAATTTGTATTGCATGTTTCAGAGTTTGATGGTGTTGTGACCGCGGTCCTGAGCTGGCCGGCGCGTCAGAACAGGAGCGTTAAGTGCCTAATGGCCTTATGGTGTTGGGATCTCTCCTGAGAAGTCCAGTAAGGTCAGATGGTACAATCATCATCATTGGAACAAGGGTAAGTGATTATATTTCTTTTATGTTAACACTACAGGGGGTTGTGGCGACATATCTGGGCTGATCCTTTTAGAAAAGTGTGAATGAGTCAATGAAAGTTTTTATGTTTCGACATAAAATCTTTCATTGAGGGGGTTTTGTGACAGTACAAAAATCTTGATGTCAGAATTATGGTATGAGTGGTAACAAATTATCGTATTTTATTGTGTTACACACACACATACATGGAGAGAACGATTTCCTTTTGTAAAGAGACAATGATGCAGATTTTAACAGATCAAAACGATTCCAAGGTCAGGAGCTGACGTGCGGAGACGAGCATACAAAATGGCCATCCAAGTGAAAACAGATTGTAACTAGCCACTCTCATTGGTCCAGAAGACGGGACGTCATTAAAATCAGTGGTGACCTAACAAACAATGACTTGATAACCGGGCGGGAGCCAATATGAAACAAAAGACAATGACGTGGATGCGCTAAACATACGCAAAATATGTGCTTTGCATCCGCCCCAGTCAACTACAAGTCGTCATGCAGTGAATACGTATTAGAGTGTACTGGTCCCAAATAGGCCAGTAATAGTGTTTTGTCAGTAGTTTAAAATGGCAAAGTAAACAAAATATAACTCTACTAATTAACTATGTAACAATGTAAAATCAGTGTCAATAAGTTAGACGACTAGAACCAAAATACGCCGAACACCGGGCGAGCCATGGCCAACATCTGAAACACTCAGGAACCTCAACATTTCAGGAAAGTGCACATTTAAATACTACCTTTTTTTCTTTACCAGTAATCGAGCTCGAAATAATGTGAACAGAAAATTTAATAAATCAAAATTGTCAAGGATGTGAGAGAGAGAGAGAGAGAGAGAGAGAGAGAGAGAGAGAGAGAGAGAGAGAGAGAGAGAGAGAGTGAAATTGGGAGAAAACAGGCCGGCCGTGTTAATTAACATAGGCGTTGGTTTGTGTTCAATTACACCTTTAAATGATAATATTAGAGAAAAAAGTAACTACTGAAGTATAAAATATTTTTATTTGATGTAACAGAAGTAAGGAGAAAATAATTATGGTAAATGTAAGGTATTGCTAAGGAGCGGAATTTAACTGTCCGCCATGTTGTAAGTACGATATAAACCGACATTTGTATTGAGAAAATTAATTATGCAAAGGAAGTAGCAATTAAAACAGAGTTTATTACACCTAGCAATGGTAATCAGTTTTATTATTTCGTACAACCTTAATGTTTCTGCACTTTCACTTAACGAATCTTGGACCTTAGGTATAAACAGATATGTGTGGTAGTGTTAGTCTACGAAAGTATTATCAACACGTGGTAAGTACAATAAGTACATATTTGTTTTACATATTTATGTATCTAATATGTGTGCAAAAGTATGTAAGTCAACAGGTCCACTTTCAATTCTTACTTTATACACTTTTTGGCTTACATTTATTTTACATGTGGTTTCTACATTTCATAGTTTGTTATACTTTCATTTATTATTATTATATTTATCAGTTTCTTTTGGGGTTTGGGTTTTTTTTTATAAGAGCACTCCTTCTTGTGGATGCTGTCTTGTTCTTGTTTCTTCATTGATTCCTCCTCTTCTTCTAGTTTCTTATAAATGTATTTCCTTCATCTTCTTGTGGATGTCATCATGTTTTGGGTTTCTTGCTCACCTACTCTTCTTGTTTCTTACAACATATTTTTTTTTCTTACCTGGGTATTACCTTTTTTCATATTTAGTTTTTAAATTTATTTTGATAATTCATCACTCATTGTACCATTGGTTTTACATGAACTTTTATTTTAATCTATGATTGTACTTCACGGTGGTTCTTAATTAATTCTTTATTTTGCTTTCTCGGATTTAAAAAATGTTTTTATTTTATTTTTATGATCATTTTACCATTCAGAATTATTGGCATTATCTGTCATGCTACAGATTGCTCTCCTCCAGAAGTGATTATTTCAGACTTGATTATGGATGAAATAATTGCTTATGATAATTTTATTATTTTTTATTCTTCGTTTTCCTCTCCATTTCTATATCGACTTTTTCATATTTGAGCTTAATAAACTTTATAGTCACTTATCTGACTTTTGATTCTTCTTGGATAGTTAGTGTTTTCTGAGATATATTATTATTATTATTATATATTTTCTTTTTCCAAACTTCGTGTTTTATCCCTGGGATATTAATTCCCTAACATTCCCTAACATGTGAGCTGGGGCAGTCCAGAGAGGCACTGTGGGCAACATACTCTGCTGGCCATACATCACTTCAAATTGAGTCCAGAGGCAAATCATCTCTGCTCAAAAACATAATGCTGCTGGAATTATCTACAGACAGTCATCGAATAAAAATTACATATAGTATAGTCTCATTTTCGACTAATAAAAATATCTTTGGATTCTTCACTTCGTTGTTTCTCAGATTATCTCACATTTTCTATCTCAATTATTCTTCTTAATATTTATTATTCTCATTATATATATATTCTAACTTTTTAGCTCATCTGATATATTCATTTTAATTATGGTTGGAAACGTTTGTTAATATGTTTGTTACTAGTTATAGTGTAACTTTTCCCTTCTTTATCTGAATTCCCATTATATTTTCTTCTGGTTATTTACATTGATAGCATACTTTTTTATGTATATTATTTTCTCTTTAGTTTTTATTAATTATTTGAATGGTATTATTTTATGTTAGTTAGTTTTTTCAATTTGTTTCTTTGTAATTGATATTCAAGTTGTTATTATGATCATATTATTTAAACATATTTTTCTCTCTTTTCTCTTTCTTAGAAAGTTATTAATCCGCTTTTGCATTAATTAAAATTGATTTATTAATATTATATTTCATGTGGTACTTGTTTCTCTTTGCGTTTCATAAATGTCTTATTATTTTTTTGTTAAAACCATTTTCTTCATATGATTGGTATGAGTTGTTCTTCTTTGTTTCTTCAGAACTGAGTAATATTATAATCATCTTTCTTGATTCTCTGTTTCCATAATAGTTTCATAGATAGTTAGTCATAGGTCATTCTTATTATATTATTGTTTTTTCTTTTTTTAGTTTTTTATTATTTTATTATAATAATAGATTCTTCACTTTGTTTCTAAATTATTGCCTTCTCTTGTATATCACACTCTTTTTTTGTTTTTCTTCTCTACTCCTTCAAATGTTAGATATTCACATTTATTCTGGATTATTTTTAATTCTTTTTCTTAATTAATCACATTATTTTCTTCTAAATTTATTTATAAATGGATCTTATTTATCTTTAGAATCTTGTTATTTTTATACAAAATTCAGATTCTTTTTTTTTTTATCTTATTCAAAATTCTCTTCTTTATATTTAGTCTCAACATTTTTTTTCTAAATCAGTTGCGTAAGTTGTTCTTACTTATATTTTTAAATTTTGTGGTTTTTTACAAAATTCTTCTTTTTTATTTATTTCCATAACATTTTTCACAAATCATTTGTAGTAAGTTGATCTTAGTCATATTTTAAAATTTTGGGGATTTATTCCAAAATTCATATTCTTCTTTTTATTTATTTCCCAATTGTTTCTTTTTCAAAATTGTTTGTATAAGTTGACCTTATTTATATTTTAGAATTTTGATGTTTATACAAAATTCTTCTCTTTTTAGTTAGTCACAATATTTTCTATCAAATTAGTTGCGTAAGTTGATCTTACTATTTTTTAAATTTTGATATTCACATTATTTTCTTCTAAATTATTCCCAAATGGTTTCTTTCAAAATTGTTTGTGTAAGTTGACCTTACTATTATTTTGGAATTTTGATATTTTTTTACAAAATTCTTCTTTTTTATTTTTTATTTCCAAATTGTTTCTTTCTAAATTGTTTGTTTGTGTAAGCTGGTCTTACATATTTTTTAGAATTTAGGTGTTTATACAAAATTCATTCTTCATAATACTTTTTTATGGAGGCTTGGTTGTACACTCCTTTAACTCTTCCGGAAACTATTTCTTTCAGTTCGTACGTATTGTTGTTATTATTTTTGGCAATGACATATGGTCCCATATATAGTAACAATAGCTTTTTGTTATCCCTTCTAGGGTGCTGGGTAGTTCTCGGTTTTTTAACAGAACTCTTTCACCCTCTTTATAAGTTATTACTCGTCCGATTGCCTTTTGATATTTGGCTTGCCGTTTCTCTTGGTCTTCGGCCACCTTGTTATAAAACTTCACCTGGTCAAACTTACGACCATCATTCGCCGGGAACTCTATTATTTCTTCAATCTCTCGGGGGGTTGGTTTCTCATACATGGCGGAGTAAGGGGTAATTCCTATAGCTGGATGGTGGGCGAAATTTAGGAATTTCTCTGTTGCTGCTAAGTACTCTTGCCACTTTTTCTGTTGGTTGTGACAGTACGTTCGCAAGATTCTCCCCACTTCTCTCAGTACCCTCTCTGCCGGATTACTACTTGGGTGGTAGACTGACGTCTTATATGTTTTAATCCCAAGTGATAATAATGTGTCCCGCCATCTTCTCCCTTTAAACTGTGTACCATGGTCAGTAATGATTGAAGATGGTTTACCTATTTCTGGCCCCTATAACTCCTTATGACTCCAAGAACTTTTATGGTGGTTGCCCGATTAACCGGATATAGCTTTACGTACTTCGTAAAATGGTCCATAATTATGATTAAGTATTTGTATCTGTGTCGACCGCCACTACGGGGAAATGGTCCGCATATGTCTAAAAACACTTTTTCCAGTTTTGCTTTAGATGTTATCGGTATCATTATGCCTTCCTTCTTTTCGTTGTTAACTTTAACGCACTGGCAAATATTACACGATTTTAGGTAATTTCTTACCTTTCGGTTAATGTTTTTTATTTTACAATTCTCATCTAAAGCCTGTATCACTTTCAGCGCTCCCATATGGCCATACCTTATATGGTAATCGATTATAATCTCTTTCTCGATGTGGTTCGGTATAATCACCTTCCATGTTTCTTTATTCAATGCTGTTTTAACGAATAGTATACCTTTGTTAACATGGTAATATTTAGAAACTGTCATCGTCTGCTTCCAATTGATTAATAATGTTTTTTAGTTTAGGGTCAGACTGTTGGTGGATGCGGATGTTTATCAATAAAGCTTCTAAATCAGATTTTGTTTTAATCAGGTTGTAGATTTTGACTAAGCTCTCCTTCTCTCCCTCGAAGGTCTGGTCTTCCAAATTAATTCGTGACAACACATCGGCTACAACATTCTTTTTCCCCGTAATATACTCCTATTGTAGGTTGTATTCTTGTAGGGCGAGTACCCATCTAGCCAATCGGCCGTGACTCAACTTGCACCTACGTAGAAAAATGAGATGGATTTATGATCAGTGCAGACAGTAACTGGATACCCGAGAATATATGTCCGGAATTTGCTACATGCGAATACTACGCTAAGCAATTCTTTCTCGGTCACATTATAATTCTTCTCGCATTGATTCAGGGTACGACTAGCAAAGCTTATCACCAGATGGTGACCCTCCTCATCTTCCTGATATAATGTTGTTCGTAAGCTGATGTCGCTAGCATCACAATTCAAAAAGAAAGGTTTCTTAAACTCCGGGTGACGAAGTATAACACTCTCTAAGAACTTTTCTTTGATCAGTTGGAAAGTAACATCCTGTTCTTCAGCCCATGTCCATTTGTTTTTTGCAGACATTTGCGGTTGAAATTTGGCTCTTAGCTTGGAATATTGGTGCTGAAACTTTCTGCAATAGTTACAGAGTCCGAGGAAAGATTGTAACTGTTTCCTGTTCTTCGGTTTAGGGAACTTCTGAATCGCCTCCACTTTTTCTGCTGATGGGGTTATACCTCTATCGTCTAGGTTAAAACCTAAGAACTGTACTTCTCGAGCAATGAACTTGGATTTCTCCAATTTCAGAGTTATATTATTCTGCGCTAACTTTTCGAGTACATGTTCTACTCGGTAACAGTGTTCCTCCCAGGTTTCCGAAGTAATCAGCAGATCGTCTACATAGACTGTGGTAAATTGGAGTGCTTCCTGTCCAAGTATTTGGTCCATACAGGCCACAAAGATGGCTACTGAATTTACAAGTCCGAAGGGCAATCTCTTGAACTGGTAATTGCGCCCTTCGAAAATGAACGCAACATACTGACGACTTTGTGGATGCAACTCCACTTGCCAGTAACCACATACAGTGTCCCATGTGCTGATAAACTTGGTTCCGTGAAATCGTTTTAAGATCTCCTCTATCTCACCGGGTGATGTTCGGTCATTAACAATAGTTTTAGTTAGCTCGCGCGCATCCAAACAAAGCCGGACTTGTCCGTTTTTCTTGGGAACAGCAATGATTGGACTAGTGTATGGAGATTGGCTAATCTCAATTATGTCACTGCTGGTCATCTTATTAATTTCCGTTCTCACGGCCTCCTTCAGTGAATGCGCAATTGGATATGTCCTCCGGTTAAATTCCACGTTTTCCTTAAACTCAAGTTTACACTGGTAGTTCTTCACTTTACCCGGTTCATCTGAAAATACTGATTTGTACTTCTCGTACACTCTTATTAAACGATTTGCTTGGTGTATGGGTATTTTCTCGTTCGTGGTTCCACACTGGAAGTCCCGTATTTCTTGTATCTTCACTGACCATAAATCCTCTTCTCCATTATTATATATTATCGGTTTATTCAGGGAGCTGTTCTCTACAAAATTTATTTTACTAAGTTGTTGGTGTATAGTACTGGGAAGTATATTTGCGCCTCCTACTAAATCTGATGTCCACGTTATTCCGTCTGGAAATAGTGATACTTTTTCTTGGTTCAGATCGATAATGGCGGAGTTCCTTCTTAAAATATCGCAACCTACCAATATATTGAATGGCAATCCGGTGGCGATCAAAAATACCATATTCAAAGCTATACCACGGCTAACGACATTTATGGAAACTTGTTTTCTAATAGTTTTGTTCTGGCGGCCAGTTGCACCTATTAAGACAATATTATTTACTGGTAACATAGGCAAAGTTTTACCACATTCTTTCTGGATTCTTTCCAGTTCAATTACATTTATTATTGAAATATTCACACCGGTATCAATCATGAGTTTTGCGGGGATTCCTTCTACTTCCGCTTTTATATACAATATCTCATTGCTCTGACTATCGAGGCTCGTTTCGTTTTCCTCCAATAGTTCAGTTCTTATGTTCTTTAAATAGTTGTTACTTATAATGGTGATGTTTTTTGATGCGGTTGCCTCTTGCAACTCATTTTTATACCCAGGAGATAGGAGCAGTAATGGGTCATGATAGTTTATCACTGCCTCCTCCCATTTAAATTATTATTTCTTTTATAAATTTGCTAACTGCTATAATTTTTTATTGTTCGACTAAGCTTTTCGTCATTACTGACATCTTCAGGTCTTAAACAACGATGAACATTTAAATTATTGTTTTCATCGTTGGTACTCGGATTTACCGAGGCGTCGTTTTGGAAACCTTGCGTCGGTTCCTGCCGCTCTGTATCCTGTTCGAATGTTTGTTCTGTTTTGCTGTTGGCCAGGATCATCTAGGCTGGTACTCCTTCTTTGTTCATACCTTGGACCGTCACGTTCTTCGCTTCTTCGCCGGCGATCTCCATCGTGGAAACTATTCCTCCGTTGACGGTTGTATCTTCTCGGCCCTCAATCTTCGGCTCTTATAAAATTAACTCGTGGACGGGAAACTCTGTTATTATTGTTATAATTATTGTTGTAATTCCTGTTGTTTTGGTAATACCGTTCAGTATTACCGGAGTAGGGGTTTCTCTGACTATAGGAATTGTTAGGGGGTTGATAATAATTATTTCGGTTATTTGGGTATTGGTTGTTATTCCTATTACCATTTTGATTGCTATTAAAGTTATTGTTATTGTTCGGCGGGTTATTATTGCCATTGTAACTATTTTGCTGGTTGCGGTTTCCTTGATAGTTGTTACCGTTACTGGGGTACTGGTTACTTCTCACCTCTGGTCTATCGTTCCTCCTTCTACTTTGACGGTAGTATTCTTCGTTTTCGTAGCTTTCCAGTAACTCGGTCATGGCCTGCACTGTTTTAATCTGGCTACCTCTCCTTGCCCTGATAATATCCTCATCGTAGTGATATGATAATTTGTTCACTAGGCATTCTTCAGGTATTGCCAGTTCTAGATGTTTTGCCAGACACACCTTCCCTAAGAAATAGGCTGTCATGGTGTTTCCTAATTGGGCCCTGTATCGTCCATGGCAAATATTATCTCTTATCAGGTTCTGAGTTGTTTCTGACCAGTATTTAGCCTTAAACAGGTTCCTGAACTGTTGGTAGTCCGCAATCTCGCTTCAGTTCGCCATCCACCAGTTATCGGTCATTTCCCTGAATGACTCGTCCAATATCTCCCGGTTATTGTTCCATCTACTCCATCTATGCTTGGCAAAGTATTCTTCTATCCGGGCCAGGAACTTCATGGGTTTCCTCTTGTACTGCCGGAAATTCAGCCATTCCCGGTTTTCATTGATGGGTATCCCGGTAAAATTAGTGGGTCGATTTCTCAAGACTTCCATTTCTTCTTGGCTCTGCCGTACTTGACCCGTGATATTGGTCATAGCCTCTTCCATCCCGCCACACCTTTCCATGACTTGGCTCCGTACCTTCCCGAATTCTTCCTGAGTTTCCTTCCGGTATTCTTCCATTTTCCTGCGACTATCCTCTTCAATATTAGTAAACTTGATGTTTACCACTTCCTTGAATTCCTGTACTTCCCTCTCGGTTTGGTTACATTTTCCGTCAATTTCCCTGATTTGTTGGTTTATTAAAATGGTTTCTTCTTCCAATTTTTTATTTAGAGATTTCTTATTATCGTTGAGTTCCTTGCTCATTTCTTCTCTTAATAACTCCATCCTTTCGTCTAACTTGTCCAGATTCTCCTGATTGACCTCCCTTAATTCTTCTCTTAGTAGTTGGTTATCCTCTCTTAATTCTTCCAACTTCCCCCCCATCTTCTCTTCCATTTTCCTGTTATTTTCCTCCATTTTCTGATTAGTTTCATCATTTTTCTGACTCAAGGATCAGTTGTCTTCTTTCATTTCCTTGCTGGTTTCCTCTATTCTCTTATTGGTGTTTTCAATTTTATTACCCAACTATTCTTTGGTTATTATGAATTCTTCCTTCAAAGACTGGTTGTCCTCCTTCAAATCTTCTAACTTCTTCCCATTCTCCTCCTTTTTGGATTCTATATTTTTATTTATTCCTTCCATCTTTTTACTCGACTCTTCGTTTGTAGAATCCATTTTCTTATTCAATTCCTCCTTTGTGGATTTGATTTCTTCTTGTGTAGAATCCATTTTCTTCTCCATCTTCTTGCTAGTTTCTTCCATTTGCTTGCTCATTTGTAGGAACATTTCCATCATCTTATCTAGAATTGGACCTTCTGTTGTTTTGGATTTCTCAGGTTGTTCCTCTGGTGGTGTGGGTTGTTTAGGTTCCATTGGGGGTAATAACCTTTCTACGTCTTCTACTGGCGTCGCCTCTTTGTCTTCCATATTGATTTCGATTTCCTTTTCGGCCTCCGCCGCCCATTTCTTTGACGTCGTTCGTCGTTGCATTTTCCCTTTTTTCTGACTTTATAGCTGCTGCCAAGCTCCAATTAGGGATTGGGCAAATTGTAGTGGCCTGTCAATCACTAATTAAAGCCCGTCAGTTGGTCGCCAATTTGTAACGAATTAAATAAATTTGTCTATATTTATAAATGTTTGTGTAATTTTTTTTTTTTTAATTAGGTTCTGTGGTGTTTAGGACTTTTTATTATTTGTTTTAAAAGAATTAAATCCTTTTCTGTATTTTTAAATTCCTTCACCAGTTGATAGAATCGTCTCCTAGGACAATTGATATGTGAACTTTTCTTATTTGTAGGTTATCTTCCTTCTAGGTGGTGAAATTCTGGTAGTTAACTCAATTAAAATTACATACTATGTTAATTATCTTTTAGGAATGAATAATGTTCAATTTTGTAGTAAATAATAAATTTTATTAACAAATAGTTATTATTTCGACTCTATCGATTTATAAATCGATTCTCAGGGTATCAATATTTTGTACAATTATTTATATTCGGATTCTTTTAACAGTTAATTTAGGTATAGTCAGAGAAAAAAGGGCAAAGTATGAAAAGTATAACATTACAATATATATCAGCTTAAAATTTAAAAGTACATATATGACACTTATTATAGAACAGAGATCAAAGAAATTGTCAAACCATACTGCTTCGTAGTTGGAGTCGCATTGAACTGTGGGAAGAAAATGGCCGCTCCTCGTGTACAGTTGAAAGACGATCACACCTCGCTGTTTCTGAGTTTAATAAAAGATGCTTTCCCTCTGAATTGTCTTCCTTGTAGCTGCGATTCTTCCTTCTTGGGTTGGTGGAGTGTCTCTGGTTCAGTGTTAGTGTTCTACTTCGAAAAATGGTGTAGTGTTAAGTTAATTTCACTTTTGTCAGTTAGGTCGAAGATTGCACTGTTGTTTCGTGATGTGTTATTACTGTTTTAATCGTTTAAATGTTATATTCACTGGTGTTCTGTTCTGTATTGTATTAATTTAATGTCCGTAGGTGTTTGTTTCACTGATTTTCCGTTTAAAATGGGTTTTCACAAAATTCGCGTTTTTCGTCAAACTAGGCTTATTAAACATGCGCCATTAATGTATTAGCAATTAGGTTAAGATTGACTAAGTGCTCGCATCGAGTGTACTATTCAACGTCTAATAATGAACTAATTTACTTCCTTTGTCTTCGACTAAAGTCTTAACCAAATTAATATTATTCAATACATTGTTTCAAAATTATTTGCATCCTGTGCATGTGAGAAAGTTACATTATATAACTGATTATATTTTGCTATTATTCAAATTTATTAACTAGTAAATACATAATCTCCTTCTTCAGTTCATTCTGCTTAATTTGATACCAAATAATGTAGTTTTATTAAGTTTTTGATCTAAAATGGTATTTTTACCTCATTTTGAAAATTATAAATTTTAAAATCACTTCCTGTCCTTGTATTCAAAATGATGCCATTTTACAAGTTATATTAATGATTATATTAAATCTCAGATTGTAATAAAAGGTTTATCTTCCCTTAATTTCTTGCAATTAGATTAATTGGTTATGTTTTAAACTATTATACAGTAATATATAACTCCCCTCTCTGAATTTTGAGTTTTTACATTTCCATTTTTAACAATAATTCTGGCTATAATTTTACAGAATCTTTCTTAACTATATTTCCAATTACTTGACTTTATTACTGATTTACCTTATATAAATTCCTTCAGTTTAATTGTATTTCCTGTACTTATTTCATCAATTTTGATGATGTTTAGTTTTTAACATTTGGCCTAGATTTCTAACAGTTTTTACATACAAAGTTTTTAAATAATATTTGTTGGTTTATACCCTCTCTGACTTTCTTTGCTATTGTGACATAAATTAACATTTTCTTATTTTAACAAAATAACAATTGGTATATGGTTTATACTATTAATACATAACACATAATTCAAATTAACATTGGTCTTTCAAAATCAGATATTTTATACTTAATGATTAACAGTAATACATAATAGATATATTATAAATAAAGGCTTTTGTTTAACTCTGACATCTTATACTTGATTATTAACAATAATACATTTTTAAAAATATTATAAATAAAGAATGTTGATTGATTCTGACATTTTTAAACTTGATTATTTCTAATACCTTATTCTATATAAACAAAACATAATTATCCTAATCTTATACTCTATTTCTTATTAGGTTCTGCTTTCAGTTTTTATCTGTTTTTTATTTATGGGGTAATGACTCTTTGTCACTTCACTTTTATTATGTATGCCCTGCTCTTGTTTTATTTTGGTCATTCTAATGAATGTTATATAAAAAGAGTGGCAGTTATTTAAAAACACATGTATTATCGGTCATGATAATACTTTATTTTACATTACTCATGGACACAAATTAAAGCACTTCAAAGTTGTAATATTTCACCATTTACTTAGTTTGTGAACTTCAATATTGAAACATAAGGTTTATTTTTTATAACACAAAAACTTGCACTGATTCTCTTTTTATTCCTTGATTTTATTTCTATTTAGTTATATCATTTTATTAAAATCAAGAAATCTATTTATAGAATATAATGAAGGTTTGTTTTTTGGTATTATATAATTATTTCACATTGGTTCACTTTCAATTCTTACTTTATACACTTTTTGGCTTACATTTATTTTACATGTGGTTTCTACATTTGATAGTTTGTTATACTTTCATTTATTATTATTATATTTATCAGTTTCTTTTGGGGTTTAGGTTTTTTTTATAAGAGCACTCCTTCTTCTTGTGGATGCTGTCTTGTTCTTGTTTCTTCATTGATTCCTCCTCTTCTTCTCGTTTCTTATAAATGTATTTCCTTCATCTTCCTGTGGATGTCATCATGTTTTGAGTTTCTTGCTCACCTACTCTTCTTGTTTCTTACAACATATTTTCTTTTCTTGTTGTGGATTTAGTCATTTTCTGGGGTTTTCCTTACCTACTCCTATCCTACCTGGGTATTACCTTTTTTCATATTTAGTTTTTAAATTTATTTTGATGATTCATCACTCATTGTACCATTGGTTTTACATGAACTTTTATTTTAATCTATGATTGTACTTCACGGTGGTTCTTAATTAATTCTTTATTTTGCTTTCTCGGATTTAAAAAATGTTTTTATTTTATTTTTATGATCATTTTACCATTCAGAATTATTGGCATTATCTGTCATGCTATAGTAGTTACTAACATTGTCAGAGATATCACAGATTTTGTACATTTTAAGCTTGACAATTACAGTAACATGTCATCCCAACAGAAAAAAAAATATTGGAAAATATGTTCAGAAATGTGTTTTATAATTATATTAAACCAACATCCAATTATAAATATTCATATTCACTCACATTATTTTTATTATTAAAATCAATAATTAATAATACTTTATATTTTTAAAACAACAATATATTTTTTGTTGTTTTTTACAGTGTTTTGACAATTTTAAATTACTGTCATCATCAGAAGTATAATGTATAATAAAGCATTAAATAAATTTGAAATCAAATTTGAGATATTTATAAAAATTGTATCTTTTTGTGTTAAGTGTGTTCAAGCTACTAACTTAAAGAAATAAAGTCACACTCAATCGGTAACACCAGTAAGTTAATAGGATTCCTGAGCACAAGTAGTTTTGACAGATGTACCAGATTTAACAATTGATTTCAAATTTATTTACCCATGTATTATATATTATACTTCAGATGATATTAACTGTAGTATGTAAAGTATTATTTATTATTAACAATAAATTTAAAATTTAGACAAATATTACACATGTTGACACTCTATTGCAAACTAATTCTTTCATGATTGCATGATTTGAAGAGTTTCTGTTGAGAATACAGCTCACCCTCCTGTCATAGACTATAGCATTGTTATTGTGCATTGAGGGCAAACACACCATGTGAATCCCAGATACTCCTACTAAAATGCAACATTTTTGACACAGTTCACAAAATTTTGATTATAAGTTATCATTGTAGGCAATTTAACATGTTTGTAATGGAATTTTTTACTTCCATGTTCTTTAAGGAAATGGAAGTTTGGTGATCGCGAAAAAAATCATGTTCGAGATAAGGGCTGATTCTGATTTTTACTGCTGTATGTAGAGTACTTAATGACCGTTATTTTTATTGCATTTTTTTTGTAATTAAAATAGTATTTCATTCAATGCACTGATGGCAAACAAGAGCTTCATGTTAATTTTTATTCCTTGCATAACAGCGATGTTTTTACAAACACTGAAGTGGGTGTAACTCTGCTGTCTCTGCAAAACACAAGATGATTTCTTTTCTACAATAAGACTGTATAGAGGCCTTTAAATTTTGTAAGTTTCAAAATTTTATATGCTTCCCACCAGAGATATTAAGTTATGAAAATTGTAAAAAATGAAAACGTTCATAGAAAAAAACGGAAAGTTAAGGTCAAATTTTTTATACAACCTCTATTTTTGTATATGTATTTACCAAAAAAATAACTAACAACTCATTCATGATGTAAAAATAACTACAAAATGCATGTTTCAGCAATTTCCAGCAATTTCAGTGACAAAGTTTATGTTAAAATTTTGTCTTCTCAGGAAAAGCCAGTGGCAACGTTAATATAAATCTAAAAGGCTGTATTGTTACTACGGTCACACGGATGTTCATGTAGCATAGTCAAAACACAATAACTGACAACAGATGAAGTCTCTAATTACAATTTTAATTACAGTTGAAATAAACTCTTATACAATACATACAAAATATACTCTTACAGTTGAGGACTCTTATACAAGTCCTCAAGTTAAAATTTGTCCATCACACAAAAATAAATATAACCTTATTACAGTTTCGCACCAAGTAACACACATTAATGATTAAACCCAAGTCAAAATAACATTCATTCCAAACCGCACTGTAATATCACTAGTCCAAAACTTACGTTGATCAGCTGGTTCTTAAATTTATACCCCACTAAGATTTAAAAATAAATTGTGTAGTTGCAGACACTGGAACACTCTAGAAACATGTCAGTGTCCAGCTTTGTACAGTGCCAGTAAATAATAGACAACCGTCTAGAACCATCTCGAGCATTATTGTGTGTGAAGTGTCATGTAAGCACTTTTGTTATCTATCATCTCAACATAGCACTGCTCCCTTCTTAAATCTGTTTGTCCCTAACTGGCAAATGGTTTTGTGCTTTGGTTGTCTTAAGTTTGACTCTGAAAACTCTTGTTTTCTCTTCCAGAACATTTTTTTGATCACGTGCAAACACCTCTTCTTCAGTTTCATTTTACTTTATCTGTTCGCTTCCGATCACTTGCATAAAATTGTCTTCAGAAACTTTTTCTGATCCTGTAACAAGTGGATCCAGTACATCTCTGAATTTGTTCATTCCCTGTATGTCCAGTATGTCTTTTCTTCTGACTGCGATGTCTTGTTTGTGTGCAACCAATACTTTTTCTCCAGCAGCTTCTCCCACAGGCACTTACTTTAACTTACGAACAAGCATTGCCTTTCCGCCATGAGCATAGTTGTTTTTCCAATCTTTCATCACACAATTTGGTTCTTCTTGTACAAGTTTGTCTTCTGTTTCCACATCCAGCACCAAGTGTTCCTCTTTTCCACAACTGTTGACTGCTACTTTAGCCACCATCACTTGCTTGATCGAATGGTTGGCTGATCCTATCATTTCAGCTGCGCAAAACTATCTTCTCTTGGCCAACCCTCAGGACATTCTCTCTGAAGTCCACTACGAACCCATAAGCATTCATAATTTCCTTGCAAGAATCACTTCATCAACAATGTCTGCAACAAGCAGATTCACATGACTAAATTCAAAGAGGCCCAGGCATAAATGTTTATCACCTTTCCTAACAAGGTTTCCAGTTGCACTCCATGTGGCAAAAGAACTCAGTAGAGTCTGGAGATGATTGACTGTATCAGGGTGCACAATGAAAACTGTGGCAAGCATGTCAACTTTAAATGTGGCAGGTTTGTCTTTAATGAATCCTTTGACAATCAGGTTTTCACTAATCTTATGAAGTGTGGATGCTGTTCAGGAGCCGCATTTCTCCAGTTGGCCCATTCACGCCCTTCTCCCCATATTTTGTTCTCCCAACAATCTGGTTGTAGACGGCCACATTTTCCACATTTGTAATACTTCAGTCTTCTATTTCTTTTCCAGTTGTTCAAATCATTGTGGCACTCTCGATCCTGTGAATTGTTTGTCTTGTATCATTTCCTTTCTGCCCCCAGTGTATTGGGATGTTCTAACTACAGTGTGATGACATAAACACATTAATGAAGTGGTATTATAACTTAGAGCTTCTGAGTTACAAGGGAAATTTGAAAAGTTCGCGGCCTACCATAGAAACGAATGTGTGGCGTTTCTGGTTTTTACCGCATCGTGGCGCCACATTTGCCCCACGAACAGCTGTGAAGCGCCGTCATTGTTGCGGAGAAACAGCTGTATAAATAAGGTTATCTCAAGGTCATCTCACAGCAACCATGAAAATAGAGAAAATTGAACATCGTGCAGTGATCAAATTTTTTGTTAAGAAAGGTTTAATCGGAACAGAAATGTTTAATAAGATGAATAATGTGTTGGGTGATGCTGAACCTTCATTTAGTGAAAAAGTGGGCTGCTGAATTTACAAACATGGTCGTGCAAGTTTGGAAGATGACCTGCATAATGAGCGTCCGAAAAGTGCCACTACACAAGAAATCATCAATAAAATGCACGATATTGTTTTTGAAGATCGCCGTTTGAAGGTGTCTGAAATGGCTAAGACTGTGCATCTCATGAAAGGGTACATCACATTCTTACTGAGCAATTAGATATGAAAAAGCTGTCTGCAAGATGGATGCCACGTTTGTTGACAACTGACCAAAAACACATGCAAATGCTAGCTTCTCAGGAATGTTTGGACAGCTTTAAAAAAAATCTGAAATATTCATAGATTTATAACAACTGATGAAACTTGGGTCCATTACTTCACTCCAGAAACAAAACAACAGTCGAAACAATGGATGTATAGTTGTAACCTCTCTATGCTTTTAGTATTTATTTTATTTCTTTTTAAATTTGTATCTCCTTGCTTGTTGGTTTTCAAAGAGAGGTTACAAGTTATCTAGAACTAGGCAGGAGCCTAGAGAAGCAAAAATTATGCTGGGTCCAGTATGACGGGACTTGCAATAAAACTCAGCTGTAACAGAACGATAACAATTTATTTTCCTTCCTGCGCTGCTTTAACATCATTAAATCAGAATAACATATGTGCCCAATCACAAGTATGAATACAAGTAAAAAAATAACAAGTGTGTATAACTCTTAAGAATAACAAGCGTGTCTAAATCTGAAGAATAACAAGTGTGTATAAATCTTAAGAATGACAAGTGTGTATAAATATAAAACATCACAAGTGTGTATAAATCAGTGGACACATGCATATATAATTATAGAATTCTCTTCCATCTCGTGGCTAGCTAGACACATAACAACACACACAGAACATAAGGTACACGAACTCACAATTACATTAATCTTAACACACATGCCCCTGGAATGCACCCACCTACCAGGTAGAGTAACTACAATCTTATAACCCCGCGGTGATAAAATCTACGCCCTTCGGCAGCCCGTTCAGTAGAATAACATAAGGCCAAAACCCCCCAGGAAGAATGATAATAATTCATGAGGCACAAACAACCGGACCACCCCTTTATCTAGCATTCCATTGATCAATGACCCAAGATGAGTGTGTGAACCTTAAGTTCCTTTCACATCATTAATTGAAACTGACAAAACTACGTCCTCTATTTTCAGAAGGTGTTTATAAAATTCTAAACAGTTATTTGACTTCAAAAAAAATTCCAAAAAAAAGGAATCAATCTCTATGTACATTAGTAAACAAAATTAATTGTTTGAGGCATTACTATTTCTGAAGATTTTGATAATACATAATTTACTCAAAAGAAAATGATGAATACATGTTTTATAGTCAAAATAACACAGCAAAAGCTATAAATGGGAAGTCAACCCATATGTGTTGGCCAGTTAAGAAAACAATCAGTTTAGCCCTTGTGCAAGGGGCAAAATCAGCTAAAATCTTTCCATTACATTAGTAATTATTTCTATTAGCCTCACATGACCATATAAACAATTAAAAGAATAGAATACAATAAGGTGGTTGTGCTCTGGCATCTGTGGGAGCGCGCCCACATGTAGTTGACAAAAGTTGACAGGCATACGACCTGTCTGAAGTTGCACCAGCGTGTCAGAAAAACTAAGTCCCATTTTGTAATCCCGGAAAAGTCCCAAAGAAAAACCTCCGGAAAGTCCCCAGCCCTTAAATGTGAAACCCATAGTCAAATTAAATTTTATACACAGCTGTTCCAGCCGGAACAGAGCTACTGAGCAATACTAAAATTTTGTAAGGAGTAAAAAAGAAAATTAGATGCAACAATAAAATGGTACAAGATTAAAATCTCTCTGGCGCGCTCCCCAGTGCAGCCCGCACTTACAGCCATTGCATTTAGCGTTATGTAACAGAGTTATAAAAAGGTTTATGAAATTTAAGTAATAGTGTTCAGAGTCATGATCACAGCTCAACTTCCCGGTAAACAGTCTGGACACGAGGTTGCGTGGCCACTAGGCTATTTGCAGTAAACGGGCGCACTGCCGGATCGGCCCCCCCAAAAAAGAAAAAGCATAAATATCACCTCATAAGTGCTGGCGAGTGCAACATAGAAATTCCGTCTCCATCTCCCTCCTCGTAGACGATCTTGACATGGTTCACCGCTTGGGCAGATGTTCAGCCATCAGCAGACCAGGAAACCGGCTTAGTGCGAGAACCCTAAGAATTCAAGCAAATTAGAGGACAGTCTATTAAAAATGTACACCCAAGTTAAGGTAATTAACCTCTTAACGGGCCGCCAGCTAACTCTCACCAAAAGCACAATATTCATTATTGAAGTTTTTACAACCTGCTTAAATAGTCTAAAATCAGCCAAGGAATAAGTAAATTTGAGTCATGAACCGACCTAATTAAATTGTGGCTTAATACAAAGTGAACTGTACTCAGTCAACATGCTTCGACAAAATTTTGCAGGTTAAAGCGGCCACGTGCAGAGCAGTAATCATTATTTGACCAAAAAAAATTTAACAGCAAGTCACTCACAGCATTGAGAAAGTTTTACAATCAATTAAATTTCATACCTAGAAGCTCTCACACATCATTCTCTACTTGGGAAGTTAATTAACAAAGACTGCGACAGTTTACCACATGCACAGACACAGTTCACTACTTGACTGCGCACCAAGTTTCTTAGTGATTAATTTTTAATGTAGTGCACTTTTACTATGAGAATGACTCTTGAACACTTTTCGCATTATTACAGAAAATAATAAGGCATGGCTATATAAAGGGCGTTACGTACAACAGTAAAGAATGAGTTTCTCTTACATAACTTTGTCAGGTCGCACACACATAAATACGTACTTCACACGATAGCATATATCTTGTTATTAAATATCCAAAGAAATAATGAAAAATAATTAAATTCTTACCGGGAGTCGTTTATTCTTTAGCCCATCATGTAGAGAGATACAAACTGCGTAGAACAATACAAAGAGCGGAGACGGAGATGATTCTCTGAGCGAGGCCAAGCGTTGACTGCACACGCCGGCACACAATTTTCATTGCACATAGCCGAGTTGCGCGCGCAACGCACACAGAGCCGCTCCCCTCACACCGTCGAACAAAGTTCGCCTCGCTCACGTATGTTACAATTACGAAAACTTTCTAGAATTTTTTGTAACCGCCGGCATCGAACCGGCACATAGTGATTCGCCACCTCCAAAATAAGCAAAATCAATTTTGTCAGCTGGAAAGTGTATGGCTTCAATTTTCTGGGATACTAAGAATTCATTAAATATTGTTAATAGATTACCTTGAAAAGGGTCAAACGATAAATGGAGAGTATTATGCTAACCTTTTGGACCAATTAAATGAAAAAAAAATCAAGAAAAAAGACTAGGTTTAGCAAAGAAGATCATTTTCCATCAGGATAATGCATGCCTTCATACATGTGTTGTGTCTATGGGCTGAAAGCGGCAGTAAACGGTTATTTTGAGGACCTAGAAGAATCGAACTTCCCAACGGGGTAAAAGCGCTGGAGCATCGCTGGACTAAGTGTATTGAACTACATGGAGACTATGTTGAAAAATAAAAACTATTCCAGAAAGAAAAGATAAGTCTTTCATTATCAGGCCACGAATTTTCAAATTGCCCTCATATTTCAATGTCTTGCCATTTTTAACACTTGCTGTAGTTACTGTCTTTGACAATTCCAATTGTGATGTAATGTATGCTCTTGCAATTGCTTTTGTTCTTGTATCAGTGGTTTAATGTCTTCTGTTTCTGCTTTCCATTTACATTCATCTGTTTCCCTTCTTAACGTTCTTCTGTTTGTTGATCCTCTGTTTGCAATAGCAGTGCTTGGAAAGCTTCCGTCATCTGACAGGCATCCATGTTGCATATTAATTACTATATACACTACTCTTCTGCAAAGTGTCCTGTTTCTGCTGTTAAAGGTTTTATACCTAGTTCTGGCACCACTGTCATATCAGTTGGATGGATTGTGCTGTGGAAACAGAATAAATGACAGATCTCTTTAGTTACACGTTAATTAAAGTTAAAACTAGGCATAGTCAGTCATATACAATGCAACTTAAGGATTGTTCTTCACACAGGACTCTAACAAACAAAAATGTCACCTTCTGATCAGGGTCACACTAAAAGTAATCATGTCACAATAAAAATTACTCTGAAATGCACTGTAATATCGCTGGTGCTAAAACTGAACTTGGCCGGCTGCTGGCACTTACCCCACTGACATTCGTGAATAAATTGGCTTGTTACAAGCACTGAAATGCTCTAGAAACCAGCCTTGTACATTGCCAGTAGAATGATCAAGAAATGTCTGGAACCATCTCTAGCATTGCCATGTGTGAAGTGTCACATAGGCACTTTTGCTATCTATCATCTCAGTGTAGTATATGAACATCACTTATCAATGTAGTGTTTTAACTCTACTGCAAATCTTAAGAGAGATATTGCATTTAGCTTGAATGCCGACGAATGCAAAAAATACATATACTGCATGAGACTGAACTCTGTGTCTCTGATGGATGAGATAAAGTATGAGTGAGTGTGTTTGTGTTAGTGTTGTTAGTTTGTCAAGGGCAATGATTCATGACCCTGTTCACAGTCAGACTGGTATTCTCTCACAAAGGCGATCAGACATTACAGACATTGTAATTTTATTGCAGTCTGGTTTTCATTGTTATGGAATTAAGTGCGTTCAAATACGTATTATTGATTTTGTATTTACAACTTAGTACTTTTCAAGTAGCTGAGTTATAGTAATATTAAACATTTTTGAACTATCATTCAGGATTAGTGTACTTTTAGTTACTTTCAGGTAGTGAGTGAATTATCCTGTTATTGGTGTATTTGTACCTGTCTATTCACAATGTCTCTTCAAGGGTTATCGAAAGAAAGAAAAATAAGTTTCGTTGTTCACAGTGAAGGTCTTGAAATAATTAGTAATATTAACTGAAAAATGTGATTAAAAAAAACAATGAAACTCACCGACTTTCCCAGTGAATCAAGCAAGCAACGAGCTGCGTATTACTGTAATCAATCGGAAGGTGTCTGTAAATACAGTAGACTCTCGGCTATCCGACTCCCACCTATTTCGACCTCCGGCCTATCCGACCCGGAAAAAAAAAGGTATTTTTAGTACGGAACATATGCAGTATTTCCAATCCGATTACTAGCGCCTTCAAAGGTCATGTGAGCAATCCCACCACGCGGGTGAAGGCGCTTACGCGTGAATCACCAGTTACCAATACAGTGCGCCAATTGATTCATGTTGTGACAGGAAAGTTTCGTGTTCCTACTTGAGTGTGTAACAGGTGCATCAGTCAGTCTGTATCCAGAAGTCAGTCCGTGCGGTTCAGTCGTTCGTGGATTGTTAATTTGTTATAAAGTGTGTATACAGTATTGTTGGTGGCTTTTATTTTTAAGTGAAATATGGGTGACAAACGAAAGAAAGTGGTATTAACTTTGGAAGAAAAACTGCAAGCAATAAAAAGAATGGATTCTGGTGAGTCGGTAAACAAAATTGCACTGGAGTTAGGAGTTGGAAAAACTACTGTGGGTGATTGGCGAAGAAATCGTGCAGAGATTGAAAAATGGTGTTCTAAGCAAGCAAGTGGCAGTGGCGTGAAAGTTAGAAAAACTATGCAAAAAGGAAAACCTGTGGAAGTTGAAGAGGCTTTATATCTGTGGTATGAAAATGTGAAGGGGAAAGGATTGACGGTTTCAGGCCCCTTGCTCCAAGAAAAAGTGATTCAGTTTAAAAAACAGATCGAAGGAGATGGTGGTGAGTTTACTGCCAGTGACGGGTGGCTTGATCGCTGGAAGAAACGTTTTGGTGTTTGTCAGATGACGACTAGTGGTGAAGCATTGTCTGCTAATAAGGACGCTGTCCCTGACTTTAAAAAACACTTTTTTGACCTGCTTGATAAGGAAGGTATTTCCGGAGAACAAGTGTACAACTGTGATGAGACGGGTTTGAATTACCGTATGTTGCCGTCTAAAACACTAGCGTCTAAACAGGAAAAGGCCACACCAGGGTTCAAGAAGAGCAAGGACCGCGTTACAGTTTTAGCTTGTAGTAACGCAACCGGAAACCACAAGTTGAGACTGACCTTGATTGGAAAATCTCACAAGCCTAGGGCTTTTAAAAATCTTAAAGATTTAAGTTCTTTGCCCCTGCATTATACCCATCAAAAAAAAGGCGTGGATGAATGGAGAAATTTTCAAAAATTGGTTTGAACAGGAATTTGTGCCACAAGTTGAAAAACATTTAGCTGAAAACAATTTAACAAGGAAAGCAATCCTAGTTTTGGATAACGCTCCTTCACATCCAGCAAATGACCAATTAAAAGATGGAGACAAAAGTTTTGTTCTTGCCTGCAAATGTTACGTCTATATGTCAGCCAATGGATCAGGGAGTGCTCCAAGCTTTGAAAAAGGAATATCGACGTAGGCTACTAAGCTATATCATCGCGACAATTGATAATACAGAAGTTGCGACGGCACTACAGTCAGCAGACATGCTTGACGTCATTAGATGGGTGTCCGAGGCATGGGATGAAATTCCATCTTTAACACTTGTGCGATCGTGGAAAATTTTGCTGGATCACAGAGCCAGTGATAAGTGGGAAGAGGTAGAACAGCAATGTGATGTGGAAAATGCAACTGATAACACTGCGCTTGTATCGCTGTTAGAAAAAGTTCCCGGATGTGAGGAAGCTTCATTGGAAGACATCACAGAATGGTTGGCAAAAGACGAAATCGAAGAAATTGCAGACGAAGATATTGTAGCGATGGTATTAAATGAACAGCCGATTGAAGAGGAACAAGGTGATGAACCCTCCGATCGTATAACCCACTCCGAAGGCCTGAAGGCGATTGAGACGGCAGTGGAATACATTGGCCAGCAAGAAGAAGCAACACCAGCAGACATCATATTGTTACGACGGTCTACTCGATCGTCGTAGGTACAGTGGAAACAAAATAAGTACAAGACACCAATTAAGTCACTAATCACCAGCTTTAATTGTTACAGTAAAACAGTTCGTAATTAACAACACAGTCTACAGTAAATCAAATGAAAATTGTACACACGCAATAAAATGTCCACAAATATTAAAACTCAATTTTATTACAATTATACCGTCTGATTATAAAACTCAACACTTCAATAATAACTATTTGAACGTACACAGTAATAACTCGAACCGCTCTGGAAATATATCGCACTAATACTCTCGAACCGCACTATCAAATATCTCGCATTGAACTGAAAAACTAAGGCCGCCACCCGATGTATTTATAGTCACGCTCACACACCAGAAGCTTCCAAACTGCGTCTTATCTCTCGTGAACTACGTAATTACTACGCCCTTGACACAGTCCGAGCGCCCGAGCGAAGCCCGGCACAGTCGAGAAAATTCTCGCAAAATGCGTCTAGTAGCACGTACACCACACGCTTACATCGAGATCCTTCTGGCATATTCGATAAACGCGTACATTGTTCTGTGCTGTCGTAGCAATATGTTTACGTAAGTGGAAGGATATAGCGGCGAGGAAAGAAGCAGGTCTTAATTACAGACTTTTTCAAACCTTAGACAATGTAAGTTTCACTTGTTCTTTCATTATACAGTACGTAGTTTTAGGTTATTATAAGTTGATTTATATTAACAACTAATTTGGTTGAAAGCTTTCGTATAAATTAAAACTCATAGTAAAACTCATTCAACTTATTGTTAACTACACATTTTGTTTCGTCCTTCAAATAAAGGTTTTGTGAAAGATACTGTAGTTGCGAATTCTTATTTCATTTCTTTCTAATTCATTTATTACTGTACGTCATTTATAAGGACAAACTGATATGACGTAAGCATCCAAATAGCAACAAGTACATTCAACGCAATAGGGTGGCGGTCATTGACCTTACAGAGGCTGGTATGCCTACGGCTCCGGTGTATCCGACTTTTTTGCTATCCGACCCGGCCGACCGCCACATTAAGTCGGATAGTTGAGAGTCTACTGTACTTGAGAAATCAAAGGAAATGCAGTCTGGAAGTAAAACTCTCCACACCAGGAAAAAACTTAACACATGTGAGAAAAGGAAACTTTCTCTTGATGATTTCAATAAGTGTGCAGTTAAGAAACATTGTTCAGGATTTTTTATAAAAATCACGTGCTCACTGTTAAAAAACTCCTACCTATTGCGAAAGAAAATCTATTTCCCACAGGGCGCTAAAACATTAACATGAGTGTTTAAAAGTGTGGGATTCAAGTGGAAGAAATATAGACGTAAAAGAAAAGTGTTAATTGAAAACCAAGAAATTGTGATGATGCGTTAAAATACCTTGTGCAAATTAAAAGTTTTTGGGAATCTGGAAGAAACATATTTTTTTAGGTAAAGAGGAAAGTGAGCACTGAAGGAGTTTTGATAATGTAGTGGGATTCAGTATTTCTCAGTAGTAGTTGTTTGTTTACAACCACTACATGTGCTCGTGTCGACGCTCTCTCTCTCTACATCACATTCCTCTCAGGGACATAGAATACAGTCTGAAGCAGTAGTTGTCAAAGAAAGATGGTGTATCTCTATTAATTATATCAAATATGGTAAACTCTTACCTTATGGATATCTCCAAGGTTCGACATGAACACAGCTGCAGAAAGGATTATTTGAAGGTTATCGGTACACATATAAATACACAGTTTGTTTTAAAACAAATCGCCTCTAGTTTATTAGCCAAATTAATTACTTCATCAATTAAATACTCATCTATTACTTTGTATTAGTAACACATTGAATTCAAACAGATTACTAAATGAAATCTTTCTTAACCTATAACAAATTATATATTTTTGAATAAACCAGTATATTTTTTCCCTCTTTTCCCCTTGCTCTTATATTTAATAAAAAAACTTTTCTCTTAGAGATCTCTGTTTTTGCGTTTTAAGTTTTAGTTTTATGCTGAATAATCATCATTTATTTAACATTGGTTTAAGTGTGAGTTTAGTTACCCATCCATTACGTCTTCTTATGGTTTGTTACGCCATCTTGTGATAACCGCTTTCTTCGTTTTTTACGCACTCCGGCACTATTAACATCGAGTTTGGTTATTGTTAAATACTTTTTGCACTATAATGTTTTATTTTCAACTGTATGCACTGGAAGATGTGTGCTGTATATTTATTTATATAGCTGGCCGGCTTTTAAGATTCGCCGGGCACTTAGATGTTTAATGGCCGCTACATTGTTTACGCACTGTTAATTGCTTTTACTGGATAGGCCGACTATTAATTACGGCCTATCCATCACGTCCGAGGCCACTGTTTTTAAAGTAAACTAAACTCTATGCTGCACTTTACTGTCTGTTGTTGCTTCTGTGGTGACAATCTGCATACTGTTGAAGGACTCTTTTTACTGTGATTCACAAAGCCTGCTGCTGGGGCAGTTACGTAATACGTCTAGTCTAGTTGTCTAGACAGTTGTTTATGCTAACAGTGTGTTGCTGGTTAAACTGGGGCACCTCACAGGTGTATGCTGACAATGGAAAATTAAAACTGATTTAACTTAAAATAAAATTGAAACTGGGGTAGCACACAATTCTGTACCGTTACAATGGCCACCACCGCTAAAAGGGCAAGATTTAAAAAGATATTGGTATTTTTACACACCCAACCCATACAGGTCTTTACAGTAAAAAAGTAAGTTTTTTTTTAAAATGGTCAAACAACCATTTACTTTTATTTTTGATCATTTGAAATGGTTTGACTCTATTTTTATCTTACAAAGTGTCTGCAAGTTCATGAAACCAGATCATGATGTGTAAATTCATCATTACAGCAACAACATAACACATTTGTAAAATCACTACTGTATTAGATAATCTATTTTTTTCAGTAAAGTTTTAATAAGTAAACTTTTTTATTTTTTGAAAAAAAAATTGTCAGAAGCATTAATAATATGTATTAGTAAACTGAACAGTTTAAGATATTTAAATATAAAAGAATTTTTTCATATAGGCTACATGAAATACATTGAATGCTCATATTACATGCTAATGATTTTTCTATTTTCACAAACTGGCTAGATTGAACAATGTGTTCTTTATTATTTTTTTGTTGAAACGGACTACATTAATTTTTATAATGAAATCTAATGGTAATTAAATTACTATTGTGTTTCCAGTGTGAAGTACAACAGCATTTAGCTAATTGACTAAGTGTATGAGATATCAGATAAATGTATCAGATATTTTGTGTTTGAAGACACTTATTATATTATTGAGGCCAAAATTATACTTTTCTAAATACATATTTAAAACTTTTTATATAAATTGTGATTTCATTGTGTTGATAATTATTATACAGAATCGCTTGACCAAAATTCATTCGTTTTACCTGTATGTTTTATACTCAAAGGAAACTAAAGTGAACAAAAGCAAGATAATTTTTCCAGTGTTATATGATTGCAGAGAATATGAGGCTGTGCGTGTAGTGGACAATAGTATACAAATTGAAACAGATCAAAATACACGACAGTGTTTTAATTATGATTACTGTTTTACATCAGTTGGACCTCAGGCAGCTTCTCAAGAACATGTTTATAATACAATGGTAAAACCACTGGTGAATACAGCATTTGATGGTTACAATGTGTGTATGTTTGCCTATGGTCAGACTGGCTCTGGTAAAAGTTACAGGTAATTTATATTTAGTAAGTGACTTGTATGTGCTTATCATAATTAAAAGAACCAAAAATTTCTGTTTTTTTATGCTGTATAAATGTATCATGGTAATATAGTGTGCCTTTACATAATTTTCATCATGGGAAGAAGTTTATTTGTAATTTCTAGGCTTGGAACATAGCTCTTCAGTATCTTTAAACTATTGTAACGGTACAGGTAAAACCCTCCCGATCAATAAAGAATATGTAAAGGTTATTTGTAAATGTTATGGGATAATAAATACCGGTACTCTACACGATGTGGACTCAAGGTCAGTGGTTTAACGGCAGGGAAACAATTATTTTTAGCCGACTGACCTATGAACTTTGTATATTAAACAAAGCAACACAATAATAATACATACCTGCCAACTTTTACGGTTTTTCCATAAAATTTACAGAATAGCGTGTGTTTTACGGCTTTATGGATGAACTACGATATTTTACGATTTTACGTACGAAGACCTTATTTTCAAAATTCGTGCCAGAACGAGCTTCCGCATGCTACCGGTACATGTTGTGTGACCATCGATATAATATATTATCTCGATGTGTGTGACCCGTGAGTATTCGATACATCGCATTTTCCGGTCGTTACAGTTTTCGACCATGAATACATTCCTATATGAATACAATGCTTTCCGGCTGAAATGCAGTCGTTCTATATCGATACATTTGAGTTGCGAGATCGACTAGTTGGTTCGCAAGCCGCTCCGATTGAAGCGTGGTTAAAGTATTCTTTGTTTCGCTGACTTGGCATGGTTGGATGCAAGTTATGTAGCTGAGATTGTATATTATAGTTACGGAATAACGTGTGAATTGCGCTCGTTGCATTTTCTTCGTGTTTTACGCAACGTGTTGGGAAGTCAAGGTTGTGCTGGAATTGTTTTTAAAGAAATCGTGAATTGTGCTCGTCGCTTGTTTATCTTCATTTTATTTGCACCATGTGTTTGGAAGCTGAGAATATGTTGTGTTGTAATTGGGGAAAGACCTTGTGAATCGTGCTCATCGTTTATTTTGCATCATATTTTTCTCAACGCGTTGGGAAGTCGAGGTTATGCTGCCCAAGTTTGAAAAAAACGTATTGTGCTTGTCTTTATTGTTGCTTCATTTTTGTCTTCACAAGATACAAAGGTTATCTTGTGAGTTGTGGGATAACGTGAATTGTGTTTGTCGCTTTATGACTGTGTTGTTTATCAGAAATCATGAGTGAATCCATGAAAAAACAGTATTTTCAGGTGTTCAGGGAATCCTATTCTTTGGAATTCCCATGCATCTTGAAATCCAGAAAAGGAGAAAAATTTGCGTTTTGTACTGTGTGTGCGTGTGATATTAATATAGCACATGGCGGCAAAAACGACATTACAAATCATATTAAGTGTGCTAAACATCTCAGTAATTTGAAGTCAAAGGCAGAGAATCAGAAAATACATAGTTTCTTTACCAAAGCTGGAGATAGTAATTATGATGTTATTCAAGCCGAGTGTTTGTTTACTTCTTTTTTAATATAGCACAACATACCACTGGCTGCAGCTGATCATGCAGGAGCCTTGTTCAGAAGGACGTTCCCTACATCGGAAATTGCTAAAACGTATGGCTGTGGTCGCACGAAAACAACGTGTGTTTTGAACGAAATGGCACGTTGTACAACCCAAGAAATTGTCACACATCTACAGAATGGACCATTTTGTTTGTCCACAGATAGAAGCAGTGACACTAGTTCGAAGCTGTATCCGATAGTGGTTACATTTTATGATCCTGTGCAAGAAAATGTTACAAGTAGTGTACTATCGGTACCAGCATTGGAAGGAGATTCGACTGGACGCAACATTGGTAAGCTGCTACTATCGCTATTGGAATTCCACAAAATACCAATTAAAAACTGTCTTGCATTCTGTTCGGACAATGCTCCTGTTATGATTGGACAGAAAAATGGAGTTCTTGCAGTTCTGAAAGAAGCTCATGCAGATATTTTTGGCATTGGTTGCAGCTGCCATCTCATTAATTTAGCTGCTGAGAAAGCTGCAACAAGTTTACCACTCAGAATCGATGAGATTCTTGTTGACCTTTTCTATTACCTGGAGAAGAGTGCCAAGAGAAAAGAACGGCTTCAGAAATTTCAAAGTTTGCATGGAAAAGAAATAAAGAAATTGTTGAAGCACATGTGCACAAGATGGCTATCCTTAGGCAGGTGTTTAGACAGATTATTAGATCAGTGGGATCCACTTCTTTCGTTTTTCAAGGATAAAGTAGTGAGTGCTCCAAACGTTTCTGCCAGTTTGTCATTCTTCACCATTCCTAAAGAAGGCCGCAGTAGATCTGATGACAACCAGAAAAAGAGACTTCTCGATTGCTCCTCCTTATCTGAAGCCAAAAGAATGGCACGTTCTTCCAAATGTGACACGCCAGTTCTGCGAAACATGAATCCCAGTACATCTTGCGAATAAAAGATGTTCATGTTTCTTTCTTCGGACTTTAACAAGGCTATTTGCACTTTTCTGCATGTGACTATCCCATCATTTGAAAGAGTTAATACAGTCCTTCAGAGTGCTTCCCCGCATATTCACATATTATTCGACTTAATGATGGATCTGTTGAAACAGACGCTCACTAAGTTTGTGAAACCAAGTGTAATTAAAGGCTATGCATTGCTTGATGTCCAGTATCACCCTATCCAGAACCAGAAAGTTGACGAGGAATTGATTATTGCCATTCAAACCCAGAACTTGGTTAAGACACTGAAAGATGAAGACAAATCTCTAATTTTTTTCGTCTGTCAGAAACTATTTCTGTACTACCTGTGATTATATGGTCAATAAGTTCCCTTTCAGGAGTGATGTCCTGAAGCATGCACAGGTTGCAAAACTTGACAGCATCGAAGAAGCTCAGTTTTCTTCCATTAATTTCTCTTTGGAGAAGTTTCCCATTATTCTGTTGCGGAAAGGAAATGAAACAAGAGATGATGCTGTCAATGAACTCCAAAGGCAGTTTGCAGCCCTTCAGATAGATGACTTGTCTTCTGTTGAAGGTAAACAGGGTTCGGTTGTTTCTAAATGGGCTCAGGTGTCAAACATCCTTGAAGCTGATGGACATCATAAATTCGACAGAATCTCTAGATTCGTGTTGTCTATTCTTACAATACCGCATAGTAATGCAGAATGCAAGCGGATTTTTAGCCTAGTTAAGAAGAATAGAACTCAGTTCAGGTCATCTATGTCCAGTGGAACTCTGGAAGCCATTTCCATTTTGAAGACCAACAGTTTTGAACCATGTCATAAAAGCACTTTTTCTAAAGACTTTTTAAAGAAAGCTAAACAAGCTACAAGTTTATCCCTTAAATCGGACTAAAGGAAGTGCATGTGATTGTAAATAATATTAATAACTTCAGTGTACTGTATATAATTATCTTTTTGGTTTGAAGTGCAGCAAGATACTCTTTTCTGCAAAATTTTCTTCGGTTGTGTGCATAGCCTACGAATAACGTTGGGTAAGTGGATTTCATTGATAAATTTTACAAGTACTTGTGGTCGTTTAATTTACGTTAAATATTTTGTCCTTTAGAATATTGTATTAATGCTATAGAACTCTAATTATCTGAAGTGAAAAATATGCATGCATTTTGTGTTGTTAAACTGCATTTTGACGCGCGGGTTCTTGCGTGTTTTGACGCGCGGGTTCGTACGTATTTTGACGTGCGGGATTTTTACTGATTGGCCTTTTGGCAGGTATGATAATACATTTTAGATTAGTTGTCTCCAAGTCGCTTATATTAATATATTTAGACGTATTTACCAGATGTCTGTCGTGCGACTTCGTTTTTCTTGTCCTTTATGACGCGTTTCGGCAACAAATTGCCATCTTAAGAAAACTTGATCACTCATTAGAGATCGTTAAAAAATTAAAATACTAAAATCATTACAGTAAAAGTGCACTTTTACGACAGCAGAAATTCACATATGCGAACATGAAATTTTATGTTTCTCGCGTGGACATTATCAATCGACTGATTCACTGTTTATATATCCACTGATAAAACTGTTTTGTTTATTATAGCCCGTGTGTACTATAACTTTCTATTTACCGGCGCCCGTGTGCAAGTATTGCCGTGTCGTACAATATGTTATGTGAAAATGTAAGTTTATCGTTCAAGACATAATCACTGTTGATTTTGACGGCTTTATATATTTCATACTCCTCAAGTGTGTCCATGTATTTTCCTTTCCTGCAGCAATGCATGGGCTGGAAATTTGTCTCAAAATCACTGTAGTTATAAATTGTTAGAGACTTTAATTAAAAATAATATCAGGATAGCAAATAATTACAGTATAAAGAACAGTTATGAGTTTGTTGAAAAACTTAAAAAGATAGAAATACTACCACAATATAAATTGGTATCGTTAGACGTAACTAACTTGTACACTAATATCCCCGTGAGGGAAACTATAGAAATTGTAAATAACAATTTAAAGGAAGTAGCTCAACTTAGCATGCAAAAAATCAACGAACTTATAAAACTCCTTACAGTCGTCTTAGAACAAATTTACTTCACATTTGACAACGGGTTTTTTACACAAGATGACGGTCTGGCTATGGGTTCGCCACTGTCAGGACTATTAGCTGATATATACCTAAATTATTATGAGAATATAAACATAATATCTAATAAATTATACAAGAATAAAATCATTTTTTACTGTAGATACGTCGATGATACGTTTATGATATTTAATGGAACAAACAGACAAATACAAAACTTAAATAGTCACATAAATAGCATACACCATAAGATTAAATTTACGTCTGAAATAGAAGAAGAAAATCGATTAAATTTCTTAGATTTAACCATTTTAAAAAACGAAGGAAAACTTCAATTTAAAATTTATAGAAAGGCCACAACAACGGACATCACAATTCATGCCGATTCATATAATCCCACCTCGCATAAAATGGCAGCTTACAATAGTTTTGTGCACAGATTGCTAACTATACTGTTAAGTGAAAAAGACTACAATGAAGAGGTTAACACCATCAAGTACATAGCAGCTAACGGATATAAAAGTTCATTAGTGGATAAATTAATAAGTAAACACAAAGAGAAGAAATTAAAAAAAGTCGAACAATGATAACACACTTCCAGTTAATAAATACATATCTGCAGATTACACAAATATTTTAGTTAACGAACTCAAGAAACACCATGTAATTGTAACTTTCCGTACAAATAACAGCATTCAGAGATTTCTTAGCCGGAAGAACAGTATACCAGAAAGAAAAAGAACCGGCGTATACAAGATGAATTGCGGCTCATGCGATATGTTCTACATAGGCCAAACAGGCAGACCGTTTGAAGAAAGATATGAAGAACATCTTCCCAGAAGGGAATTGCATAAAACAACATCAAATTTTGCCGGACACCTGATGCTATGTAATCATAACTACAGTGATTTTGAGACAAATTTTCAGACCATGCATTGCTGCAGGAAAGGAAAATACATGGACGCACTTGAGGAGTATGAAATATATAAAGCCGTCAAAATCAACAGTGATTATGTCTTGAACGATAAACTTACATTTTCACATAACATATTGTACGACATGGCAATACTTGCACACGGGCGCCGGTAAATAGAAAGTTACAGTACACATGGGCTATAATAAACAAAACAGTTTTATCAGTGGATATATAAACAGTGAATCAGTCGATTGATAATGTCCACGCGAGAAACATAAAATTTCATGTTCGCGTATGTGAATTTCCGCTGTCGTAAAAGTGCACTTTTACTGTAATGATTTTAGTATTTTAATTTTTTAACGATCTCTAATGAGTGATCAAGTTTTCTGAAGATGGCAATTCGTTGCCGAAACGCGTCATAAAGGACAAGAAAAACGAAGTCGCACGACGGATATCTGGTAAATACGTCTAAATATAAAGCAACACAATACGTCAGAAGCCAAACCCAGCAGATGTCACACAGGAATGCAGGAGTGTCCCGCTAGCTTGCCAGATCGGCGTCAACAATCTGCGTCTGGCGTAGAATTTAAGAAGTGCTGGTTTGTATAAAAAGAAAAAATAATAATCTAGTAATTTGATCTGACGCATAGAGTTTACAAGAGACATCGAGAGATCGGCGCTTCGGGGCTGGAAACTCGCTAACAAGAAGAAGAATCTAGTAATTTCATTCACGTTTATTATTTGTGTCAATAATGTAAAGGCTATACAATTTTAATCATAATTGATTTCATTTCATGTGTTTGTATCTATGTTAATACTCGAAAAGTAGTTAAATGAAGGAAAAGAGGATTTTATTTGCATTATTATTATTGAAGAAATAAAAATTAGTTCAATGTGAATGTGAATGAGACTAATTACTGCAAATAACCCATTCTGTTCTCCAGTTCGTCTTAACCGAACCCGGGTAAGTAAAAAATTACGAGGTTGGCAACAATTCAAGATGGCGTCTCAAGTAACCTTACAATTGTCGGTGTCCGAACAGGGACTTTTACATAAAACTTACTTATGTAAATGTAGGCCTACTGTGGAGGACAGAAGGGGTTATTTAAGGTAACTAAATGAAATATAAATATGTATGAAGGTTATGTTGTAATATAAAGTGCTGGGGAGGTTATTATTTGTTCATGTTTATATTATAAGTGTCAGATATTTTGTTTTTATAACAATAGTTAAACTCACCCTATCTATATTTCATTATCTCTAATAGAATGCACTCCCATTACCTGTTTCAAAGTTCAATTCACATTGTAATCAGTAGTCATAGTTAGAGCGTTTTTCTCTCCTGTAGTGTACGGTATATCGTGCAGTTCAGTTCTTTTCATTTATACCCGCATACCGCAAGAATAGAAAGACTATTCAACGCTCTTGTTATTTTACTTTGTGCTTTTTTTTTCATGTGTTTATTTATGTGTTTAACGTTTGTTGGGATATTATTGTTAAGTTTAGAACTGCCTAGAAAATCACCAGTGTTGCTTACAACAGGACATTTACAACGCACAAGGACAAGGTCAGTAAACGTTTAATTTTTATGCATTGCTGATTACATGGGAATAAAGCCTTTTAACTATTTATTTTGACAATATACAGTCCACTGCAAATCAAAAAGAACCCCACATTTTTGGTCCGTCCAGCCCGGATAGCATCTTTCATTCAGAATCCAGCACGTTGGAAAGCAAGATTTTTATTAATTATTACGCTCTTTATTATTATGTTTATTGAATTATTGTAACGCTTAAATAAAAAAAAAAAACAATTATTTACTACTGGCAAGTATTGCCAATACTCAGTGCTCTTTTCATTTTGTTATGATTTTCTCTTGTTTTTTCATGCAAGCATAGTTTTATTGATTCATTGTGTAGCGTGTGTTATTTCATGTTTTATCTAGCAAGCATAGTTCTGAAGTGTAGTGTGTTTCTTCAAAACCGACCTCTGTATTAGTTTCTAAAATACAGTAGCCATATTCCTTTATTACCATATTACCATTATTATTGTCATCTACGCTATTGGTATTAGAGTGATAAAAAATAAATAAATTAAAATTATTTGGACTGGAAATTACTGAATAGTGGAAGAACATTGTGAATTACAACTTTTACTCAGAACTCTTTTGTCATTTACATCTGAATCTGTTTTTTAAACCGAGTGTATTCATAAATTACCAAAATGAGATTTTCTTCTTTTGTGAAACAATGTGAACTGATTGAGAGTAGGCTTCATAATATTAACAAGCAAATTGTTGCTCTTGAGGTTATTGGTATAGGTAATTTAACTGAACAGCAAACACGAAAAGTTAGTTTGCTTAGTTCCACCGCAGAAAATAAATATGCTGAATTTGAAAGGCTTATAAATAAACTATTTAGTACAACACCTTTACCAGAAGATCTGGATAATGAACAGATTTCAAGATTACAAGATTCTATATCAGACTTAAATATATCTATACAAAGTTTGTGTGCTCCTCTTCTACCATCGCAACCGCAGGAAACCTTGGATCAGTCTCACACTGGTGCACCACAACTAGTTGCACCCACTCCCACCGTAAATTTACCTCGCTTAAACTTGGGAACATTTTCTGGACAACCTGAGAAATGGGTAGCCTTTCACAGTCTGTTTGAAAATGCAGTGCACAAAAATGAAACCATTTCTAATGTGGAGAAATTTACATACTTGCTTTCTTGTTTGACTGATGAGCCGCTAAATTTAATTAAATCGTTGCCTGTTACTAATACAAACTATGCCATAGCCTGGCAAACTTTGCTAAAAAGATATCAAAATTCTAGATTGTTGATAACACTTCACGTAAACAATATATTTGAGTTACCACAATTGCACAATCCTTCAGTTAAACAAATGAGGAATTTTCTGTCGACCTACAATGAAAATTATCAAGCGCTCAAAGCACTAGGACATGATATTGCTAGTGAAAGTTTGTTGTTGACCTCATATATTTTGCGTAGATTTGACACGGAATTCAGGACCAAACTTGAACGCTCGCGAGATAATTTACAAAATGTTCCTACCATTACAGAAGTAATTACATTCTTAGAAAATGAATGTTCTTGCAAAGAAGCAGCGGGTTTAACTAATATCATCTCAAAAAATGAACCTTCTCTTCAAACCTCTCAAAAAATCAGTGGCTTTAAAATGAATACAAACCAGTTTAAACCGCACAAAATAGCGATGGTCACTACTCACACTCAGCATTGTATCTTCTGTTCATCAAATTCACACAACATATATAGATGTGCAGATTTTTCCGCACTTACTGTACAAGACAGACAAGCTTTTGTTAAAAATAAGAACTTGTGTCAAAATTGTTTTGGAACACATAAGTTAGTCACCTGTAAGTCCGTCCACACATGCAATGTATGTCATAGGCGTCACCATAGCCTACTACATTTTTTTGTTGAGAACCGCTCCGCACAACCACAACAAAAATTGACTCAGTCAAATAAACCTACCTTGTGCCCTTCTGTTGAAACGACGATGAATAAGCAAAACCACTCTGCAGAGTGTCACCAGGATACTACCTTGATAGGTGTTTCTTGCAACCAGAATAACACTGTGTTACTCGCAACCGCTTTGGTGCATATCACATCTGCCAATGGAAATGCAGCAGTTGTACGAGCTGTGCTTGATAGTGCATCCCAAACAACAATTATTTCAGAAAGTTGTGCAAAGACGTTGTGTTTGTACCGCTCTCAAACAGATGTTCCAGAACTTAGTGGCATCTCTACAGCCCCAGTGAAAACGAAGGGACTTACCTTTGTGCCATTGTCTTCGCTCAGTGGGAATATTTTAGCAAAATCTCACCCAGTCATGATTCTTAATAAAATATCATGCAATCTGCCTCGTGTTCAGCTCCCACCAGAAATTAAAGAGCGACTCAAAGGTTATATGCTAGCGGATCCAACTTTTGATGTTCCGGGTCCAGTTGACCTTCTGATTGGAGCAGATTTATTTGCATTGACTCTTAATGGTACCTTTATCAATCTCGGCAAGAATATGCCATACGCTGTCAATACAATCTTTGGCTATGTTGTGCTTGGTCCGACACCTGTTTCACTTAAGTCTAATCCTTACTCAGGCTTAGTGACTCTTTTATCGACGAATGATCGTGATCTGCACGCAACATTGCAACGTTTTTGGTCCATAGAGGAACCACCTCACACTACAAAACTCGCTCCACAAGATGAAAAATGTGAAGCTCACTTCGTCTCTACTCATAAGAGAGATGCCTCCGGCAGATATGTTTGTCACTTGCCTTTCAGCGGAAACCCTGCTCAACTAGGTGACTCTACAACTTTGGCAAAACGCCTGTTTAATACACTGGAACGCAAATTTGAATCTCAACCTGAGTTTAAACAGAAGTATGTCAATTTTATGAATGACTACTTAGCATGTGGGCACATGAAACTGTGCACATCTACAAGCCGCATTACTTTTTGCCACATCATGGCGTTTTTAAAGATAGGAAAATCCGTGTTGTTTTCAATGCATCAGCACCATCTTCTTCAGGTGTCTCACTGAACCACATTCTACATCAGGGTCCAAAGTTGCACAATGACATTACTGATATAATTCTTCGCTTTCGTCAACATAAATTTGTTTTCTCTTGTGATATCAAACAAATGTTTAGGCAGATATCCATCCATGAAGATGATCAGATCTTTCAGTTAATATACTGGAGAGAAGACACTTCAGTCCCGCTAAAGGTCTACCAATTGACTACTGTCACTTATGGTATGACGTCCTCGCCTTACCTTGCTAATAGAGTAGTACAACAGCTCATTATGGACGAAGGAAAAAATCATCCACTTGCTGCTGAAGCACTCCAACAGCAAATATATGTTGATGATGCTCTATTAGGGAGCAATTCTCTGGAAGAAGCTCTCCACCTTCAAGAGGATGTTGTTTTACTTTTGAAAAAGGGTGGATTCGAACTGAGCAAATGGTCTTCAAACAATCCTAAACTCTTAGAAAATGTCATGCAAGATAATCCTGAGACACCCCTCATGTTACGCACATCGGAACAGCCATTTTCAAGTGTATTAGGGCTAAAATGGATCCCAGATATTGATGTCTTTTCATATGTGATGCACACACCTTCAAGTAATTACACAAAAAGAACTTTACTTTCATCAATTGCTCAGATTTATGACCCTTGTGGTTGGATATCCCCAATAGTTTTTTGGTCTAAAGTCTTAATGCAGCATGTATGGACCTTAGGCTTAGATTGGGATTCTCCATTACCTGATCATATTTCCGAGAAGTGGTCACGATTCGTGAAAGAACTTCCAGAAATAGAAAAGCTAAGGATACCACGTTTCATATCCTTAGCAACTGCAGTCAATATCCAGCTTCATGGATTTTCAGATGGAAGTGAATCCGGATATGCAGCTTGTGTCTTCCTGCGCACAGAAGACGCAGAAGGAGATGTCAACATACGACTGCTGATCGCAAAATCAAGAGTAGCTCCACTGAAGCGTGTGACTATTCCCCGCTTGGAACTTTGTGGTGCGCACATGTTAGCCAAATTGCTACATTACTGTACAGAACAGCTCTCACAACATCACAAGATCGACAATATTTCAGCATGGTGCGACTCGACAGTAGTTCTATCTTGGATACGCACTCTATCTTTTCGTCTCAAGGTGTATGTTGCTAATCGTGTGGCACAAATACAAGACTTAGTTTCACCGCACATCTGGAAATATGTTTCAACTGTTGACAATCCTGCTGATTGTGCTTCTCGAGGCTTGACACCCACGGTTCTGATGAAACATAGTCAGTGGTGGCTAGGACCACCATGGCTCGCTAAATCAACGCAGACCTGGCCACAATCTATCCTTCATCCAATTTCGGAGGAGTCTATTCCTGAAATGAAACCAAATGTGCTTAATCTTATGATGACCACAAAAGAAGTCCCAACATTTGGATTTCTTACAAAGTTTTCTTCTTGGAAGACTCTTCTTCATGTAATGGCTTATGTCATTCGCTTTATAACCCGTCTGAAATTTGAAACCACCATAAGTGGATCATTTACAGTAACTGAATTAAATAACGCCTGTAACCGCATTTGCTGGCTCATTCAGAGACTTCACTTTGCAGAAGACATAGATCTACTCTCCAAGAAAAGGACATGCTCAAACCGCATCCAACGTCTAGCACCCTTTATTGATGATGCAGGAATAGTCCGTGTCAGAGGTCGACTGAAAAACTCTGCGCTTACTTACAATGCCAAACATCCTATTCTTCTGCCAAAAAATCATGTCGCTATTCATTTACTCATTGATTACTATCATGGCATGTACCTGCACGCTGGTCCCCAGTTCCTCCAAGCAACACTATCTCAACGCTTTTGGATCCTCTCCGCCCGCAGTGTTATACGCTCAAGAATATTTAAATGCGTACGATGTTTTCGTGCAAAATCAACAAACACGTCTCCGCTCATGGGTGATCTACCAGCCGGTCGTGTTACCCCTACTCGTTGTTTCAACGCTTCTGGAGTTGATTATGCTGGCCCTTACACGGTCAAGTTTTTTACACTTCGCAGGATACAGCCTATAAAGGTGTACCTCTGTCTGTTCATCTGTTTTGCAACAAAAGCTGTACACTTGGAAGTGGTTACTGATTTAACTACAGACGCCTTCATTGCAGCCCTTACGAGATTCATCTCTAGGAGAGGTCTTGTATCAGACCTGTACTCTGATTGTGGGACTAATTTCATAGGAGCTGCTTCTTCGCTCAAAAGATGTTTTCAAGATCTCATGAAGCAACCAGAGATGCAAGATTTTGCTACGACCAACAGTATCACATTCCATTTCATTCCTCCGCGTGCACCTCACCAAGGTGGACTTTGGGAACGTGCCATTAAAGGTGCAAAATATCATCTCACCAGAGTCATAGGTGAACACATTTTAACATACGAAGAATTTACCACCTTAGTTGTGCGTGTTGAAGCTATCCTTAATTCGAGGCCGATAGCTCCTCTCTCGAATGACCCTTCAGATCTTCAACCTCTTACACCAGGACATTTTCTAACTGGAGGACCTCTTAATGCCCTGATCGAACCTCAACTAACCAATGCACCACTTAATCACATAAAACGCTGGAAATTGGTTCAAGCCTTCACACAACATCTCTGGAAAAGATGGCAAATGGAGTACCTCCACACACTTCAAGAACGGTCCAAATGGATCAGACCTCAAGAAAATCTCAAAATAGGAGATTTAGTCGTTATTCATGAAACAAACCTGCCACCCCTCAAGTGGAAGCTCGGGAGAGTCATCTCCGTATCTCCAGGGAATGATGGAGTGGTACGTGTCGTCAACATGAAGACTGCCGGTGGAACCTTGACCCGTCCTTCTGTTAAGGTATCCCGTCTTCCCATTTACTAAAATCCTCGACCAGTCAATTGGCTACTGCCCCTTATAATTTAGTTTTATTATACTCTTCCAAAGGATCAAATTTGTTCTTATGTTCTTTTAATGTTTCTTGTTGAACCAGTTGGTTCAAAGGGGCCGGTATGTCAGATATTTTGTTTTTATAACAATAGTTAAACTCACCCTATCTATATTTCATTATCTCTAATAGAATGCACTCCCATTACCTGTTTCAAAGTTCAATTCACATTGTAATCAGTAGTCATAGTTAGAGCGTTTTTCTCTCCTGTAGTGTACGGTATATCGTGCAGTTCAGTTCTTTTCGTTTATACCCACATACCGCAAGAATAGAAAGACTATTCAACGCTCTTGTTATTTTACTTCGTGCTTTTTTTTCATGTGTTTATTTATGTGTTTAACGTTTGTTGGGATATTATTGTTAAGTTTAGAACTGCCTAGAAAATCACCAGTGTTGCTTACAACAGGACATTTACAACGCACAAGGACAAGGTCAGTAAACGCTTAATTTTTATGCATTGCTGATTACATGGGAATAAAGCCTTTTAACTATTTATTTTGACAATATACAGTCCACTGCAAATCAAAAAGAACCCCACAATAAGTAATAATTAAGTATTGATTGATTAATAAAAATAATCAAAATGGCAAATAACGAAAGCAGTTTTACTGAATCGATAATAATGAGTAGTGTAGAAGCAGAGGCCACTCCAACGACAACTAGAGTAAGAGAGTTGTCGATGGATGATATGTTTAACCTAATGAGAACAATGTCTGAAAATATAAATAGTAATTTCAATGAAAAGTTAAAAGAACAAGACGTTAAAAGCGAAAGTAGATTCAATGAAATAAATAGTAATTTCAATGAAAAGTTGAAAGAACGAAATAATGAAATAAAGAGTAATTTTAGTGAAAAGTTGAAAGAACAGAATAACGAAATAAAGAGCAGTTTTAATGAAATCAGAGAAGAAATAAAACAACAAAATGTCGATATTAATAAAAGTTTAAAAGAAGTTGATGAACATTTTAGTACTATTGTAAAACAATTACAAGTTGAAGTAAATGAAAGTAGAAAGAGAAAGGAGAGGAGAGAAAATAAACTGAAACAGGTAAGTGAATCTGATAACACAGATAGTGAAACTATAAGTGATAATTATAATGAGGAGATGATAACAAATAATAACGAAGAAATAATTAACAAGGTAAGTGATAATTATGATAATGAGTTAACAAGTAATAGTGGTAAGATAGGTGAAAAAGGTGTATCTAAGGGTGATACAGTGAAAATTAATAGCGATGATGAGAATATGGAGATAGTAGGGAGTAGTGAGAGAGTAATGGGAGTAGGGGGTAGTAATGGAGTAGTGATAAGTGTAGATGTGCTTGAGAAAGAATTCGAAGAGAGTTATTTTGCGGAAGTGGGGCAGAGGGTAAATTTTCCCTGGGTTTATTATGAAACAGGGTTTTCACAGGTGTTTTACGAGGACAGAGTTTCCTCCAGAGGTTGTGTGGAAGACGAGGTGTCTTCAAGTAGTCCCTTAATTTTTTGTAGTTGTCCTGGAAGAGCCAGGAGGTGTTTTTATGATGATGTAGTGCCCTCTGCATGGAATGAGAGAGAGAAAGTAAGATGGGGTTGTGTAAGCGATTTTGAGAGAGTGAGAGAGATAGAGTTGTTCAAGTTGAGGAGAGATTATAAAGAATTGTTAGAAAGAATAAAGATTGAGAGAGTTGATGATTTTGAGTTCTTACCTTATGATGAAAACAGTACTCAGCGGTGGTGAATGATGACAGCGTTGATAATTATATTGAGTACTTACCTGTGCATAGAAGTGGGATATTAATAGCAGCTGACTCTGATAATAAGGAGATGATAAAATGCTTAATTGCGACAGATAATAATACTGACGGTGACAGGACCAGAATTACTGATGTAGACAGGTTATATGATAGAATAATAATGTGGTATAACCCAGTAAATTATTATGTGGGTATAACGGAACAATTTAAAATAGTAAAGGGTTATTATAGTAATAATAACAAAATAAATTTATTGAAAAATGAATTGTGTTGTAATAAAATAATAAGATTAATCTACGATGATGGTGGTTAGATATACAATGAATGAACATTTAATTATTTTAGTTCATGGTAATTACTTGGCTAACTTATGTAATGAGGTTTGGTAAACAATAAAATGATATGACAAAAATTGTAGATAAATTTGTATTGATGTTCAATGTATTGTAGTAAGGTTATGTTGTTGTACTGATATGTTTGATAAAATAGCTGAATTAATTTAAAAGGAGCTAATAAATGAAATGTGTATAAGATAAATGTTAGTAACAAATTTAAATTTTTTAGAGAATTTAATTGTATAATAAATGATAAATAATTGAAGGTTGATTATTAAAGGGTTCTATAGAAAGTCAAAGTTGTAATGTTTGTAATTTGGAGGCAAATTTAAAGGTGAGATGTTTATTTTAATGTAATAAGGTTAATGTTCAATTTGAGTGTTTATTATGTTGTATTATGTCGATTATGGAATTATGTTGGTAATATAGAATGTGTAGTTGATCTTATGATGTAACTAAATGATTTTGTGTTTTGGAGAGTATTAAGTAGATGATTAACAAATTTTGAGAAAAGATTAAGTAAAGAATTGGTGATTATGTAATTGATTTAAATGTGTTTAAGAGGAATTCTAGTAATGAATTTAAATATTTTGAGAATGGGAATTGGGTAATGAAAGATGTAATGGTGTAATGGGAAGTGGTTATTTAAATTCTGATTGGAATCAGGGAAATATTTTGAATTTGGGATAAGAATTAACGAGAGAGAGGCATACAGAATGTTGAATTGAAATTTAAAATATATCATGTTAGGTTAAGTATATATATTGCAACGATACGTTTAGCATAAGTATATGTATCAACCCCTGACTGAGGTATGATAACATACGTATCCATGTATGAGGTATATAAGCTGTAAATAATAAAAATAATATAATAATTAAGCAGTATGTATAAGAGATAATATAAGAAATAAAAGTAGTATTTAATTTTAATAAATAAATATTGTAAGTGAGCCTGTATAGGGAATTAAAAGCTTCGTTGGTTTTTAAATCGTAGCGAAGGGGAGAAACCAACACGCGCCGACTGGCAAAGGTGACGTCATAGTGACAGGCAGCCGCTTGTGTATCAGTCTGCGTGTGTGTGCTAGTGTACGTGTGTAAATGAGAGACAGGTTGAATTATACAAACGAGGGTGGAAAGTTTTACACAGTTTTTTAAATACTGAACGAAAACCAGAAGTCACACGAATCAGCGACATATGTAAAAACATAGCTAGCGCCTGGCGCTATCACTGAAGACTAATTGGTCAATGATCGTGGGAACCGTTTAGCCACCGTGTAAAATTTTGCCATAATTGATACACCTTAACATTCATAATTTGCATAAACAAAGTTTAATAATATACCTAACGATGGTGAAATAATATTTATAAAAAAGTGTGCGCTTCATAGAAAGATGCGTAGGTTGAAGTTAGCATTTAATCGATGCGCGGACCTGTTCAATTTTGTCAAAACAGTTTCCAACAGGAATGGAACAACGGCAGCAGTATAAAACCCCAGCGAGAGACACACTCTTTCTCAGATGAACTCAGAACACTACGTGAAATCCACGCATCTCGCAACCGCGAATTTTACAAAGTCAAGTAATGTTTTTTAACAGTATTACATAACTTGAAGTGCGATGGAACCGGCACTACGTCAGTGCAAGTATTAATGGAACACGAGTTATTTTAACAGACTATAAGATTCGATATTATAGAGATATTATCGAAATATTATAAGAATCTACGAGAAGTTGTAACCACGATGAACTTCAAGAAGTACGCATAGAACTTCGAGACATCTACGAGGGACAAGATAAGAAGAGGAGAGGAACGAGAGCAGAATACGAGGACACAGGGACAGCTACATCCAGCCGTACATCATCACGACCAGAGGTCCACGTCAGAACTCAGCATCCAGTAGACGGAGCGAAGAATTTCAATGACGCAGAGACAGAGAAGGTGATACCGAAGAGGATCAACAAACTCGGGAGTCCAGATGACGGTAACGACAAAGTTAAATGGTTGCAGAAAAATGCAGGTGAAGTCAGACATTTATTTAATATTATAAATGACCCTGAGGTCTATCGGAAGAAGCTCTAGATTCCATATACAAGTTTACAAAAACATTAGTATATTTTTATTTTTCAGAATGAGTAATAAATAAGTTCAAAGAATAATTGAACAGAGCATATAAGTTAAATTTATTAATCTCATAAATAAATGGTCAATATAGCACCATATTTTATTAGAGATTTAAATTGATGATTTTTAATTAATTGAGACATTAATAAGATAATTAATAAAGTAATAAAATGTTCTCTTTTAGTGATTTTAATTAATTGTTTAATTAATTAATTGTTTTATTAAGTGGTATATAATAAACACCACACTTGCAAAGACAAGATAAATAGTCAATTTCAGACGTGTGAATCACGTATTATATTAAAATATGTGTTATGTATTATATGTCTATGTAAATATTTCAGGTCATATATGTTTTATATTTGTGAATAATATGGCTTAGAATATAAGAGATAAGCTTTTTAAACACGTTATAATTACGTTATATTCATATCGAATATAAGGGTTCAAAGAGTAATTAACCCATACAAAATAATAATTAATATTATAGTTTGAATTTTTAAAGAATAAATCAAATGAATATGATTTTATTAACACAGTCGTACTAATTTCACAACCAATACTAGGTCCTCTGTACTCTTTACTTGTATTAAAATTATATAACGATATTCACGTGCTTATCCACACTCAACTAACAACCAAAGCCTGCGACCCAGCCGGGGAACATCAAGGTAAATATTGCAGAAGAAGAGTATACCTTCGAGACGTGGGTAAGTCCGCACATATGAGTAAGAGCACATGTGTAAAAGTAAGTGTCTAAAAATAGTGTTGTATAAAAATTGTCGCTGCCAACGTGGGGCCCCGACATAAAAGAAATTATGTTAATTATCATTACAAGTAAATGGCGCCCAGAATATAAATAAAGCCACAGAATATAAATAAAGTCTAATAAATAATTAGCACAAATATTGTATAAAGAATTAATAGTCAATTCATGTAATAAATAATATTACAGATTGTTAAATTAAGTACAGAGAAGAAAAGAGTTGCAAAATTAATACTGATAAATAAAAGAAATTTTAAATAAAGAAATATAGAGTCACGGTGGACCAATAATTAAAAATATAATTTATATAACGAATCAGTTAGGACACCGTAGTCTACAATGGCGAAGCCACAAACAATGGACTTCGAAACGATGTTTAAACGACTTCAAGAAGAGTTGAAAACGAATAGTGAAAAATTAGAAAATAAATTCGAAAGTAGCAGTGGAGAACTAAAAACTCAATTAGAAAGTTTAGAAACTCAAGTAGAAGATAGTCTTAATAGATTAGAAATTACTATTGAAGAAGTGAAAACTCAGTTAGAAAGTAATATAGAACTCGTCAGTAATACTTTAAAAACAGAGGTTACTGCACGCGTTGAAGCAGTTGAACAGCGAGTTCAACAGTCATTTAATGAACAAGCTGTAAAGATAGATAGTAAATTTAAAGAACAGCATGAACATACAACACGTGAAACTAAAGAACACATTCGACAACTGGTTGAACAGTGGAATGAAAAATTTAAAATTACAAAGCAGGAGCAAGACCTCAGACACAAAGACTTGAATGAGCGCATCCTGGACAACACCACAGAACAAAGGAACTCACTGTGAGGACCGAAACCGTAGAAATAGCTGTGGAGGAGGTCACGAGAAAAACTACTCACCACTCCATGGAAATTAATAATATGAAAGATAGACTACAAGAGGAGGTGGAAAAACTACGAGCGGAAGTCAAGAGACGACCAAGTGCTATAATGATGTGTGCTGCAAAGGTAGACGATCGAGAGAAGATCAGTTTTAAAGGTAATAAATGGGAGAACCCCATAGAATTTTTACAAAAGTGTGAATGAGAAATGGCAACAATAGGAAGCAACCTAAGCGACAGAGACAGTACAGATTTTGTAAGTCGACATTTCCAGGAAACAGCATCCAAATGGTATACGATTGTTCAGGACCAAACACAAACTTATGAACAATTCAAGGCATCCTTCGAAAATCGTACTGGAATATACATACCCAGAGAGAGGTACGAGACCAGCTGGAGTATGGGCGGTACTACGTCAACAGCAAACGTTCCATGGAAGACTACATAATACAACTCATCGAACGGTGTAAGCATCTTAGACCAAGTTTCACGGAGCACGAATTAGTATTAAAACTAAGTTATCATTTTGACAGACACATTAGACTTGCCGTATATACCCAAGGAGTTAAAACCATTGAGGAACTTCTTATCCTTGTAACGCAATCATCTCAATTTGTAAATAAAGAGTACGATAGGAGAGACAAACGGCTGCAACAGCAGCAATACTCTACACAAAATCCAATACACCACAAATCGCCGCAGTTCGAGAAGAAAGAAGACAAGTGGAAAGAATATAAACAATCCTTTGAAAAAAGTAATCCGACTCCAAATAAAGGAGCACACGCATATCCAGGTACGTCGAAAAAATACATAAAACCGTACAATGCAAATCTACATAACATTAATAAAAATAATTGTGAAAATAAAATTATGCAACACCCAACACGCCCGTTAACATCCAAAGAGGGTGGGGTGAGCGTAGCAAAACTGTATGACCACAGAAGGGGAACCAAGCGCCAGCTCGGACAGGTTTCAAAAAACGACCTGTACACACACTAAATACCAGTACGGACAGGTTTCAAAAACGACCTGTACACACATGAGTTGCGTGACACCCTAAACAATACACAACAGGAAAGAATGTTGTCGAACACCTATTGTCCTACAGAAGGGGGAACAATAAGTAATATAAATAAGTGTAATGATGTTAGAATATTAAACATTACATATCAAACGGATGATAGAGTTAAATATTTGTTAAACAATATAGCAAATGAACAAAACAAAGATCTTCAAATAAGTCACATGAAGTTATCACCACCATCTAGTAGATATACAATAAAAAATAGTATATTGTACAAACTCGTCAATTATGATTGGAAAATAGTCCTATCACCAGAGATGCTAAAAACACTAACTATACCATGTCATCAAAGTTTAGCACATGCGTCAGCTTTAAAATGTCATTTAGCTTTGAAGGAAGACTTCATTTTGAATAATATGTTTAGAAGAATAAAAGCAATCTTAAAAGGATGCTACGAATGTCAAACAGCACGACATCCGAATCTTCACACATACGTAGATATGCAAAATATCGAGACACAGGAAAAGGGAGAATTAGTAGCAGTAGACTTCTTGGGCCCATTTCCGACAGCTATTCACGGGGGTACAAAACACATACTTATATGTATAGATGTGTTCACCAAGGCAGTTCGACTCAACGCTATTCGGAGACCCACCACTAAAAGTGTACTGAATGTCATACTACGCAAATACGTACCGAAGTATGGTCAAGTCAAAAAGATATTGAGTGACCAAGGTAAACAATTTCAAAATAAAGCATGGACAGAAATGCTAAATCAGCACGGCATATAACCAGTGTTAACGTCAATATGACACCCACAAGGAAACCTTGCTGAAAGGGTAAATAAAGAGTTAGGAAAACATTTACGCATCTACTGTAATGAACAACGTAACCGATGGCTGAGTATGTATCATCTTTTGAACAAGCTATAAATGCTACATGCAGTGAAGCTACGGGATATACACCGATGGAACTGGAAACAAATAAAAAACCTAATAGATTCTGGTCGAGAAACATTGACAAACCTCCAAACCAAAACCTGCAAATTCCATTGAGTCACAAGTACGACAATGCGAAGAAGAGGATGGAAAAACTTGGAGAGAAGAGGATCGAGAGATTCAACAGAACGCACAAACTCATCACATTCCATGAAGGAGAGAGAGTGCTACTAAGAAACAATCCAGTGGGAAAACGAATCGACAATACAGCAAAGAAACTATTCAGACTGTATGAGGGACCCTACTTATTACAAAGGAGGAAAGGACGACACACATTTATCGTCTACGATCCGACAAGAAGAAAAACTATTGGAAAGTACCATGCATCAGCATTCCGTAAATTCTATGGATGAGTAAATAAAAAGTCAACTTATAAATCCATGGGAGGGACGTAATCCACCCAGGGAAAAAAAATTTTTTATAAGAACCCTTATAACCACTAAGTGTGAGTTGTAATCAAAAAAATAAATAATTTCTGAGCAAAGAAATAAAATTTGAATAAAATTCAAATTTTATTTTACCCAGCAGGGGAATTTATGCAAAGATACGTTTAGCATAAGTATATGTATCAACCCCTGACTGAGGTATGATAACATACGTACGCACGTATGAGGTATATAAGATGTAAATAATAAAAATAATATAATAATTAAGCAGTAGGTATAAGAGATAATATAAGAAATAAAAGTATTATTTAATTTTAATAAATAAATATTGTAAGTGAGCCTGTATAGGGAATTAAAAGCTTCGTTGGTTTTTAAATCGTAGCGAAGGGGAGAAACCAACACGCGCCGACTGGCAAAGGTGGCGTCATAGTGACAGGCAGCTGCTTGTGTATCAGTCTGCGTGTGTGTGATAGTGTACGTGTGTAAATGAGAGACAGGTTGAATTATGCAAACGAGGGTGGAAAGTTTTACACAGTTTTTTAAATACTGAACGAAAACCAGAAGTCACACGAATCAGCGACATATGTAAAAACATAGCTAGCGCCTGGCGCTATCATTGAAGACTAATTGGTCAATGATCGTGGGAGCCGTTCAGCCACCGTGTGAAATTTTGCCATAATTGACACACCTTAACATTCATAATTTGCATAAACAAAGTTTAATAATATACCTAACGATGGTGAAGTAATATTTATAAAAAAGTGTGCGCTTCATACAAAGACGCGTAGGTTGAAGTTAGCAATTAAATCGATGCACGGACCTGTTCAATTTTGTCAAAACAGTTTCCAACAGGAATGGAACGACGGCAGCAGTATAAAACCCCAGCGAGAGACACACTCTTTCTCAGATGAACTCAGAACACTACGTGAAATCCACGCATCTCGCAACCGCGAATTTTACAAAGTCAAGTAATGTTTTTTAACAGTATTACATAACTTGAAGTGCGATGGAACCGGCACTACGTCAGTGCAAGTATTAATGGAACACGAGTTATTTTAACAGACTATAATGTAACCCCTCTTTAGAATTTTTTATGCTTTATAATTTTTTTTTTCTCAAAAGCCTAGAGAAGCCAAAATGCGCTGGGTCCAGTGAGACGGGACTTGCAATTAAACTCTCTAGTATAACCAACAACAATAGCATTTATTGAGTAATTCAGTATATAAGGTAACAATTTGTTTTTGTTTTTATAATTGCAAATTTTTTTTTGTATAAATCTTCCCCGTACATGACCCACAAAATAACATATACATAAATACACACATAAATATATATATATATCTCTCTATCACATACACATGTTCAATATCACTATATAAATCACCAACACCCTTATAAATTGACATACTGGTATATAACCTTTTTAAGAAAACTGCATTGACAATAATAACGATTAACTGAATTGGCAATAATGCATTTAAAGAGCTGTTACAACTGTGAGGTGACATACTGGTATATAACCTTTTTAAGAAAACTGAATTTACAATAATAACCATTAACTGAATTGTCCCGGTAGCCGACATGTTCCTAAGCATGGAGCATGCATATGTCTGCATACAAACCTGCCTACACAGGATTAAACAGGGGGCCGGACTGTTACTGAATCAGAAAGCTTATTACCCTTACATAACCCCAAAACGTAATTTAAATATGTGATCTAACCAGACAGGAATTATAACTGAATCCTACCAGCCGGTGGGGTTCATCCCGTCACCAACGGAATCCCCCTTATATATTCGAAATACCCTTCCCCTAATACTTGAACCACCACCTTTTACCAAAAACGAGAAAGAAAATATAAGTGAATAAATTGTAAGATTTATATACATGAATAAATTGTAGCCTCGGATACATGCCAGCCCCCGGGCTTACACTTAATACAAAGTTAGTACATAATATACAAAATTCCCCCAAAATCCGCGCACAATTCTGTCCAGTTAAATTGGGGCCGAACTAAAACGTTTAAAAGATGAAAGAAATATGATAGTGTGTCACTCATACCCCACAAGTTTTATGAAGTGTTATCGGCACAAATCCGGGTGTCTATGTAGGTCAAAATAAAATAATAATAATTGGTTTGAGGTCACCTTGTTTGTCATATGTGGTGGTGTTTGAGTTCATACTTCCAGTGCCTGTAGTGTTGGTTTGGCGTGCTCATCTTGCTATTCCCTCCGGCAGACGAAGTCGAGAGCCTCTGGTGACACGTTCAGGCGGAGATGGTCATCCTGGACCGGCATCCTCGTCTAAGCACGGGAGCCCTGCGCATACATAAATAATTAGAGGAATGTCCCAACACTTATTTTCACACTATAAGGCACCACGCACACTGGGTAGAACCCGTATATAACAAATTTGAACAGGCCTCCCCTTAACCCTTTAAACTCCGTTCGTTTTAGTTAAAACTTAGACTCCTCCAAAACCAACATATAATTTTTAAGTACTTGATTATGCCTATGTGGGCAAAAGTTTGACACACTATAACCTGTCTACTTGTGCACTCACACGTGTTACTACATTTGAAACTATTACGTCAGCCAAAATTGCATGATTTTACAGCACCAAAGTGATACAGGCAAATATTGTCTCTTAATTAAGATATTCGTTATTTCATGAGGGTTTAGATTTCGCCTTCCTGTTAAACACAGAAACTACTAACCGTTTTCCCGTTCGACATAAATATTTATATAATTATTTTTCTTGTATCAGCGCCGGTTGTTAGACAACCGGCACACCCCCAGCCCAAAAGGGCAACTTAGTTGCCCCACACTTAGACAGAGGGGTACCCTGCAGTGTACCCCTATATTGTCTTCTAAACCACGGGTATCAATCAGTTTTCAGAGCAGACCTCGCTCCCAGGAGAACAGAGGCTCAGAAGGAAGGCGAAAGAGCTGAAAGAAGACGTGTAGTGTGTAAGTGTGCTGGCACTGTGCACTGACCTGATCAGGGCCAACCCACAGCAAGAAGGGATAGAGAAGAAAAGAAGAAAGAAAAGTTCGGGAGCTCCCTGAGTTCTGACCTCCTGAGGCTTGAGCACTTATGCTGGGATACTGACACTACCTTAACAGGGCCACATCCCCTATAATTACTCGGTGACTAACCCCAAAAACCAAATAACAACATTGTCACATAAATACCCTTTACATCCCACAGTTACGGGGTTGAGCTAACCCAACAACCAAACAACTCCCTACTATCAATCCATCATACACTCTCAAGACCGGGGGGAAAATGATGGTCTCCATGAGACTATAATCTAAAGTAAATGACGTGCAGACGGCATAACTGCCGAAAGCACTCGTCCGTTTAGGTTGTATACCCTAAGGGCGTGCCAAGGCCAGCAAGGTGGAAGAAGTACACGACCGACCTCTTCAACCCTGCCGCTCTCACTCCTTTCTCTAACTCATTTTTTTTGTTTTTCTAATAATCTTTTTTTGAAAATTTTTTTTGCATTTTACCTTTCTTTTTCTAATTCTTTTTTTTTTTTTTTTTTTTTAAATTTTTTGATATTTTCCTTTTGGTAAAGGGGGGGGTTAGGAAAATCAGGAAGATGAAAAGGGCAAGGATCTAAAGGTAAGGACATGGCTCCCTCCGGAAATAAGGATGAATGGAGAAAACCAAGGCTCGTGCGGACAGGGGCGCGTCCCTGAAGTAGACAAACACCACTGGGACTGTGGGGAACATCTACCCGCTACCCGGTAGTTTCTTGCACACCCCCAGAGCATACCCCCTTAGAACAACCACAATCCCTACACACATGGAGACCACCAAATCTCACCACCCCCTTTTTCTGTCAGCCGGTTTACCCCCTCCGACAGAGCTTCAATTTCGAGATATGCGTCACAATCTCTTTCGCATCGCTACCCAGTACGCAGCCTAGCAGTCACCGGTGACGCAAACCCCAGGATGCGATATGGCCCGACCAGCGATAACACAACTTAGCGGACCGTTTATCAGCGGCTGAGCTGAGTGGGTGGCCCTGGCTATAGACCCAGTCCCCTATCCGGAAGGGGTTAGGAATTCACCCCTGATTATATCGTTGACGGACCCGCTCGTGCACTCGCAGCAAATTCTTCTGAGCCTCCTTCCACCTCTCTGCTGTTCCATTATCTGGCTCCCGTGGTAGAAGATCCTCAATGTTCCACAAGATAGTCAACGGGAGTGCGGGCAAGAATCCAAACATAATTTCAAAGGGAACGGCCTGATGACTATCATGTAGGGCCGTATTAAAGGCTAGCTGGAACCAATTCAGATTCTGGTCCCAGGTTGTCTGTTGCTCAGCATGATAAGCAATGAGTGCGGACCTGAGATTCCTATTGAATCTCTCCGCATGGGACGGCTGTGGGTAATAAGGAGAAGTGGTTACATGTTTGATCCCACTGGCGAAACACATCCGCCGGAACTCACCCGAAATGAACTGGGGGCCATTGTCAGAGACAATGATGGTCGGAAGACTGAAATGCTGAAGTATGTGATTCTGGAGCGCGCTTATGGTTAAACGAGCCGTTGCCTGCCGTATGGGCAATAGCCAGGCAAACTTCGAAAAAGCATCCACACAAACAAGCAGGTAAGAATTACCTGACTTGCTACGCGGGAGAGGTCCCACGTAGTCTATGAATAACTTTTCCATCGGTCTGCTCGCCACATCCGATGACAACAACCCTAACTTAGTGTTCTGGGCAGGCTTGCTCAAGCCACACAGATGACAACTCTTAACCCTCGTTGCGATGTCCCTATCCATGCCCTTCCAGATGAAATGTCTCCTAATGTTGGAAATGGTCTTCGAAATTCCCTTGTGGCCTCCTACTGGGGAATTATGATAATAGCTGAAGACCATGGGCACTAACTTGCTAGGCAGCACGATCTTAGGGGCACGTCCCTTTCTCTCTCTACAACACAGGACGCCCTTGGACAAGAAGTATGGGGCCTGTACGTCACCCTCCTTGATTTTCTGGATGATCGGACCCAGCTCTTCGTCATTCAACTGATGGGGTAACACATCAGTGAAGGCTAACGGAAAGTGTAGCAGAACGGAACAGGGTTGCTCAGATTGGGCTTCACTGGGCTGGAAAAACATGCGTGACAAAGCATCTGCAACCACATTTTGAGTTCCCCTAATGTGTTGCACCTTGAACTTGAAGGATGAGATCTTGACCACCCATCTACCAATCTTACCCAGTTGCCGGAGATGAGCAAGAAGCCAAGAGAGAGCCTGATTATCGGTCTCGAGCAGGAACTCAGCATGTTCCAGAAAACGCCTGAACTTGTCTAGAGCGTATACAACAGCTAAACACTCTAGTTCATAGACTCATGACTTTCGTTCTTGCTGGGTCAACGTTCGGGAAATAAATGCCACAGGCTGCCTAGCGTCATCAATGACTTGGGACAGAACTGCCCTGAGTGCAACCGAACTCGCAACCGTCTGTAAAATAAATGGTTTTGAGAAATAGGGCATCCGTAACACCGGTGGGGAGATGATAACTTCCTTTAGGGTGTCAAAAGCCTTCTGTTGACTATCGCCCCATGTAAATTTTGCGCCCTTTTTCCTCAGCTCGTTCAAGGGTGCGGCAATTTCCGCGATATTAGGAATGAATCTGCGATAGAAGTTGACCATTCCCACGAATCTCGCTATTCCCTTCGCATCCCTGGGAGAGGGAAAGTCACGGATGCCCTGTGTCCTCTCGGGGTCGACAGTAACACCCTGATGTGAAACCAAATGCCCCAAGAAAGAAATACTTTCCTGGGCAAAACGAACCTTTTCAGGATTGACAGTTGTAACATGACCAGATGTTACATAACCTAGACATACCATCAGATTTAATAAATACATAACAGTAATGTAAATAGATAATATAATGATAAGAGTAGCCAAGAAGAGAGGAACCATTGAAGAAGAAGTGCCACAAGAAGCAGTAAACCTAAACACTGCTTGACACTACAACCATACTATAACTGACACAAACTAATGGACAAATTAAATTCACTTTAAGCTGTCAAGCGAGTCAGTGAATAACTTAAATGGAATATGACATGTTAATAACAACAATTAAATAAGAATCTGAATAATGTGATATCAGAATCAGCATTTTGCTGAGAATAAATCAACTATGACTAGTAACTATTAATGCCAAGGACTAAGATTAGCTATGGCCACGATATGAGATTGAAGCTGTATTACAGTCTCAAATGTGCTTATGACAAGTAAACATGTTTGTAAGAGGGAACCTTATACAAATAAGCTACGTCATCAAGGTACCGAATAGTAAACTAATAAATGTTATTAAGGCATAAATCCGATACAAACGGTATGCCTCAGCAATGCCTAAAACAAACAATCATCAGTAAGGTGATTAGTAGAAAGTACTAGAAGTGTAAATCACATACACTGAACAATCTTTATACCCAAACATAGCGATAAGCATTAGTAATATGATATACGATTAATAGTTCAATTGTTAATTAATAGCATGGAGCAAAATAATGTGAAACAACATGTCATAGTGAGTAAGTATAGTTAATAGCAATGTATAAGTTAAGGTTTAATCATAATATTCAGTAAATAAATATCAGGACGGATATAATAGTGTTCTAACATAGACGTTTAAGTGAAAAAACGCGATGTGGAACACAAACAATATTAATAAGAGAGTGTAATCGCCGGCTTTGATTAGCAGACGACAGAGCGAAGCCAAGTACCTGAACATTGTTTATTAAAAAATGTCAGTGAAAGTGTAAATAAACCGGTGTCAAACTATATCAAATTGAAGAGGAAAAATATCCTTTAATTTGATAGCGATACGACCCCGATCGCAACTATAATAAGTGCGTGACAGGCGTTAGCATCATTTGCACAAAATGAATAAGAAATCTGTTTATCAACACTAACAACAATGATGGCTGTCAATCATTCTGGCGAAAGTCGGTTAAAAAACCGTTAGTGACAGTTGAAAGGACAATACGTCACTTTCGTAACGCCTGGCTAAGCCAATCAGAAAATAGCTTAATAAGTAAAACAATCGCCTAAGGCTGATCAAACCATAGGGTATATAAAGAAAAGCGGCTTATTACCGTTAGACACTTTTTACTTTCATCTGGAGCGGCAGGTGCGCTCGTCTCATCAAAATTTCTACTAACTGATAGCTTCATTGTAATAGTGCATCGATGGAATCTTTTTGGCAACAACTAAAAGTAACTACAAGATATTCTACAAAGAACCAGTGCATCTAAGTGCAGTATTATTTTATTTAGTGCGGGAAAATAACGAACAGAAGAAATAATTAAATAATATCGTATAAGGTCCTTTTTTAGTCAGAAGCGGACCAAGATTCTCTGTTCATGTGCGTGTGTAGTGAATAACAATGGTCATTACAATCCGACCATTGATGTGTTTAATTGAATTTTAATCGAAAGATTAAAAACACAAAGGTAACAGGGTGACAATTTATTCTATTACACCGAGTGCAATAACCTATATGTTTTGATAAACAAATCTGTACTGACGCATAACACTGAAACATTTTCTGGATTACACCATGTTTGAATTTATTTAATGGATTTGTCAATCCTATTTAAGTTGGATGTTAGTCATAAGTGATCTCACCATATACCTTTGTAAATCATGAATCAAGCGTGACGAACGCCTAACCTATAAAATAGGTTTTATTTTTATATTAGTAAACTAAAAGGCATTACTAGTCGATATTATATCAGAAAATAATTAGCTATTGTGTAGGCATGAGCATTCTTTTTTGTGTTTCAAAGAACTTACGCCTGAGATATAAATAATATTAATGTTTAAAGTAAAGAGTATCTGGACTTAACCAGAATTATTGTGTATGCTCTGAGCCAGTTGTATAGGGTATGTAACAAAATATTTCAATTGTACATCAATGTATTCCTTTAATTATATTTGTTTGAATTCACTATCAAGGGTACAAATAAAACCCCATTATTAGCAGCATAACTTGACTTAATTTATTTCTAAAAAACAGATAAATAAATCATTCAGAAGAATCAAAACAACTTTCAGTTGCGATTAAATATTGTTGAATTGCATTGCCATAAGGGCAATAAACACGATTTTAACTTTTTAAAATTATTATTTGATTCTATTAATGGGTTTTCCACGGGATTTTCCCGAAATAAACCTGTGTGGCGCACAAGGTATTATTAAACAAGGTAACCTAACCTTGTAGATAAAGTGAGTTGGTTTTGTAAACCGTCTTGGCAGCTTATTGACTTATTGAACTTCTGAACTTCCAGAAAACACGAACAGGTACGTGGAAGTGTATTTTATTAATTCTATTGTCCAGACGTTACTAGACTTTACGTACTTAGACGACTATCAACCTGGAGGAAGAGTTTCGCTGCTAGTATCAGCAAGGCGGTCACCACCATCAAGCGACCAGCTAGTACACTTTATTTTTAAATTTAAGCAACGTCAGTGTTCAAATAATATTAACGCAATTATTTTATTTTTTATCTAAGGGAATTCTTTTCAGACAATTATAATTTTACAATTGTAAACACACTTTTAATAACATCTAATGCTACATTTTAATTACTTTATAAAATTAGTGATTTTCAATTGTTCAACAACTACGGCCTTTAATATTTTAAATATAACTATTGTATTCGTTACACAGTGAGGCCAGAACTTCTTAAGCGACACATCACTTCGCGCAGATGGCACAGATGTTCCTCGAACGTCTTACTATAGACTAGCAAGCCGTCCAAGTAATTGAACACAAACTGAAATTTCACGTCATGAAAAATGGTATTGAGAAGATGAGTGAGTGTCTGGGCCCCCACAGCCAAACCCATAGGGACCCTTGTATATTGGTACAAGTTCCACGGTACACAAAATTCCGTGTACGGTCTACTCTCCTTTGCCAAGGGAATCTGGTGATAAGCCGCATTGAGATCGATCACGGTGAAATACCTGGCCCCACTGAACCAATCGAAGGCCGAATGTAAGTCTGGGAGGGGAACGGAATCCACCTCAATATTCGCATTCAATTTCCGATAGTCTATTACCATGCAGTGTTTACCCCCAGGCTTGGGTACCAAAAACACTGGACTAGCATAGCTGGAATGAGAAGGTTCAATCACCCCTTGTTCTAATAACTCTTCAACCTTCTCTCTCAGAATGGCCATCTTCGGAGGTGCGAATTTATAGAGTATGACCTTACTATCTTGGAGTCTGTAAGGCGGATTTTTTACTCCAGCAGATGTGTGAGTCCCAAGGAAGGAGTTAACACCGAGGGAAATTCCTCACACAGTTGCTCTAAGGCCCTCTGCTGGAATGGAGTGAGATGATCTCGTGCAGAATCGGGACAAGCCACCTCTTGGATACCTCCCTTAGCTCCCTGGTACCCAAGGAACGGAATAAAAACTCTCCGATTAAACTTAAAATAACATTGGTGCCCTTGGATGTCCAACACGAGACCACTTTTAGCGATGAAATCTGCACCAATGATACAATCCACTCCCAGAGCAGGAGAAACCAGAAAAGGCCACACCCAGGAAAAACCGTCAATCTTGAATTTGAAGGAAATCACCTGGGAGATGGGCAATATTTCCCGAGATGCAGTCCAGCATACCACTGACGACAGATACGACCCCTTTATTAAGCCCTGCTTCTCAAGGTCCGCGCATACTCGAGATGAGATGATGGATCGGGCTGAACCGGAGTCAACTAACGCTCTGAGCTACTGATCTGAGCCCCTTTTACCTCAAGCGACAGAAAGGGGCATACTGAAATGTGTTGCAGGATAGTAGGACCTTGATGTCAGAAGAGTTGGGTCCTATCAATTGCCTGGAGGTAGTAGGAAACCGAAAAGATTCAGTGCGAGGGGAAGACATCCTCCGACATATCTTCCCCTGTCTGCCTAGTTTTTTGGGGAGGGTCCTGGCGATGGAGGTGCTGGACGTGTGTCCCCCGGGGGCATGATTGAGCTACGTGACCCGGCCGATTACAATTATAGCAAATAATGTTTCCCCATCGCTCGCGATCTCGAACTGACTGGGCCTGTCAGGGCGAAAAGGTTCGCTGCGTCCTTCTGCTCTCTGAGATATTGGTAGTTACCCACTCCTGTCTCCCCTCGCCTCATCGCTCGTCTGAATGGCCTTGGACATCACGCACAGTCTGTCCAAGTCCACAAACCGACGCTGGCGCTCGGCAAATACTAGCCGCAATCTATCTTGTGAGGAGACGCCGTCAAGAATATTTTGTACAACTTCTTCCTCCGACAAGCCCAGACCCAGTGTCCGCGCTACGTCCCTGATGCTGTGCACGAATTGGGCTAGACTCTCGCCCCTAGACTGCACTCTGTAGAAGTGTCGGTGACGTAATTGTTGCATAAGCCTCCCGAGCACGAACACCTCCTGGTGGAACTCCGCAACTCCACCACTACGCCACATTACGCCAGCCACCCTCTCAGCCATGGGGCCGCGACAATACGGATAAACAAGCTCGAGGATAGTACGATCCGACATACCCGGAAATCCGCCAACTGAAACACAATTCTAAAGAACGGCAATAGCTTATCCACATCCAGTCCGTCCACGACCGGCAACTGCTGGATGATCTGAGATAATGGGTTGGGTAGCTTGTGATATGAAGCCGCCACCATACCGGAGAAAACCGGGGCACTTGCGGCAGGCTCGCGAGAGCACTCTAGAGCTGAGACCTCGGACGCAGGAGCTGCCTCTGGCGTGGGTGGTCCACTGCTGGGTCGATGTGACCTGTTCGATATTAAGCTCTTGATATCGTGAGCTTGCTCAAGAGTGCCCCATTGCTGGTCGAGATTCTAGAGTCGCAGGTTTAAATGATTTAGGCGCTGCCGAATTCTCTGGACGCCCCTGGAGGAACCCGGCCCTTCCTCCAAATTGTCAACACATCGGGATAGCTCCTGCAACTCCTCCCACTTCTCTGCACACCTTTCCAACTCCCGATATTTATCCGCAATCTCGACCGCTGAGAGCATGCCGCCCGCGGACAGTGCCTCTCGGAGCTGCTTCCTCAACACGGTAACCGCCCCCTACGGGTTTCTCCCCCAGGCTCGTAACTCAAATTCTAACTCGTCCCGAAGGAACAAATCCGGATCCAAGACGCTCATCCTCGAGCTTCACAGTGGGCCCACGAAAACACAACACACGACAAGAATAGACAATTAAACAGAAACGGAAAAACTTGAGTACTAACTCTTCCTTCAAGCAGACTGCGGGCCCCCTAGCGTTGCGAGACACGGCCACTATCCAGAACTGGCTCTCGACAACACCACACAAGAAGAAACGCCACATTTATACGAACACAAGACATGCTCAACGACACACCTAACATCTATCATGACATCGCATTTCACAAGGAACAAAAATTTACCGACCAACGGACAATAACGAATTCCCAAAATTTATAACACTGACTTCGGCTCCCGTACCTCGGACGAGACCGACTGCCGATTGGGCCATACCGCATACCTATAAACGCCCTCACTATTATTTGAAAAGTACAACGCGAAATCCATTTCCCTACACCTCGCCCCAGATCTGCAGTAATTCAAGTTTCAAAAAAGAATTCCCCCCCAAATTTTACATCACGTGGCGACACCAAGTTTACAAATAACAACAGCCTGACAGTAGTTATACCTCCATATAGCTGATCAGACATCAAACAACAAAATACCTGTGTATACATTGACTTTCTTGTAAATATTATAAGTCCATTCTATTTCGAATGTTTTCTGAGTTTGCAAGCCCCGTCACACCCAAAGGACACAAGGGTTTAACCCTAGATACAACCACGCTCTGCTACCAAATGTAACCCCTCTTTAGAATTTTTTATGCTTTATGATTTTTTTTCTTTTTTTGAGGAGCCACTAGTTATTTAAAACTAGGCCAAAAGCCTAGAGAAGCCAAAATGCGCTGGGTCCAGTGAGCGGGACTTGCAATTAAACTATCTAGTATAACCAACAACAATAGCATTTATTGAGTATTTATTTATTTATTAACCAGAACATTTACATTACATCTTACAAACAATACATTTATAAACGTAAGTAAACCTACAGAGGTATACTTTGATACCTGTTTGCAGGGCTGGCAAAAAAACTTAAAACTACATAGTCAGTATATAAGGTAACAATTTGTTTTTATTTTTATAATTGCAAATTTTTTTTTTTGCATAAATCTTCCCCGTACATGACCCACAAAATAACACATACATAAATAACATAAATACAATCATAAATATATATATATATCTCTATCACATACACATGTTCAATATCACTATATAAATCACCAACACCCTTATAAATTTAAAGCATAGCCACCCGCCTATATACATTTTATCGACATACATATATCGCCCCCATCTAAAAGAAATAATTAATAATTTACTGGAAATTCAACCACCCTACCTCTACAGACATCCGAATATGTATTTATATATATATCACTAGTGCTCCCATGAATCTGGGTTGGCCAGAATGCCAGATACAACTTTAAAGTGCGGTTAAACTTGGTAAAATTATAATCAATAAATCAGTAAAAATATAACTGACAATAATAAATAGAAAAGAAGGTAAGCTACAATCTTTCCGTGACCTGAACTGTATTTGTGAATTTGGTGAGATAATAATTTATAAATTTTTTTGTAAGAAATCTAGATTAGCATAATGATTAAAAAAAAAAATTACAACAGTCATGTGACATAATGCTGGTATATAACCCTTTTAAGAAAACTGAATTGACAATAATACATTTAAAGAACTTTTACAACTGTGAGGTGACATACTGGTATATAACCTTTTTAAGAAAACTGCATTGACAATAATAACGATTAACTGAATTGGCAATAATGCATTTAAAGAGCTGTTACAACTGTGAGGTGACATACTCGTATATAACCTTTTTAAGAAAACTGAATTTACAATAATAACCATTAACTGAATTGTCCCGGTAGCCGACATGTTCCTAAGCATGGAGCATGCATATGTCTGCATACAAACCTGCCTACACAGGATTAAACAGGGGGCCGGACTGTTACTGAATCAGAAAGCTTATTACCCTTACATAACCCCAAAACGTAATTTAAATATGTGATCTAACCAGACAGGAATTATATCTGAACCCTACCAGCCGGTGGAGTTCATCCCGTCACCAACGGAACCCCCCTTACATATTTGAAATACCAGTCCCCTAATACTTGAACCACCCCCTTTTACCGAAAACGAGAAAGAAAATATAAGTGAATAAATTGTAAGATTTATATACATGAATAAATTGTAGCCTCGGATACATGCCAGCCCCCCGGCTTACACTTAATACAAAGTTAGTACATAATATACAAAATTCCCCCAAAATCTGCGCACAATTCTGTCCAGTTAAACTGGGGCCGAACTAAAACGTTTAAAAGATGAAAGAAATATGATAGTGTGTCACTCATACCCCACAAGTTTTATGAAGTGTTATCGGCACAAATCCGGGTGTCTATGTAGGTCAAAATAAAATAATAATAATTGGTTTGAGGTCACCTTGTTTGTCACATGTGGTGGTGTTTGAGTTCATACTTCCAGTGCCTGTAGTGTTGGTTTGGCGTGCTCATCTCGCTATTCCCTCCGGCAGACGAAGTCGAGAGCCTCTGGTGACACGTTCAGGCGGAGATGGTCATCCTGGATCGGCATCCTCGTCTAAGCACGGGAGCCCTGCGCATACATAAATAATTAGAGGAATGTCCCAACACTTATTTTCACACTATAAGGCACCACGCACACTGGGTAGAACCCGTATATAACAAATTTGAACAGGCCTCCCCTTAACCCTTTAAACTCCGTTCGTTTTAGTTAAAACTTAGACTCCTCCAAAACCAACATATAGTTTTTAAGTACTTGATTATGCCTATGTGGGCAAAAGTTTGACACACTATAACCTGTCTACTTGTGCACTCGCACGTGTTACTACATTTGAAACTATTATGTCAGCCAAAATTGCATGATTTTATAGCACCAAAGTGATACAGGCAAATATTGTCTCTTAATTAAGATATTCGTTATTTCATGAGGGTTTAAACAATTTAGAAGCTCGGATATTGAATACTTCAGATGTACGCCACGCGGTGTAAAAACTATGAACTTCCATTCACACTTACAAAACTGAAATTCACATTTTATTTTTTTTATGAAAAGCATTATATATGTGCTACAGTAACGTACCGCAGATCTGTGTAAGATTATCTAGCCATCAAGGTGGATGATACAATACAATTAATAAAAAACTTCGCTCTAACGGAGAGATGTAGCAGTGCACGAGGCTGAGGCGGACGCAAGACAGGACGAAAACGGTAGTTCAACGCAATACCAAATCTGCGTTTCCAGGCGCACACAAGATCGCGTGGCAGGCACCACAGCGAACTAGATTTCGCCTTCCCATTAAACACAGAAACTATTAACCGTTTTCCCGTTCGACATAAATATTTATATAATTATTTTTCTTGTATCAGCGCCGGTTGTTAGACAACCGGCACAATAAGATTCGATATTATTGAGATATTATCGAAATATAAGAATCTACGAGAAGTTGTTACCACGATGAACTTCAAGAAGTACGCATAGTACTTCGAGACATCTACGAGGGACAAGATAAGAAGAGGAGAGGAACCAGAGCAGAATACGAGGACGCAGGGACAGCTACATCCAGCTGTACATCATCACGCCAGAGGTCCACGTCAGAACTCGGCATCCAGTAGACGGAGCGAGGAATTTCAATGACGCAGAGACAGAGAAGGTGATACCGAAGATCCAGATGACGGTAATGACAAAGTTAAATGGTTGCAGAAAAATGCAGGTGAAGTCAGACATTTATTTAATATTATAAATGACCCTGAGGTGTATCGAAAGAAGCTCTAGATTCCATATACAAGTTTACAAAAACATTAGTATATCTTTGTTTTTCAGAATGAGTAATAAATAAGTTCCAAGAATAATTGAACAGACCATATAAGTTAAATTTATTAATCTCATAAATAAATGGTCAATATAGCACCATATTTTATTATAGTTTATATTTTATTAGAGATTTAAATTGATGATTTTTAATTAATTGTTATTTAAATGTTCTCTATTAGTAATTTTAATTAATTGTTTAATTAATTCATTGTTTTATTAAGTGGTATATAATAAACACCACACTTGCAAAGACAAGATAAATAGTCAATTTCAGACGTGAGAATCACGTATTATATTAAAATATGTGTTATGTATTATATGTCTATGTAATTATTTCAGGTCATATATGTTTTATATTTGTGTATAATATGTCTTAGAATATAAGAGATAAGCTTTTTAAACACGTTATAATTACGTTATATTCATATCGAATATAAGGGTTCAAAGAGTAATTAACCCACACAAAATAATAATTAATATGATAATTTGAATTTTTAAAGAATAAATCAAATGAATATGATTTTATTAACACAGTCGTACTAATTTCACAACCAATACTAGGTTCTCTGTACTCTTTACTTGTATTAAAATTATATAACGATATTCACGTGCTTATCCACACTCAACTAACGACCAAAGCCTGCGACCCAGCCGGGGAACATCAAGGTAAATATTGCAGAAGAAGAGTATACCTTCGAGACGTAGGTAAGTGCGCACATATGAGTAAGAGCATATGTATAAAAGTAAGTGTCTAAAAATAGCGTTGTAATATATATAAAATATATATATTATAACTCTACTTATATGCGTTATTGTTGTGTCGTGTTGTGTGTGAGTACCTACCTGCTGTCCGATCTTGCGGATTCTTCCGACTAGGGCGTGTGGATTTTGGATTTGAAGTTCGCAAGCTAGTAATCTCAAATTTATTACAACACACAAAATAGGTTACTTTAAAGGGGGAGAGTTTTGTGAGACTGGTAGGCTTTATCGTACAACAATAAAACACTGTTATATGGGGTAATAAAACGTTGTTTATTACTCCAACAACACACAAGAATAGAATGGTTATTGTATTATGGATTTCTTACAGTCTAAACAATGAATCAATGTTTTTCGATTGGTCAATAGTTGAAAGAAACTAAACTCGTTCTTTGGCGAGTTAATTGTAATTTAAATTTTAATTTATTAATTGATTTGATCTAATTAAATTTCTTTAATTAAATTGAATTTAAATGTTGATGAAACAAAATATAAAACTGAAATTAATTAGAATAATTTTCCAAAATGAATTTGACGTGACAGTCTAGTTCACGTTATTTCATTTCTAGTGATTCGACTTCTGATATACTGCAGTATGATCTAATAATTAGCTTGTCAGTTAAGATTTGTATAGCGCTTTTATACTACTTCTATTTCTTAACTATAACTTACTAATGACTTAAACTGCTATACAGATTATCACAATGAATTTACTTTTCAATTACTAGAGTCTTTGCTTTTTGTTTGGCACCGGAATTATTTGAATTACAATGTTTTAATTGAAAAATAGAAAATTTGGTGTGAAAAATAAATAAGTGGATTTTGCTTTCCTGTTACTGAAGAGGATGTCGTTCCGATTTGTCCCTCGTCGATTCGAGTCCTTCGCTAGAGAAAATAATCTGCTTTGAGCTGCTGGATTCGGTCGTGGAGTTCAAATTTCGGCAACACTCTGCTTCCTTGCTGTTTGTGAATCTTTTAACGTCTGCGGTTGTCTGCTGGAACTGGTTCCTGTCCCTCGTCGATTCGCATGTCAGCGTGTGTGTGTGTGCTTCGTTCGAGTGGTAGGTCTGCTCGTCAGCTGTTCACCAATGATTTAGACAGCCTCTCTGCTGTATTCTTGAAGTCTGGTGGATCTCCTGCGTGCTTATGACTAGCTGGTAGTACACAATAAGCTTGGTTGATGTACTGAAGAGTATCTCGCCTTTACGCCACAATTACGAGCTATACAGTTGATCTGTGTTTATTGTGTTCGTAATTGCGTGTGTGTTGACCACGTAGAGTCTTCTTGTTGATCTTCACCACTATGGTTACTAGACGATCGAAGAATTACGTCTTAACTTCGTGAGTACTGGCAGAAGAGTGATGTTTCAGCCTGAAAACACCTCGCTGGTCGGGGCTCGCGTCAAGTGATTTGATTGGCTGGCACACTCTCCCTACTACATAAAATTTGAATTCCCTTGGTCCGTGAGAATGAAGTTAGGTTCCCACAGACGGAGAATTAATATTATTTCTAATATTCTTATTATAATTATCCGGCGGAACCAATTTGTTGGTCCGGATTTCCTGTGCTTATTTAATTTTGCAATAACTTGGTTGCAAACCAAGTTGTGTGAAATCTAAAATATACAATCTGTCAGAAATTATTATCTTTATGACATACTAAAATCTCATTAATGTAACTCTATTTTTACAGGAGTTATTCAATTAATTTAATTAACTCTTTCATTTGTTAATTATATTTCGTAAAATTTGCACACGTCATTATTAATATTTCGGTAAACATTTTGGCTATGTTGGATTTCGCCTTTATTTATTAGTTTCCGAGATATTAATAATTAACAGGTTGGGTGTGGTCGCTTCCTTGTACAGTGAACTGATTACATAATGACCACGTGTGCGTTGCTTTACAAAGCATTATTTTCAACGCTCTACATTCAAATGGAGTTTTGACTGTTATATTTTATTTAAATATGCTTTCCGTATGCGGTAAACATATAACCCCAAATAGTTAATATTTGGTGCTGTTATAATATATATATATCAATGTATGTTAGAAGTTAAGAAAAACTAGTGCTTCTTAACGCAAACCAGCACAGCTAAGGGGGACCAGATCAGTTGGGGATATGGTATAAAGTAAAGCCACTATTTGATGTTTTTGATTTAATGTTTCAGTGTCTGGTGATGCTGTGGCGACGGTCCTGTGCTGGCCTGCGCGTCAGAGCAGGAGCGTCAAGTGCCGTCTGGCCTTGCGATGTTGGGATCTCGAGAGGGAAGTCCAGTAAGGTCATTCAGGTGCGGCCGCAGTCACTGGACCGGGGGGGGTAAGTTACCCATGAATTTAGTAAAATGTAAAGGGGGTAGTGGCAACATATCCGGGCTGATCCCTTTAGGAAGTATGTGAGTGTCAATTAGAGTTTTTATGCTTCGGCATAAAACCTCTCATTGAGGGGGTATTGTAACGGTACAGGTAAAACCCTCCCGATCAATAAAGAATATGTAAAGGTTATTTGTAAATGTTATGGGATAATAAATACTGTACACGATGTGGACTCAAGGTCAGCGGTTTAAAGGCAGGGAAACAATTATTTTTAGCCGACTGACCTATGAACTTTGTATGTTAAACAAAGCAACACAATACATCAGAAGCCAAACCCAGCAGATGGCATACAGGAATGCAGGAGTGTCCCGCTAGCTCGCCAGATCAGCATCAACAATCTGCGTCTGACGTAGAATTTTCAGTTGTCAAACAACATCTAGCAACGGCGGACGCGGGCCGTGTGCTCGCCCGTTTCATAAACCAAGTGAAATCACACTAATCCATGGACTAATTTACGGGCCCAACACCAAAAGGTGTTAAATTTAATATAAAAAAGAAGCAGTTGTTAAATTAATAATAAAATGAAGTGACAGTTTCGGGGAATAAACAGAAAGTGGAAGAAGAAAGGTGCGGGTGACAGAAAATTACGTGAAGAGGCTGGACTGTGGATGGGCAATGAACAGCTAAGTAACCAACGAGGGGTAAAACCAAAGAAATTTTCAAAATTGTAAACTAATTAAATTTAAAAAAAAGACATGGCAGCCTAAAATATTTATACATAAATTAAAAACATAATGAGCTCAATAAATGGGGGTTGTACAGATGTGTAGAGAGTGAGAGAGAGAGAGAGAGTGAATATGAGAATATAAAATAAGTGCTGGTTTGTATAAAAAGAAAAAATATTAATCTAGTAATTTCATTCATGTTTATTATTTGTGTCGATAATGTAAAGGCTATAAAATTTTAATCAAAATTGATTTCATTTCATGTGTTTGTATCTATGTTAATACTCGAAAAGTAGTTAAATGAAGGAAAAGAGGATTTTATTTGCATTATTATTATTGAAGAAATAAAAATTAGTTCAATGTGAATGAGACTAATTACTGCAAATAACCCATTCTGTTCTCCAGTTCGTCTTAACTAAACCCAGGTAAGTAAGAAATTACGAGGTTGGCAACAATTCAAGATGGCGTTTCAAGTAACCTTTCACTATAATAGATTGAGTTTGGGTTATAAATAATCAAGGTTGTACAGGGTCCGCCAGTGAAGCGGGAAATTTTGAAAGTCCAATAGTTCATTTTCTGCTCACGAGATGGCGTGGAGGTTTTCGATTGTTGTTTTACATTTAATGCCATTTGTAAAACATGGAGCAGTGGTCCGGTGCACAGCGTGCTTTCTGCGTAACATCGTTTTATAAGAATGGTGACTGTGTGATTTCTGTACAACGATTGTTTCGTAATCATTTCAATATTCCACGACATGGAAGAGTGCCGTCCACTCATGCATGGGTGAAAAAGTTTGAAGAAACTGGTTCCACATTAAACTTAAGGCATATAGGAGCAACAAGGTCTGTAAGAACAGAGGAAAACATTGAAAGAGTTCGAGTAGCATTGACGCGTAGTCCACAACGTTCTGTAATGAAACATGTATCCGCACTAAACATTAGTGACACATCGTTACGACGAATTTTGCATAAAGACTTATCTTTTCATCCTTACAAAATTCAAGTAATCCAGGAGTTGAAAGATGGCGATATGCTGGCTCGCAGGATTTTCAGCGAAGAAATATTGCGACGTGTAAATGATGATGAAAACTTTATTCACCGCATGTTTATGTCAGATGAAGCACATTTTCATTTGAATGGATATGTAAACAAACAAAATAGTCGATATTGGAATGATGAAAACCAAGGTGAGTTGCATGAAAAGCCATTACATAGTCCGAAAGTTACGGTGTGGTGTGCAGTTTCATCATCTGGCATTATTGGGCCATATTTTTTCCAAGACGACAGAGGAAACACCACAACTGTCAATGCAGACCGCTACACACACATGGTCAGAACATTTTTGATGCAACAGCTCCCTAGGTTTCCGGAAATTAATTTTTTCAAGCAGAATGGGGCCACAAGTCATACTGTTCGTGTGTCCATGGCTGCTTTAAGAGAACTCTTCCCGGACGGACTCATATCCAGATATGGCGACATCTCGTGGCCTGCAAGATCCCCAGATTTGTCCGCATGCGACTTTTTTCTTTGGGGATTTCTGAAGAGCAGGGTGTACATTGATAGACCGCACACCATACCGGAATTAAAAACGAATATCAGACAAGAAATTGCACGGATTCAACCTGACCTGCTTCGTCGAGTGATGGAAAATTTTCGGTCTAGATTAGAAGAATGTTTACACAGAAATGGCTCTCACTTGAGCGGCGTTATTTTTAAAAAGTAAAATAATGGCATACTTTACTCAACTCAAATCTGGAGAAAAATTCTGATAATAAATGTTTCATGAAAAAATTGGGTACTTTTAATTTTCCCGCTTCACTGGCGGACCCTGTATAATCAGGTTGGTTGCTTGGTGCACTGTGAGGTAGAATTTAGGTCCCAGTAATACAGTTAGTTTCTTGTTTCCAACTACACCATTGTTGTTTGTATGTGCAATATGATGTAAAGTCCAGTAAAGTTTTAGTAATGTGCATTTAATACATTAGGAAACATACGACTAAAAGCTATTACACCAAATTCAGTTATTATTAACATGCATTCACATGTACATGTAAAAGTATTGGTTCTGTTTGGGTTATCTGTCATATACCATCAGACTTTGATGGCTAGCCATTGCAAGTAGCAAGAAAAGACAGAAAAGGTTGCATTATACATAAGTCATCCCAACATTTCTATAAATAATCTGTGCAAATATCTGGCAGTGATATATAAGTAGTTCTCTAAAATTTGAGGAAAGTCATAACTGTGAATTATAGAGACAGTATTACAAAAAAAATTGAAGTAAGTTGGTGAACATTCTATCATATGGTGATGTGTTCACAAACACAAATTCATTGGAAGGTGTAGTAAACAATAAGTAATTGATGTATACACAAGAAACTATATTGTTTATTGGTTTACACATAAATGTTACAGCCAGCCACGTACATTGTTCACTTACCATTTTCATAAGTCTTTATATCCAAACACTGTATTCACAGACAGATAAAATAAGAAGAAAACTGCGGGTCAAAAATTATAATATTGTTTTGTAATTTTAAAATTCAAAATTGTATTTAAATTTTAGTTACTGTATAAATACAACTGCAGTTTTAATTGTTTTTATAGAAGTAGCTGATTGAGGAAATAGCTAAAACAAAAATTTTAATGTAAAAGACTACATGAACTGGTTGTATGTGATATTGGTAACAATGCTCTTCAAATACTGATCTTTGTGTGTGATTATGTACGAACACTTGAATGTACCGGACGTTTCAGTACAAGTCTTCAATAGAGTGCCAGCCACTTCAGCAAAAAACTTGTATAGAATACCAGCCGTTTATAGTGTTTTTCAAAAAAATTTTGTGAAGCTATACTATAACTTAAAAATCTGGTACTTACCTTCTTTTAAATGGTGAACGTTTCTTTTCACAATTAAATATACAATTTTTTGTTTGTTTAAATGCTTTTATTGAAAACTTTTACCATCTTTACTGTAAAAAATGTGAAAATGGTCACTAAGTATATTATTTATTCAAACACTTTTTGCTACAGTCTGTTTCTTGATGTATATAAGATATTTAATATTTATAATGACTTTACCTCAAGATGTTTTCTCCTTATTTGGAACATGTTTCGGGAAGCATTGTGTTCCCATCTTCAGCCTTCCTGATTTTGAGTCTTGTGAAGTACTTGTGTGTTGGTTGGTTGTTGTTGTGGTTTCCTGTTGGCCTCTGGTACTTTAAATTGGTATTATTGTGTGTGATTGTGGTGTGTAACGGGCCTATTTTGGGGTAATAAAGCAGTTGTATTTTTGTAATAAAATAAATAACATTTTTCCAATGATTGGGACAAAACGTATAAACGAAAGGTAAATCCAGTGGTTGCAATGATAGCGACAGTGGCAGCACTGCTTGGGACATTAAATGTGTGACAATTATTCATAAATATTGAAGCGAACAGACTTAACAAGCTGGAATTGTGCCAAGGTCAACCAATGACACACAAAACAGCATAACAAATTATGTAACGAATCATCAGATCATATTACGTCAGAGCCTAGCCTAACGGTGGAATTCCGTTATGTAACAAAAAACAGTCTGCTGGCGTAGGAATACAAACTTTAAAACAATAACAGTTGGTTATACAACCACGGCGACTTCATAAAATAGCGCCGGTGGCCTGTTCCCAGTCGGACAATAACATCTGAACACCTCGGACGCGAGTCGTTTTGTGCGTTCGCCGGCTAGCCGGTCTGGGCGAAGTTTTCGTCGCCCGTACATAACAAATTACCAAAAAATGTTGAAGTAATCATCAAGTAAACAGTTTAATAAATTTACAGTTCCGGTAAACTAGTGAAATAGGGAAAATGTGCGAAGTGGAGGAAAATACGTAATAAAAACGGACTCGTCAAGATCTTAGCAACAATGGATAAATAACCAACAAGGGGTAACTCTAAAAACTTTCAAATTTGGAAATGTTTGGTAAAAGAAACGGGCAACCTAAATTATAACCTAAATTAACCAGGGGGGGGGGTACAGAACGTAATGAGAGAGAGAGAGAGAGAGAGCGCGTGATCTAAGAATATAAAAGAGGTGCTGGTTTGTATATAAAAACAAAGAAATATAATTTATAAATAATCTAAAAATCTATAATGAATTTTACAAGTTATTTATTAATCTGGATGAATTTCTTTTCATGAGTTGTAGCTAAATCTGCAAAAGTAGGTAATTGTAGGAAAGGAAGATTTATGTTTATTATTATGTTCATTACAGAATAAATAAAAATTTCGTTCAATGCAAATATGAGTTAAACTAATTACTGCAAATAAATCATTCTGATCTCGTGAGTTCGCTGAAAAGAACCCGAGAAAATGGTAAGTACATATATTTTTCTTGTAATTAATAAATACAAGATGGCGCCCGACAAAGTTAGACAGTAAAATTTTAATAAATTTGAAATCAATCACATTTTATTTATTTTATTAAATTATCATTTTATTGATACATCACAGGAGTATATACTAGTATTTTGTGTATTTTAGATGTTGAGTGCTTTGAAAATTGTGTCGTGTTTTGTATTGATCTGTATTTGTTCAGGTATTAGTTTGTTTTATGTTTGTATATTTGTAAATTTTCCCAAATGTTCATTAGGTGCCTTTGTGTGGTATGTGTTTTATTAGTGTCATGTTGGTTATGTCTGGGAATTCATGTCCAGTGTTTATTGCATGTGTGGCCAAATTAGATTTATGTATTTCTGGTTTTTTGTATGCGTTTAGGTGTTCAAAATAACGTTTTTTCAGTTTTTTTGTTTGTTCTATGTAACATTTATTGCAATCTTGGCATTCAATTTTGTATATATATCTTTGAATTTAAACATTTTATTTGCCTCCAGAAATGGTTAAGACTATAAAATAGGTTAATTACCTGCTGTCGCGTTTCTTTGAATCCTAATTACGGGATTACTCGAGTTTCGACACCAATGGTGTCATCATCAGATCCAATATGATTAAGGTTAAAACATCATTTATCAATGTATATTCATCTCGTCAAATAATAAAAAAACAACACATACATTGCACAAAATAATAAATAGTTAACAGATATTAAAACGAAATAACAATGAATGAAAAACAACATGCGGCCATCACGAACCTGCACAGGAACGCTCCCACAGTAAAATTAATCAATACCGGCTTGAACTTCGTTCAATTTTATCGATTTGATATAGCCGATTTCTCGTTCTATATGATCGATTCTATTAAACAAAATTTTATTTGTATGTACTGATTTTTCATTTAGGACACGATTGTAATCCTCCTTTATAGCTTTGTATATCTCGAACCGTTCGAGAGTGTCTAGCCTTAGTGATTTCTTACATTTATGTAAGATATCTAAATTATCACCAATACTCTTTATGTTATGGTCATGTGAGCTCAAATGTTCAGCAAATGTAGATTTTTCTACATTTGACTTGGAGCTAGGGATATGTTCTTTATAACGTAATTTAAACGAACGACCCGTTTGTCCTATGTAGAACTGTGTGCAATCCGAACAATTAAGTCTATATACACCAGTACCGTCAAATATATCAGAAGGTTTATTTTTGTTTGTAAACGTAAGTTTTTTCTCAAGCTTATTACTCGCCTTTGAAGCCAAAATAATATTTTGCTTTTTTAATTGGTTTTTTAAAGTGTGATGTAAAATTTCACTATATTCTATTGCAATATATTTTTTTACTTTTTCTTTGGACATATCAATATTTATTGGTCTATTTAGTTTTTTATTAATTATTCTATCTACTATGTGACTTTTATATCCATTGACTGTCGCTATGTGTTTAATAATGTCTAGTTCATTTTTATAATATTCCGTAGATGGGGCAATGCCAGCAATCTATGAATCATACAATTAAAAAAATGCCATTTTATGTGAATTAGGGTGATAAGAGGAGGCGTGAATAGCATGATCTGTGATTGTTGGTTTTCTGTAAATATTAAAGTTAATTTTATTATCTATTTTAGTTAAAGTTAAATCTAAAAAATTAATTTTATTATTCATTTCCGTCTCTAATGTGAATTGCAAATTATTTGTAATAGTATTCATATATTTTTTAAGCATCTCCAATTGCCATTATAAATCATTATTGTGTCATCCACATATCGTCGGTAAAATAAAATTTTTTTATAATGTTTGTTTTTAGTAGATAATATTTCATTTGTTTCTATATAGTTTAAGTAAATTTCTGCCAGGATGCCTGATAATGGGGATCCCATCACCAATCCATCCCGTTGTAAATAATATTTGTTATCGAGAGTAAAATAATTTTGTTCCAAAATTATCTTTGTCAAATTGATTAGCTCATCGACTGTTTCATGTTTTAATGTGGATTTAGAGAGTAATAAACTTTTTGTTATTTCCAATGTTTCACTAATTGGCACGTTCGTGTATAAATTAACAATGTCGAATGAAGCGAGGGTGTGTCTCGGTTCGATTTTAATTGTTTTTGTAAGCTCGACCAGTTCTAAACTGTTTTTCAAACTATAGTTCTTATTGAACGCTATATGTTGTCTGAAAATTTTTTCGAGTTTTTTGGCAATTTTATATGAAGGTGCAGACATGAAATTTACCAAAGGACGGACAGGCATATTATTTTTGTGTATTTTTGGAAGGCCCCTAAGTCTAGGAGCCTTGGGATCTATCATTTTTAAGTATTTTTTTCTCTTTGTTCGTTATGATGTATTTGGTTTTATTTAATACTGATTTCACATTATTATTAAATTTAACAGTGGGGTCGCTCTGAATCTCAATAATGTTATTGTTTTTAATAAATTCCTGTATCTTGTTTTTATAATTCTCGTAAGTTAAAATTACGAGTGTTTGACCTTTGTCTGCTTTGGTGACGATTGCGTTATGGTCTATTAATTTCGCCTTTATCTCATTAAATACCCTTGTTTCATTATTGTAACTGATGATGACACCATTGGTGTCGAAACTCGAGTAATCCCGTAATTAGGATTCAAAGAAATGCGACAGCAGGTAATTAACCTATTTTATAATATATCTTTGGTTGTTGTATTATTTTGTTGTGTGGGTTATTTAGTTTTTTAAAATTATTTTTGTTAGTTTTATATGCTACTTTTATGTCTGTGTTTTTAAATAGTTTTGTTAGCTTTATCATTTTATTATTTATGTATGTGAATGTGGCCCATTTTTTATTGTTATTTTTTTTCAGTGGAGGTTAGTGAGGATCGGTCAAAAATAACAGAAATTTTTAATTTGTGTGTGTTTGGCGTCAGCAACAATTGTCCTAAATGATGACAATAAACATTGTCGAAACGTTGACTCAAACAAATTAAAAATTTGTGTTATTTTTGACCGATCCTCACTAACCTCCACTGAAAAATTCATTGATTGACGGTCACTACGAATTTAAGGATTGTTGTTATTATTTATGTGTTGTTCATTTTGATTAATTCTTAATTGTTCAGTTTTTATTTTATATTTGATTTTATTTTCTATAATACTGAAAGAAAGCTGCAATAATTGAAATAATATAAAGTTGATAAAACAGTTGATAAAGGCAGTGTTATTGTATGTATAAGTAGAGGAGAGTATTCAGTCTTTAAATATTGGTGATCCTGTAAATATGTTGTAAGTTCGAAATTTGTATTGCATATTCAAATGAGACAGAGCTACTTGGCTGGCTCACGTCTGATGAACCTGAGCTCTCTATTATGTAGTATTGGTGACTGAGTATATGCTCTTTTTTATTTGCATTGGCATTGTTTGGGATTTAAAATAGTTGTGATTAATAAAACTGTTGATATTTTAGAAATCCTTTTTTATATGGAAAAAAGGAATTTAGAACTCTTCGAATCCTTCAGTACTTAGCTGTTATGAGGGGAGTATCTAATTTTGTCTTGTTAAAACGTTTTTCTCCACTCGCTGTGGTGTCTGTCTGTCCGGGTGGAATCTTGCGATTGATTTTTAACTACCTTCCAGACTAGCTAGAGCTTTGAAATTTGGCACACTTATGTATCTCCGATGACAATACAATAATCCATTGATGAAAATGTAAAATCAATTTTAATAAAAAAATCAAGAAAATTGTCAATTTTGCAAAATTATGAAAATTTGAAATTGTGCACACTTTGGCATTTTGAAACCACTTTCAACAAAGTATCAATCTACTCACTGAAAACACAATTCAAAATGTAATATAAAACTTCACACATCAAAACAATAACAGTAAACAATATTTCTGCAGTAGTACACATGTTTTTCAGCTGTTTAACAAGTGTACCAACATTGGAAAGAAACATTATAGAGGTATAAATAAGCGTGAATGTATAAAAGACACTATTTACATTTTGCGTTACTATGGAAACAAAAATCAACGCTATATTGAGTCAAACAAAAAAATATTAAAAATACATATAGTTTTCCGATTTTCATGATTTTTATACCATTTTATTCAGAAAAGTGTAAAGAAAAATATAAAAATAAAAACGCAATTTGCTAGCATATAATAACAAAAGTATATGCTAGTGTTTGTTAAGTGAAACAAAAGTGTATGCTAGTGTAATATTAACGTATTCTGAAAGATGCCTAACTCACGTGTTCGTGCACTTGTGTGGTTACAAAGGACAGTTGTGCTTTAAGTACTTCTTTGTAAGAGCCGCTTCTTTGTAATGATGAAGGAGACGGCGACTCAAAAGAAGCAACGATTGGAGAAGAAGTGACAACACTATCGGCTCAAGCGTTCGCAAGAAACGGCTGAAGTTAAATTAAAGCGACTTGTAAATCGTAAAAAACGCGTGTCACAAGCTCGTGCTATTGAAACCGACGACCAACACGCTTATCGTCTTGCTAAAGATCGAGAACGCAAATCGCAAGCTCGTGCTATTGAAACTAAAGACCAACGCGCTTATCGTATTGCTAAAGATCGAGAATACACTTCTCAAGCTCGTGCGATGGAAAATACACTTCAACGCGCTTCTCGACGCGAAATAGATAGAGTATACACCTCTCAAGCATGACTCTATGAGACAGAACAAAAGCGTAAGGATATACAGCAATGTCGCCGCGATGCTCATGCTCAGCATGCTGCTGATGCGCAAGAGTTCCATAAGGAAATCAACAACTTCTGCGATAGGACATGTGATATCTGCACAAAGCAGTGTTACGCTAATCAAGTGGTAAAATATCATATGATTGCTGCCAAATCATATCTACCTCCGGAACTCACGAACAGAAATGTATTGGAAGTTTGCCATCGTTGTCATTGTCATTTGAAAAACAATCGCAAGACTAAACATCCATCAAAGGCGTACTGGAATAATATGGAGCCCGGTGACATTCCAAGTGAAATTAAAGTTCACACTCAGTTTGAGCAAAAACTCTTGTCTCGCATGATACCTTACGTTAAAATAGTCAAATTCGACGGCAGATATGGCCAATACCGATTCAAAGGCCAGGCCACGCTGTTCGCACTTGACATTTTCGAAGTAAGCGAGAAGCTGCCTTCTATGTTGCCTCGCGACAGTGATAATGCGGGAATGGTTGTAGTCACAGAGACTCTCGAAAATTTAAATATCTCTCGTGAATACACAATTTCACGCGAACGGGTGTATGCTGCGCTTAGCTGGCTCTTGGCAAACAATCTGCTTTATAAGGACGTGACAATCAACGAATTTGCAAGACTCGACCGACAAGACATGATTCACGTTGTTCCAGCTGAGCCACAACAGAAGCAAGCTTATTGCAATGAGGCTCATAGCAACGATAATTTTGCCAATGATGATCAGTTGCAAAGTGCATATATGCCAATTTGTGATGCTTCAAGGATTGTTCGCGCTTCCTGGCATCAGGGTCGGAGTGACATTTTCAATTCCAGTTACGCTGGTTCGCAGTGCTTTGCTATGGTCACAGCAAATATTATTAGAGCCACCATTCTTCCTCCTGGTCGTTGGACCACTAATACATTGAACCAGAATATGATTGAAGCGGATGGTTTTTGTGCGCTAATTCACTTTGAGACTGAAACAAGAGGTGGGGAGGCGTTTCCAATACCTCCTGATGGCTACCTGCAACTACGCAATCTGGATGTAGTCAAGAACGATATTCTAATGTTTGACAATTCGTTCGAGGTCGTTTATGATGACAACTGGCTATGCCAGGGCAGCTTGATGGATCGCATGAATGATGGAATCATTGGCTGAACTTTGCAAAATGCTATTAGTCATTTGTTTGCAGAACATCAAGCTGGCGTTCTTGTTGTTGCGTCAAAGTCATTAGGCCTCATGCACTTCAATGACAAGTATTACTTTACCGACTCGCATGCTTGCGGCATCAAAGGCGCACGATGTGGTGACGGTAAAGCATGCATCATTGAATGCGACATGATTGAGGAATTTGTTCGCATTTGTCGACGCACCGTTCACTCGAAAAATGAACCTTTTGTGATTTACTTCATCGACGTGCGTGTGAAGGGCGTTGTCGTTCAGATGGATGAATGTTTGCGACAACATCAGCATGATATACCACAAGCAACTCATGATGATCCCGTGGTTGATGTGCATCCTATGGTTGATACACATCCCACACCCGAAAAGCATATTCATGTTCAGACATCAGTCATGGCTCCTATCGATGTCGCTCAGCCAGATGTTGATGAAGTATTAGATGATGCATTTGTTGATGGCGAAAATTTAAACGTAAGACGAAGGGCAATATTGTTACCATAAATCACGATTTAAGAGCAGAAGAGTATTCATGGTGGATGGTTTTGCCGTATGGAAATGGAAACAATGGTTTGAAGGAGAACCGTGAAGTGATTATTACGCCATTAGATTACTTTCAATCGAGAATCTTTGTTGCGATACACTGTTCCAGCGCAATGACTATCTCTTCTATGCGCTTTCAATGAACGAATATCTCAAAATTCAGTCCACTATTTCTGCGTGTTGCAAGAAGGTAAGAGGACAAGAGGGAGCTGTCGAAGATCTACACCTCTACATGCGAAACTTACGTGTGTCTGCAGCATACTGGCGAATGGCGCATAACGAATTGATATCGCAAATTCGTTGCCTTGGACCACCAACTTGGTTCTTAACATTGAGCTGCAATGACATCAACTGGCCAGACATGCGAAGAGCTCTCTTGATTCCTGACAAACGATCGAATGAGGACCCAACAAATATCAGTGTTGACGAATCTCAGCGTCTTATTGAACAATACCCGGTTGTAGTCAGCCGTCATTTCATGAGGAGATTTAATGCCTTCATGAAATATATTAATAACAACGCGAAGATTTTAGGTGGCAAAGTTAGAGATTACTGGTGGCGTGTGGAATTTCAAAATCGAGGCAGTCCGCACATCCACATGGTTGTTTGGATTGAGAATGCACCTTCATTCGAGACCGAAGAAGGAATTGAACTCATCGATGCAGTAATCTCATGCCGACTCCCATCTGAATCTGAAGATCCTGATATGCACAATTTGGTTAAGCGCAATCAAACGCATCACCACACTCATACATGTTACAAAAATAACTCTCAAACATGTCGCTTTGCCTTTCCGCGTAAGCCGTGTCAGCACACTCACATTGTTGCTCAAACTTCAGACAAGTTCATAAGAAATGGCGGGCGGTTCTGCATTCTGAAGCGACGAACTGAGGAAAATTTGATAAATAACTACTGCTCCGCAATCCTTCAATTGTGGGATGGCAACATTGACATTCAGCCATGTGGAACGAACGAGACAATCATCCATTACATTGCGAAATATATCGCAAAGTCTGAGCCCGTAAACTTGAATCAGGGTATAGCAGAGGCAATCAGACGAATTCGTCAAGAAGATTCAAATGTTGCTCGCAAGTTGTTTAAAATATGCATGAGAATTATGAAGGAGTGTCAAATTTCTGCATGCGAATGTGTATTCCGGTTGTGTCACCTTCCATTCCGCAGAAGTTCGAGAAAGTGCGTATTCTTGAACACGCGTAAGTCTGAACAATGATATCACGTCCTGAAGTTTGACGGCAATCAGGCAACGGGAGTGTGTTCCAACATCTTTGAGCGATACGAGAAGCCCCCTACAATCATTCAGAATACAGCTTCAAGGATATGAGTTTGGTTGAGTTAGCAATGCAATTTGAGCCATACTACACCAACAAAGGCGACACTGAAAAAAGCCTTGATGAAGACGGTGCGGAACAGTCACAACAAAGGCGAAAGCTCATTACTCTCACAGACAAATAAAAAATGGTTGTACAAAATTTCCCAGCGGTCGTACGAGTGCCATTCTTCGTGATGCACACGGATCCCGAGAACTACTTCTATAGCCTTCTTCTTCAATATCAGCCTTACGAATCTGAGAGTGCTCTGCTCGGAGAATTTGATAATGCGCGAGATGCATTCCTTGCCCGTGAACAAGAATTGAAGAAGAGCAAACACATGGAGGCTTTCCGCAAAATAGATTGCCAACTTGAGATCGCTTTCAACCAAGCTCATGCATTCGATATTCTGCAGCGATCTCAAGAGTTTGTTGAAGAAGAGCTCGAGGAAGAAATTCCCGACCAAGGTATGACTGATAAACAATTCCAATTGGCTTGTGCTGCGATGAACATCAAGCAGCGAGAGCTCTTCTCTGCAGTCACTCGCAGCATTCAGGAGCAGCTGAGCGGAAGCAAACAACGCCTTAGGCTGTTTGTGACTGGCGGAGCTGGAGTCGGCAAGACCTTCACTTTTAATGCACTGAAAAATCAAGTCAATCGCTGCTTCGGCAAAAATGCAGTGAAAGTTGCAGCTTTAACGGGTGTAGCTGCGAGACTAGTCGGTGGATCAACTCTACATACTATGCTCAAGTTACTGGTTCAAAAGGATGGCTTCATTGTCTCCAACATGCCGATGTTGACAGGAAATTATTTAAAGATTATGCGAAAGCAGTGGAAGGATATTGAATACATCTTCATTGATGAAATTTCGATGGTCCCTTATGAGATGCTTTGCATGATCGACTCACGATTAAGACAGCTCAAGAATAAGGATGATGAAGCATTTGGAGGTCTCAACATCATGCTGTTTGGTGACTTGATGCAGCTTCCACCCGCTAAAGGAGCTCAGGTTTTTGAACAACCAGTACGATTCTTGCCAGCACCACACTTCTGGCGCTACTTCAGATTGGTTGAGCTTACCGAGAATATGCGCCAGCAGGGCGACACGTGTTTTGCTGACCTGCTCAATGCTCTTCGAATTGGTGAGTTCAGGGGTCCCCACTTTGACTTGCTGCTGTCGAAGACGTTGGTGGATGCAACAGGCGAATTCGCCTTGAACAAGGCGATTCACATCTATCCATTGAGAGCGCAAGTAGATGCCCACAATAATGCTGTTCTTGAGTACTACCGATCACAGGGAGAGAGAATATACAAAATAAAGGCGCAAGATCATGTAGCCGATGCTACGCGCAATGTCGAAAATGTCAACTTGGACAATATCATCCCAGCCGACATCAACAAGACTGGGGGCTTGCCCAAGGATTTGGAGATATTTATCGGTGCAAAAGTAATGTTACGATCCAACATCAATGTCGAGAAGGGTCTTGTGAATGGCGCAATTGGCAATATCACCGAGATAATTTGGCTGTATTTCCGTCGCGATGTCTTGTGTTGGGCTTGCACAGTTCATAAGATGCAAGGCTGCACCGTTGATTATGCAGTCGTGTACCTTGGAAAATGCCTATTCCAAAAGGGACAAGCATACGTCGCTTTAAGTAGAGTGAGATCGCTGGATGGAGTGCGAATCGTGGATATGGAGTGCAGTAAGCTGTCGGGAAAGATACCCTGCAACGAAAAAGCCATTGAGGAGATGGAGAGACTGCGAAAATATAATCCTCCAGATGATCCTCAACCAAGTTGAAGGAATTGTACTCAGAAGTAATTTCGAGAGAGTTTTTTTAAATTATATTACTCTGCTCTTTAATCTTGCTTTTGTTTATAACTGATGTACTATTGCGCTACTCATTCTATGTAATTATGTTAAATTTTGTATACTCAAACTACTCAATTAATTGCCAATATATTATAATATCTTTCTCTTACCTTCGGATTAGGGTCCAAGAGTCGTTCAGACGAAACTGCTGCAGAAAGGATTATTTGGATTTGATATGGGCAAAGATCAACTACACCGTTTGTGCTAAAACAAATTGCCTCTGGTTTATTATGCAAAATAACTACTTCGTCTCTCTTTCATGACATTTAGATTAAATACTTGTTGAATGAATAACAATTTGTGAAAATCAAACAAAGTGGCAAAATGAATATTTCTTAATGAACTATCTTATGACAACTATGGTATACCACAACTATTTATTTTTTGCAATGAACCAATACGTAATTTAGCCACACACATTCGTTCTTTGATTTTGTCGTTCTATTTAAACCCCACTTTGAGATCTCTGATGTACATTTCAGATTTACAATTTATTTCTGTTGAATTATACTCTGGAGAAAAAGGTAAAATGATATTGGTTAAAACTCAGTTAATACTTAACGTCTGAAGAACTCCGCTGTTTTGCACCTCTGCTGTGAATGCACTGGTTAACACACCATAAATTAGTTTTGACACTGTTTAACCGCGGTACTGTTATTGATTATTTCGTATTAGGTTGATGCGCCACTATTATTTTAATGCACTTTAGAATAACATTTCTTTTTATTTTGTCGGCCGACATAAATTTTCGAACACTTAGCTCGTTAAGTTGACCGCGCGTTATACTGTTTTTTATACTAGTTTTAGTATTTTAAAAGATAGGCCGACTCTTAACTATGGCCTATCTTACACCCGAGGCCACTATGTAATTTTTATCCGCACGGTATGCTGCTTACTTCTACTCTCTCTGCTGACAAACTGCAGACTGGGTTTCACACAAGCCTGCTGCTGGGCGGTTACGCAACACGTCTGGCAATTGTTTTGGCTAACTGTATGTATGTTGGACTGGGGCTCCTTACAGGTGAAAATTAACAATTTGATACTTGAACTGAATTGAATACTGATTTATATAAAATAAAATTCCCATTTCTGTACCGTTACAACTTATGCATTAGCCCTATGGGGTAAATCCCCATGGGTAAATATATAGTCTATCTATCTATCTATTTATCTATCTCTCTCTCTCATTCCAGCACTCCAGAACATATTTGTCGAGCACATTTGCAGGACTCAGAGACTAAAAATGATAAAATAATATATAGTTAAAAAAATTAAAAAAAAACCTTTTTCTAATGGACTAAAAATATCAAAATAATTATATTTTGGAAATACTTAAAACACCTGAGACCAAATATCAGCTACAATAAAAAACATGGCACGCATTTCAGAAAATACGATCGTTACTCATATCATATCATATGAAAAACGTGGGACGCATACCTCTTAATATACTATTACAGAAACAATTACTGGAGTGCACCCCAAGTTTTTCATTGTATTAGCTGTTATTTGGTCTCAGTTGTTTCAAGTATTTTCATGAATGACTTCTATTTTCAAACTCATACCTCTGAATATATTATTAGAGAAACAATTACTGAATTCCATTAACCTTATGATAAACCTTTGTCTTGTTTTTAGTATTGCTGGATCGTATTTCTTGTTGGTGACAAAACTGGGTACTCAGTGAATGCTCTGTGAAGTCTGAAACTGTGTTTTATACTGTCTGAATTTATTATTCATTAGTGTCTCAATAATTTATTATGTTTAATAAATATATTATATTTAATTACTCTTGATACTCAGAGCGCTTGACGTAGATTTCATATCACCTAGTGAATTATTATTAAAAATCAATAATTAATAATAATTGTATATATATTATGTAATTTTGTAATCCCCACTTTGTGTTACAGTATGATGGGTTTGAATGATGGCGCTGGTGACAGTATGTTAGAGTCTACAGGAATTATACCTAGGTTTTGTAACGATTTACTTACCCGGGCGAATATGGAAAAATATTATAAAACTACTGTGTATCTAAGTTACTTTGAAATCTACAATGAGAAAATACATGACTTGTTGGCTCCTTCAAACATGGATAGAAAAACGCCTCTCAGGGTCCGAGAGCACCCAAAGTTAGGCCCTTATGTTGTTGGCTTGACAACACACAAAGTTAATTCATTTAGTGATGTACAGGTAAACAAAATAATTGTGTATTTTATTCTTTATTGATACTTTGTTGGCAGGTGATATTAGTAAAATTAGTATTTACATTAATATAGTCAGACATGAGAATACATCGATAATAGAATTCCCCACGTACAGTATTACATTTATAGTATACTCAGATGATTTCTAACTGTATAATAGAAAATAATTACTGTGCTGTAATGTAACTGATTTGTATTGTCTAGTAGTGAAAGGTATTTTTTGCTTGTACCAGTAAAGGGGTTTGTTATATACATCAACTGAAAGTAGGTGTATTTACACCTCTTTCAGTATAAAGAGCAGTTGTATTTATTTGAAGATAGTTTATATTATTATTAATCATAAAACTTTTTACAAGAATATATTAAAGTCATTAGATAAAATATATTTACAAGATATGCTCATTACTTTTTTGAAGATATTATATAGGAGACCTGCGAGTTACTTACAAGAAACTCAACTAGTTACTTACAAAGGAATAACATCAACAGAAATGTAGACAAGGATTGGTCAGAAAATTTTGTGCAGTTTTTGCTTACTTAAAAAATGACACGTTTGATTCATCTACATTTTTATTGTCCCCACCCCCCTTAAAATAGTGTCAGTCAGATACAACACGATTATGCAAACGGTTTTCAGTCTTCAAAATATTTCTTGAATCCACTTTTTGGTGTAGCCTTAAGTTAGCTCAGCATTTTTTGTGTACATATTCAAAAGTTGTAAAATATTGTTACGACGGTCTACTTGATCGTCATAGGTACAGTGGAAAACGAAACACAAGACACCAATTAAGTCACTAATCACCAGCTTTAATTTTCACAGTTAAACAGTTCATAATTAACAATACAGTCTCTTACAACAAATCAAATAAAAATTATTCACACACAATAAAATGCCCACTAATATTAAAACACAATTGTATTACAATTATTCCGCCCAATTATTAAACACTCCACTAATAACCACTTGAACGCACACAGTAACATATTGCAACTATAACTCACACTGTAAATATATCGCAGCTATACTGAACTGAACGTCGTTGAGTACTGGTATTTATACCGCCCCAAATTACTAGATTATTCCATAATGCGTGTTAGCATCAGTGTGTGCGATGTAATTAATTGCGGCCTTGACACAGTTAGCCCGGCTTCTGGCACAGTCTACCAAATGCGTCGACAAGCACGTACGCCACACGCATTACATTCCGGATCCCTCTGGAACATTCGATAAACACGTAGATTGTTCTGTGATGTAACACTGCCCCTGCCTTAAGCCTGTTCGTCCCGAACTGGCAAACTGTCTCTGAAGTAATACTTAGCTAGGCGATCTAGGTGGACGACCTTTAACTTTCGCTGTCCTTCCTGTTGAATCCAATAAACAATATCGTTGATTCCTTTTTTCACAGTATAGGGTCCTTCCCAGTTAGTTTGCAACTTAGGTGAGCGACCACGGTGGCGCTGTGGGTTGAACAACCAGACCTGATCTCCTTCTTGGAAACCCACACTATTGCTGCGAATGTCATACCCAGTTTTCATTTTATTACTGGCAATCTTCAGCCGTCCTCTTATTAAGCTATTCATTTCTCGCAGTTGGTTTTCTAATTGCGAGGAATAGTTTTGTGGCTCTTGGGACTGAGTCTCAGGTGATCCGAACATCAAGTCCCCAGGAAGGCGAATCTTCTGCCCAAACACCAATTTTGCTGGAGTCATGCCGGTTGTGTCGTGTACTGATGATCTATACGCCATGAGGAATAGTGGTATACGTTGGTCCCAGTCTGTCTGATTTTCGTCAACAACCTTCGAAAGATGCTGCTCAAGTGTCCTATTAAATCTCTCAACCATCCCGTCCGACTGAGGATGCAGAGGCGTTGTCCTGGTCTTTCGAATTCCGAGTAGACGGCATAATTCTTTAAACACTCCTGAGTCCAAATTTCTCCCTTGATCCGTGTGGATTTCTATAGGGGCTCCATAACGGCAACAGAAGTTGTGAACTAACTGCTTTGTCACAGTGGTAACCTCCTGACTTGGAATTGCGTAAGCTTCCACCCACTTAGTAAAGTAGTCACCTACAACCATGATGTACCGGTTTCCATCGTCAGTAACTGGGAATGGTCCAGCAATGTCTATGGCAATTCTCTCGAAAGGTAGTCCAACGTTATACTGTCTCATTTTTCCCCTGCTTCTGGTTTGTGGGCACTTGCTTGCAGCACACATTTCACACGTCCGAACCCATTCCTCTATGTCATGGGCGAAGATGAAGCCAATAGAATCGCTTCCATATTTTGTCAAGGGTTTTGTTAACGCCAAGATGGCCTCCAGATGTTCCATCATGCATCTCCTTCAAAACAGACTTCACTTTACTTTGGGGAACTATCAACTGCATGACCACATCTCATCCATCTGCACTTTCCCAAGCCCTTTTCAGCAATCCGTTTTCTAAGGTGAGAGATTCCCATTGTGCCCAGTAGCCCTTCAGCACTTCGGAACCATGGCAGATATCTTGCCAATCCGGGCGGCGACCTTCCTCTTTTGCTGTCAAGATTGGTCCAATGTCTTCATCAGTCATCTGTTCTTGTTGACAGTCTTGTGTTGTCCAGCCGTCTGCCAGGAAATCTACAGTGATAGCTTGAACATGTTCGCTTGAGTTTTGTTCTTCCTTTCTGTGGCAGTGTCGGCAGTTTTCTGGGCACAGTCTTCGTGATAAGTCATCTGCATTACCATGCAGGCACCCCCGTTGGTGTTGTACCTTGAAGTTGTACTCTTGCAGACTTTCAACCCACCTTGCCAACTGTCCTTCCGGATTTTTAAATCTCAAGACCCATGCAAGTGTGGCATGGTTGGTACGTAGTGAAAACTCTTTCATAGAGGTATTTATGGAAGTGCTCCAACGCTCAGACGATTGCCAGCAACTCTACTTGTTGTAACAGGGCATTTTTTGGGCCTAATTTTGGGGCAGTTTGTAATTTTTTTATAAAACAAATAACATTTTTTCGATAATAGGGACAAACGTAAACAAAGGTAAATTCAGTGGTTGCGACGGTAGCGACAGTGGCAGCACTGCTGTTGACATTATATACGTGAAAATTATTGAAGCGAACGGAATCAACGAGCTGGAATTGTGCCAAGGTCAACCAATGACGCACAAAACAACATAAACAAGTTATGTAACGGAACATCAGACCATATTACGTCAGTGCATGCGTCACGCTGCTATGCAGGGTGTGTCAGCCAGACCTCACATATTAAGTGCATATTGGCGTAGGGATACAAACATAAAAACAATGAGAATTGGTCATACAACCACAGCGACTTTATAAAATAGTGCCGGTGGCCTATTCCCAGTCTAATTTCAACACTCGCGCGAGTGACACACACAAAGTTCCGGAACGTAAATTGCGGGCCCGTATAATAAAAATGTGATTTTAATTCAAATTAATAAGTTTTACAGTTATGAGTGAAATGAAGGACAGTTACGAGTGACCCGGCGAAAATTACGGCAAAGAACGAAATGTGCAGCGTGGTGAAAGAAATAGAAAACGGACGGAGGCTGGACTGAATTTTAGGGACGAAATGGCAGATAAGAGAATCAATTATATTATTCTATTATATTCATACATTAGGAAAAGAAAAAATTTAAAGTAAAATTTTATAACCACTCAAAATTGAAACCTTTTAAAAAAAACAAATTTAAATGAGCTCATAAGGGAATTTTAAATATGTAGCGTGAGAGAGTAAAAGGGCGTGTGTAATAATCATGTAATAAAATTAAGAGGCGCTGGTTTGTGATAAAATGGGGTATAACTATTTCTATGTTATTTTAAATATGTCTATTGTAATCAAGGTAATACTAGTATATACGAATAAGTAATCATGATAATTTTTGTTTAAAATGATATCAAAATTTTAAGTGAGAAGGGATATTTCATTCATGATGGGGTTGTAACAGCATCTAAAATTTTCTGTTGTTTATTTAAATGCAATTGAATTGTTTTAAGAGAATAAAGAAAAAGATGAGTATAAGAGTAACAAATATGTTTAATTTCAAATAACCAGTTCTGCACTTCCCGGTTCGCTGATTCGAACCTTGGTAAGTTTTCCTTACAGTTGGCAATACAACATGGCGCCCGAAGAAGTTATTTAGAAAGTATTTGAGTCAAAAGTGAATTCCCTTAGGTATTTGTATTTATATATTTATTATATCAATAAATATCAAACAGTACAATTGGCTTGTGAACAGGGACATTTATATAATATAATTATATAAATACAGCCTACTTGGAAGAGCAGAATGGTTGTTTAAGGTAACTAAAAAAAAAAAAAAAAAAAAATGTGTAAACATAAGTAGTAAGGTTATAATATGATTGATAGATGGGTATTATAAATAAGTAAGAATTAAATAAAAATGATGAATACTAATGAAAATATTAACAATGAAGTCAGTTTCACTGATAGTCAAACTGAAAGTCAAATAAATAGCAATTTAAGCGAGACTGAATCGAAAATAATGGAAGGTGTGACGAGTCAGTCAACGCCGACCTCAGTTAAGAAAGAGAATAATAGTGATATGATGAGTATGATGCAGTTATTGTTGAATAAATTTGATAACAAATTTGATGAACAAAAAAACGAAATGCTAGAATTTAAAAGTAGTATAAATGAAAAATTAGATATACAGAATACTGAATTAAATAAAAGTTTTAACGTGAATGATGCTAAGTTCGATGTATTAACTAATTCACTGTGTAGCATTGAAGACCGAATGAATGAAATATGTAGAGAAATAAAGGAGTCAAGAGAGTGTGTATGTGTGGGAGAAAATAAAACAAATGAAAATTGTAGTGACAAATGTAACCATACGATACCAGATAAAGAATTAATAAATAATAATAATAATGTTGGTGAAAATAATGAGAATAATAATATAATTGAAAATGTCATATCAGAGAGTACTGATGAGTTTGTGCAATGTGATTATGAGATGTTAAGGTGTATTGATGAAGTAGAGAGAGAGTGGAAAAATAATATAGTAGTTGAATGTGGGCAGAGGGTAAATTTTCCCATTTATTTTTCTGAACCAAGGTGTTCACAAATATTTTTTTTGAAGGGCAAGAGACCCGTATTAGTAGATGAATTGAAGTGTATATTGATGTTATATAATGTACCCTCTGTCTGTAATAATTGTGAGAGTGTGATGTGGTGTTATGAAGAGAGAGAGTTGTGTATTGAGAGAGAGATAGAATTATATAAGTTAAAAAGAAATTATGATGAATTGAGAAAAAGATTAGAAGGGGTGAAGATGGACCATATAAAATACTTACCTGTCAAAAGAGAGATAGAGAATTATTTTGATAATATTTTTATAAACGATAATGACTTACCTGACGTAATAGTAGAGGAATATAAAAATGATAAAACAACTTACCTGACGTTGACCAATAATACTGATGGAGACTGGACCATAATAACTTATGTTGACAAGGTTTATGAAATATCAATAGGGAATAACCCTATAAATTATAATGGCATAATGAATGAAATAATGTTAATGGATTATAATAATAATAATAATAATAATAATAAATGGTATGTGGATAACAATGATGCATGTTACAAATATATTAGATATCTATATGACAATGGAGGCTGAACTAAAAAATCAGTGAATGGACATTGTTAAATATTGTAAATTTTGGTAATGACCTTGCAGATTTGGACATATGAAGTGTGAAACAATTGAACAGTTATTGACGAATAGTTTGTAAATAAGGTAGTGAATTCAATTGTGTGTATTGTGAAATGTTAGGTAAATAATGTGTATATGTAGTAGAAAAATGTTGTGATAGTAATAATAATATTATTGATATTTTGCAGTTTAAATAAATAATAAAATAATTATGAAGACAATAATTAATGCTTTGTAAATTTTGATAATAATTGAAATGTGTTGTGTTTTAAAAATCAATTGAAGTAAATAACTTGAGATGTTTCAATATTGTGATTGAATGTTATATGTTTAAATTTAAATTGTTTGATGAGATTTCAATTTAATAATAATTAATGAATGTTAAATGGTTTAGTTTGTGGAATAGCATAATGGTTAAAAATATAGATTAATAATAAATTCGAAAATGTTGAGGAATCTAATGGCAACGAAGGATAAATAATGAAATATATAAAAGAGATATATAATGATATATATAATATAATGATAATAATATATAATGATATATAAAAGAGTTAATGAAAAATTTCAAACAAGAATGTTTATAAGTTTCTGTAAATTATTTAAAACATAATTGTTTGTTTAATGTATGCTAATAATCAAGGTAAATGTTTATTTGTGTATTATGTTATGTAATGTATTATACAAGATGTGTGTGTGTGTGTGTGTGTGTGGCAGGGAGGTTATCCAGGGGGGTAACGAATTAGAAATTTGTTGTATTTTAATAATGATGACTCGCTACTAAATAATTTTGCTTTGATTTGAAAAATAGATGCACTACATACTTCCTATATTGTGTTTATTATGTCTTATTGTGTTAATTGCATGTAGTATATTAGGAATAAGGATTATAAAAATATAATAATATGTATTCAATGTGTTTATAGATTTTAAAATAAAATGAAATAAAGTTGTGATAGTTAAAATTTTCAATGGGTTGCAAAAGATAGAAGTTGGGTGATAGTAATTGTTTGAGTAAAACGTTTGAGTCAGTCCAAGTTGAAAATATTGGGGTATTAAAGAGAATAAGAGACGAAATACATGTAATAGAGAATTTGAGTATAAATGTTGACACAGTAGTAATGGAGAATATATGTAGAGTTTTGATTGATATATTGTTGTTTATAATTGATGATGTTATTTTGTTGTAGCTGTAGTAAGGTAATAAGATTGAGATTTTTTGGGGATGGCAATTTTGTAGTAGGGGGTAGTGTAATGTGGGAGTCCGCAACATAATGATAAGTTGGGACGGGATTAGAATCGATTTAGTGTAGGAGGGGCCGCCTTAGGTAGAATCCAGGGGCCATATAAGGGAATTGAGTTTTGGGGGGGGACACGTATCCTAAGTACAAAGGGTTAGAGAGTATTTTTTTTTATATATTGAGAGAAGGTGGCGAATTGAGTTAAAGTAGTAAGTAGTTAGAGGTAGAGAAGAGTTAGTAGATTTTTTGATAGAGAGGGGTGTCATACTAGTTAAAGATTTTGCAAGGGAGCGTTAGAGTCATAAAAGGGGTAAGATTATGAGTAAATGCCAAGTTGATAAAGTGAATTATAATGAAAACGGAGAATCACCCAAATTAATGAAAGGGAATAATAAATGAAATGATGTGTAAAACGAAGATTGGAAAAAAAAAAATTTTGAGAAACGAATTCATAAAAGTTAAATTGAGATTAAAAGGTAAATGTTATGATTTTATATGCAAATTTAATGATATAAAGTGTGTAAATTTTTAAATACAAATTGTTTATTTTAAGATAATAATAATGATGTGAATTATGAATGTACTATGTTTTCTTATGTTATGTTGTTAGGTATTCTGATATGTTAGAAATAAGTAAAAAACAAAACCAGTGCTTCTTAGCGCAAACCAGCACCGCTAGGGGGAAACAGATCAGTTGGGGATATGGTGTTGTATAAGGCCACTATTTGATATTTGATTTGTTGTTTCAGTGTGTGGTGATGCTGTGGCGGCGGACCTGAGCTGGCCAGCGCGTCAGAACAGGGGCGTTAAGTATCTGTCTGACTCTACGGTGTTGGGATCTCGAGAGAGAAGTCCAGTATTGTCATTCAGGTGCGGTCACAGTCACCGGACCAAGGGTGAGTTGATTATATTTTTTGTAAACCATACAGGGGGTTGTGGCGACATATCCTGGCTGATCCCTTTAGCAAGTATGAATGTGTCAATGAGATTTTTTATGCTTCGGCATAAAATATCTCATTGAGGGGGTATTGTAACGGGGCATTTTTTGGGCCTAATTTTGGGGCAGTTTGTAATTTTTTTATAAAACAAATAACATTTTTTCGATAATAGGGACAAACGTAAACAAAGGTAAATTCAGTGGTTGCGACGGTAGCGACAGTGGCAGCACTGCTGTTGACATTATATACGTGAAAATTATTGAAGCGAACAGAATCAACGAGCTGGAATTGTGCCAAGGTCAACCAATGACGCACAAAACAACATAAACAAGTTATGTAACGGAACATCAGACCATATTACGTCAGTGCATGCGTCACGCTGCTATGCAGGGTGTCAGCCAGACCTCACATATTAAGTGCATATTGGCGTAGTGATACAAACATAAAAACAATGAGAATTGGTCATACAACCATGGCGACTTTATAAAATAGTGCCGGTGGCCTATTCCCAGTCTAATTCCAACACTCGCGCGAGTGACACACACAAAGTTCCGGAACGTAAATTGCGGGCCCGTATAATAAAAATGTGATTTTAATTCAAATTAATAAGTTTTACAGTTATGAAGTGAAATGAAGGACAGTTACGAGTGACCCGGCGAAAATTACGGCAAAGAACGAAATGTGCAGCGTGGTGAAAGAAATAGAAAACGGACGGAGGCTGGACTGAATTTTAGGGACGAAATGGCAGATAAGAGAATCAATTATCTTATTCTATTATATTCATACATTAGGAAAAGAAAAAATTTAAAGTAAAATTTTATAACCATTCAAAATTGAAACCTTTTAAAAAAAAAACAAATTTAAATGAGCTCATAAGGGAATTTTAAATATGTAGCGTGAGAGAGTAAAAGGGCGTGTGTAATAATCATGTAATAAAATTAAGAGGCGCTGGTTTGTGATAAAATGGGGTATAACTATTTCTGTTATTTTAAATATGTCTATTGTAATCAAGGTAATACTAGTATATACGAATAAGTAATCATGATAATTTTTGTTTAAAATGATATCAAAATTTTAAGTGAGAAGGGATATTTCATTCATGATGGGGTTGTAACAGCATCTAAAATTTTCTGTTGTTTATTTAAATGCAATTGAATTGTTTTAAGAGAATAAAGAAAAAGATGAGTATAAGAGTAACAAATATGTTTAATTTCAAATAACCAGTTCTGCACTTCCCGGTTCGCTGATTCGAACCTTGGTAAGTTTTCCTTACAGTTGGCAATACAACATGGCGCCCGAAGAAGTTATTTAGAAAGTATTTGAGTCAAAAGTGAATTCCCTTAGGTATTTGTATTTATATATTTATTATATCAATAAATAACAAACAGTACATTGTAACGCAATAATTTCTCTCTGGTTTAGAAAGTGTCTTGCTATAATTCGCTATTACTCGTTCTTCACCGTTTTGCACTTGAGACAAAACTGCTCCTAGACCAGTATTGCCTGCATCTGTGTCCACAATGTACTTCCCTTCGGAAGCTGGGAAAGCGAGAATTGGCTGCGAACATAATGCAATTTTCAAAGTCCTAAATGCTTGATCACACTCCCTCAACCACTGGAAGTTTCGTTTATTTTCCGTTAGCTCATGTAATGGTTTAGCAATTGTAGCGAAGCCTTTCACAAAACGTCTGTAATATGAGCATAACCCCAGGAAACTCCGAACTTTGTGTTTACTCTTCGGCACTGGCCAGTCTCTTACGGTGTCTACTTTATTAGGATCCATGCTAACACCCGCTGCCGAAACCAGATGGCCCAGATACTGTACTTCCTTCTGGAATAGAGAACACTTCTTCGGGCTCAGCTTCAGTTGGGCACCGTGAATTCTAGTTAGAACCTCCTTAAGGTTTTCCAAATGGTCTTTGAAAGTCTTCCCGATTACTATGATATCGTCTAAATAAACAAGGCAAGTTTTCCAGGTCAGGCCTCGGAGTACCAGGTCCATCAATCTTTCAAATGGTGCCGGTGCATTACAGAATCCAAATGGCATGACGTTCAATTGGAATAAGCCACTTGGAGTCGAGAAAGCGGTCTGTTCCTTGTCTTCTTGATGAAGTCCCACTTGCCAATATCCACTCTTCAGATCCAATGTGGGAAACCACTGTGCTCCGGACGTGTCGAGTGTATCGTCAACCCGAGGTAATGGATAGCAGTCTTTCTTTGTAACGTCATTTAACCTCCGGTAGTCTACGCAGAAACGCAATCCACCATCCTTCTTCGCTACCAGCACTACAGGAGAAGACCAAGAACTTGACGAAGGTTCGATTACTCCCTCTGTCAACATGTCCTGTATTAACCGAGACATTTCCTCTTGCTTAGATAATGGAGGCCTTCGAGGAGGTTGCCGTATCGGTGTTGTGTCCCCGGTATTGATGCGATGTTGCACAAGAGAGGTTCTTCCTAGTGACTGTCCCCGAACTGCAAAACTAACTTTGAATTTATGTAAAAACTGTCCAAGTTCTTTTGCCTCACCACTTGAGAGGTCGTTAGAAGATCTGTTCAATAATTCCTGCAGTTCTCTGGTAATTTGGAATTATCCGAAGCACTGGATCTTCGATGCGTCAATCCGGCTACCCAGGCCACAGGAGTCAATTTGCCTAGGAGCATATTGCTTTGTAAAGTCACAGCTTGATCCAAAATATTCGCCACTCTAATAGGTACATTCCCGTTTTCGTCAGGTTTAACTAAATTTCTGGCAATTAGTATGCCCGGTGTGCTGACTACCTGGGGTTCGAATATAGAGCACTGGTTGCCCCTAGTATCTACCTCGGTTCTAACCATGATGATCTTTTCGAAGTTTGGCGGAACAGTTACGGCCACGTGGTTTATGATGTCCATCGATTTTTCTGATGTCGTCAGCATTACCTCTTCTCATCCAATTCTCAAGACATTGTTTTTGAAGTCGACTATAAATCTGTATGCGTTTATAATGTCCACACCAAGAATTGCTTCATCCACAATGTCTGCAACCAGTACTGATGATTAAACTCAAGTCGACCGAGGCGTAGGCGTATCTCCACTTTTCCAAACACTTTTACAGGCTGTCCAGTAGCTGTTCATAAGCTGCAAGAGCATCAGATTGGCTTAAGATCTTTCACCACGTCGGGCCGCACAATGGAAACTGTTGCACCTGTGTCTACTGTAATCGAGGTTGTCCTTTCTTGAACGAATCCGGCAACCACCAAGCTCCCGCTGTTTTTCTGAAGTGTAGAAATTGCGTATTGTCTAGGGGCTTCATTCCTCCAGTTAGTCAGCACACGCCCTGTTGTACCGACTATTGCTCGTTTCCCTGCTGCTAAATTCTAACCCGACAATCTTGTTGTAGATGTCCAGGTTTCCCACATCTGTAACACTTTGGTCTTCCATCCTTTCTTATTTTATTTTGTGGCGCCGACCATCGAGTCTCTGTTCCTTGTTCTTCTTCTTCTTCATCATCTGTGCCGTCACGATCTTTATGTCTTGTCCAACCAGATGCTGATTGGCGGCCTCAAATTGCAAAGCATGTACCAGGGCGTCCACACTGTTCTGGTGTCTTGCCATTCATAACACTTGCTGTAGTTCATTATCTCGGACACCGGCAGTAAATGTCTCAGGGTTCATACGCGTCCTGGAAAACCTGGAATACCTGAAATTTGATAAATGTCCTGGAATACCTGGAAATGTCATGGAATTTTCTGATTTGTCATGGATTTTTGTTTTTTGTCATGGAATTTTCTTCATATTATTGCTAAGAGTTGAAAAGGATGTTTTTTCACTCACGTCCCAGAAAAATTATGTTTTCTTGTATACAAGTTAATTGACAGCAGTTCATGTGCTAAATATGGGAGGATGGTTGGGTGATCAACAGAATCAAAGAAGCTAGTTTGTCAAAATATTTCCATTTGTTTTTACCAAAAAATTCTTGCAATGGCCTCAACAACCTTTTTTCAGCAATGTTTCCTGACAGTGAAATTGCCAAAAGCTTTTCATGTGCACCAACTAAGTGTTCATACTTACTTTGTTTTGGGATTGCACAGTACTTTAAAGACAAATTGTATCAACACATTTCTAAGTGTGAATTTTTCTCGTTGTGCTTTGATGGCAGTATAAACAAGTTTATTCAAAAAGATCAAGTAGATATTATCAGGTCTTGGGATGAAGAAGCGCAGATAGTAACAAGCAGATACTTGGATTCTCAATTTCTGGGACATGCCAAAGCCGCTGATTTAGTCAAAGCTCTTCAAGGGGCCATGGAAAAATTGAATTCAGCAAAGTTGCTTCAAATAGGTATGGACGGGCCAAATGTAAATTTAAAAGCATTGAAGGATCTTATTATGAATAGAGAAACCATGTACCCTGAATACCCCCGGCTCATTGATATTGGTAGCTGTAGCATTCATACTCTTCACAGATCCTTTGAAGTTGGAGCTGAGCATACAGGTTGGGACTTAGCCACCCTCTTGAGAGCATTGTGGCAAATATTGAAAGATTCACCTGCTAGGAGAAGCGATTTCTTAGCTCTCAATGAAACTGGGTTGATGCCACTTAAATTTTGTGCTACAAGGTGGGTTGAGGATGTAGCTGTGAGTGACCGAGCCATAACAATTTGGCCTTCTGTAGTAAAGTTTATTGACTCTTATAAAGACAAACCACGGTCTGAGGTGGTGTCAAAATCTTTTCAGATTGTAAAAGAGGCAACTAAAGATCCTCTAGTAGTTGCCAAGCTTAGCTTCTTTTCTTTTGTAGGCAAACAAATGCAGCCTTACCTGAAAGGTTATCAAACAGATGAGTCTATGTTACGTTTCCAAGCTATTGATGTTTTGAAATTGCTCTACAACCTCATGTCTCTATTTGTTAAGAAGGACGTTCTTGATAAAAGTAATACTGATTTTGCTCTGTGTTCAGTTGATTTTGATAAAAAAGAAAATCTGCAATTCTCTAACAAAGTTGAGACAGGGTTTGCCATCAGAGAAATCTTAAGCAAGCTTTAGAAAGAAAAGAAAGTCAATGAAAAAGAAGTGTCGGTGTTTAAGTTGGAATGCCAAATGTTTTTGAAGGCTGTAGTAAAGAAAGTAATAGACAAGAACCCCTTGAAATATCCAGTCGTCAGATTTGCCAGGTGTCTCGAACCTAAGTCAATGGTAGTAGATAAATCAAAAACCATTGAAACTTTCACAAAATTACTACAAGAACTTCAGAAAAGAAAAATTATGCTCCCAATAAACTATGATAGTGCTCTATCTGAACTGAAGCTGCTTTTTACAGAATGCCCAATAACAGAGTTCAGCAAGTTTGAAAAGTCCAAAGACAGGATAGATTCCTTCTACTATGACGTCATTGGGGCTAAGAAACAATATTCCCATTTGTGGAAGGTTATTAAGATAGTCTTAACCCTCTCCCACGGACAGGCTTTGGTTGAACGAGGGTTTTCTTTAAATAAAGAAATAGTTGTGGAAAACTTCAAAGAAGAAAATTTGGTAGTTCTTCGATTGGTGTGTGATGAATTGAAAAGTGTTGATTTACATGAAGTTCCTATTACCAAAGAACTTCTGTCATATGCCCGATCTGCGAGAATGAGATATCAAAACTATCTAGATGACCAAAAGAAGAAAGAGGAAAAAACCAAGAAAAGAACTTCAAAAACTGAAAAATTAAAGTCTATGAAGAAAAGAAAGTTGGATCTTGAAAATGCCATTGAGACAATGACAAAAGAAGCTGATGCAGTGGCACTGAAAGCTGAAAACAAGAAAGACTTTACATTGCTGGCTAAATCAAATTCTTTTAGGTTAAAGACAACTCAAATGGCAGCTGATGTTGAAAAAATAAGAGATTATTGAGCTATCCAAAGAATGTTAAGTTGTGCAATACTGTAGCAATTTAAGTACCGGTAGCCTGATATCTCCCTCCTTTAATTAAAGACTAAAATAACGTGATGTAGTTAAGTCGTTCTAGAATAATAAGAAGGGTACCTTTAAGATATTAAGATTTTAATTTAGATGTTTTTGAATAATAAACTTTCCCTTGGCCATACCCCATCCAGAAACAAAATTTCAATGACTTGCCCATTTTATCTTTTAAAGATCTTAGTTGTTATGTATGAATATAATAATTCCTGTAATTCTTGAGTCTTTCAGTTATATGTCAGCCAAACCAGTTTCCTATTTCAACATTAAACTCAATGGAATATTCTTATATTCAAAAATTAAAAAGAAAAGTTTGTAAAGTGCATTGAAATTTTGTTTTCAACCGGCCTCTTATGGTTGGGGATATTTTATAAAAAAAATATTTTTATTTTTGACTTAAAATAGCTTGACTGATATAGATGTATCTTAGGTTTGTATATAATTATATACAATGCAAGAAATAAAACTATTTATCATTAAATCTTTGACTTTGGGTATTTTGAATGTCGCGAGTGTGTATTTTGAGTGCCGCGAGTGTCCTTGAAAATCTAGATTTTGTCATGGAAATGTCCTGGAATTGTCATGGAAAAAATATTTGTTAAACCTGTAAGAACCTTGTGTCTGCATCGCAAAACTCGTTCGAAAATCTTCTGGTGCTTCAGGATAGGCCAGTCTAATTAGTCTGTCGATACTTGCTTCAAACTCTTGAAGACTCTTCCCGGAATGCTGTCGCCTTGCTCTCAACTGGGTGCAGTACACATCTTGCAAATGTTTATCACCATACCGTAATTCTAGAGCTTTTATCAATTCGGCGTAGATGTTCTGGCTGTCAGGTGGCACTTTCTGTAGTAATCCTGCCGCGGGTCCTTTTAATGCAAGAACGAGTGAGACTGCCTTGTCTTTCTCTGTCCAATTATTTGCGCATGCAGCAGCTTCAAATTGGCGGAGGTACGTTGCCCAGTGACTGCTTCCATCAAAGGTTGGAGCTTTGACATGGACTGTGCCTACTGCAGGCAAAGTGACTATCTCTCTTAACTTACTTTCTGCGTCTTTTTCTGTCTTTATTTTTGGTACACTCTGTTCACAAAGTTGTTTTGGTTGTATCTTCAGGCACTGCACAACTTCACTTTCAATTTGTTCTCTTATGTTTGCCATTGAGTTTTCTACTGCAGATATTTTATTTGACACGGATTCTTATATGACAGAGGTTTTTGTAAACATTGGTTCTTCTATGACAGATATTTTTGTAGACATTGATTCTTCAACAATCGAGACAGATTTTTCTACTTCAGCTATTTTTTAATGTCATTGATTCTTGTACCTCCGATATTTTAGTAACTTGCTTATTAAGCTCACCTCGTAGGAGACCCAATTCTGTGGTACTGTGTTCTTGCATCTGTTTCTGCTCCTGTATTAATGCTTTGATGTCTTCTGTTTCCTGCTTACATTTTTCATCCTGTCGTTTTTCTGCTGCTTCCTGTGTCTGCCGCAGCAGTGTTTATAAAGCTTTCATCGTCTGACTGCCATCCATGTTTACCGATTAATTACGAATTACACTCGTCTTGTATAAAGTGTCCACTGTTAACCGTTCTATCCCACTTCTGATGCCACTGTTACGACAGTCTACTTGATCGTCGTAGGTACAGTGGAAAACGAAATACAAGACACCAATTAAGTCACTAATCACCATCTTTAATTTTCACAGTTAAACAGTTCGTAATTAACAACACAGTCTCTTACAACAAATCAAATAAAAATTGTTCACACGCAATAAAATTCCCACTAATATTAAAACACAATTGTATTACAGTTATTCCACCCAATTATTAAACACTTCACTAATAACCACTTGAACGCACACAGTAATATATCGCGACTATAACTCGAACCGCACTGTAAATATATCGCAGCTATACTGAACTGAACTTCATCGAGTACTGGTATTTATACCACCCCAAATTACTAGATAATGCGTGTTAGCGCTAGTGTGTGCGACGTAATTAATTGCGGCTTTGACACAGTTACAAGCACGTACTGTAACAATTTATCTCTAACTATATTAAAACACGAATATCAAAATTTGCGTCTTTTCTTCTTACCTTACTCTCCAGGGTTCTATAGACGAAGAGTTACAGAGATGATTATTTGGGTTTGTGCGTAATAAATTACACTAACATAGGTTTCTGCTATTCACAAATGATTCTCTTTTATTCAAAATTAATTACCAATTAATTTTTTACCTTTCTCAAATTAACAAGTACTTTCTTTTATTGAACAGAAAAAATCTTCATTCACTTATCTCCACACAAATTTTCAAAAACAAAATAAAAAACAAGAAAACATAGATATTTAATCCCTATATACAAACTACGATAAAATGGCTTGAAAATAGCGTTATTATAGACAACCAGCACTTTGCATTCACTCTCTCTCTCTCTCTCTCTCTCTCTCTCTCTCTCTCTCTCTCTCTCTCTCTCTCTCTCTCTCTCTCTCTCTTTTTTTAACTCCCTTACTGAGCTCTCATTAATAAAATATTTTAATTTTGAAATATTCAATTGTAAATTGGATTTAAACTTTAATTTTTTATCAATGAATTGTGTTCGGTACAGTTACCCATCCATCCAGTGTTCCTGTTGTTGTTTCACCACCTCGTGTTCCCCACTTTCTTCATTTAATACACTCCGAAACTAGTTTTTTACAGTTGAATTTTACGTCAGCTGTTGCTTATTTTTTACCACATAGTTTACGTTTATTTTAATGTACATGCACCATTACTTTCAGTCGGCCGTCTTTACGTTTCCTCGCGAGCACTTGGTTATGTATGACTGACCAGTCAGGAAGTTGAGTGTCCACTGCCAGTTATTTCATCAGTTATTTACTGCGGGTTGCATGCGCACAAGGTGTCGGGCGTTGGCCGCGAGACATTCAGAGTTTTTAACGCCTTCTCTGATTGGCTGGTTTAAAATGTTCTAGACGCTGGGCCAACAAATTCTGCAACTTTTGCCGCCTGATGAAATTGGCGTGTTACAATTCCGCAGTTTCCATAATTCACGTACGTCTTGAGTTGTAGGTGATTAAGTAACTCGTCTCGTCGTACTGGCACCAGACAGAGTGTTTCACAATAAAATTGTATGCATTTTTGTTAAAAAAAAGAGGTTCCCCAAAGGTTGTACACTGCGTGAATTAAGACTTATTACAATTGTTGAAAATATTTACTCCCCTGATCTGTCCCGTTACAGTACGCCACACATGTTACATTCCGGATCCCTCTGGAACATTCAATAAACACGTAGATTGTTCTGTGATGTCGTAACAATATTGTCATTTCATGATATCTATCATTATTGGGAAGAGAAAATATCTTTCGTTTTGGGATGTATTTGGTGAATATGTTGGTTGTGGTATCATTACAATTTTTTGCCTAGAATTCTTGAACAAGCAACATGGTGTATCCTGGGACATTTTTGGGATGCAGTTTCTATGATCATCCTTCCGCAAATGTTGTTTTCTATGAATAGCTGTATACAAATGGCATAAAATGCCAAAGATTTACCACTGCACAGTCGTGAAAATGTATGAAACACAAAACTACAATCTTCAACTGTTTCATGACAGTTTCAGAAGCTTTTGAGCTATTTCTTGTAATTGTATAAAAGAAGAGCACTCTGAAACAACCCCAAAAAACATGCAAGTCCCAAGTTCGCCACCACATTTTGACTGGTGGAATGTGGAAACCACAATACTGTCCCCCAAAATACAACAACTGGAACACTACTCACTCAAGCCGAGACAAAATCCAGATCCGTTCAGACGAGTTTGTGAGCACATGTTAGGTCGGGGTGAAGTGACAAACACACTTAAAGCATATACGTGGTATCAGGAAAATGTATTATCATAAGTATTTACTAAACATTGTTTTACTTTAATTTGTGAATTTGACCTGACATTGAATTTTGATTTGGTTTTGTCAACTTAACTATTTATAGAAAATTTTAACTGTAAGCAGAACAACTTACACTCTGAATATTCTTACTTTTGAATCACATCTAAAAAACAGTTTCTGCCCTTATTTTTTCTTAACAATTTGGACAAAATTAATATGAACACACAATCATAAAACCAAATATTACAAACACTCTACATATTTTTCTGAGTACATTAACCAAATAAGCAAAAACTTCAAGTTAGATCAGTATATACTTGCTTAGTATCTCATATAGACTGCAAATAAAAAAACCAGCTCTTTGTATAATGATATAAAATCCCCCTCCCCCCACACACACACACTCCTATATATTATACTTTTAACTGCTTGTGTAACGGGGCAAAAGGGGTAAAACAAATTTTAATCATTTTAAACAGTGAACCAGTCTTGGTACTGTTCAGTAACAGTCAGTACAAGGTACACATTGGGAATTGTGACTTTAGCGTCGAGACTGTCGCGTTGTGGTACAGGAATGCAGACTTTCAACGAGGGTGCGTATTCACCCGTGAGAGCGCGCTCAGGCGGCCAACGTTCTCAGGGTTTGGTCACGTATGAATACATTCTTTCTCACCCGGTGTGCGCACTGAACAAAGACAGTCGGCGAATAACATCTGAAGGTAACGGACACGAGCAGTGGTGTGCGTCGTCAGCTGGGCACATTTTCCATCTCACCCGCATGTAAAAATGTGAATAAAAACCAGTGTTTGTTGTTACGTAGCGGCGGCTGTTGCGAGGTTCTGTGTGAAAGGCTCCCGAGCCGAAAACCTATTAAAATTTTACAAAATATGGTCTAGAGTGTGATATAAAGTAATATAAACAAAAGTAAAAGCAGTTATCATGCAATGACGCAGAAAATTTAAACCGCAGAACTTTTCGGACATAAACAGTGAAATTTTAAAAAAGGTGAGAAAGTGACTAAAATTTAAAATGAGAACTTTTCGGACATAAAACAGTGAACCACCAGAGACAACATAATTACAACATTGAACGTCTAGATCAGCAGAGAAGGACGTAACCACACATAAATTCATCTTAAATAATTATAAACCATTTTAATTAAAAGAGCTCGTAATAAAATAATTGGGGTATTAACCTGAAAGAATGTGTGTGTGCACAAATACTGGGTTGTTTTTCTTAATTATTTAATAAATGATTTTATTTTAACTATAAGAAGTAGAAGATGTAAAAGGTTTTAGATATCAATGTGGTTATGATTTTGTCACATGGGATCGACCTCCCAGTATTAATTTGTTCATAAAAAAATGTAAAATAAAGGAAAATAAATCAATTTGACTTAGTTAACTATCAATGAGCGTAGTTCTTACTATACAAAACCCTGAATCACGTTTATAGGCCACATGGTTCGTGTGAAGGACTCTGACCTGTAATTGTCTTGTAAAGGTAAGTTTATTATTGTGTTTATTAATAATTAAAAATGTGATAAAAAGGATAATACTACAATTGGCGCCCGAACAGGGACAGCTTTTACAAATTAAATTTTGTACAAGCCACACTTACTCGTGGGTATAAGGCGTGATTTGGAGGTTAAGTGGTATGCGTACTAATTACGTATAAATGATGTTAAGTTATAGTTAAGTGATACTTATATTATACTATACTGAATACAGTTAAGATTGATTTTTGTGTAGAGGAAAATCTCATAAATTAGCTAAAAATGGATAATAATGAAAGTAAAGTCAGTATGATTGATGTATCTGTCACGGGGGAGGTAGAAATTAATTCAGACCCGAATGTGGTCAAAGAAAATGTTTTATGCGAAGTAGATGATGTAAACGATTCAGGAATGGAGACAACTCCAAGCCTGATAGATGAAAGTAGTTTGACCCAATCTGTAATAATAAATAATGCAGAAGCAAAATCTACTCCAGTAGCAACTAAAATAAAGAAAAAGAGTGTACAATAGCTGATATGATGAACTTTATGAAAACCATGTAAGAGAATATAAATAATAGATTTGATGTTAATGATATTACATTTGAGGTTCAGAATGTAAAACTTAACGATATTAATAAACGTGTCGATGGTAATGATGAAAAATTTAATGAATTGAGGGGTCAGATTAACAAAAGTTTTGATATGAATGACAGTAAATTGAATGAACAGAATAATAAGTTTGATGCTAAGTTTAATGAAATAAATACCAGAGTCAATGGTATAAAGAGTGAGATCGTAAACGAAATAAATGAGCGTTTCTATACATTTAAGGAACAAGTGATAGAGTCAGTAGAGGAACAGATTAAAAGTAAAGTAAATCAGATAGTTAATACAAAGGTAAGTGATAGAGGTAAAAATGAATTAATAAGCAATAGTGATAAGATAGTGGAAAACTGTAACCCCTCTTTCTATTTTTTATGCTTTATAAAAAAACCCAATTTTTGTTTTTTTTTTTTTTTTTGAAACGGGCCACTAGTTAATTAAAACTAGGCGGAAGGCCTAGAGAAGCAAAAAAATGCGCTGGGTCCAGTGAGACGGGACTTGCAATTAAAACTCGGTTGTTAAACAGCAATAACAATCTTTATTACAGTATTTCCAATATTTCCAGTTTTTTTTTTTAATTTTGTTTTTAGCCAAATTCTTTAACCCCAATATAAATTTAATATAATTTAAAAATTTCATTAAAAACTTCTAATCCACTCCTTGACATTATAACATTCTTAAAATATACATATGTAACATCATAAATTCATAATTCAATAATTCATCATCAATCAATGTACATACATGAATACACATAGAAAACATATATATATATACCACACACACATGTTCACCTGGCCGACAGCCTATATATATATTTTCACCATACCGCAGGGGAGTGTGGAAAACCCCAGTATCTGTCACCAAGACCCCATCCCAAACTACCGTAATCCAGGTGTCTACGACCCGGGAAAACCGGGAATTTTCAGGGAATTAAGAATTTGTGGAAAAATCAGGGAATTTCTTCGTTAATCAGGGATTTTCCTCTTGGGCTACTCTCCGTAAACGTAGTAGCGATACAGTAAACCCTCGATTTAACGGACTAATTGGGGCTGAGGGGTGTCCGTTAAATCGAAAGTCCGTTAAATCCCAAATTTTGTTTTTTGAGGATATATTTAAGTCAAATAGGCCTATAACACTTGAAATTTTAATACTATTAATATCATGCAAATACCGTATTGTTCCGAATACAAGCCGCACTTTTCTCCTAAAAACATGGTCGCTAAATTGGCCTGCGGCTTGCATTCGGGCACTAACGAAATTCGAAGTTATACCTGACTTCTGGCGGGACGAACGCTTTTGGTATCTATGAGTTGTTTACTGCGTAAGCAACAGCAATTTGCCTGGCTGTTGTTAACGCTGGCATTATGATTTATGACTGCAACCGTACGTTTTAACAGCAAACTGAACAATGAATAGGAAGAAAAGTGTACATACCTGCGCATGCGTGCGTGCTCGGACCCTTCCGTAGGCGGCAAGACAAAGGATGAGTAGAGGGGGTGTGAGTAACATGTTTCTAAATAACGGGTAAACTGCCAGTGTGGTTTTCTATTGTAACAGCGACAACATCGCTTATCTGTATTTTAATACGTACTATTAATATCATGCAAATACAATGTTATGTACACACCTTTATTTATTCTGGATAAAAGCATCAAGAGTCAGTTGTTTTCCACTAGAATGTTGCTTCTTTATTATTAAAGATCTAAACTGTCTAAAATTGTCATAATAAGCACACACTTCCGGATCTAAAGACTCCCCAATGTACGCGATAATTTCGTCCATGCTGTTTCTTATCGCTGATAATTTAGGGCCTCCTGTAACAGATGTTTCTTCATCGTCATCATCTCCATCTTCTTGATCGTCGTGTAGAACAGATTCCGCGATCTCTTCCTGACTCAGGATTTGGTAGCCTGGATCACCCTCGTCCAAGTTTAGCCACTGTTCTATGTCATTCTCGTTTACGTCTTCACCAGCCTTCTTTACGGTTTCACAGAAATCGGATGTTTCAAATCCTCTGAAATCGTACTCCGGTTCAGTCCCATTCAGTAACTGTGTCCACCCATTAGCCAATGTTGTTTCCTTCATCTCCTTCCATGCGGCAGCAAAATTAAAGATGGCGGACTTGATGTTGTATGCACGCAGATTTTGCAGCGTTCTAGCTCCTCTCGTGTCGTTTTCATGGTCTTGTTCGTCCTCCAAGACAACCATCACCTCTTCAAGAAACTTCTTCTTGTACAGCCTTTTGCAGGCAACAATGACTCCTTGGTCCATTGGCTGTAAAATTGAAGTGGTGTTCGGAGGGAGGAAGACGCATTTTATTTTTCCGTCGTTGCTAACTAACTTCTCGGAGTTGCGATGGGCGGTGCATTGTCCAGTAGTAAGACGGCTTTCACTGCATGCGATGGAATTTTCATAGTCTCTTCTTGAAAACGTCGCACTTCTGGCACAGAATTATTAAAAAACCAGTCTGAAAAAATACTGAAGGTAAACCAAGCATTTTTTGAACTTTCATAAATGACTGGCAACTGGTTCATTATGTTCTTTATCGCACGAGGTTTCTTTGCATTTCCGACTATGACTGGAGTAAGTCGATGCAAACCATCAGCATTCGCACACAGTAGGGCAGAAAGCCACTCCTTGTTGAGTTTACGGTCTGGTGTGCTAGTTTCATGTTTGTGTGCCAGAGTATTTTCAGGCATAGCACGAAAATAGAGACCAGTCTCATCAGCATTGTAGACCTGAGACAAAATGAGACCCTCAGATTCGATCGTTTCCTTTATATGTTGACGAAAAGCCTCAACTTGTTCAGTGTCTGCACTCAGCGCTTCACCACATGTTGATCTATTTGTGATGCCATGCCGTTTACGAAAACGCCAAAGCCACCCATCACTCGCCTGAAATTGGATACCAATATGTTTCGCCAGTTTATCAGCAGCAGCCCGCAACTCGACACTACGAACAACGACGCCACTAGAACGTTGTTGAATACACCATTTGTACACAGCATCCTCTAATTGTTTGTGTTTGGCTAATTTAATGTGTTTTCTTTCTCCCTCATTCTTCGAACTATCAACACTGTACTTTAGCAAAAACTGAATAAGTTTATCTTTATCCTTTCGAATGTCTGAAACGGTTTGTTTCTTTACACCGTACACTTCACAAACATGTGCAACAGACGCGCCACCTTCAAGTTTACTTATTAGTTCAAGCTTTTGCTTTATACTCAAGTTCACACGTTTTTTCGTAACGCCAGACATACTTATGCTGTAATTCACTAATAAAGTAATGGACCTTGCTGTAACAACGCAAGTATAAACTCGTTAAGACTCTATTTAACACGTGCAAGGTTCGTACTATAGAAACACATGTAGCGTACACGCTGTGTTCTCTGAATAAACTGATGCGACGCTGTACGAATGTGAACTGCGGGCGTGCATACGAATTATCACGAAAATAGCCGAATATTCAAGAGTGAAAATGCGTTGCTATGGTTATGAACTACCACCGAATTTAAATCACAACCATGGACTTCAAAAACTTAATCGTGATTTTTTCGTGTCAAAAATTTTTTTTAAGATGATAATGTTTTTAGGCTGGGGGTCATTCCACAAAATGCGTGATGCAAAATGTGTAACGTCATCGAAAAATGTAACGCTCCAGGTGATGTTAGTAATAAATAAATTTGGTCACAGTGAAATAAGATGCATATCAGTGTATATTGTTCAGTGTTAGTCGTCGTGATGTCTTCCACTGAACGTGTGTGACGCCTGCGTCAACGACAACGCAAAGACGGGGATCGTGAAGAATTAAATGAATTCTTATCTAATTCTTATCTCCGTTCTCATCAAATACAATTGGAGATGAGAAAATTTGCGTGTTTCAAAACAAGAAACGAAAGAATGCTGCGATAGCCAAGCAACATCGCCAGAACAGGAGAGTCTGCAGTTTATGCACATTATACGTTTCAAAAGCCTAAAAACATTTTCGTTTTTTTTTTTCCTGTTAAATTCTGTCCGTTAAGTCCGAAGTCCGTTAAATCGAGGGTTTACTGTACTTTCAAATTTTGCGGGACGTAATCGATCGCTACTCGATTCCCGTAGTCAGCCAATGAACACTCGTTCCCAGCGCGGGACTGAAGTATGCTATTTGATTGGTTCCCAGCGCTGATTGGTATTTGACCCAACCTTGGGCGGGTTGTCTGTTCAGTATTGTCAACTTAGCGGGTTTCCCGCTCAATCTTGCAGATTTAAGTTTTTGTTTAGCGGGGACGTTTTGGAAATTTAACAATGAAAGTGTAGGGATTTAATGGATTTTCGACCTTCCACAGCGGGAAGAATATTGTTATTTATATTGTGAATATAGAGTTTTATCGGAATTTCAGCTATTTTCGCAACGTTGAAAAGTTTTGAGTGTTGGCTACACTTTCGTGATTTCGCGCCGTAATAGTGTTTACATCTCTTCATTTGTTGTTTACCGGTGCTTACTGTATGTGTTGCGTTCGCGCTTGAGTGTGTTATTGTGATTTGAAATTCTTGAAATCTGTTGCGTTGTGCGCGAAATCTAAAGCAGAAGCTTTGCAATGAATTGCGTGCTCTTAATTCTTTAGTGGTACGGATTAAAATGCTTTTAGTGTGATGTGCGTTCGTTGTTAAAAACATGTGGGCATCCAAATTCGTGACTGTGCAAAGTCGTTTGAAAATTCCGTTTTATTATGGCGTGCAAAACTCGTTTTCAGTCAGGTCAGAGTGGTTGAATGACCCAGAGTTTAAATCATGGCTAGAAGCAGTGAAAGACAGCCCTTTTCGGGCGAGTTGTAGGTTATGTCGGTATTCATTTTCATTAAGCAATATGGGCAGGCGTGCAGTTAGTAGCCATGCTGAGGGCTCCAAACATAAAATTGCTGCAAAAAATTCTGGCGCTATTACTAATTATTTTAGTTCACCTGTGGATGCTAAGCCGCAGTTTAATAACCCTGACCCTAGCACTTCTCAGCCTGTTGCAACCGACGATGGAAATGATTCTTCATTGCTTCGAAGAAATTCAAGAGTGAATGATTTTTTGATTAAAGAAGACTCCACTAGGGCTGAAATTTTGTGGTGTATTCAGGTAGTGATGAATCACCGAACCATGAGGTCTGCTGCCAGGGATGTTGGTGTTTTTAAACGGATGTTTTCCGATAGTGAAATTGCAACCAAGATTCAGCTCCAAAAAGACAAAATGGGGTATGTAATTGTTCATGGAATTGCTCCATACTTCAAAACCAGATTATTTCACGAGATTGAGCTAGCGGATGTTATAACAGTTGGTTTTGACGAATCGCTGAATAAAGTTTCTCAGATGCAACAGATGGACATTGATATCCGCTATTTGGACAATTCAAAGGATGAAGTAGTAGTACGCTACTGGTCCTCTGCTTTTCTTGGTCACACAACAGCAAGTGATTTACTTGCAGCATTCAACAAGGAGATTCCGCCCCATTTTATGAAGAAGGTAATTAATATATCAATGGATGGCCCTAATGTAAATTTTAAGTTTTTAAGAGGTTTCAAGGCGTCCATCAAGGAAATTGAAGGCCCTGTTTTGCTTCAGGTGGGAAGTTGCGGCTTGCATACAATGCATTGTGCCTATAAAGCTGGATTTCAAGAAACGGGATGGATGTTGGTGAAATTTCTGAGGGCTTTGTTCAATCTTTTTAAAAATGTTCCAGCTAGACGCGCAGACTACAGACGCCTAACAAATAGTAGCATCTTTCCACTGAAATTTTCAGCGGTCCGGTGGCTAGAGTGCGCAAATGTAGCTGAACGAGCAATAGAAATTCTCCCGAATGTGAAAGTGTATGTGAGAGGAATTGAGCAAGGGAATTCTGCACCCTCTTGTATGAGCTTTGGTGAAGTGAAGAAAGCATTACAGGATTCTTTGCTTGCACCAAAACTTGCGTTCTTCAGAACAGTGGCATCGGATCTGGAACCTTTTATGACAGAATTCCAATGCAATCGCCCTATGATACCATTTCTGTATTCTGCATTGTGTGGGGCTCTGAGGATTATCATGGACAGATTTGTCAAGAAGGAAGTATTGGAGGAAGCCAGCAATCCTTCTTGCATCAATGTAACTCAAAATGAAAATCTGTTACCAGTGAAACACGTGAAGGTGGGATATGCCACGATGGCAGAGCTGAAGAAGGTAAAGAAACTGAAGGAATTGGATGTGATGACATTCAAAAGAGATTGTAGAGAGTGTCTCGTAAAAATCTGTCAGAAACTGGTGACTCGCTCGCCTCTTTCGTATAAATTTACAAAAGCTGTCTCTTGCTTTGACCCGCAATTAGTTAGTTCATCAAAATCATTGGCAGAGAGCAGATTACAAACCTTGCTCTCCATTTTAGTGGAAAATAAATGGATCGATGGTCCTACTGCTGATCAAGCTGCGAGAGAATTCTCAAACTTTGTGTCCCAGCCCAGTGCCTCTGATAGACTAAAATCATTCGATAGATTGTCAGATCGTGCAGACCACTTTTGGAGATTTTTTTTTGGAAGGTCCAGTCCAGAATTGAGGATTCTAAAAGTCATGAAAATGGTTCTTGTCATTTCCCATGGTAATTCCAGTTTAGAACGAGGTTTCTCTGTTAATAAGGAAGATCTTATTGATAACATGGCCAACGAGACCCTGGTAGCAAGGCGATTGGTGTATGACTCTGTGAACACAATAGTGGGCCCCAATGTACAGGACCTCGTGATCGATAAGAGTTTGATACATTCCACGAAAAATGCAAGAAGTCGCTATATGGAAGAAATTTCTAGAAAGAAAGCCGAAGATGAGGAAAGGCAGCTAAAGCTCAAAAAGAAAAGGCAGGTTGAACTGCAGATCATGGAGTTGGAAGCCAAGAGAGCAAAACTTAGGGAAGAAAAGGATAAGGAGCTGGAACTGCTTGAAGAAAACATCAAGAAGTTGGCTGAAGAATCAAACAAGTAAATGGAAGCAGACTTCTGTTGCAATTTTACATAAGTGTAAAAAGTGCTTGGTGTTTAATTAAAACAAACATTGTGTTATTGTTATTTCTATTTTGTGAGGCACAGTGCTGTGTGGTGCGTGCAATTTAAAGAAATTTTAAAACTTTATAAACACTGTTCTTGAATTATTAAGGCATGGGGAAGGTGATAATAAGAATTTATTTCAGCCAAATGGCCATAAGCTTACGTACACAAATATGTTTGATTTGATCTAACATTCTCTATACTCAATCAGTGATTTACTTCTTTCACGGCACATGCTAAAATAAAAACGATCGCATAAAGTCCGGTACAAAACATATACACACTGGTACTTCGTTCATGGAATCCTATTGTACGCTTGCCTTGTGATGGAAGCCGTGTACAGCCAATCTGGTGAGAGCGCTGAGCTTACAATTATTTGGTCCTGTCCAGTTGCAATCTAGCGTAGCATCTGTGGAATAGAAGTCTGAGTAAATCATCTCTTGCTTCTCTGGATTTGAGTAGTTCCTGCTCTGGATGGGTAGATGGGGAAGATGTAAGTATCATTTTATTTTTTTAAAAGCTTTTAATGTTGTCAATCGATCTTCATCTATTATTGTTCATCTTCAAGGCAAATAACCGGTATTAATATACAGAGCAGAGTAGGTTATTTAGGTACCGTATTTATGGATATTCATGCCTTCTCATAAAATCGCTTACATATACTCCCGGCCACAGGCCACTTGTTCATGTTACTTTTGTCATTCTGAAAAATATGATTGTGAGAAATTGCCATGACATTAGTGAAAGGCCCCTCTCATATGAATACATATTTTAAAATAAATGCAGCTTTGAGTGTTGATTCCTCTTGTAGCATATATGATGAGTGAAATGGAACACATTGGCACAGTTTGACCTTTGGTGGGAAAAAATTTAAAATGATTTTAAGCGAAGCCCTGAATATCCATAAATACGGTACCTAAATAACCTACTCTGCTCTGTTTTCAAATCTTCCATTCGTCTTGTCTTGGAACACTTTACTGCACAATGTAGCGGTCAATAGCTGTAACAAAAGCTGAAAATGTTGAGCTTTTTTTCTTTAATCCATCTTTTATGGGGTGCACTTAGTTTGGTGACATTCTCCATGGTTAGAAATAGTAGGGATTTGGGGGGGAATTTGTCCTTAGCGTACTGATGCAGAATTTGCCTGGTGTTCAAAACAGAAAACCATCTTCGGGTTGGCCGAGGCAGGATTCGAACCTGCTACAACCTGCACGCTACAAGTCACACCTTAGCGCACTGAGCTAAATGTGTTCGGTGCGGTTGACCTTTAGTTGCTCACGACTACAATGTGGCTGATCGTGTGGTCATCAGTAGTCCACTCAAGTTCTTTGTTTTGTAAATGCGTTGTATTTTGGTCACTTATGTTACTCAGGGAATTTTCTTACTTATCCTGGAAAAATCAGGGAATTCTTTTATGATGAGTTGGTAGACACCCTGGTAATCGGATAAAGTGCCCAACAAGCCTTAAAAACTTCTCATTTAAGAAAACAAATCCATTAACTCATCAGAGTATAACTGAGTTACAACAAACGAAATAATTACAAGTATTAGAAATGGCCGAAGTCAAATTGGCAATACAGCCCGAACAACTCTTTAGTTACAATGCATAATAAAATTTTTTGTTTTGTTCCCCCAAATAGTAAGGTGCCATCGCAAGGTCAACATGACTGCACGGTCTTATAAAATGGATATTTCTCAGCTTCTTTCATGCTCTTACAAAAATACAAATTTGAGCGAAAAACCCAGTGGGACGTAACCACCAGAAAATAACATAGAACTGCTACTGATTTTACAACTTTACATTTATAATTGAAGAAGTGAGAACAGGTAGTGTGCTTCTATAAAAAAAACTCAACAATTAATCATGCACTGGCTATGGCAGTAAAAAAAATAATGAAAATTTACTTATTACAGAATTATTAAACAGCTAAAATAAATTTTATAAAATGTATAATAAAAATTTTATAAAGTAAAACCTAATAAAACATATTTGAGGCGTTCATAGAGAATTGGGTTGACCTCAGGCACGGCCATGCGCCCGGACCAGATCCAACAAAATTTAACATGTCAGAGACCTGTGGATGATGGCACCAACAGGTGACGGCCACAGGTTAAAGCACCCCCAAACCTTTAAATTATGTAAAAAAACAAATACAGTCGACTCTCGATAATTTGACACTCAAAGGACCAGAGAAAAATTTCAAATTACCAAGAGTTCAAAATAACAGGAGTTTAAATAACCAAGAGGGAGGGAGGAAAAATAAAGTAAACAAGAGTTTGATCAAAATTCGTGATTTATTATTTTAAACATTTGTACAATTATTCACAAATGTTCATTTTGAAAAGAAGTCCGTAATTTTCTGTTGAGTGAGCGACTTCAGTCTATCATTGTCCAATGAATTTTCGATAGTGGTGAGAGCTGCGAAGAAATCGTCACTTGTGTCGGTTCTGAGGGCGTAGAAGCGTAGGGTAGTAAGAGATCTCCTTGCCTCGCTCAATGTGACTGGAATTGGCGGTTGTTCTTCTTCGTTTTCTTCCTCGTCCTCATCCAGAGGGGCCAAATTCAACAGTTCGGCATCGGTTAGGGCACCGTGGACACTGATGTCATCGTCAACATGAGCATAATCCTCAAATGTTAATTCTCCATAGTTAGGTAGAAATCCCCACCCTGAGTCAGAATTTGTAATTTTTGGCGGCTCCGATGACTGTTCTACGTTTTCGGTTTGCTTAAACCCGCACTTTCTGAAGCAGTTATAAATAGTGGTAGGGTTGACATTTCTCCAGGCCTTATCAATCATGATTATAGCGGTCAAAACTGTTATGTTTACCTTCTCACCTTTTTCAATACTATCCAGCACAAGAGAAACAATTTCTCTACGGTAGAGAGTTTTAACATTTTGAATTATGCCTTGGTCTAACGGTTGCAATCTTGATGTCGTGTTGGCTGGAAAAAAAATCAATTTTACGTGGTCTAATGGTGGTGGGTTATTATGCACGGTCCAGTTGTCCAAAAACAGTAAGATTTTGCGTTTTTCCTTTATCATGTCACTGTTCACTGAGGTCAGCCATTCATTAAACAATTTTTTGTTTGACCTATAAGCTGTGGGCAGCGATTTTATTCCTTTAAAACAGCGTGGTTTCGCAGATTTCCCGATAATAAGTGGTTTAAATTGTTGAGAACCGTCCATGTTACACGCTAAAAGAACAGTTAATCTATCCTTGCTGAGTTTCCCTCCATGACACTTTTCGTCTTTGAACGTCAGAGTGCGATCAGGAAGACATTTATAAAAAAGCCCGGTTTCGTCTGTGTTGAATATGTTCCTTGGGTCATAGCCATTCAAAAGTTGGTTTAGTTCGTCAATCCATTGAGAACAAATGGAAATATCCATGCTGGCGCTCTCTCCGCAGATTTTTTTAAATGTGATGCCGTGTCGATTTTTGAAATTTGAGAGCCACCCCTCACTTGCTGCAAATCCTTTAATTCCAAGAGACTGCGCAAAAGACTTGGCTTTTTCCTTCAACATGAAACCGCCGACGGGAACGTTTTGTCCTCTACACTGACGAATCCACTTAAGCAAGCACCCTTCAAGATGGGGAAATTCACCCTGGTGTGACCTTTTTCTACTCGCAATTAAGGCACTTCTGGTGATGCGATCTTTGTTTTTCAAAATCATCGACAATGTCGATGGTAAAATGCCAAACTGTTTAGCGACATCTTTTTTTAATTGTCCATCCTCCACAGCTTGAATCACATGCTTTTTATCACTTATGGAAAGACACTTGTTCTTTCTTGAATTCATTTTAATAACACAAATCAAACATTAACATGACTCACTTTAACGTTTGAAGGAAGACTGGAATGTGAACTGCAAACTCACTCATATCTCATTTATGTAAACAATCGACAGGTCTGTACATGTATGTAAACAAACGACAGGACTGTGCATGATAAACGCTTCAAATTATAGAGAGTAGGGAAGCCCGGACTTCAAATTATTGCATGTTGGCGGGCAAGATACTATTCCTTCAACTTCAAATTACCGAGGGGACCAATTAGTATTGATTTTATTCAATTTATCGAGTATTTTTCAAGGGACCGGGAAAAAATTTCAAATTATCGAGAGATTCAAATTAACGAGTGTCAAATTATCGAGAGTCGACTGTACCCATATATATATATATAATCAAGAATATCTCCAACAAAGTACCCCAGCACCTATGCATGAATAATTAACACCTATACGAATCAGTAACCTTCAGTTCGGCACACTTTTACAGTAAAAAAAAGAACATAAAAATCGGCTGACGCATGACCCCGTCTGGGTTTACACTCATTCTGGGGGCGTAAGCATTCGTAAATTAAAAACTGATAAAGTTTGTCACTAGAATGTCCCACAGGACTTGTGCACCATCTAACGGGAGCCATTCCGGGAATAAAGTCACATGTTATAAATTGTAGCGGCCAAGATATTTTATATATAAAGGCATAAATGTCACCTGGTTATAGTCCAGCACTGAGCATAAGGGTTCTGTGGCATGTTGTCCATCTCTTCCTCCCGGCAGCCAAAACGGAAAGTTGCTAGGTTAACGGCATGGGTAGCAGTTGTTCAGCCACCTCCTGGAGCGAATCAGGTCGTCGTCTTAATCAGGAACCCTGGACATTTATATATGGGTAATTACTCAAGTGTTCAATAATTCACAATACCCCTTTCACTCCAGCATAACTCACACACCACATCGTGCCCCGTTTAAAAATTTTGAAATATAAGTATACTTTGAACAACATGACACCTTCCCAAGAGCTTAATACATGATAATCTACCTCTGACTGCAATTTAGTATTAAATAAATAGTTAATCCCAAACTGTTCGTCAACTAATTAGCCATTGTACTGCAATTTCACCATGAGTTAACAACCCTGAACAGGTTCATAAAGCACGTTCGTTTCAACAAATATTACAAAATAGTTTTCTTACGCCCCTTTTGATATACTTAGAATAATATACATACATATAAAAATATAAAATACTGTATTTCAGCCAGTGTTAACATTCAGAGACGTGCATACTCAGTAATTAACCTGTGCCCGCCACGTGGTAACTTAACGCATATATCTACCCGCATCGGCGTTAATTTTAAGTTGAATACAATTCTTTTTATCATACAATAAGTAAAATACCTTAAACACACTTACCGGAGAGTCACGTAGCGATTATCTATGCATAGTAATAGATGATTTACAAAGATCCAAAATCTCAAGGCAGCCGGGAGGAGCACGGACAGTCACCGTCAAGCGCTGGACGTGAACTGATCTGAGCAACGACCGAAAAAACGTTACGCCGCGCTGACCCCAGAGAGAGTGCGGATCAGCGTAGCGAATGTATTGCCAACATTATACATACCGTCACTCTAATTAAATAACGAAATCAGTGCTTAAGCCGTTTGTAACTTTTCATTTAATTAACCGAGCCAGGTTCTTGCCCAAACACGGCACACCCCCACTCCAAAAGGGCAACATGGTTGCCCATCTAGAAGTCAGGGGTACCCTGCAGTGTACCCCCCTTATAGTCTATAAAACTCGAGTTGCTATCGGCATCCTCCCCAGTCATGGCTCTCGGGAGAACAGAGGCTCAGAACACTGCGGCCATCCCCATGCGACCCTCTCCGCCATGCCGACCCCACGGGACTGCCCCAACACATCACCCTCTGCGGTGACCATCACCTACTTCTACCGGTCCCACTCACATACCCGTCCGAAAACCAAACAAGGTATCACCCACCTTGGTATGTGAGTGACCGTACTACCTCTCGTCCACCTCTTGGACCGACCAGCCATATGCACCAACAAGGCCTCCCAATCCTTTCCATATGGCTGGCCCACATCCCTACACTAGGGCGGACGGCCCCGCTGAGCCCGACAGAGAGGACCGCATCAAGGGCACGCGAACATCCAACCCTACTCTTTCTTAACAAAAACACCATGGAATACAGCTGGGAATGCGGCATGGCTCGGACCCTACCATTATCAACCTCAAAATCAACAACTATTAACAACCAACAACAGCACACTATCACTCCATCTAACCTCTCCAGACAGGGAAAAATGACGATCTCCAAGACACCGATCCAAGTGCACTTTCGGCAAGCCTTTAACTCCTTATCGATTTTTTTTTTAACGGGAGGGGTAGGAAAATCGGGAAGATGAAACGGGGCAAGGATCATTGAAGGTCAAGAGCGAGGACTAAGGGTAAGGACATGGTTCCCTCCATAAAGGAGAATGACTGGAGAAAACCAAGGCTCGCGTGGGCAGGGGCGCAACCCTGAAGTAGACGAACACCACTGGACTGTGGGGAACATCTACCCGCTACCCATTAACCGCTTCTTCTCACCTTTCTATGACAGACTTTAGGTACTTGTTCCTTTCGGACACCACTCTGAGAAATTATCTCTTGTTGAGCTGTACTGAATTGTTTCTTCAGAATCAGAACCAATGCAACTTACTTCACTACTTTCACCCCGATTTGGATTATGCTCATCATCTAACTCCTCTACTTCTCTTTCTTCCACCCTTCCTTTTCTTCCTTTATTCCTTCTCTTCTACTATTTCCCCTTTTGCATCCCCATAATCCAAATCAACCTCATGCCACTGCACCTCCTCACCATCTTCCAGTTGCTCATCTGATCCATCTTCAACCGCATCTTCAACCGCATCTTCACCCAGCTCCTCACCAATTTTGTCATCACCCTCGTCACCAGCTCCTTCACGAACTTCTTGTCCAACCTCTTCTCTGATCTCATTTTCATCAACACATTCATCATCGCCATCACGTCCACTACCACCTTCATAACACTCCACATCCTCGTCCTCCTCTAGTTGCTCATCTGGTCCACCTGAAACTTCTTTCCGTTCTTCGGAATCCTCAACACTACTTACAGAAGGCGTCTGCACATCTTCACACACTACATCATTCTCACTCGCACACTCCACAACGCTGCCACCAAATTTCTCCTCAACTTCTACCTCATCTCCTTCAAACACCTCACTTGCAGCATGGACATCCCCTTGTTCATCTGCAACCTCAGAAACACTTGCAGCCTGGACATCCCCGTGTCCATCCGCAAACTCAGCCTCTTCAGTCTCCCTAACTCCTACAACTATACTTCCCTGTGCAGCATCTGCAGACCACTCTTCTGCCTCTTCCTTCAATTCCACTCCTTCACCACTTTCTGCAGCTACAACGTTCACAACATTTCCCACCCTGGAATCCAGCTTTCCAGGTCCATGTGCAATGACTAAATTAAATTCTACTGGCGATGGTAAAGCTACACCTTCAAGTGACTTCTCATATCCCTGCATAGGCGATGATGATGTTACAGGATCTGGATCCCTCATGAACCGAGATGGACATACCGGAACAAATTCTGCGGCATCTGGATTCAACTGTGACGTCACCTCTGAGTCCTCTAATTCAGTATCAACAGACGTGTTCTTGTCGTCTTGTATTGATCCCACGAAATAATTCCGCTTTTCTTCTTCCGCTTCACCTTCTTCATCGACTACTCTATTAGGCACTGGTAATTCCTCTGGAACCTTTAAAGTTTCCTTTCTCTCCAGATAGGAATAACTTGCTACAGGATCCCTGCTTGCCGATGTTTGTTCCCTAATATAACTTCTTCTTCCCCTGTTAATTTCATACTTCTTTGTTTTCTGTGCTGTAGCTGTTGTTACCGTCTTTCCACTTGCCACCCCCTTGTACCCACCATTACTTCCGGAATATTCAGTTTTTCTGACAGTCTATTGTGTTCTCCTCCAACTGCCATGTTTGTCATTTTTAGCTCTTCCTAATAAATCACTGGAGTATTGGACATCTTTAGTAGCTCTTCCCCGGGACTCATCACTCGCTTGGACAGTACTAGAAACCACACACAACCGGTCCAGATCCGCGAAACAACGTGGCGGATCTGCGAAGACCAGCCGGGATCTCTCTTGGGGAGTCAGCCCTTCTAGAATTGCTTGTATTACTTCCGTCTCGGGCAACCCCAACCTTAATACCAATGCAGCTTTCCTTACATCGTGCACGAAGTCCCCCAATGCCTCTCCGTTGGCCTGTAGGCGATAGAATAAATCAAACTTAAGCTGGGCACGTCGTCGATGGGGTATGAAGAAATCCAACACTTCCCCATGGAAAGCGTCGACACTGCCGCCTCGACGCAGAGTGTCGGTGACCAGCCCTGCCATTGAACCCCGGCAATATGGGTATATAAGGGACAAGACCTCCCCATCGGACACCCCCGGGAAATATGCCAACTGCAGGACCAGGTCCAAGAAAACCAGCAGCTGGTCCTCATCTACTCCATTCAACACCGAAAGTTTCTGGAGAACCCCTGAAATGGGGTGAGGCAATTTCTGATAGCATACCGCCGCCAGAATTGCACAATTCACAACACACAACAATAAACATAAATCCCCACAAAACACCTAACACAAACCTAACTTACAAAACATAGTCACAAAAATCAGGAAAAAAAACTCAAGTACTGACTCTTCCTTTGAATGACCTCCGGGTTCCCTAGCGCTGCGAAAACCTGATCCACTCCAGAACCAACTCTCCGTCAGCCACCCCACTCAAGAGGAGAAACGACATCAGACACGAACATAGAACTACAATCCACACCACCGAAACAACTACCACAACATATAACATTTCAACAAAGACATTTATTACAAACTTCAGAGACTAAATCTGGTCAATGACGGTACCGACTTCCGGTCGGGCCATACCGCATCCAGCTAGCCTCATGCTATAACTTCCGTAAGTATCTATAAGGCAGCCCATTCCCCCGGCAATTCCCCCGTGATCTCCGGTAAGGTCCAGTCTCAACAACAACAAAAAACCCCAACTAAAACGCATGCCACATGGCGCCATCAGGTTTACAATTCCAAATCAAGTAATTATTCATTCACACAATATACTCAATAACAATAGATATAACTCAACATGATAGAAGCATAGATGTTAATTTTAAAAACATATTTAAACTTCCAATTTGCCAGAACTATTCACGAGTTTGCAAGCCCCGTCACACCCAAGGATTGGGTTCTAGGGTTCGACCCTAGAATAAACCACGCTCTGCTACCATTTGTTACCCCTCTTTCTATTTTTTATGCTTTATAATTTATTTTTTTTTTGCCACTAGTTAAGTAAAACTAGGCGGAAGGCCTAGAGAAGCAAAAAAATGCGCTGGGTCCAGTGAGACGGGACTTGCAATTAAAACTCGGTTGTTAAACAGCAATAACAATCTTTATTACAGTATTTCCAATATTTCCAGTTTTTTTTTTTTATTTTGTTTTTAGGCAAATTCTTTAACCCCAATATAAATTTAATATAATTTAAAAATTTCATTAAAAAATTCTAATCCATTCCTTGACATTATAACATTCTTAAAATATACATATGTAACATCATAAATTCATAATTCAATAATTCATCATCAATCAATGTACATATATGAATACACAGAAAATATATATATATATATATACACCACACACACATGTTCACCTGGCCGACAGCCTATATATATATTTTCACCATACCGCAGGGGAGTGTGGAAAACCCCAGTATCTGTCACCAAGACCCCCATCCCAAACTACCGTAATCGGATAAAGTGCCCAGCAAGCCTTAAACTCTTCTCATTTAAGAAAACATCCATAAACTCGTCACATTATAACTGAGTTACAATAAACGAAATAATTACAAGTATTAGAAATGGCCGAAGTCAAATTGGCAATACAGCCCGAACAACTTTTAAGTTACAATGCACAATAAAATTTTTTGTTTTGTTTCCCCAAATAGTAAGGTGCCATCGCAAGGTCAACATGACTGCACGGTCTTATAAAATGGATATTTCTCAGCTTCTTTCATGCTCTTACAAAAATACAAATTTGAGCGAAAACCCCAGTGGGACGTAACCACCAGAAAATAACATAGAACTGCTACTGATTTTACAACTTTACATTTATAATTGAAGAAGTGAGAACAGGTAGTGTGCTTCTATAAAAAAAACTCAACAATTAATCATGCACTGGCTATGGCAGTAAAAAAAATAATGAAAATTTACTTATTACAGAATTATTAAACAGCTAAAATAAATTTTATAAAATGTATAATAAAAATTTTATAAAGTAAAACCTAATAAAACATATTTGAGGCGTTCATAGAGAATTGGGTTGACCTCAGGCACGGCCATGCGCCCGGACCAGATCCAACAAAATTTAACATGTCAGAGACCTGTGGATGATGGCACCAACAGGTGATGGCCACAGGTTAAAGCACCCCCAAACCTTTAAATTATGTAAAAAAACAAATACCCATATAGATATATATATATATATATAATCAAGAAAATCCCCAACAAAGTACCCCAGCACCCATGCATGAATAATTAACACCTATACGAATCAGTAACCTTCAGTACGGCACACTTTTACAGTAAAAAAAAGAACATCAAAATCGGCTGACGCATGACCCCATCTGGGTTTACACTCATTCTGGGGGCGTAAGCATTTGTAAATTAAAAACTGATAAAGTTTGTCACTAGAATGTCCCACAGGACTTGTGCACCATCTAACGGGAGCCATTCCGGGAATAAAGTCACATGTTATAAATTGTAGCGGCCAAGATATTTTATATATAAAGGCATAAATGTCACCTTGTTATAGTCCAGCACTGAGCATAAGGGTTCTGTGGCATGTTGTCCATCTCTTCCTCCCGGCAGCCAAAACGGAAAGTTGCTAGGTTAACGGCATGGGTAGCAGTTGTTCAGCCACCTCCTGGAGCCAATCAGGTCGTTGTCTTAATCAGGAACCCTGGACATTTATATATGGGTAATTACTCAAGTGTTCAATAATTCACAATACCCCTTTCACTCCAGCATAACTCACACACCACATCATGCCCCGTTTAAAAATTTTGAAATATAAGTATACTTTGAACAACATGACACCTTCCCAAGAGCTTAATACATGATAATCTACCTCTGACTGCAATTTAGTATTAAATAAATAGTTAATCCCAAACTGTTCGTCAACTAATTAGCCATTGTACTGCAATTTCACCATGAGTTAACAACCCTGAACAGGTTCGTAAAGCACGTTCGTTTCAACAAATATTACAAAATAGTTTTCTTACTTAGAATAGTTTTGATATACTTAGAATAATATACATACATATAAAAATATAAAATACTGTATTTCAGCCAGTGTTAACATTCAGAGACGTGCATACTCAGTAATTAACCTGTGCCCGCCACGTGGTAACTTAACGCATATATCTACCCGCATCGGCGTTAATTTTAAGTTGAATACAATTCTTTTTATCATACAATAAGTAAAATACCTTAAACACACTTACCGGAGAGTCACGTAGCGATTATCTATGCATAGTAATAGATGATTTACAAAGATCCAAAATCTCAAGGCAGCCGGGAGGAGCACAGACAGTCAATGTCAAGTGCTGGACGTGAACTGATCTGAGCAATGACCGAAAAAACGTTACGCCGCCCTACCCCAGAGAGCGCGCGGATCAGCATAGCGAATGTATTGCCAACATTATACATACCGTCACTCTAATTAAATAACGAAATCAGTGCTTAAGCCGTTCGTAACTTTTCATTTAATTAACCGAGCCGGGTTCTTGCCCAAACACGGCACAAAACGAGCTATTTAAAGGTGATATAATGAAAATAGATAGTGATGAGGTAGAGATAGTTAGTGAGAGTGAGAGAGTAATGGGTTGCAAAGGGGTAGAAACAAATGTTTATCAGTTAGAGAGAGAATATGAAGAGAGTTTACAGGTAGAGGGGTGGCAGAGGGTAAAATTTTCCCGTGGCGTTGTTGGGGGTGAAGAGAGGTCTTCACGAATGTATTGGTAGATAAGTGTTTGTCTCTACCAATAATTGTCCTTTGAATTTTTGTGTTGTTCCTGGAGGAACCAGGAGGTGTTTTAATATAGCAGTACCCTCTGCATGGAGTGAGAGAGACAAAGTGATATGGCGTTATGGTGAGAGATATTTAGAGAGAGAGTTGTGTGTTGATGGGGAGATAGAATTGTTTAGGTTAAAGAGAGGTTAGAAGTGGAGAAAATAGACAATATGAAATGCTTACCTTGTGAAATAAAGATTGATGATTATTTTGATGATACCGTTGTAGATGATAAACACTTACCTACTGATGTAATTGATATAGTGGAGGAATATGATGATAGAACGGACCTTATGTTAACAAAAAATACTGACGGAGACTGGACAAAAAATACCAAAGTAGACGGGTTTTATGAATTAATGGGAGACAAATATGTGGTTAATTACTATGTTAATATAATTAACGAAAGTGGTCATTACAGTACCGGTAATAATTATAATGTAATGTATGTAGATAAAAATGAGTTATGTTATAAATACATCAGGTTGATATACGATGATGGGGGTTAAATAAACAATCAGTGAATGGACATTTTATTATTTTAGTTTATGGTGATGGCATGGCTAACTTATGAAATGAGGTGTGGTAAATAGAAAAATAATGACAAATAACTGTAAATAAATTCATAGTGAAATTAATTGTGTGTTTTGTAAAATGTATTTTATGTAAACAATGTGTGTATGTAGTAGAAATTGATCTTAATAATAATAATATTTTATCAGAGTAAATAAATAATGAGTTAGTAATAAATGAATTGTAGTTGTTTTGGAATTGTAATTAAAGTAATGTTGTGTTTACATAATTGATTGAATTAAATAATTTGAGATGAATTAATTGATTAATTTAAAATGTGGTAGAAATAAATTCTGATAATGAATCTAAATTATTTTTATGAGAGTTGAACTTGAGAATAAATAGTAAATGAATAAATGTAAAATGTGTTAAGATGTGGAGTCATATGATTGTTATGTTTCAGAAGGTACATATGGTTGTAGTGATATTGGAGGTAATGAATGTTTATAATTTTGTGTCTATGACAGGCGTCATGTGTTTTTTTCAATTGAGTGATGTAATGTAAGTATGAAGTTTATAATGCAATTTAAATAAAGTAAAATGTTTGAATAATAAATTTTAAATGAGTTTCAAAGGTTTAAATTAAATGATTAAATTAATTTGAGGTAATTATGAATTTTCTAGTGTAATTTTCAATGATTAACTTAATGTAAAATGTTGTAAAAGTTGGAATTTGGGTGATGATTGTTTCAATAAGTCATTTGAGTGAGAGTTAATTTTAAATGGGTGTTAGACGAAATAAGATTTTTGGAATATAAGTAATACAGAAACGGGTTAATAGTACGGACACAGTAGCGATAGTGCATATATGTAGAGTAATGAGAGTGATATAACTGGAATAAATAGATGGTGGTGAAATTTTGTAAAGATGGTAGTGTGGTAAGGAGTCCTCAACGCAAGACGTTGTGGCGGGAGGGGAATAGTTTTAAATGGGGTTTGGCGGAGTTACCTTGGAAAGGACCAGGAACTAATAAGGAAATGGGTATAAGGGAGGGAACACACATACTAAGTACAAAGAAGGTATCAGGTATTTTGTTATAAGAGTAGAATGATTCAAGGTGAGTTAGAGTAGTAAGTTAATTGAGGTAAATATTTTTTGAGAGATTGGTGTCACCGTATGTAAATCTGTTAGTGAGTGTTAAAAGGAAGAAGGGGGGTATGGTTATATTTAAATGCCCATTCGATAAATTAGATCATTGTGGATAACTGAGAATCACCCAAACCAGTTAATGATGAAAATGATTAATAGACATGCATAATTGAAGTGTAGTAATAAAATATAACAAGATAAAGAGTTAATAGAATTTGAAACTAAACCTAAAATTGAAATGTTTATAATTTTTATTCAGATGCAGAGTAGATGTTTACTTTAATGAAGTGAGAGAGAGTAAATCTTTTTTTATTAAATGGTCAATTAAATTGTAATTAAAGATTCAATCGTCAGTTGGTGATAGCCTATGTAAGTAGGAATAGATTAGTTTATGTGAAAAAGTAAATGTTTTGTTGTACTCACTATTTTAGGGTAATGAAAGTCAAAGTAGGGAAAGTTAGGAAAGACGATGTATGGTGTTAGAGCACAGAATCAAGACTAGAAATGTCATGCAATGTAAATTGTAACTTTTAAATGTAACTAGATGAATCATATAAATATCTTTTACTTGTGATTCCCCAACTTTCGGGCGGTCACGGCCTCACCGAACCCTGACCGTAGAATTGGCTCAGCTTTGACAGCTATGGTCGTGGCTCATTGCGTCTCGTTCTGCCTAAACTAGCCATAGCTGTTATCGTTGTAAGAGGTGAATTTAGAAATTAACCGGGGGGTAAATCAGGGGAATCACCAGAACTATGGAACAGCAGCTATCCATCGAATGGGATGGTAGACCGTTTAAGGGCATATACCTAAGTTTAGTAGGATTACTGGTGTCTTCGGACATCAGTAAGACCGAATGTTTTGTAAGGCCGAAGCAAGAACGGGGTAGGCAGCGTCTACCCTCAAAAAACTTCCGTTCTTGTGGATGCAACTGGGCGCTACAGTCCAGGGGGGCCATAGTGTGTGTGGAAAGGAGGTTACTCAGGGGAGTAACGAATTAAAACCTTAAACTGAATGAGGCGGATGAGCTGATTAAATAATTTTATTTTGAGTCAAGAGATACTATGCAAAAGGCAGATGATTAACGTTTTCCAATAGATAACTTGTTCAGAAGTAATTGATTTAAATATGTTATGCTCTGTATGATAATTTTATAAATAACTTTACTGGTTGAAAGGATTCATTCTAGGAGATAAGGTGTTTAATATGTTTTATTATGTTGTACTGTGTTAGTATGTAGGAAATATAAACATGTATTATGTATGTTACATTGTATTATTTGTATGTAGTGTGCCTGTAGAAAGGTCATTCACCTGTTGGTAAGACATCAGCTGATGACTGGTATGAACTGTATACTAGCCACTGTAGTCAAGTCATATGTTCTGTTGATAATCAATGTAGTTTTATTTTATAATTTTTCTTTCTATTAATTGTCAGAATACATGTTTAATAAAACATTATTACAGTTTACTACATTATTAAAAAAAAATGTTTTGATTTGTTTTGAGGTACAGTCTGTTGGGTTTTCATGTTCAAGATATATTGCTAATTGTGTATATTGATAATATATTAAGTGATTCATAGTATCCATATTATGTTTGTAAACAGATGTAATGATCAGGGCATTTATAATAGAAAGAAGTTGTTTGTTTTGTTTTGTTTATTATGATTGCTAGTATTTAGATAAGAATAGATATAAAATAAATTCATTTGAAGGATTTTGGAATTTTAAGAATTGTGATTAAATTAAGTAATTGAAGTAGATAATATGGATTATCATAGAAGGGAATTTTTGATAAGGGACTTGGGGTTATTGTATTATTTGAACAAAAGTTAAACTTTTGTTTTTAAACATAGAAATAATGTTTAAAAGTTAAACACTTTAATTTTTTACAATATAATCCAAAAAATGGAATTGGATTTAAAATATAAAATATTTCTATGAATTTTAGATCAAGAAGTAGGATGTAGATGTTGTGTTTAATATAATAATGAGTATGTGTACACACCCAGTACTTGCTAAAGGCAACCCAGTATGTATGTAAGGGGAGATATATCGGTCGAGGATCTGGTATGGTATAAGGCCAGTTTTGGAATTATATTCAGAATGTTACATGGTTAGGTGGTACTATGGTGAGTAACTGGCCGATTTTACGGTGTTGGGATCTCGCACAGAGAAGTCCAGTAATCTCGTTCAGGTGTAGCCATAGTTGCCGAGCTAGGGGGTAGTTTACCCATGACGTGTTAAGAAATTAAAGGGGGATTGTTGGCGCCATATCCTCACTGATCCTCTTATGGTTTAGCAATGAGAGTTTTTCTCTTTCGGCAGAAAACCTCTCATTGGGGGGGTATTGTAACAGGGCAAAAGGGGTAAAACAAATTTTAATCATTTTAAACAATGAACCAGTCTTGGTACTGTTCAGTAACAGTCAGTACAAGGTACGCATTGGGAATTGTGACTTTAGCATCGAGACTGTCGCGTTGTGGTACAGGAATGCAGACTTTCAACGAGGGTGCGTATTCACCCGTGAGAGCGCGCTCAGGCGACCAATGTTCTCAGGGTTTGGTCACGTATGAATACATTCTTTCTCGCCCGGTGTGCGCACTGAACAAAGACAGTCGGTGAATAACATCTGAAGATAACGGACGCGAGCAGTGGTGTGCGTCGCCGGCTGGGCACATTTTCCATCTCGCCCGCATGTGAAAATGTGAATAAAAACCAGTGTTTGTTGTTACGTAGCGGCGGCTGTTGCGAGGTTCTGTGTGAAAGGCTCCTGAGCCGAAAACCTATTAAAATTTACAAAATATGGTCTAGAGTGTTATATAAAGTAATATAAACAAAAGAAGGACGTAACCACACGTAAATTCATCTTAAATAATTATAAACCATTTTAATTAAAAGAGCTCGTAATAAAATAATTGGGGTATTAACCTGAAAGAATGTGTGTGTGTACAAATACTGGGTTGTTTTTCTTAATTATTTAATAAATGATTTTATTTTAACTATAAGAAGTAGAAGATGTAAAAGGTTTTAGATATCAATGTGGTTATGATTTAGTCACATGGGATCGACCTCCCAGTATTAATTTGTTCATAAAAAAATGTAAAATAAAGGAAAATAAATCAAGTTGACTTAGTTAACTATCAATGAGCGTAGTTCTTACTATACAAAACCCTGAATCACGTTTATAGGCCACATGGTTCGTGTGAAGGACTCTGACCTGTAATTGTCTTGTAAAGGTAAGTTTATTATTGTGTTTATTAATAACTTAAAATGTGATAAAAAGGATAATACTACACTTGCAACTCCAACTATGCACGTAATATTATTTTATAAAAATATGGGCCGTCGCCTACCTTATTTGTTGAAAATACCTACTACTTCTGTATTTTATGGTGGCCAGCAACCTTGGTAAAAGTAATATGCACCAAACTCTGTTTTTTTGTCAGTGTAACGGCACATCTCACTGAGTGCATAAGTAGTGATGCATTTTCAAAAACATTTACTGTGAAACGCATAGGCCTGTATTCCATTTACTTATTTACTTTGGGTTACTAATGTTTAGTTTGGGATTGTGTTGTGTGCTAAATAATCTAATTACATTTTAAATTTCATTTAATACTGTTTGTGGTTGTGTTTCCAGATATCTTGTTTTGTTAAACTAAATTTTATTTTGCTTAAAATATTGTTATTTTTACATTATATTTTGTAATTTCATAATCAGGGAAATGCCTCCTATTAAATCAAAGTTTTAGGTAAAAAGATTGTGCATAGTCAGGCTCGGGAAGTCATTTCTAGTGTGTGTAAATTTATGGAAGGTGAAGAAAGTGGAACTAGTATTCCACTAAAAAGGTTAAAAATCAAATAGCGACAGCAACAGGAGTTTCTGAAAGGACGATCCGCCGTATTAGAAGTAAGTGGGTAACAATAGAAAATGGACAGTCACCACATCTTACAACAGCTCATAAAGAAAAAAGAGGAAGTCAACAAATTCTAATATTGATGATTTTGATAAATGTTTAATGAGAAGAGCCATTTATAATTTTATGACAACACAAAAAACCATACACAACAAAAATTTCATAAAATTCTTAAGTCTAGTGTAAACTTTCAATGTGGTTTATCATGTTTAAGAAAAGTTATAATCTTAGGGTTTAAATGGAAGAAGATTAGAAATAATAGAAGTATGTTAAATAAATATCAAGAGATAAGGACAAAATGAACGTGTAATTTTATTTTATTTATTACTTTACTTACCTTTATGACATTGTTTACAAACAAAACAATTGTGGCCTATATCTGCTTTTACTTCTGCCAACTTCGTAATTTTTACTTCCCCGGGTCCAATTTTTGTTTGAGCGAGTTAATAAGAGAGCAAGATGGGTTGATTTTTTGTAAATAACTTACTCAATTATTTCAAAAAATCTTATTTTATTATATTAGAACAAATTAATTTCATATTTTTCCAACACTGTCAGTTACTTTCGTTACTTTATTGCAAACAATTTCAATTCATTTAACTTCCCATGATACGCAAAAATAATAGAATTTACAAACGTAAATTCTAAATAGAAACTAACAAAATTTTAGACATAGACTTACATTTATTTTACGCAAACCAGTGCTTCATCACACACACACACACACACATCTTCATGCCCTTATGAAATCTCAAAATTTAATTGGAAGACATGATTTTCTGAATTTTGTTTAACTTTTTTGAAATTTTTTGTTTTATCCCACCCCAGTGTTACTTATCTTGACAATTTAGTCCGAAACAGTCCAGCCTCCGTACGTATTTTCCTTCACTCCGCACATTTCCTTTTTCACCATTTTTACACTGTTAAAGTCAGGAAGTTATAAAGCATTCCTTACAATTAATTTTAAAATTTGTAACATTGATAATTGTATTAAATGAAACAATAATTAATGAGCTCGGATGTATATGATACTTATATAAAGTCATAATTTTCATGCATGGTTATGTATATTTTACCCATTTTTTTTACGTTTACATCATATTTTAGCATAACTTGTATAAAGCATACTTTTTTCATTTTCGATTTATGTTTCTTGTACATCTCTGTTTCTTTTATTAATATTTATTAATTGCTTCCCTTGTACTAGTTATTATTTATTATTTACATTATATAGTAAATAACATTGTTCTGGTATCACAAATATATATTTGATACAATTTTGAGTAATACTGAGTAAAATTGCAAAGAGTAGGTAGTTGAATGAAATCCGGAAATGTCAACAATGTGTAAAACTCAAGTTGTAAGAACATTGGTAACATGTAGTAACACTTAATTTTCTTTTTTCTTTTCCCATTCCCAAACATAAGATTCCACAACATAAAATATACGTGATTATAAAATAAAATAAATATAAAATATGCGCCATGATTACCATTTTTTCCTGAATTTTATTACGGATAATTTAAACTGAGATGCATAGGACGATAGTGATGACTTCACTAATTATGACAATACAGTATGTTTCTTGACAACATACTAAGTACAGATGTTGAACGACTGTAAAAACAACAGACTAACGGCAACAAACAAGTACAGTAACATAATGCTACAACAGAGTACTGTCTACAACGTGAACAAATAACTGATGGAGAAGGGGTGAAAACTGCAAACTAAATTATCATTTAATTTAATTTTACTATTACTAGACTAAGCCTGCCAGTTTTAAGCGATATTTCCAACTCTACCATGCACAATCGGACCATACACTTGCAGAACTCTAATTTAGCATGTAAATTATATTATTCATTTATAATGTGCACCCCCATTTTTGGGAAGGAAATCTGGAAAAAACTGCGTATTATTCATGAGAAAGTATAGTAATATACGGCTTCTCTATCCCCCCTCCCCATTCTTATAACACCATATTTCTTCCATAGTCTTAGCTATTACACTTTCAATCACCTCTTTATTCATATTTCACTTTATAAACATATGTTATTTGGAGAACTACTTTTCTCACGAAGTTCAATGGCAGTCTGTATTACCAATCCACCTATGTACAGTATTACACTGTTCATATTTTCTTCAGTGAATTTGTTGTCTTCAGTGCCGTTCATGTCTATTTAATTTATATATCAAACAAAATATTATATATAATAACAATAGTTTTTTATCACTTTTGCCACTTATGCATACATTTTCAGCCAAGTACTATCCAGCTATCGATCTACCGATTCTGTAGCTGACGCATCTTTTCAAATAAGATCAACAGGGTGATATCACTGTTGATAATGTTCAGCACTGAATTCACAGTTGGCGGCTCATTTGTTCTAAAAAAACTGGACTTCTTGATAAATTGTGCCCTTATCAAAGTCATTGTATTGATTTTACGGCAAAGAGTTGTAAAACTGCAAAATAATTCTACGTCTCCCCTTTTGAAAACATGACGGATTGTTTCAGTCTCTTGTGGCGCCATCATAAATATTTACACTAACACTAAAATATATCACGAGCTATAAATACACATACATAATATATATACACCAAATAATTTATACACTGAAAACGCACTGGACACACATACAAAAGCAATCGATCAGTGTTACAATAAACAATAGACTATACTGAAAAAGATCAGCACAAAATGACAGCTGTAATCAGGATGCTCGGGTCAAAACATTTCAACAAACTGATGGTTTTATTTTGTTTAGCAAGGTTTTTCTTTAGCCTTGTAGGCTATGTTAATACTTGTAAATAGTGTTTCATGACAGATTTATTGCCTTTTTGACAAAAGCAAAGCATTCTTCCGCTTTTCCTAATAGCCGACTTTCCAATGACAGTAGGTACAAACTAAAGCCCCTTATGAACTATAAGGGCAACCTTTTGTTCATAATTCAACAGGGTTGCCCTCGCCCTATGTTACGGAGACGTTCGCTCTGTGTATCACAACTTTCAAAATTACAATATTATTTCGTTACGTATTTGTATATGGAGAATACAATTTCTATAAACTGTTTGGTACAGACCACAATGATATTATAAATATTCATGTAAACATCTAATGTTCCTGTAACATTTGTGTCATGTTTTATCAGTTAAAAACATTGAATCACAGCACTGATTATTTAAAGTGTTATTACTGTATGCATTAATCATTATGAAATACATTTATCATTATCATCCTCAACAAAAGGTGTACACATTTTTCATGAAGTTAAAAGCTATTCCGTCAAGTAATAATTATTTGTATTTATTAAATAATCTATTTGAATTTATGATTTCCTAAATGCCGGGGATGAAATTTACTGTTTGAAGTCTAAAATTACAACAAATTTCTATTTCTAACGATTTCTGTAACAATACAGTGGATTAATTGAAACAGATCATGATTAACACAGTATGATAAACACGGAAACGAATATGTGGCAGGACACAGCACGACCACTGAAGTATATTTGTACGATTTGCTCAGTAATTTGGAAACCGATAAAGGTAGAACACTGGGAGTTAAATCAAAATATGAATGTTTCTGTATGATTCACTCACTTAATGTATTAGTCTATCTTGAATAAGAAAAAAGTTTCTCACAAGCTACTTTTTATGCCTCATGGCTGAAAAAAATTAAAATTTTATATGAAGTTTTATATTTTATTTTGTTAAGACAGAAATATTATTAAATTTAAATAGCATGTACGTACATGCTACATACACACGTAAGCATGTGTACGTAGTCTGGACTACATGTACAGAAAAAATTATTGTTAAGGAACAAGAGCATCTAGCGTAAGGACAGTTTATATTTTAATACGTACTAAATCAAGTATGCGATGGTTTTATTAGTTTTATTTTTTATTTTTACTGAGTTAGTTTTTGGACTAAATTTATTAAAAATATACCAAAATATGAAGAATTAAAATACTGTTACTACTGTGTACATTTTGTAGACTAACCTAGTATTTCACTTTTATTGGTTGAGGTTTTCAAGTCGCGAACGTAAAACCCATAAGCACAATGTATTTCCCTGTCTCGTCCAACTGTGGAACCAAAATTAGTGGGTCACACCTCCATTTCTGATGTCAAGAATCATCAAGTTGTTACTGTGTATAATACAGAGCGTGACATTCTGTGAGTTATATACTATTTACGTAAAGAGCTCAGATTACTTAGTATTTTTTTATATTTATATTTTTTATTTGTTATAGGATTGTTTATATTTTGGTGACTTGCGTAGAATGTCTGCAGCAACAGGAATGAATGAAAACAGCTCACGGTCACATTCAATATTCACTATTACTCTTTCCCAAGCACAGTCTGAGGTAAGTCAGTTTTTATATATTTTAATCTTGTGGCTGATTTCTAACAGATAATTTTTTTTTAAATAACATTCTTTGATACATGCAGTGATGATGTGAACAGTTGCAAATCACAAAATATTAGGGGAGCCTATGACAAAAAAAAAACTTTGTTTAAATAATTCCCTGATGTAACACACGCACAACATGTTATGAATTGAAAGCTCACTAAAATTACAAAACCTTTATATATCAACCATTAGCATAACATATCACATTAAATAATTTGTATTTTTTGGAAGTCTTGAAACCAAAACAAAACAAGATTTGTTTGATTCCATGTTATGTACATGTAATAAAACCGGGGGTTATAACCTCAGAGTAAAAGTTGTTTGAATCTCTGTTATACTGTTATGTCTAATTCCAGGATGACTTACCTTGTGAAATGGAAAATTTAATTCATGGTGAAAATTAAACACGTTTTAGTACTAAGCGTGTTAACATACATTGTTAGTAATGTACAGAAAATTCAGTATAAAGCTTTATGAAACTAACTTTGTAAATGAGCATTTTTAGAATGTATACAGCATTTAATTCTTGCAAACTAAATGAAAATATACTAAAGAATAGTACATGTGCTGATACCTTTAATGAAAAAGCTAAACATTATTTGTATTTTTCCTGATGCAGAGTTAGTAGGCATTTAGATATGTGTAATGTGTTGACATACAATAGTCCTGACAGTTTGGTAAGGCCACTAAGTGATCACATGTTTTCAGTACAAAGTCAGGTCTCAGTCCTCAGGTTTTCCACAAGTTGCAGAATAACAGTAGCAAGTAAGAAATTAGGATGTTGGAGATGGAACAGGTTACTATTTATCAGTCTTGTCAAACCATTAAGTGTGTGTGTGTGTGTGAACGCACCCATACATATGTTATGTATAATTCTGACAAGCAGTGGTTGATTTCTAAAGTTATAGGTGCCAGAACCCATCAACTCAAAGTTCTACACACATAAATATACAGTAAACTCCCGATTATCCACGGAATTGGGTGGCACTTCAACCGCGGATAAGCCAATTCCACGGATAATCCGCAAAATGGCCGAGAAAGGACACAAATCAACATGAAAATGCTTTTGAACAATTTTTATTTACAGTAGGAGGTCTACAAATACAATTATGACTTAATAAACAGTAGTTTTATGTACTTACAAGTTTGTTGGTTTACTTTTTCACAAAAAAATCGGTCAACTGTTTTTTTTTTTTTTTTTTCGTGATAAAACACCTCTTCTTTATTTGTGATTGAAGTTTTTTTAACAACATTTTGTCACAAAGTGATGCATCGTCTTGTTCTTCCAGATATTGAATGAGCCCGTCAATGTGTGCTAAAGCTGCGTCATGGCTCACTTGCTTCTGCGTCTTATCCTCTTCTTCTTCCTCACTCTCCTCTAAAACCATACCTAATACTCCACCTACGATTTGTTCATCAGTAAGATGTTCAGAGCCTGGATCATTGATCTCACAATTAATCCACTCAACGATGTTATCTTCATCGACGTTACCTCCTCCAGTAACAGATTTCGCTAAATTAGCCAAATCACAAGCAGAAACTTCTTCTTCTTCCTCTGCAGACTCTACCAAAGTATTTTCCACATTTGGTAAAATCTTCCTCCAGGACTTTACTAACGTAGATTGCTTAACTGACTCCCAAGCAGTGTTTATGTCGTAAATGCTGTCAAGAATCGTGTAATCTTTCCAGAAGCCCTGAAGATCATTCCCCTCTTCAATACTTTTTTTCAGTAAGTTTGTTCTGTATTTTTTTTTTCATTGAAGCAATTACGCCCTGATCCATGGGCTGGATAAGAGCTGTGACATTGGGAGGCAAAAACTTGACAAAAAAATTTCCATTTTCTGATTTAAAACCTGGGTGGGACGGGGCGTTGTCAATCAGCAATACACCTTTCTGTGGTATATTTTGAGACTTGAGATGCTCTCTAACTTGAGGAATGAACTTTTTTTCAAACCACTCTTTAAATATTTGTTGGTCCATCCAGCCTTTTTTTTTGTAGTAGTGTACTGGGAGGTTTTCAGCCCTTGTCCCTTTAAAAGACCTCGTTTTTTTTTATTTTCCAATCACTACTAGTTTTAGTTTTTCAGATCCTGTTGCATTGCTGCACGTCATTATTGTTATGCGTTCTTTACTGGACTTATGTTCTGGAGCTGGCCGCTCGCTTTCAAATGCCAATGTTTGTGTCGGCAAACATTTCTACAACAGCCCCGACTCATCAGTGTTGTACACTTGTTTGTAAGAAATTCCCTCTTACTGAAGAAACTGTTCAAAATCAGTTTTAAAATTTTCCGCTGCCTGTTTGTCGCCACTTAATTTCTTGTCATGAAGCCCAATTTCCCTTATCCCGTGGCGTTGTTTAAACCTTGTCAACCACCCTGATGATGCGTCAAATGTTCCCTCTAAACCTAGCATTTCAAAAAACTGTTTTGTTTTTGCAGCAACAATAGGCCCTGAAATAGGAGTTCCCTCACTTCTCACTTGACTCACCCACTCTAACTAAAAGTGCCACATGTAGTTCTTCATAAGTGCTAGTTTTCATGGTTTTTCTTTTTTTCATTGATGAGGAGTTGTCTGATGTGGATGCAAATTGCATTAATTTATCCTTTTGTTTAAAAATGTCCCTAACAGTGCTTTCTCCTATTCCATACTGCAAGCTCATTTGCTTTTTTGACGCACCATTTCAATTTTTTTAATCAATTCTAGTTTCTCTTGAATTGATAAGACCACTTTTTTCCTTTTTTGAATAGTAGTGTAAACTAAAATCACGTACAACAATTTAAACACACACGCGAACTGCTAGTCGACACGTGCACACAGATTGACAGAAACGCACAAACTGATGTGTGAGTTATGAGAACTGGAAGTGGCGAGTGAAGGGGTAGGAGGGGAGGCAATAAGGTGCCGGTGACAAGCAGTGCCAATGACCTTGGCTGATTGACTTCCACTCACCCCAACTGATGGATGTCGCTCTAAAAATAGCTTCTGCACCTGCTGATTGTGACTCATGCATTCTCTCAACACGCGTGCTTCCATTTACCTACATTCTTTGTTTTCATTTACGGTATTCTATGGTTCTCTGTAATGTTTAATTGTAGGCCTAATTTTATAACTTATTCTACTGTTGTAGGTTTTCTTTTAATAACGTAATTTATCATCGCAAAAAAAAAGGAAAGGAAGACCGCGGATAATCCGCCCGCGGATAATCGAGAGTTTACTGTACTTATATTTTATATTAGCGTATAAGTTTACATCAGGTTTTCACAAAGGAGGTCTGTATTTTTAAAGCCTTATAAAACATGTAACATACGCATAAACTTAGATCCAAAAACGAAATAAAGTTTACTCATATTTCTAAAGAGCTTCATTGCCAGGTTAGCTGCACAACAGTCGAAAACATCATTCATGATGGTGTCATCCCAGAGCCTCAATCAAACTCTAAGTGATGGTTTTGGTGGTTCGGACACCATAGTTTCATCATTGTTTCGTCATGCTTTTTGTTTCTTGACCTTTCCTTACTGTTTGTGTCCAATGCTGTATGATGGCCAAAAATCAGCCCTCTCACATTCACTTGAAGATACTGATATTGATGCAATAGCATATTTCAAGGTAGAAAGACTATACAGACAAATTCTGGAATCCACATATTCTAGGAAGCTACCAGTCAGTCCCCTTTCATGTAGTTTTAATTTTAAAGCAAGTTTTTTAATTTCATTTTCCCCATAGGTTATTAGGACAATTTATGAACAATAGTAGTTAAGATAAAGATTAGTGCTGGTGTTTGATTTTGACAAATTTTTAGTTTTGTAGTGGGGCTGATTAGGGCCATAATTTAAAAAGTAATAGTAAATTTTTGATTTTTGTAATAATTATGTTTTTCTTTTCATGTTTTTTCGCTAATTTATTTTTGGCTCCAAGAGGTTCTGGTGCGTTCCCCCTGAAATCAAGCTCTGCTGACATGTATTATTTTTTAAATAATTACATTCTATACAGCTAATATTTGTATAGAACATAGCAGTAGTCTTCAATGAACTGTAGGTTGGATGCAGTTTTCTCACTTTGAACCATGTAACAAGTTGTATTGAAGCACTGTAACTTTTTTACTAAATTCTTTTTTGAACACATTTGCAAGCTAGTGAGTCTCCTGCAAAGACTCACCTCCTTCATTGGTATTCCACTCACAATTCTGTTACTGTTCTGCAAACGTCTGGTAGGCTTTGTTTGGTAGCATGTGCAGTCTTTGGTTATTTTTTCTGTTATATCTTTAGTCATCTGAAATTGTTGACCATTCAGAGTGGATTTTGAGAAAGAAAAAAATTTTGGCAGAGTAAGGTCAAGTAAATTAGGGTTGACCAAGAGGCACAAGTATGTTGGTTTTGGCCAAAAAGCTTTGAATTATTATAGTAATCCATGCACTGATACATTCATGACAGAATTATGAGAAGTTGTTTCTCTACAAATCAGGTCTTTTTGTCCTAACATTTTCTCTGAATAATTTCATCACTTTGATATAATACCAGGCATTTACTTTGTCTCTCAGGAAGGTAATTATCATGTGGTGATATAAAACATGATCAAAAGCTATCAGTATGACTTTCACATTTAGCCAGACTATATATGTGAATTTGTTTTATAACTATCTTTATACGAGTATTTTTCTTTCTACAAAAAATACATAAACTGACATTACATCATTTTTGACATTTGTGTTATAATTTTTGACATAAGTAATTTTTATTGTTACGACGGTCTACTTGATCGTCGGAGGTACAGTGGAAAACAAAATACAAGACACCAATTAAGTCACTAATCACTAGCTTTAATTTTCACAGTTAAACAGTTCGTAATTAACAACACAGTCTCTTACAACAAATCAAATAAAAATTGTTCACACATAATAAAATGCCAACTAATATTAAAACACAATTGTATTACAATATCCCGCCCGATTATTAAACACTTCACTAATAATCACTTGTACCGCACTGTAAATATATCGCAACTATACTGAAAGCTAAGGCCACTGCCGCCTTGTATTTATACATCCGCCCACAGACCAGAAGATTCCAAACTACGCCTTATCTCTAAACTACGACATAATTAATTGCGGCCTTGACGCAGTCCGCGTGGCTGGCGGCCTCCAGAAAAGTCTCGTGAATGCGTCTAGAATCACGTATGCCACACACATTAGAGCGAGATTCTTCTGGAACATTCGACAACCATGTAGACTGTTCTGTAATGTCATAACATTATATTTGTTAGCGCAGTCCAAAAGTTTTTGACAAATGACAATAGAGAGCATGTCCAATCCAGAGTTAGAAATTATAGGGTACATTTTGCAGACATCCAGTGCATTACTAATTTCGCTGTGAGAATGAACCTATTGGTATGTTTCACTCTACTTACTCTTTCTCAAACTGTGAATTATTAATTAGAGTGTGCAGTTTCACTCAGCAGTTAGACTTGTGCAATATGTGCACTGTCAGTTAATGTTAAGGGCTGTCCTGAATGCAAGTCACCATCTGCTGACTTCCAATCATCCTTTGCTTAAACCATTCATAAAACATTGTTAAAGTACACCTTGATGTGTATAAATTAAACAATTATTTATACTGAATGTATGATAATTAATATTTGTGTAATTTGAATAATAAATCTTATCACCGGAATAACACGTGCTTAGCTCAGTTGTATGCATTAGGCTTTTGGTCCAGAATTGCGTTAAGCAGACAGCGGCAGAAGTCGTTGGGTATGGAAATAACATGACACATTAGATAACGGTAACGAATTTTGGTTTTATTTCAACAAATACTTGGTAAATTAATATAAGCATAACAATGGTTAATGATTCAAATTTCCAAAATGGCGGCTAGGCTATTCCGCCCTTGACCTTACTCAAGGTTAATTGTGTACACTTTATGATGCTATATAACTGACTTCTTTTATGTATGTAATTCTCATCATTGAACAAATTATAGTTTTGATTTCTTTAATACTTTACTCTTAATACTGGTTAAACATGATCACAAACCAACGCCTCATTTTAATATTGGGTTGATCAACACCGGTCACACTCTCGCTTCCACTCTCTCACCTGAATTTAGACAAATTTTATAGAAATTGAGCTCATTTTTTCTACTTTTTGAAATTTAGTAATGAAATGTAGGGCTTTCCTGAATAGATGTGGCGTAGTTCCTTCCTTAGCGGCTCCATGCGGTGAGCAGGTGTTTGTCCAGTTTGCTGTTGTCCATTTTCACTGACTCTACTTTGAATACATGTTTTATAAAGTTCACTGAAGCTAGTAAATGTTAGTGTTTACTGTGATATTATTTAGATCATTTTTGCAGTAAAAGGTTACATTTTGATGGCAGAAAACTGCCCACTACTGTTAGAGCGTGTATGCTCCCTGGTTTACTTTTGACGACTGAGGCAGACGTTGTATAGCTAACTTTCGTCTGTCCTTTGCACTGAATTTACATGTTGGTTATAATTACTGGTTAACACTGTTACTTGTGATTACATTTTGTTAATTCAAATAAAACACTAGCTGACTATTTTAGGCCAGCACAATTTTTACGTGTTACTGCCATGGTGATGTTCTGGCGACTGGGGCGGAAGCAGACACAATTATTATGTAAGTGGTCGTGCATCTGACGTCATTGTCTATTGTTTTCCAACCACTGCCTTGGTTAATACATAATGGTTTTATATCGTCATTGTGTTTTTGATGACAATTTGTTACAATGGACCAATAGAAAGTCAGTATTGTCAATTTTTAGCGCCGAACACTGCCATTTTCGTTGTTTCACTTCACTCGTACGCCGCTGACCTTGGATCGGCTCCCCTCTGGCGAATTTGCATATTACTGGGACTTGTGTCAAAACTAACTTGCCCTGGTTAGACTTCATGATTATAATAAAATTTACAATAAAAATATCCCTACACACCATTATTCTGGTATGGCTAATTTTGTACTGTTACAAAACCCCCTCAATGAAAGGTTTTGTGTCGACACACAAAAACTTTCATTGACTCATTCACACTTTTCTAAAAGGATCAGTTCAGACATGTGCCACAACCCCCTGTAGTGTTAATAAAAAGAAAATCTCAATCACTTACCCTTGGTTCCATAGTATCGATCGTACCCGTCTGACCTTACTGGACTTCTCCTGAGAGATCCCTACACCATAAGGCCATGAGGCACTGTACGCTCCTGTTCTGACGCTCCGGCCAGCGCAGGACCGCGGTCACAACACCATAAAACTCTGAAACATTCAATACAAAATTTAAAATAGTGGCCTTATTCATTTACATATCCGCAACTGATATGTTTCCTCTTAGATGCATTGGTTTGTGATTTGAGGCGTTGGTTTCATTTATTTATAAAACACCAAATAACTCAATAAAATATAACAAGATTTAGGATAGATAAGCCTTCTACTTGACAACACTCCTACATATTTGTATCAATTGCTTTGACTCCCGTCAGTATTAAATTGCCTCTTTCATCGTAAGAATTATACTCTTATACTAAACACAACATAAAATTTTTGATTCTCAAACAACAACAACTACTATTTTTATTCATTTATTTCAATTAATATCAGTATATTTATCTAGCATGGCAGCATTTTTAACTATCTAAATTTCTTTACTCATTTCTTTACTTTAATCTTACTCATTTTAACAGAATCATTTTTTTTTCCAGAGACTTGTTACTCTAACACAAAATTTAATGTTATCATGGTCACTACCCTTACAGTAGCCTCCTAACCACACACTATCATCAACATAATAAAAACATGGTACATCATAAGCATTAAACACTAACATTGAACAATTCACATTACTTAATTCATATTTACATAACTTGTAGCAAAATTTTATAACATTTTTCCTATCAACAATTCTCTATTCAACTTTTAATATTTAACATTCATTTAGATTCTATACAACAACAAAATTTCAAATATACCATTACCCTTCCAGTTACCTCACCTCTCTACTATGAATTTTCCCTTTTCTAACCCTTTTTATCCTTATTTATTAGTTTGGGTGACTCTCTGTTATTCATTATGCTCTATCTCTTATTTTGGCATTTGTCAATCTAACCTTACTGCCCCTCTTTTTCACTACTAACAACCGCTTCTAACCATTAATATAATATGACACCAATATCTCTATAATAACCCCCTTCACAAATCCCATTTAAAACCTCTGGCACCGCTCATTTTGTTCTAGTATGTGTGTATTCCCTCTAACCAACTCATTCCCTTATCGGTTCCTGACCCTTTCAGGTAACCCTTTCCGGCACACAACGGTCCCTTCCTGTCTCAACATCTCTCGTTGGACTCCTACACCAATACCCTTATTACAAAATATCACCATCCACACCAAATATAATTACCACTCACATTACTCACCTCTACATATATAATCACTAACCACTGTGTCCCTAAAATATCTAACACCATATATATAACATATATATTGTAATAAAATAAGAAAATTGTAATGTAATATGTTTAATTGGTGTGGCTCTCGACGTCTTACTGGCCTGAAACACTTCCTTAAGTTTCCCAGCTGGTCGAGTCTCAATGGTAGCAAGACCGGTCGAGTAGCGTAATGTTGATGAAGAAATATATGTTCAGCTTCACCGAAAGTTTCAAAACAAAAATTATTGTTTTGAAGAAAATTAAAAAAAATTATGTTTATTAAAAAAAAAATAGTTTAAAAAAAATTTCTTTTTATTAATTAATTAATTATAATCAATTAATTAATATAGGGCTGTGAAGTTTTAAAAAGTGTAATGCTCTTCTGAAAAATTTTATTAAAGTTTTGGTATATTTTAAATAAACTATCACCACTCATAAGATTGTCTTCAAACCAATCGATACTTGTTTACCTTTTTATTTTTTAGGTTATCTTCACTTATAGGTGGTAAAGTCCTGGTAGATTATTAATTAGAATTATATTAGTGATAACTAGTAATATTTATGGAATAAAGAACTATTTAGTGTTGAAATATATTAATGTTTTATTAGTTAATAGCAATATTGACTCTTACCGATTATAATATCGATTCTCAGGATCTCGAAAAAGTTACAAAGTATATTATATAAAAATCATACAGGGTTCTTTAAACAGCCAATTATTATCAAAGTCAGAGAAATCGGGCTAATATTTAAAAAGTATAACGTTACAACAAATTAATAATTATTACTAAATACAGACATTGAATAATAAATTTAAAAATCATATAATTGTTTTCACCAACAGCTGATATGTGAGCACGGAGAAGGCACTGGGATTGTCAAAAGCAAATGGCCGCTATCAAGTTGATCAAAATGTCGCTCGTTCCGGCTGCGTTCCAAATAATGTATTTTCTGGCAGTATTCCTGTTCTGGTGTCTGCAAATCTCTTGTTAAATGTTGTGTAGTGACTGGTGTAATGTTTCTGGGTTGTATTTAGTATATCCGTGTAATTATAAGTTCAAACACTTTTCCCGATACCGACACTAATACTTGGTTAATGTGTTATACAGTTTTCTGGTGTTTTGTGGTGTTTTTCGGAGTAGAAATGTATTGTTCAGTGTTATGTATTGTTTCTTGATTGTTTCTATTATAATGTGAGTGTTCTAGATGTATTTTATAAGTCACTCACGATTTCACAATAACGTACTATTCACCGCTTAACTTTACCGTTGTAAGATAGGTTAGATTCGATACGAAACGCTTGTCATATTAACCGTTCGAATACCAATAATCAACTAACTGTTTCCTTCAGTTTCAATTAAACTCTTAGCCCATATAATATTATCCTTAACATTGTTCAAATATATTTTCACATCCTGTGCACACTTTAATATTTCACTATATAAATGCCTAAACTTTGGTTATTTGTCAATTTTATTCACTAGATGTTATTTAAATTAATCTTTCAGTTCATTCAGCTTATTTTCAGATTAAATAATGCCGTTTTATAGTGTTTTCTGTCCAAAATTAGTAATTTTACTTTCATTTTTGTTATTCTCTGAAAAGTCAAAACATCAAAATTCACTTCCTGTCATTATATAAAATTCATCCATTTTATCCGTTATATTTAATATTAACAATCCTATATTGTATTAAAAGGTTTATATTCCCTGATTTTCTGGTAATTAATTGAATTAGTTGTATTCTGAAACATTATTCTGGAATATATGACTCCCATGTCTAAATTTCTGAGTTTAGTCATTTTCATTTTTATTTATAATTCTGAATATAATTTATTAAAATCTTTCTAAATGGTATTTGCAATTATATGGCTTGATCTCAAGTTTATTTTGTCTAAACCCCTTTTGTTTATTTGCATTTAAATGAGCAATTTCTCTGTTTTGATGAAGTTTGGTTTCCATTCTTTTGGCCTATGATTTTTAACAAGTTTTCTTACAAAATATTTTACAAACAATATATGATGTGTGATACCCTCTCTGACTTTTACATATAGTATTATAAATTAAACATGTTTTCAAATTACACAATAACAATTAGTATTGGTTACAATACAAATAATAGTTAAACAAATAAAGAATTTTTTTTTAAATAAATGGTTGTCTTCAAGTCAGACATTTTACAACAAAATCCTTATTTCTAACATGGAAATATGGTTTACAAAAAAGGTTTTTTACTAACTAACATCTTAATTACTCTCTACTATTTACAAGTAGTAACTATTTTTATAGTTCTGATGTTAGTTGTATCAGACCCAAACAAATGGCCTTATATCTAAAATATTTTTAAACATTCTTATACTATATACATAAAAACCTTATATTTATATTCTTATTTCTAACTATTATTATAAGTAGGATTCTACAGTTTTTATACCGTCTTTTACACATTGTCTTTGGGGAATTGTACCCTGTCATTAATAAATAAATAGTATGAATTGTTCGAAAAGTATTATGAAATCTGTTTTTCTTTTTGCATATAAAACAAAATGTTATTTTAAACAGATTTATGTCTTATAAACAACATATTGTCACAGTACACATTTCAAGTCATTGAAAATTGCATATTTCATTGCATTCAATGTTTGTGATTGCCAAGAATGAAACACAAGGTTCATTTTTTATAATACCCAAAACTATCACTGGTTCACTTTGCACTTATATATTATGTTAATGCTAAATGGTCGTATAGTCTTATTAACATAATAAATTGGTTAGCGTTTTTTCAATGGAGATTTGTTCCATGGGTACTATATTATTGTTTCATCTTAGTTCACAGGCAACTTTTACTTTATACACTTCTCTCTCTTAAATTTATATACATGTGGTTTTCATTTCGTTATACTTTTATTTTTAAATATTTATTTTGGGGATATAGGGATTTGGGTGTCTTTTATAAGAGCATGACATCTTCTTCAGGATGCTGCCTTCTTCTTCTTTCATCAGTCTTCTTTTCTCCTGCCTTCTGGGACTGGTATCTTCTCCATCTTCTTCTTGATGCCATCAGGTTTCTTGGGATCTTCTCCATCTTCTTCTTTATTTCAGAAATACACCACCTGTATTGTTTGATCTTGGCTTATTTTAGGGTTTCTCTTCTATTTATTCTTCCTCGTTGTGGGTTTGGTCATATTCAGTACTGCTTTGTTATTTACTTTTTTACCTTCCTGGGTTATAGTTTGAAAACCTTTGGTTATGAGACTGGTTTTGGATGACTCATCACTAGTAACTCCTTTTATTTGAACTTGTATTTTCTTTATAATAATGATTTCTTTCCACAGTTGCTATGAATTAATCTATTTATATTAAACTTAATGCTTTCTTCCAAATTTAAATATTATAACTTCATTATTCTAATGATCAATTGCCATTCAACATTATGCATACATCTGTCACGTTACAATATATGATAATATATGATATATGATAATATATAATAATATATGATAACATATATTATCAGCATCTCAACACTTTATTTTTCCTAACTCCCAATAACTCTAACTAACTAACTCCAATGCCTTATTTGTCACTATTACCCAAACTCTTTACAACATTTCCCATTAATATACCATTAGAAAATTCATCACTTACCTACTAACAACAATACCTCTCAATATCCAAATATATTATATGCGTAATCATTTACTAACCCTTTAGAATCTAAATTCCATAATATCATTTCAAAATCATTATTGGCTTAATTATTCTTCAATATCTAAAATTCTGCAATGCATGGTTTATATAAAAATACATAAAATACACAACAGCAAAATTACACAAATACATTGACATTAATATACACAAAAATATACAATCCACATAATCGTTAAATCATTTACCAAAATCAGTCATAAACAGTCCATCCTGAAAAACATTGGTCACATAATTAAATGTTCATAACACAATAAAAGGTCTACCCTCCATCGTCAAACAACAATCGAACCTTAAAACTATATACATGGTTTAATATTGAATGTCTTATATTATTACAATCAATATACATACTATTCAAATTTCTATAATTTTCCACAATCTCATATAACTCATGATCGGGTATGGTCATGTCGCCTTTGGTATAGTCTGTTACAGCCAGGTATTTTGTAAAGTTATCTTTCTCATTATCTCCTACTACTTCAGTTTTATTATAAGGTAAGTACTTGTTATATTCATCAATCATCTCTACACCTAACCTTTCCATAAACTCTTCATAATCTCTACATACCTTAAAAATTTCTACTTCTCTGTTTCTCTCAATATATCTCTCACTATTAAAACATCTCTCTCTCTTAAAACATCTCTCATAATAACTCTCCCAACAACATTTCTCTCTCTCAATATATCTCTCTTTACACCCACTCTTTAAACCTTCAAAACCCACTATCATTCCCTTATTATTATATTCTATTCCCCATAAAATTTCATTTATACTACCAACCTCCACACTATTATCACCTATTACTATATTTTCATCTATTTTATCGTAATTTTCTACCCCACTTACCTTGTCTTCTTCGTTCACTCCAACTTTGTTTAATTCTAATTTCTTCTTTTCTAATTCTATTTTTTCTAACTTTGTACCTATTTCACTTAATCTTTTGTCAAAATTGCAACCTTGTTTTTAATTTCTTTTTTGATGTCATTCAATTGTACCTCAAATTGGTTTAATTTTTCGTTAAAAGTATCAAATTTGATGCTCTGCTCATTGAAAAGCAGTTTCATCATTCTTATTGTGTCATTTTCCTCAACTCTTTTTGTTGGGGCTGGTGTTGAATGGATACTATCACCCATCATTTCTGATTCTGTTCTACTCGTCTCATTACTATTTGCCATTTCTTTTTTTTTTATATTATTAATATATTAGCAATAATAAATTTATTTTAGTTGTGTTGTACTCTATTCGTACCATGCATAACCTATACAGGTAACCTCTATTTTTTCGTATATTTCACTACCCATCTAACCTCTGCTTGTCTGCTTATTTATATATTTTTATTTATATATAAAGTCCAAGTTCGGGCTGCCATCTGTTAAAGTACACCTTGATGTGTATAAATTAGACAATTATTTATACTGAATGTATGGTAATTAATATTTGTGTAATTTGAATAATAAATCTTATCACCGGAATAACACGTGCTTAGCTCAGTTGTATGCATTAGGCTTTTGGTCCAGAATTGCGTTAAGCAGACAGCGGCAGAAGTCGTTGGGTATGGAAATAACATGACACATTAGATAACGGTAACGAATTTTGGTTTTATTTCAACAAATACTTGGTAAATTAATATAAGCATAACAATGGTTAATGATTCAAATTTCCAAAATGGCGGCTAGGCTATTCCGCCCTTGACCTTACTCAAGGTTAATTGTGTACACTTTATGATGCTATATAACTGACTTCTTTTATGTATGTAATTCTCATCATTGAACAAATTATAGTTTTGATTTCTTTAATACTTTACTCTTAATACTGGTTAAACATGATCACAAACCAACGCCTCATTTTAATATTGGGTTGATCAACACCGGTCACACTCTCGCTTCCACTCTCTCACCTGAATTTAGACAAATTTTATAGAAATTGAGCTCATTTTTTCTACTTTCTGAAATTTAGTAATGAAATGTAGGGCTTTCCTGAATAGATGTGGCGTAGTTCCTTCCTTAGCGGCTCCATGCGGTGAGCAGGTGTTTGTCCAGTTTGCTGTTGTCCATTTTCACTGACTCTACTTTGAATACATGTTTTATAAAGTTCACTGAAGCTAGTAAATGTTAGTGTTTACTGTGATATTATTTAGATCATTTTTGCAGTAAAAGGTTACATTTTGATGGCAGAAAACTGCCCACTACTGTTAGAGCGTGTATGCTCCCTGGTTTACTTTTGACGACTGAGGCAGACGTTGTATAGCTAACTTTCGTCTGTCCTTTGCACTGAATTTACATGTTGGTTATAATTACTGGTTAACACTGTTACTTGTGATTACATTTTGTTAATTCAAATAAAACACTAGCTGACTATTTTAGGCCAGCACAATTTTTACGTGTTACTGCCATGGTGATGTTCTGGCGACTGGGGCGGAAGCAGACACAATTATTATGTAAGTGGTCGTGCATCTGACGTCATTGTCTATTGTTTTCCAACCACTGCCTTGGTTAATACGTAATGGTTTTATATCGTCATTGTGTTTTTGATGACGATTTGTTACAATGGACCAATAGAAAGTCAGTATTGTCAATTTTTAGCGCCGAACACTGCCATTTTCGTTGTTTCACTTCACTCGTACGCCGCTGACCTTGGATCGGCTCCTCTCTGGCGAATTTGCATATTACTGGGACTTGTGTCAAAACTAACTTGCCCTGGTTAGACTTCATGATTATAATAAAATTTACAATAAAAATATCCCTACACACCATTATTCTGGTATGGCTAATTTTGTACTGTTACAACATTACAGCTCATGTGCTGATCACTATAGGTTATTTCACTGTAATTTGCTGCCTATTAAGACACAACTCGAACTCTACACAACATACTCTACATGTAAACAAATAACTGTATGGCAGTCAGTAATTATAGTAGATACCTTTTTGAACAACCTTTTATTTATGAAAGTACATTCAGATAAGTCATGAAAAAAGAATTAAAAAAAAAGTTTTTTCTTTCCCAGGAAAAATATGATTTCTGAGTATCAGTAATATGTTATTGGATCAGCTGTCATTAACAATCAGTCTAATAGTTACAAAGCTGTTTTGTTATTTGAATTTGTACTACTTGACTTAGATAAGCTCATCTGTAGCATGATACTTTACTTAATCCTCCTCTTCTACTCATTAGGTGATGAGGTTTTGCAGAGAACACACCATCTTGTCCTAGACTGGACAAGTTCTCTAGCTAAAGCCTGGCTTCACACTGCTTCTCTCCTTTCTACACTCTTTTTAAAACTGCCTTCCCACTTCAGTCTTCCTCTTCTCCTTCTGGTTTTGCTTCCCATGCTTGTCTAGAGTATGTTCGGTTTTCTTTCTACAGACTTGGCCAAACCATCTCAACTATGAGCTTTCTATTATATCAGTCAGAGGGATCACCCTCAAGGTTCTTGTGGATAGTAAGGCTTTTTATTCTATCTCATCCTGTTTTGTTTTCTAAACTTCTAAGAAATCTCATCCCTATTTCTTGAATTTTGCTTTTATGTCTTCTATTCAAGGTCCATGATTCACAGCCGTAGATCATGGTTAGGATACATATAGATTTGTACACTGCCAGTTTTGTCCCCTTCGAGATTTCCCTTTTCTCAAGAAACTTTTGTTTTATGGATGCACACAATCTGCTGACTGCCGCAATATGGGAGTCTTAATTTTGTTTCAACCCTGGCATCCTCATTAAAGACTGCACCTAAATATGTGATGGTACCCACCTGTTCAGTCTCACTATTGTAAACTACTAAATTATGTTGTCTCATTTGTGTGCTTATTACCATTGTTTTTGTGGAGCTAATTGTCATGTTTTCCTTATGCACAGCTTCTTCCCTCATATTTAGATTGTGCTGCAGTTCTGTTCTGTGCTAAGATCAGAACAATATCAAGCAAGATTTGTAGATAACACAGGCTGTAATCTCCCGTTCCGAGCTTAAATTTTGTAGTTCTTTGTGGGTCTTTTTGATAAAAACGTCCGACATTACAATAAAGATAGGATATGGTGAAAGGATACCCAGCTGAGGTATTCAACTCACTTGCTGTACCATTTGAATTTATAACATAATTTTGGCATTTTATGAAAGCTTGGATTTTGCTGTCCATGACGTGTCCATTGATTAACTAATTATAAATATAATACTACTGACTCGGAACACTAAGTATTTTATTGGTAAAAATGTAAAATTTTTACCTTATAGCCTGAACCAGTTTTTGCTTATTATAAGCTTCACTAGAGGATGCCACTAGGAGCATTGTCCATTTTGTTCTTAGTGACGGGGCCGTTGTTTGATAGATCGACGTTGTGTGTGCACGGTGTGATATGTTCGAATATTAGGTTGATTTGAATTGTCTCCATTCATTTAGGTTTATGTGTTCTGTGTGTTTGTATGTTTCTAGTTGTTCAAGAGTGTCTAGTTTTCGACCTTTTGTGTGTACGTGTAGAATATCCATGTTTGTGTGTGTATGTGGTTTGCTTCAATGAGGTGGTTTGCAAAGGTGGATTTGGTGGTGGAGTGTAGTGCCTTTGTGTGTTCAGTGTATCTCTGTTTGAAGCAATGTCTTGTCTGGCCTATGTAGAATTTGTTACAGTCTGAACGGTTTAGTTTGTAAACACCAGGTAAATCAAATTTGTTTTGTTCTTTGTGTGTATTTTTTGATATCGTGTGTTCTGTTTTGTTTGTAGTTTTGTATGCGGTTCTGTATCCTGCTTTTTTAAATTTGTGGGCTATTTTTTCAGTGTGGTTATTGATGTATGTTAGTGTTATAAACTTGTTGTTTTCTGTCTTTGTCTGTTGTTTGTTTAGTGTAGGAGTCTATTGATTATTGTTCTGTTGTATCCGTTGGTTTCTGCTAGATATTTTATCGTGATTAGTTTGTCTTTGTAGTATTTTTTGTCTAGTGGGATGTTGTTTAGTCTGTGTACCATGGTTCTGAAGGCAGCTAGTTTGTGTTATATTGGGTGATTGGAGGAGTTGTATATTAGTGTGTCAGTTGTAGTGGGTTTTCTGTATATACTGAATTTATGTCTGTGTTCAAATTTTGTGATGATGGTGAGGTCTATGAAGTTTATGCTATTGTTGTGCTCATATTCAGCAGTGAAGGTTATGTTTTTGTGTATTTTGTTTATTTGGTATCTGTTTGCATTGTCTTTTGTTTCCCTTGTGTAGCATTATGATGTTGTCAATGTATCTGTGCCAATATTGTATTTTATGTGAGTGTCTGTCATTGTTTGTGAGGATTCTTGTTTTTTTTTTCTAAGTATTGTAGGACGACTTCTGCTACTATGCTGGATATGGCTGAGCCCATGGGTAGTCCGTCATTCTGTGTGTAAAATTTATTGTTATATGTGAAGTACTTTTGTTTTGTGATAATGTTAAGAGTCTCTGTTATTTCTTTGATTATTTCTTCTGGTGTGTTGTTCTGTTTGCATTTGTTTTGTAGGATAGTGATTGTTTCAGAGATGTTTGTGCATAGGTTTTGAATATCGAAAGAGGCTAGGGTGGCATTATGGGGGATGTGTATGTCTTTTATTTTTGTTACAAGGTCTGTGTTGTTTTTTACTGCAATGTTGTTGTGTAGTTTTGTGTGTGCTGTCTGATGATTTTGTCTATATGTTTTGCAAGTTTGTATGCAGGGGCATTCCAATAGTTGATAATGGGGCGGATCAGGATTTCTTCTTTGTGGATTTTGGGAAGTTTGATGGTCGGATTTGTTTCAGGTATGGCTTTTGTTTGTTTGTCATTATGTGTTTGGCTTTGTTGATTAGCTGTTTTACTGTGTTTTGATGTCTGTCAGTGGGGTCATGTTTTAGTTCTGTAAGTTGTTCTGTTTCATGAAGTTTTGTACTTTATTGTGTAGGTCATCAGTGGAAATGATTACAGTCGTGTAGCCTTTGTCTGCTTTTACAAATGCGATGTTGTGTTTGTGTGCCTTTTCTCTCAGTTTGATGGCTGTGTGTATTTCTGAGGTGTGGTTCTTGTTGTTTGATGCCTTATGTGCTCCTATTATGTTGTTTACATTATGTCTTTAGTGTGTCTTGATGTTCTGGTGCTGTATTTGTATATTTGTTTCGGTGTCAACTATGAGTTTTGTTAGTGTTTTGTTGTTTTGTTTTAGGCCTTTATCGAGGAGTGTTTGTTCGTTTTTTGTGATTTGTGAACAATTTTCAATTTTTTTCAGAACATTTATGAAAGCTTTGAGTTGCTTTTGTAAGGCCAGCCTCAACATTTTTTACTCCCAAGGACTCTGTCAAAAGCTTTCTCCAAGTCGAGAACCAAAGCTGTCTGCTAGGTTGGTAGCATGATATTTAGATATATTAATGAAATGGGTGAAATTAACTTTCATGGTTTGGTTGAGGTGTTGTGTGTATTTGGTGTAACTCTTTTTAATGCAGCAAAGATGATGTCAATACTGTTAAGTTAGTCGGTGAAATTTTAAGGACAGGGAAAACTGATGATAGTAATAATAATAATACGTACTATTCTTGAGATTACTACAAGCTAATACTAAATGGTTATGTTAATATGTTAGAAAGTACTGGGACAATGTTTAGTACAGTACACCTTGTTATCCGTAGGTACTCTTAGACTGTTTTGTTTTATTGTGCTGGATTCACATATGTTTAGGATGGGTGGGTAACTGATCTCCTGGAGTAGGTATTTTCAAAATGTCAACTACATTGGGTTTGATTCCAGTTAATGAGTGTTTGATGTGTACTGCTCCAAACTCATTTTATCTTAATACATACATAATTAAGAAAGGTAATCCTTGGCTGTTTGTACCATTATCTCATAAAGAGAATTTTTAAATTTAATGAATTGTTACTGGATAATGTAGAAAAAGGTCTTCATTTTAATACTTGAGCTGTTCAGTAAGCGACTGTGACATTTTGCTACAACGTTGCAACTGTATATGGAATGCTTTCCATTAGCCAAGCACTGCATGGTGCAAAACCGACCATGGGTAAGAACATCCCAACACAGTACCATTACAGGCCATTACTATGGTGACGTGAACATATTCATGTAGTGTGATTGTGGAAACTTTTACACATGCTTTTATTGCCATCATGTACATCAAATGTCAGAGTCGCTTACTCAGCGGCTTGAGTCTATTAAAGTGATACAGAAAACAAAAAGAAGAAAATAGAACATAATTGAAAGAAAATAAATTTCTTTAATAGACGTTGTGAAAATATATAGCTCACAGGTACAATCCAGCCTCCCCACAGCTGATTCTGTATGGCCTGCTAGTTAATCATTTTTCTGTTTTAAAATGTTGTTATAAACAGTTTATTGTAACATATTGCAACAATACATATATTTGCATATTTGCCCAGGGCGGTATGTATGTAAATATTTAGCATAGAAAATATATGATGAACAGTTTTTAACAATATTATGCAGGCTAAGAATTGTCAGAAAGCGTACACCTGCCCCCACGAATGAATACAGCGCTTGTGTGTTTGTGTGTGTGAGCACAAGCTACAACAGGCAAGAGTCTACGATAGGGTGATGCATATTGTGATCTAAAAGATTACGTTGTATTATTTGTAATATGTTATTGCAGATGATATCTCCTGCAAATCAATGTTAATTTATAGAAACAATTATTTATTATATAGTTGATATTATTCGTTTGTCGAACATAGACCTGTGTTAAGTGGTTATTAAGTGTTTTACCAGAGAAAAAGCGCTATATTACAGTTATTACAGTGAATAATTCAGTAATTTTCTCCAACCCTATTCGGTATGTATTATCTAAATTGAAAAGAGCGTAGTGTGGAGAGAGTACGTTAGTTCTCTATTCTCCCGTATTCACCAGCTGTAGGCAAATGAGCGCTGTGGTGGGCGATTAATCCGTTATCCTAGGTTAAGTCGTTCCACTTGAGGTTTTTATCGCTTTCTTTCTCTGTAAATTACACCCTATTGAAATACAATAATTATTCTACAATAACACAAACTCGTTAAATACAATAAGGGTTCTTTATTTTATCTAAGTTTCCAATTCCAACAGTTTCCTTCTCCAGTGATTAATACATCATGTCGATCGCACAATACAGGATCGATTCGTTATTGAACTCGTGGTTTATGTTACAATTTGATTATAATTATATTTTATTCTTTTTTATCTCTTATCTCAGGGTACAGGTAATTCTTTTAACGATTAGTAAGGCCAGGTAATGCAAAATTAAGGTTACTAAGTATTACAATTGTTATTAACTCTTAATATATAAAATTAAATATAAGCAGGTTTGTTACCAAACTGGGAACGATACTTAAGGTGGCCGTGTCTGTTTACAACGGAGTGAGGACGGAATGGTTATGCTACTCTTGACCAAAAACAGCGTCCAGCTTCTCAATAAAGGTTTAGATGTGATGTCCCGGAGTGTAATAGAAGTTCAATTCTGGTCTTTGTTCTTCTTCACGATCCTAGTAGTTGCCGGTCCCAATGGAATTGGTGTAGTATTACGACTTCGTTTGTTTATTGAAAGTGAGGTTTGGTACTTCAATACAAAAGTTCTTCGTATTTTTAAATTTATATTTTAATTAATTTTGACTTCTTCTGCTATGGATCATCTTTGTTTAATGGTAAATCATTTTCATCATCATTCTTTTACTGGAAATAGGTCGGATGAGTATTTATTAATTCAGTGAACTTTAAGGATGTGTAGAATTATATTTACTGAGATATAGTTTCAGGAGTTATTACTCAGTTCTTTTTAAATGGATTTCTTTAAGACATTTAATTTGTTTAAATTTGATTCATTTTATTTGGTTCTCTTTTTTAAATTTGTCTGCTGAACTTTACCCATTAGCATATAACAATTGAATGTTGAAATCAACAAAATTTCTTGCATTTCTGTTACCCTAACAACCATTACTTCTTCTGTAATTGGATAATATTTGATATCCTAGAGCCAGAATTAGGAAATATTACTACTCTTATTTAATAAAATACTCCCTGCTTGGAATTACACTAAATCACATAAAACTTTCACTTAATCTGCCTTATTAAACCGTATACATTTTACTACATTTTCATCTGAATGGATTTATTAAAAAAGGTATTAATTTCCTTTTACAAATACTAAATTTAGGCCTATTGGTTTTATTACACATGTTATAATTTTTGTTTTGTTTTTAATTTAATTTTTCTTACCTGACCTACTGTACAAAGAGTCACTGGCTTATGGCCAATTATTACAATTTTAAATTCCTGATTTCATTTTATTATTATTATTGAGTTTATCATAGAACCCTTCATCGGTTTTTAACATCATTATAATGACCACTAGACAATTTATTTACAATTATTGTCTTCCTGGCCAAGTTTACAAATATTTTCCAAGACATCTTCATTAATTATTTAAAGTAAATACCTTTAACATGATACCATACATAATAAACACACTTGTATTTAATTACTTAAATACAAGTTTAACATGAATGAACTGAGTACCCATTACTTAGTATTTCCTTAAAATAAATGGCTCCACACCTACTACATACAAAATACAAAATAAATATCATGTAAACTCAATATCATGATAAAGCACAACAACAGGTACATCTTTATAAAACATTAAATATTAATTAAACAGTGTATTATATTTGAACTCATCCACAGTAAACTAATCTCACTAGACACAGTGTTTATAGTTTACATCTTACTCGAATCACTCCATATTTTATAATTGGCTACATTTTACTAATTTATTACTTAGTAACCTTACTTAGGTATCGTCAATATATTTTTTTGTTTGGGTGAGATTGGCCCTCTTGACCTTAATTATGGCATGCCTTGGACATTGTTTTTCGCTATGTTGACAAAGTTTTTATGTAATGTCGGGAACCTCAACTTTGTTACATTACATAATACTCCCCCTCCAAAAGAAGTTTATTTTGGCTGAATAAAGTTTAGTTGAAATAAACTTATAGTTCGTCTATGAGAATGTTTTCTTCTTACTCATAGTATCTTTTGATTTCCGTTTGGTTATAAGTACCCTTCACCTTATTACTTATTGGGTCAGACACCACATAGGTGTTGTTTTGATTGTCCTGGCTTATTACAAAAGGTCCCGCATATAATAACAACAATTTTTTAGCTATTCCTTCGTAACTGCTCGGTTGTTGCCGGTTTCTTATTAAAATTTTTTCGCCAACGGTGTATTTGATGATATGTTTCCGGGTTGCATTCTGTTTTTTCCTTCTATTTTCCAACTTGTGGCGTAATCTATTATATACCTGGGTAAGGTTAAGTTCTTCTTCTGGTCCTTCAGGGAATTGTATCAATTTAGTAATTTCTCGAGGTGGTAGTTTTGAAAACATCATTTGGTATGGTGTAACACCAATAGTTTCGTGATGAGCATTATTTAAAAAGGTTTCTGTTTCATTTATGAATTCACTCCATTTTTTATGATTGTCATAACAATAAGTACGGAGGACTCGCCCTACCTCTCTGAGTACCCTCTCCGCCGGATTACTGCTAGGATGGTAAATAGAAGTTTTGTAGGTTTTGATTCCCCGATTTGCCATTTCTAATTTCCATTTTCGACCTTTGAATTGGGTTCCATGATCCGTTATTGAATATGGAGTCCCTACATCTATGAGGTATTTTTCTGTGATCACCTTAACAATAACATTGGTAGATGCTTTACTGATAGGATATAGTTTAGTGTAACGGGTGAAATGGTCCAGGATGATTACAATATATTTATATCGGTGCCTGCCTCCACTGTGTGGGAAAGGCCCGCAAATGTCAAGAAATGTTTTTTCTAATTTCCTCTCTGAAGTAATGGTTATTAAAGCTCCTTCCTTTCGCTCATTGTTTACCTTGACCCTTTGACATATTCCACATCTTTTTATTAATTCCCTTACCTTTTTGTTTAAGCCTTTAATATACACATGCTCCTCCAGTGCCTTTACTACTTTGATGGGACCCATATGTCCATACATTTGATGGTAGTTATTTATTATTAACGACTCCGTTGATTTGGGAATATACAATTTCCACTTATTTTTCCCAACAGGGGATTTTATGAAAATTAAATTGTTATAGTTTTGATAATATTGCATAATTATAGCATCGTTATTGATGAGGCGTTCCCGTATGGTGGATAATCTCTGATCCCTTGCCTGTTCTTCCCGAATTTTGTTTAATACTCCTACTAGTTCTTCTCTGGCTATTATTACATGATATATTCTTCCAACGTACTCCCTTTCAATTTCAAAAGTACCATTCTCCAGGTTCACTCTAGATAGAGCATCAGCTACAGTGTGTTGTTTACCTGGTACGTATTCCCATGTTATGTTATATTCTTGGAGAGCCAATATCCAACGAGTTAGTCTACCATGGCTTAGTTTACACCTTTGTATGAATGATATGGACTTATGGTCGGACCGTACTGTTAAGGGATAACCTAATACATACGTGTGGAATTTACCGCATGCAAATACCACACTCAATAATTGCCTTTTCCGTGACACTGTAATTTCTTTCACACTGATTTAATACCCTGCTGGCAAAGCTTATTACTTGGTGATCTCCTTGATCTTCCTGGTACAGTTCAGCACCCAGACTCACATCACTGGCGTCACAATTTATAAAAAATTTCTTATCAAAATCAGGATGATGCAGAATGATGTTCTGTAAAAATGTTTCCTTAATTAAGATGAATGTCTCATCATCTTCCTCCTTCCACTTCCATTTATGTTTAGATGACAGTAAGTGTTTAAATCTTGCTGTTAATTGGGAATAATTCCTTTGGAATTTTCGGTAGTAGTTGCACACTCCTAGAAATGATTGCAACTGTCGAATGTTTTTTGGTCTGGGGAAGTTTTGAATAGCTTCCACTTTTTCAGGGGATGTGGATATTCCATTTTCAGAGAGTATAAAACCGAGGAATTGTAATTGATTGGTTAATAATTTTGACTTATTCAATTTCAGAGTAATGTTGCTCCCTTCCAATTTGCTTAATACCATTTCCACACGTTGGCAGTGTTCCTCCCATGTAGTGGAAGTTACTAATATATCATCTACGTACACTGTTGTGAAGGCTAACACTTCTCTACCCAGGACCTGGTCCATGCATTTAATAAAAACGGCCACAGAGTTTACTAATCCAAAAGGAAGACGTTTAAAATGGTAATTTCTACCTTCAAATATAAAAGCGACGTAATTTCTACTGTTGGGATGTAACTCCACCTGCCAGTATCCGCAAACAGCATCCCAAATACTCATATACTTGCAATCCTTAAATTTCTTCATTAACTCCTCAATTTCCCCTGGTGAGGTTCTATCATTTATTATATTTTTATTTATCTCCCTGGCATCTAAACATAAGCGTACGGTACCGTCCTTTTTCTTTATGGCTACTATGGGGCTGGTGTATGGTGATGAGCTATACTCAATTATGTCCTGTTCTGTCATACTCTGTATTTCCCTTCTCACTGCTGGTTTTAGGGATTGGGGTATAGGATATGATTTCCTGTTAAAATTGATGGGTTGTTTAAATGACAATTCACAAATAAAATTCTTAGCCTTTCCTGGCAAGTCCGAAAATACTTTTTTATATCTGTTATAGATTTTTATTAACTGATTTTTTTTGTTCAGGTGTCACTCCATTAGTATTAGCAGTTTTAAACAAATAAATTTCTTGTAATTTTTCTTTCCATTCATCCTCCTTACCACAGGCTAATTCCTCAAAAGGTGTTCTATATTCCGTTCCGTCATCACGCATTAGAGTAAAAGAATGTCGGTGGTGAGTGGCATTTTTATGATCCACTATTTCACTTGACCATTCTCCATTTTCATGGTACAGGGTTATTTTTCCTCTGCCCATATCAATAATAGCTGAGTGGCGCCGCAGCGTATCACACCCTAGCATTGCTTTAAATGGTAATCCTTGAGCTACCATAAACACCATAGGAATAGTTTTACCTTCACTAGATACTTCCATCATTACTTGTTGCCGTATTGTTTTATTTGGTCTGCCAGTAGCACCTGTTATTACCATGTTATTGACTGGTAATGTTGGTATATTTTTCTTACACATCTCCCTTATTCGGTTATATTCTACTTTGTCCAGAAGTGACACGTTCGCTCCGGTGTCAATCACCATATCTGTCATAACTCCTTGCAATTCTGCCATTATATATATAATTTGATTGTCAGTTTTATTCTCTGACGGTAACCCTTCTTCAGTTAAATCATTTCGTATATCCTTTAAATAATTGTTTTCCGTAATGGTTATAATGTTGTTATTGTCTTTTTGGGTTCGTGCATACCCCTTCAATCCCAGCAGTGAGGGGTTACTTGATGCTTCCACTGCTGTATTTAGTTTTCCACCCTATCCTGCGGACGATCGTCTCTAGCAGTGTTTCCTGGGTTGCCATCATCGGGTCTGAACTCTTTATGATTTTCTTGGTGTCTAGATAGGTCCTCCTCTCGACTTCTATTACCGGTTTGATTTCGTTGGTCATTGTTCGCTCGGTTATTATTCCAATAGTCTCTCCCGTTATCAAAATTCCTGCGGCCTGCGCTGTATCGGTTATTATTAGAGTTATTATACTGATTGTTTTGGTAATGATTATTACGGTAACGATTATTCATAAAATGGTCATTAACCCTTCGGTTATAATTATTGTTGTATCTATTCATTCCCTGACGCGACTCTTGATTTGGCTCCTCTCTCCTATTGTTTGAATAGTCACTTTGCCTTCGAGACCTTTGATAATAGTCTTCCATTTCGTAACTGGCCAACAAGGTTTCCATTGCTCCCACTGTCTTCACTTGTCCACTGCGTCTGGCATGAACTATTTCTTCTTCGAAATGGTAAGATAGTTTATTTACTAAACATTCCTCTGGTATTCGCGGTTCCAAATGACGCGCCAAACACACCTTTCCCAAAAAGTAGGTAGTTGGGGACTGCTCTTGATTAATGTTGAATCTACCGTTGGTAATGTTGTCCCTAATCATGTTCTGTACGGAATCTGACCAGTATTTCGACCTAAAAGCCTTTTTAAACTCTTCATAATTACTCGTTTCATTCCGGACCGCTGACCACCAATTATCATTTATGCTTTTAAAACAATCATCCAACAAATTTTTTATTATGTTCCATCGGTTCACCTTAATTCTACTAAACCATTCATCTATTCTCTCCAGAAATTCTATGGGGTGTCCTCTATAAATTTTGAAATTGATATTTTCTTTTTGCTCAGAGGCTATGTGATGTGCCAGATACATTGGTCGATTTTGTAAAATTTCTATCGACTCCCTTATATTAATCAATTCCTGATTCTGTATATTTTCAACGGTCCCCTTATTTTGATCCACTTGGGTTTTTATTTGCGTTATTTCGTTGTTAACTATTTCAATTCTCCCAGCTATATTAATTTGCACTTCGTCCAATTTCCCTTGGGTTTCTAATTGTACTTCTTTTATTATAGTTTTGTTATTGTTTTCCACTTGATTAATTTTGGCCTCTACTTCCACTGCGAGTTGTATGATGGTTTCATCTGTCTTTTCTAGACCCACCTTAGTTTCAGTTATTTGCTGTCTTACTTCCTCTTCATAATTATCCACCCTTTTGTTAAGTGTTTCATTGACATTTGCAATCCTTTCATTGATGACTTCCCTCAACGCTTGGTTTTGTTCATTTATAATTTGTCGCAACTCCTTATTACTGTTATCAATTTTCTCGTCTATTTGTTTGTTATTTTCCTGAATCTGCTTTAAGCTCTCATCGTTCCTGTCAAACCTTTTATTAATTTGGTTTAAGCTTTCATTTATCAGCCGGTTATTCTCATCAGTTTCCTCTTTATTTTTGTCAAACTTCTCATTCATTAGTTTGATTAAGTTCTCACTCAAAATTTCGTTTTGTTTCTTTGAGTTTTCATTAATACTGTCTATTTTATTTTCCAGCTTTTCTGAATTTTCGTTTATACTGTCTATTTTATTTTCCAGCTTTTCTGACATTTCATTGTTTTTCTCATTAGTTTGCTTTAAGTTTTCCTCCTGTTTCCTAAATTGTTCTGCCATAAATTTCATCATGTCTTGCCAATTTGGTTCTTCTCTGGCTACCGCTTTATCTGGTTGGTCCCCTTGGGCATCCTCTTTATCACTCGCATGTTGTTCCATTTCGGTGTCTGTAATTATCTCCGCTTCTTCTTCCCGTCTATCTTCTTCCGTTTCTTGGTCCTTCGCTATCCTTTTAGAAACACCTCTCGTATGCATTCCTATGCCTCTAATAGTTGCCTGCTCCAGTTAAGTAATAGTGATATAGTCGATTTTTTTTTCTTAACTAAAGCCCACTCGTTGAGCGCCAATTTGTAATCTAAAAGATTACGTTGTATTATTTGTAATATGTTATTGCAGATGATATCTCCTGCAAATCAATGTTAATTTATAGAAACAATTATTTATTATATAGTTGATATTATTCGTTTGTCGAACATAGACCTGTGTTAAGTGGTTATTAAGTGTTTTACCAGAGAAAAGCGCTATATTACAGTTATTACAGTGAATAATTCAGTAATTTTCTCCAACCCTATTCGGTATGTATTATCTAAATTGAAAAGAGCGTAGTGTGGGGAGAGTACGTTAGTTCTCTATTCTCCCGTATTCACCAGCTGTAGGCAAATGAGCGCTGTGGTGGGCGATTAATCCGTTATCCTAGGTTAAGTCGTTCCACTTGAGGTTTTTATCGCTTTCTTTCTCTGTAAATTACACCCTATTGAAATACAATAATTATTCTACAATAACACAAACTCGTTAAATACAATAAGGGTTCTTTATTTTATCTAAGTTTCCAATTCCAACAGTTTCCTTCTCCAGTGATTAATACATCATGTCGATCGCACAATACAGGATCGATTTGTTATTGAACTCGTGGTTTATGTTACAATTTGATTATAATTATATTTTATTCTTTTTTATCTCTTATCTCAGGGTACAGGTAATTCTTTTAACGATTAGTAAGGCCAGGTAATGCAAAATTAAGGTTACTAAGTATTACAATTGTTATTAACTCTTAATATATAAATTTAAATATAAGCAGGTTTGTTACCAAACTGGGAACGATACTTAAGGTGGCCGTGTCTGTTTACAACGGAGTGAGGACGGAATGGTTATGCTACTCTTGACCAAAAACAGCGTCCAGCTTCTCAATAAAGGTTTAGATGTGATGTCCCGGAGTGTAATAGAAGTTCAATTCTGGTCTTTGTTCTTCTTCACGATCCTAGTAGTTGCCGGTCCCAATGGAATTGGTGTAGTATTACGACTTCGTTTGTTTATTGAAAGTGAGGTTTGGTACTTCAATACAAAAGTTCTTCGTATTTTTAAATTTATATTTTAATTAATTTTGACTTCTTCTGCTATGGATCATCTTTGTTTAATGGTAAATCATTTTCATCATCATTCTTTTACTGGAAATAGGTCAGATGAGTATTTATTAATTCAGTGAACTTTAAGGATGTGTAGAATTATATTTAATGAGATATAGTTTCAGGAGTTATTACTCAGTTCTTTTTAAATGGATTTCTTTAAGGCATTTAATTTGTTTAAATTTGATTCATTTTATTTGGTTCTCTTTTTTAAATTTGTCTGCTGAACTTTACCCATTAGCATATAACAATTGAATGTTGAAATCAACAAAATTTCTTGCATTTCTGTTACCCTAACAACCATTACTTCTTCTGTAATTGGATAATATTTGATATCCTAGAGCCAGAATTAGGAAATATTACTACTCTTATTTAATAAAATACTCCCTGCTTGGAATTACACTAAATCACATAAAACTTTCACTTAATCTGCCTTATTAAACCGTATACATTTTACTACATTTTCATCTGAATGGATTTATTAAAAAAGGTATTAATTTCCTTTTACAAATACTAAATTTAGGCCTATTGGTTTTATTACACATGTTATAATTTTTTGTTGTTTTTAATTTAATTTTTCTTACCTGACCTACTGTACAAAGAGTCACTGGCTTATGGCCAATTATTACAATTTTAAATTCCTGATTTCATTTTATTATTATTATTGAGTTTATCATAGAACCCTTCATCGGTTTTTAACATCATTATAATGACCACTAGACAATTTATTACAATTATTGTCTTCCTGGCCAAGTTTACATATATTTTCTAAGACATCTTCATTAATTGTTTAAAGTAAATACCTTTAACATGATACCATACATAATAAACACACTTGTATTTAATTACTTAAATACAAGTTTAACATGAATTAACTGAGTACTCATTACTTAGTATTTCCTTAAAGTAATGGCTCCACACCTACTACATACAAAATACAAATAAATATCATGTAAACTCAATATCATGATAAAGCACAACAACAGGTACATCTTTATAAAACATTAAATATTAATTAAACAGTTTATTATATTTGAACTCATCCACAGTAAACTCATCTCACTAGACACAGTGTTTATAGTTTACATCTTACTCTAATCACTCCATATTTTATAATTGGCTACATTTTACTAATTTATTACTTAGTAACCTTACTTAGGTATCGTCAATATATTTTTTTGTTTGGGTGAGATTGGCCCTCTTGACCTTAATTATGGCATGCCTTGGACATTGTTTTTCGCTATGTTGACAAAGTTTTTATGTAACGTCGGGAACCTCAACTTTGTTACGTTACAGTATGAATTCTCTGTAATCAGGTTTTAACCGGATAAAAATAAAGTAATTAATACGTTTTAAACCTGTGAACAAAGACTTACCCCAATTATAAAAACACCATTACATTAAGGAATTTTTAACGAATATAGTGATGTTGCAGAAATTTGCAATAATAAAGACGCCAGGTAATTTAATGTTAATTACTAGTGTAATTAAATAGTAATTAAGTGTGTTATATGTGAGTGACCAGGAAAAAATTACGCAAACGATGATATCGCTTTTGCTACGAGGATGTTTACGAAATTGCGAAAATCAACCAAAAAGTGATTTGTAATTAAAAGGACGCTTTGAACGAAGTGAGAATATCTAACAGGTCGAAAACAGTCCTGGACTTGTCAGATTGCCGTCCAGTATAAATACCACCAGCAATTTTGGGGCGGTCTCAGAGACTCAAGATATCTTCACACAACGTCACGCTGCTGGTCTGCTGACCGATCGACATCTTTACCACACACACCAAGACTTATGGAGGAACTCTGGACCATCACAAACAACAACCCGTAGAGACAGAACACAGCATCAGCATAATCATCATCAAATTTTCAGGATTCAGGACACACACACATGCAACGGTAACGTCGGCAGTACGCAGGTGATGAATAAACAATTATATTTTTTTGTTTGTGAAAAGAACTCTCAAAAGGAAACTTATATATGAACAGTAAAGACTTAAAGTTTTAAATATAATCACTGTACATAAAAATAAATGGTAGTTAAAGAAAATAATTTAATTTAACAAGAAAATTTAAAAATACAGTACTAATCTTCTGTTATATGTTAAAATTTGGGTGTGTCAATAGAAATAAAGAATAGGTTATATAATAAATGTTATATTTTTTTATTTTGTTTATAGCAACAATTAATTTTATTCTTGAGATTGAATATTATTTTTGTTTGTAAATGAGTTGCTATTATTTAAAATTTGCGTCAAAGTCAGGCACACTGAAGTAAAAAGGTTTACATAATTTGTTTAACATGTCTGTTTAGCTAGTAAGATTATATGGTTGTTTATTTTATATGTCATGAACAGCATAGAAGGTTACATTGTATTTGTGTAAACTTATAAAAGAGAATATTTTTATTTATCTAAGATTCGAATTTTTAATATTTGCATAATTTCTATTAATAGTAACAAATCTTAGAATGATAATTTTGAAACGGTTGTATTTAATTATTTCATGTCAACAACATCTCACTCCTCTTTGAAAATTATTTTGTTATTGTGCAACTACATATACTTGACGCAACAAGAATAAAAAAAATCCTGCGACCTGGCTGGTCTAATACACTTCATAGTTGCGTTGAGTACATGGTAATGTATTTGTGTGAATTTTTGAAATACTTGTAACGTTGCAATATTAAAATAATCATACATTTTTCAATATGAAATTCAACTTTTGTGTTCCTTTTTTTTTAAACATAAAGACACGGTAATTTGTCGATGTATTGTTTATTTACACACTTCCTTGCTGCCAGAAGTTATCAGGTAAAAAAGACCTGCTGTTTCACAAGAATTTGCAGTGGGTGTGTTAGCTGAAGCAGCTCTTTTCACTCCTTGATGCAAATGTAGAAGAAATTCTATATTTCAAAATTGACACAACTGTTCAGTAGAGCTTCCATCTAACCTTCAATTGGAAGTGATTAATGTGTATTAATGGCATATTGGGAAACAAATATCAAGAGAAAATGCTGTCAGAATGTTATAAATGTCTCCCAAATGATAAACTGTAACAATAAAAAAGAGGCCTAAATATATAAAATAAATAAAATACCCTACCAGGACTTACCTGCACGCAATTACAACACTTACCTGTTACTGAAATTTTACCAGAAGACCAAGGTCGCCACGATTATTTTTTATAGGATAAAATATCGAAAACCTTTACACTCCACCCTAAATAAAACGGACAATTTAGCAATCTGACCCACCCAATTAATAACTCAGAAAGATTCCGGAACGTTAGACGAATTTTTAACACAGAAATGAGATAGTGGTAATGACGAAATAACTTAGACTAACACATTTTATCTGGAACTTAAATACTTTTAATTACTTGAAAATTAGTTTAAATATTTTGACAAGAACCCTATGACCAAAAATGAATTATACATTAGGTATTATATTTACATTGAACTATTAATGCATTAAGTGTTGTAGTTAAATATTCACTATAAAGCAGCCCATTCTGCCATTCACTCATTCACACCGTATAATATATATATTCCCCTTATTTTTTGCTCGAGTCTTAAGTTGAATAATATGTTCTGAAAATGGATAATAGTTCGTGAATAATAATAATTAAAATTGAATAACCATGGTACGTTACGTAACGCTTAGAGTCCCGTTCACCACGTGCTGTTGGATAGATGCATCTGAATATTTGTCCGTTACGAACACTTATAACTTTCTTAGATCACTTCATTTACTACCATTCACAGTGTCACTCCACTTATTCACACCGATTGCTCTTTTTTTTCTGAAACTTAGTTTTTTGTAACCTCGAGTCTTGGCTAGCGTGCGGCCGCCGCCGCGGCCATATGTAGACTAGGTATAGGCGGTAGGAAACTGCCGTTCACTGCCACCTGCTTTGCATCGTCGTTCATGTTTAGTTGTTGTGTGGTAACCACTTTATGCATGGCATAGAGCTGGTATATGTGTGTGACCAGAGGACAATATTGGCTTCTGCTCTGCTGATGTCATTTAAGTGGGCGTGGTCTAAACGACACTTCCGTAGTGAAACCAAATGAATGATGAAAATTTCACTCTCTGGCCATCTTGGTTTTTTGTCAGAGCGTCACTTGGAGCGTGATTGAGCAGTTGCGTATGTGCGCTGCCACACACAGGTACAAAGTTCTTAGAATTTTGTGGAGGTGCAGATGCTCTGCCGCATTCCTCAACAACAACTGCGTCTTATAGCGTTGTTTCACTGTTCTGTTACACTGACACGTACGTTGCACAATGATTTTATGAAAAGTCCGCCCAAAATGAAATACATAAAAATATACTTGCCCCATACGGTAAAAATAAAAACACACAAAATTTGACCCGCTACAATACCCCCTCGATGAGAATTCTGCTGTCCACGACAGAAGAAATCTCATCGATAACCCCGAAGAGGATCGGTGAGGAACTGGTGCCAACAACCCCCTGGTTCTTAATCTGCATGGGTACACGACCCCCCTGGCTCAGCGACCATGGACTCATCTGAACGAGATCACTGGACTTCTCCGTAAGAGATCCCAACACCGAGAAATCGATCAGACTCGCACCACGGCGCACCTCGCCTTCTCGCATGCTACCCCCAAAAATCCTCAACCCCTGGCTAAAATTACTCCAGCTCCTCCGCCGATATGTTTCCCCTTTTTGCAAGCTGGGCTGCCTTTAGCAGATACTGGGCTCACACACACTAACATTACATATTATCATAACACATAAGAATAAAACTTTCTTTTAAAATTTATCAAAAATTTAAAAAATTCAAAATTCAAAAAATAATCGTTTATCAAAAAATTCTCTTCCTCTTTTTTCTAATTTTTGTTTCAATGACTTAACCTAAACATTCCTATTAATACAAATACATCCTTACTCTAGCATGAGAACAATTTATAGCCTACCAATATAAAGCAATACAATAAAAGAAACATCATTAATACATACACAATAAAATGATCATTACTCAAAATATTCACTCGCTGGCAGGCGAAACATCAAAATTTTTTTTTTTTTTTTTTTTTCCCAAAAAAAATTTAAAATTTTCAAGATTTTACAATTCAAAAAAATTATTCATTAAATATTTATTAAATTTATTTATTAAATAACATTTATTAAAATTATTCAAATATTGGTTTGAATTAATTAAACAAACAAATCACAATCGGCTTCCTACTATACACAAGCTTAGTAGGTGTATGAACTCATCAGCTGATCATAACTAGGTCAAGTCCAAAACCCTTGACCTACATATGTTATGTATGATTTCTGAAAACACTTTAAATATCTGTAATATCCTACCTTGAAATACAAAACATAGTAACATAAAATATTTATAATAAACAAAATATTAATATAATCAATCATCAACTTGACATTTAAATTATTTAAAACAAACAATTCTTAACTTTACATTATTTTCAAATTTTATCAAAATTCTGTCACTGGTTAAAAAAATAAACAATTGTATATTCTTTATCATGAATCTCTCTGTCTTTTCAACAATCTTACCTTAATATACTGTGGGTGATGTAAATTATTTACTCTCGTTTTTCTGTATGAGATTTCTATACATATATAAACTTTCTCCCCCTGACTCTAATATTTATCAACTGCAACTCCCAAGACACCCAACTCTATCAAAATTATCTACTAATCAGGACATTCTACCCCAACTTATCATTTAACACAAAACGCCACCTTCTCCCCATATATAAAAAAAAATACTCTCCGACCCTTTGTATATAGGATACGTGTTTCCTTCCCAAAACTCATTCCCTTATGTTGGTCCCTGGACTCCCCCTAGGTAACCCTTTCCGGCGCCAATCGGTCCCTATCCCGTCCCAACCCTTGTTGCGGACTCCCCAAATACACTACCCTCTAATACAAAATTGCCATCCCCAAAAATCTCAATCTCATTACATTACTACAAATATACAAAATAATCTCATTAACTACAAAAACAACAATAGGTCATTCAAAATCTACCTAAATTCTCCATTACAACTGTGTCAACATCTATATTTCACAAAATTCTGTTATATCACATCAACTCAAAAACAGCATTACATTATATTCATCTTCATCATTTCACATTCAACTTTTAATTCAACTTGGACAGGTCTACATGTCCCATAAAACACTTATCACCCATGAATTATCTTTTATTAACTTGCATAAATTATTATTATTTTATTTCTCATATTCCTTTTATCTTTACTTCAAAATATCTGTAGCCCACTAAACATTAATTACTTGTAACATTTACAAACCAATATACCAGTGACATGGTATTGCTGATCAGCTGATCCTAACATAATAAAAACACAATGAAACTACATCTTAAAATTGAACAAATACATGTAATACATTATCAACACTTACTTCTATTATGTTGATTGCCTGCCAGGCGTCTAATGATTGGCTTAGAAAAAAATTACACACATAATGAAAATACATTTTATCAACAACTATATCTAACACACAACAATAAAATGATACCTTTAAAATTATAGTATGAACCTTATTTTACGAGTCTGAGCATATAATTATGTGGACAGAGCACAAGCATTTTTGATTGGATTAAACCTTGAATAAGCAAAACTGTTACGTCATAAGATTTTAAAATTCGTGACTCCTTTGCGTCACCTCCCAGCCACACACACTATTTCAGGTTATGGAGGACTGTCTCGCCCTTTCGCTTCCACAGAGACTGTATATTTTGGAGCAGGGTTTTACCTCTCCGTGTCTCTGCTTCCGCTGTTAAGTTTTAACATTGGTGAACATCATCATGTTCTCGTTAATAATCATGCACCCTTAAACGGATCTACCACCTGGCTCTGCTGTTCCTTCTCGAACAGAGTGGCAGCCGCTGTTCCATAGTTTGGTGATTCCCCTTTTATTTACCCCCCATCAATTTCAAAATACACCTTTACAACGATAACAGCTATGGCCAGTTATGGTCAGCGCGTAATCGTAATGTGCCCCAACCATAGCTGTTAAAGCTAAACCAATTCCACGGTCAGGGTTCGGTGAGGCCGTGACCGCCCGAAAATTTGGGGAATCACAAGTAAAATATCTTTCGTAATATTAAATTTACGAATTTATATTTAAATGACAATATTAATTTAGATGGGGTTTTTAACCCACTTTATATGGAAGCTTAACCATTATTAACATAAAATAATTAATACAAAATCTACAACCTTCCCCCATAGCAGTTCCACACTACACTGTTATAATACATCACATAACACAATACACAAATAGCAATAAACCTGGATTATTAGCATACATCAAACAAACAATTCTCTTTTAAATAATTTATATAAAAATTTATAAACATTATTATTTAAAATTTTTCATTAACTCTTTTTATTTATCATCATGATGAATTTATCCTGTGTTGTAATCAGATTTTCAAAAATTCTAAATTTATTATTAACCTATTTTTAATCATTATGTTCCACAAAATAAACCATTTACCATTTATTTACTTATTAATTATTATTAAATCAAAATCTCACCAAACAATTTAATTACCTTATAAAATTCAAACACATAATATTCAATCACACTATCTAAACATCTCCACTTATTTAATTCAATTTATTATTAAAATTAAATATTCATTTGATTATTAAAATAACATATCTCAATTATTATCAACATTCTACAAATCATTAACTATTGTCTTCATAATTATTTTGTTATTTAATTAGAGTGCAAAAATATTAATAATATTATTATTATTAATACAACATTTTCTAAAACATATACACATTACATTTCACAATACACACAAATGAATTCAATATTATTTACAAAATATACGTCAAAACTGTTCAAGTGTATCTCACTTCAGATGTCCAAATCAGCAAGGTCATTACCAGAAATTTATAAAATTCAAACAAGGTCTATACACTGATATTCTAGTTCAGCCACCATCGTCAAAAATTAATCTTGGTTCTAAATAACACTTTTCAATTGTATTGACACACATATTGTTGTCTTGTGTGTCATAACCAAACAATTTCAATTTATCTGTTATACCATAATAATCATTCACCAAGTCTGCGTTAAGTATTTCTGTTAACTCTCCGTCAGTAAATATTTCCAATATCGGGTTAGTTACTTTTGTATTATCAATTACATCATTCTTGTTTAAATACACTTCTAATATTTCTTTCAACTCATCATAATCTCTCTTTAATTCATATAACTCTATCTCTCTCTCAACACACAATTCTCTATTTAAATCACTCTCATCATAACACCATCTCATACTTATAAAATCATTCCGCACAGAGGGTATAAACTTATACAAATAAACTAAACTCAAATCTTCTACTAACACGGGACTCTTGCCCTTCAAAAACTCTTGTGACCACATTAAATCATCGTAAATAATAAAAGGAAAATTTCCCCTCTGTCCCCACTCTACTACAACATTATTTTTTCTCTCTCTCTCTAACTCACTGACACACATTAACATTTCATTATCAACTTCTACTCTTTCTACAATTACGTTATCACTCTCAACATCTACACCATCATTTTCTAACACCACATTTTTATTTGTATTATCATTGTTATTACTTGTCAACTCATTATCTGGCATTGCATTCATCACCTGTACTCCCATTCGCTCTACACTTTGTTCTAATTTATTTAGACTGGTCATTATTGTCTCATGGGTACTTTCTAAACATTTATTTAGTTCTTGAATCTCGTTCTTTAACTCGTGAAACTTGACATTGGAATCAATTTGTTGCTCTTTATAATTGCTATTTATATTTTCAGACATGGTTTTCATTAGATTAAACAGGTCGTCTATTGACACCTTTTTTTCTTCCACCCCTACGCCAGCGTTAGGTCTATTCTTATCTTGTACATCGGTCATTTTCAAAATTTATTTATATCATACCCTTTATATATCGCCCCCTTAACTCAAAATACCCCATACATAAAACAGTTATTAATACGTAAAAGTAAACCCCCGCTCGCTCTACCTAACCATAACCTTATTTAGCGTAATTATATACGATAATATTACACAAGTACGTCATTACCACATCCTATTTTCTGTGTATTAAAATAGGTCTATCTCGTATAAAATTATAATTAAACGAAAATCCTGGCAGCGCGTCGACATTTGTAACAATAAAAAAGAGGCCTAAATATATAAAATAAATAAAATACCCTACCAGGACTTACCTGCACGCAATTACAACACTTACCTGTTATTGAAATTTTACCAGAAGACCAAGGTCGCCACGATTATTTTTTATAGGATAAAATATCGAAAACCTTTACACTCCACCCTAAATAAAACGGACAATTTAGCAATCTGACCCACCCAATTAATAACTCAGAAAGATTCCGGAACGTTAGACGAATTTTTAACACAGAAATGAGATAGTGGTAATGACGAAATAACTTAGACTAACACATTTTATCTGGAACTTAAATACTTTTAATTACTTGAAAATTAGTTTAAATATTTTGACAAGAACCCTATGACCAAAAATGAATTATACATTAGGTATTATATTTACATTGAACTATTAATGCATTAAGTGTTGTAGTTAAATATTCACTATAAAGCAGCCCATTCTGCCATTCACTCATTCACACCGTATAATATATATATTCCCCTTATTTTTTGCTCGAGTCTTAAGTTGAATAATATGTTCTGAAAATGGATAATAGTTCGTGAATAATAATAATTAAAATTGAATAACCATGGTACGTTACGTAACGCTTAGAGTCCCGTTCACCACGTGCTGTTGGATAGATGCATCTGAATATTTGTCCGTTACGAACACTTATAACTTTCTTAGATCACTTCATTTACTACCATTCACAGTGTCACTCCACTTATTCACACCGTTGCTCTTTTTTTTCTGAAACTTAGTTTTTTGTAACCTCGAGTCTTGGCTAGCGTGCGGCCGCCGCCGCGGCCATATGTAGACTAGGTATAGGCGGTAGGAAACTGCCGTTCACTGCCACCTGCTTTGCATCGTCGTTCATGTTTAGTTGTTGTGTGGTAACCACTTTATGCATGGCATAGAGCTGGTATATGTGTGTGACCAGAGGACAATATTGGCTTCTGCTCTGCTGATGTCATTTAAGTGGGCGTGGTCTAAACGACACTTCCGTAGTGAAACCAAATGAATGATGAAAATTTCACTCTCTGGCCATCTTGGTTTTTTGTCAGAGCGTCACTTGGAGCGTGATTGAGCAGTTGCGTATGTGCGCTGCCACACACAGGTACAAAGTTCTTAGAATTTTGTGGAGGTGCAGATGCTCTGCCGCATTCCTCAACAACAACTGCGTCTTATAGCGTTGTTTCACTGTTCTGTTACACTGACACGTACGTTGCACAATGATTTTATGAAAAGTCCGCCCAAAATGAAATACATAAAAATATACTTGCCCCATACGGTAAAAATAAAAACACACAAAATTTGACCCGCTACAAAACATTCTCATTAAGATCATGTGCTCACAGATTCATATCATTATTTGGAAGTATCCATCTATGTGCAAAAGCACTCATGTTTAAAGATGAAGTACATAAAATCTCAGTATGGGTACAGCTTAAGACTGAATCAATATGTAGCTGAAGGGTTTGGGAAAAACTTATTTTCTTTAAAGTATGTATTGACTCCTATTTGCCAGTCTAGAACATATTTCTGGTTTCTGTAGCAGTAACACAACTGAAAGAATTGTTGCAGAAAGTTGTACATGACTTATTCTACAAAGATTGTGATTTAGTGATAAGTTAATTATTGTAGGACATAGTAAATTACACATGTTGGATTATTATATTTGTAAAGAGAATTGGTGGATAAATAAATGAGGAGATAAGTACGTAAATATTAAATACTATCTGTAATTGTTTAAATATGTCTAATGTCAAAAGGAATTACCAGGGATCAGTTAATTTAAACATGCAGAACACATTCACAATAACTGAAATAGCGTGAACCTACTAATAGACAGTTATTTGTCTATCTGTTGAAAATGAAAAACTGCATTCAGCAATTGACAGTTGAGTATGTACTTACTGTTCACATGTAATTAATTATAAAAAGTGCAGAATCATTGTGACGAAGAAAATACACAAAAGTAATTAGTGATAGTCTAAAATTGTGATGATAACATAAAAGAACCTCCGAAAACAATATAACACAAATAACCAAAGATCCCACAATAAAATACCAAAAACAAATTAACAAATTCATAAATAATGCAAAATACATAATACAAAAAGAAAACATAAAATACCTAAAACAAATTAAACCAAACCCCCCAAAATTACCGAAAATACACAAACCCAATATACCCATTAGACCTTTGATAAATAACACACAAGCACTATCCCACAAAATCGCCAAACACCTAGATAAACTAATCAGAAACATATAAACCTAACCAACAACACTTCTGTTAAAAACAACATAGAACTTGTCAAAAAATTGGACACACAACTCAACATTAGCATCATTTGACATAACAAATTTATACACCAATGTACCCGTCATAGATACTATACAAACACTTGAACAGGTACTCAGACAAAACAACACACCTGAAAAACACATACAAGAAATCATCACACTCACTAAAATAATCACAGAACGAAATTACTTCACGTACAATAACAAGATATACACACAAACAGACGGACTACCCATGGGTACCCCCATATCGGGCATACTAGCTGAAATATTGTAACTATCCTCGTTGGTACTGCTACCGTTTTACTCTGCAAAATGTGGATAATGTATAATTTGTGTGTAATGAGTGTACGTGTCTTCTCGATCCGTAGTTCAAATGCGGGCAACTTCTGTATATTTCGTTCGTTGCGAACGTACGAATAACCAGGTCTTGATGTTCACTAGGGGTGAGAAAGTCCCGGTGGCGCCAAATTGTTTTCTTAAAACAATTAAAATAAAATTCAAAAGCGTATGACCAGCACAGCTCAGGCAGTTTGAATAATTCAAATATTTCCGCCAGCTAGGCTCACTGTAGCACACAGCAGTTCGATGCGTGGGCTGTGTAAATCGTCAGTCATCTGCTAAAATGTACATAAAATATTGTGCACCTCCTAATGAAATTATAACACCGTGGTTACACTCAATACTTACACATTTTTTATTAGTGATTATTATTCATTTAATACAAATTATTCTAATACAAATGCTCCGGTTATTTATATGAGACAATTACAGGGTTTGACAATCGATATTTGAATTGATACCAGACGTTTAATGATGGCGTCTGTTAAAAATTGTATACAAATTATTAATGTCGTTTGTCATAGGCTCTTGAGGTTACGTTCAAAGGATTACAAATATTTTAAAAACAATAAAAATACACACCTTTACATCAAGTAAACTTAACTAACATATTGTGTATGTAGAATTTGTTTAGCGCAGTGTCGTAAAAGTGTTTACAAATTATGGATCATTAACAACAGTTTATATTGGTTAGTTTATAAATTGTCAGTGACTTAAATTTCTTTTTAATCTCTGAAAGTAATGAATTTCAGTTCAGTGAGATTTCGACCTTTAGTGAGATAATTAACGTGAGTTTATTTATATATTTCGGGTAATTTAAGAGGTACTTATCACTTCCGTAGTTATGGCGAATTCATACGATCTGTTATTCATGGGTTATACTATAATCTTCTTTAATTTGCTGGGTTCAGGACATCAGGCATCTTTTTCCGTTTAACTGGTAGTAATTGATTTTCTTTTTCCGCTAATTTGGCCTCAACTTCAATAATATGGCTCCAGTCTTTATCTTATATCTTGGTATACACTTATTAATAACTTTTTCTGATATTTGCTATGTTTTAATGGACAATTTTGGTCACTCGAAAATTAGCGTCTATCACATTAAAGCGTCATACATTCAGTAAAAAATCTAACGGTATTTTTTTTGGCTTGTTACTCCACAGTTTCCATGGTAACGTAATTATTCTACCTGGTCGATCTCAAAATAAACCCATTGTTATCAAACCTTGAATTTTTTGTTTAATTTGAATAAATATTTTATAATGGCTATATTTACTTGGGGATAATTTCAATGGTCGTAATCTTTACATAGATGTTCCTATTTTCTTTCAAAGATTAGTTTGATATCTTACAAGATTGGTCTAAGCCATGTATTAATGTTTTAGTCCAAAATGGATAATACTATGCTAATACATAATTTACTTATTTCTAAGTTTTAATATAATTCTGCCATGTTCCCTTTCGTTACACATAATTAATATAATTTGCCTATTATTTCTTATAAAGGTATTGCTATTATTTTCTTTATAAATTCCTTACTTACTTAAAACATACTAACATATTACTGTAAAACTATTTCTTCTGGTAATTATTGCCTTAAACATTAAGCCAATAACTTCTTTCTTTAAATTAACAAATGAACAAATTTGGTGAGTGCTATACCTACACCATCTCTTTTATAACAGTAATCATCCTGGTGATTTTTATACTGAGATAATATTTTTTCTGTTTTTTTTTTTTTTTTTTTTTACATTCACAATTATCAGTCTAATATACTTAACTTAGTTGCTCATTTAACATGTGCTTATATTTTGGGTTTGTCACACTTGTTTCACTCTTTTTTCTTAAGACTATATGCTGTTTATTTTATTACACTTATCACTTCACTGTTCGTCTTTGTCACTCCCTACCTATCTCTAATTACCCTTATATTTCTCACGATCTCACTATTATTACAAAGTTTTTGTATCTAATGAGTTCATGTCTTTTTTGGTACCTTCAGATTGTCACATATCATTTTATAATATGCAAACAACATGGTATTGTAAATACCTCTTTCAAATAAAACATAACTTTGTATATATTTTGTCATTAAAGTGATAAAAATTGGTCTGAAATGTCATAATTAGTAATAATAACAACAGTTTAATAATGTTAATATATTGTGTTAATTGAAATCTACTATATCTGTAGCAATAGCAATAATGTTATTGAATAAATAAACTCTCCAACATCTTATACTTTCGAACACATAATACTGTAATAATATACACACTGCTGAAATAATCTTAGTAAAAGTTCCAAAGTATATAGTAGACTATACAATTTGTTCTCTGATTGAACCACGCACACATTTCTATTCCCTGTCTGTATGAGTGTAACCTTAAACATAACAGCTGACACATCACCTATAGATAAGGATATACATACAATCATATCTACACATGGTTTTTTTACGTATAACAATTGCTGAGATACTGTCATTTACAAGTTACCACTAATAAAAATTTAAACATAACTTATTAACAATAATAAAAAATTATTCTCTTTTAAAACAATCTTGTGAGTTAATTGTTATGGCCATGTAATTTTTTATTTTCTTTTCCTTTTTTCTTCACTGTCTTCTTGTCTCGCTTTACTTTGGTTAATATCTGGCCAATCTCTGGGGTTGGGTCAATCTCAGTTGTCTGTCAGTCTAGTTCGTATTTTCTTGTTTTGTGACCACCTTTGGTTGTATTCTTCCTCCTTCACTATTGATTATATTTACTACTTTCTTTCTCGTTATCATTTATCTATCAAAATATATTGTTTCTTGGCATTTTTTACATACTTTTTTATATCAAATGTGATCAGGGTTTGGCAATGTTATATAATGCCCTTCCACCAAAATTGATCATTTTATAAAACGTGAATTTGAGTTTGATGAAATTATCAATTGTATCGTATCAAAATTTTTTTTTTTTTTTTTCAAATTCTCCTGCTTCTCATTCATTTTTTATAATTAATTCTGTATCCTTTAATTCCATTCTTCTTAGTCTTTTCTTCTTTATCTTCTCATATTGCGAACTGGCTTATTGAATTTTTATTATAACTTATTCCCTATAAATCTTATTTTTCATCAAAACTACTCTTATACTGATATCAGGGGAACATCATCCCTGCTCAGTAAAATGATTGCTGGTTCATTCAACAGACAATCTCAATTAATAATTCTTAAATATAGTCAACTCGTGACTCAAAATAACAATAATAATAATCATAATCATAATATTTGTTGGGAATCTTTTACTTTTATACTTCATTATAGCTCAGTTCGAGTCATATATTGTTTTATCTTTCTTTATAGATACTATTTGAAGCATTGTTTTTTATTGATACAATTCACATTTTTATTCATTTTTAATTACTCTTTGTTTCATCTCCTTTCACATTATAACTCTTAGAACGTTTATTTCATTTATATTGTTTTGTGATCATTGGTTTGGGTAATTTTACTTCCCCTCTTTCTAAATAGTTGTGGAAGCTGATCATTTTTTTTTTTTTTTTTTTTTTTTTTTAAATATCATAGTAAGTTATGGCTTCTTACTAGTTAGGAATTTTTTGTAGCTTATTCCTTTACAGTATGTTATGCTTTTTATGCCTCATTTTTTGGCTAAATATTATGGTAATTTAACCTTATTTTGTAGGAATGTTTTGTAACTACACTCCTCTATTGTTAATTTTTTATTTAAATATTGTAGTAAGTTGGTTGCTCTTACTTTATCTGAATGCCTTGTGACTTTTATCTCTCCATTTTTACTTGTTCTAAAATATTATTAAGATATTTGGGTAAGCTTTTCTTACATATCTTTTTTGATTTTTTACAATTTTTATTCATCATAATGGTTTCTCTAATGCTTAGTGTAAGCTGTACTTACGAATGTTTTGGAATTTTGACATTCTTTAGAGATCTTTTCTTTATGACATTGGCAGACTTGTTTGTTTGTCACTTTATTTTTTTTTTTCTTTATTTAAAGTATTTTTGTTGGTTTTTTACTTTAAATTGTTTTTTACAGTTATGGTTGATTGTCATAATATTTCTTAATTGAGGCTTGATTGTATACCCCCTTTATTTTCTTGGTGACGGGGTGAGTGATCTCGTAAGTGTTATTGCCCTTGTCTTTTGTTATAGTGTATGGTCCCACGTATAATAATAGTAACTTTCTAGTGATGCCTTCTACGGAGCTGGGTAATTCTCTGTTTTTTAACAGTACCCTTTCTCCTACCTCGTACTTAATAGTCTTTTTCTGGTTTTTAGCGTATTTATTCTTTTGTTGCTCTACCTTTTCGGCTATTCTGTTATAGAATCTTTTTTTCTCGAATTGATATTCGGTATTGGTGGGGAATTGGATCATATCGGTTATCTCTCTAGGCGGTGGCCGCTCAAACATCATTGTATATGGGGTAGCTTCCGTAAAGTCGTGGTAAGCTAAGTTTATAAATTCTTCAGTGGATTTCACATAATTGTGCCATTCTCTTTGTTTATCGTGGCAGTAGGTTCTCAGTATACGACCCACTTCTCTGAGTACCTTTTCAGCTGGGTTGCTGCTTGGGTGATAAACGGATGTTTTGTAAGTTTTAATATTATGTTCACAGAGCTTATTTTTCCAAAGATTTCCCTTAAATTGGGTTCCATGATCTGTTATAACGGCCGTCGGTCTTCCCACTTCTGGTATAAACTTGGTTAGTATAATCTCAATTATTTTCTTTGTTGTTGCACGGTTAATGGAGTACAACTTTGTATACTTGGTGAAGTGGTCAAACATAATGATAATAAATTTGTATCTGTGTCTTCCTCCACTGATAGGAAACGGACCACATATATCAAGGAATACCCTTTCTAATTTCTGACTTGATGTGATAGGTATCATCATACCTTCCTTTTTTGAATTATTGCATTTTACTTTTTGGCAAATATCACATTTTTGAATGATTTTGTTTACTTTTCGATAAATATTTTGAATGTAAACTTGTTCCTGTAGAGCTTTTATTACTTTTACAGCCCCCATATGGCCGTATCTAATGTGGTAGTCTAGTATCAATTGTTCCTCCACTGTAGATGGTATTACAAGTTTCCATTCTCCGATTGCAGGATTGTTTTTAATAAATAGCAAGTTGTCATGTATTTTATAATATTGTAGAATGGTTTCTTCATCTTTTAACATTCTCTCCCGGGTACTCATTATTTTTGGATCCACAGTTTGACATCTTCTTATTTCTTGGGTTATTTTTTCTAGATCTACTCTGTTTTTAATAATGTTATACACCTTAACTAATTGTTCTTTCTCCCCCTCGAAAGTTTGTTGCTGGACGTTTATACGGGATAAGATGTCCGCAGCTACGTTTTGCTTCCCTGGGATGTACTCCCAATTTATGTGATATTCCTGTAGCAACAATATCCATCGAGTTAATCTTCCGTGGCTGAGTTTACACTGCTTAAGGAATGATATGGATCTATGGTCACTTCTCACTGTTATATCGTATCCCAGAATATAAGTCCTAAATTTGTTGCAGGCGAACACGACACTAAGTAGTTCTTTCTCCGTGACGTGATAATTTCGTTCGCATCCATTTAAAATTCTGCTTGCAAAACTAATAACCATATGCTGTCCCTTCTCATCTTCTTGGTATAATACCGCACCTACACTGACATCACTCGCATCACAGTTCATGAAGAATGGCTTTTTGAAGTCTGGATGATGTAAGATCACGGTGTTCAAGAACTTTTCTTTTATTTGGTTAAATACTTCATCTTGTTCGGACCCCCAAGTCCACTTGTCCTTGACTGATAATTGTTTTTTGAATTTTGCTGTTAGTTTGGAATAATTATCTTGAAACTTACGGTAATAGTTGCATATTCCCAGGAAGGATTGAAGTTGTTTTTTGTTTTTCGGCGTGGGGAATCGTTGTATCGCCTCAACTTTTTCTGACGAAGGAGATATGCCTTCCTCTGCTAGATTGAATCCTAGAAATTGTATTTTTCGGGCTATAAACTTTGACTTGTCCAGCTTAAGGGTTACGTGATTATCTGATAATCTTTTTAGTACGGTTTCCACTCTGGCACAGTGCTCTTGCCAATTTGATGATGTTATTAACAGATCATCTACGTACACGGTGGTAAAATTCAGTACATCTTGTCCCAGTATTTGGTCCATACATTTAACAAATACTGCGACCGAATTTATCAGTCCAAATGGCAGTCTTTTGAACTGATAGTTCCTCCCATCGAACAGGAATGCTAAGTATTGCCTACTGTTCGGATGTAGCTCCACCTGCCAGTAGCCACATACCGTATCCCAAGAGCTAATGTATTTTATACCATGGAACTTCTTAAGGATTTCTTCTATTTCACCCGGTGATGTTCTATCGTTCACTATCATTTTATTAATTTCTCTGGCGTCGAGGCAGATTCTCACCTTTCCGTCCTTTTTTGGTATCGCCACTATTGGACTTGTATACGGTGATTGACTTAATTCAATGATATCGTCTTCCATCATTTGATTGATTTCTGCCCTCACTGCATTTCTTTGTGAGTAAGCAATGGGGTAAGATTTTCTCTTGAAGTCAACGGGTTCTTTAAATCGTATTCGGCATTGATAATTCTTTACTTTGCCTGGAGCGTCAGAAAAAATGTGTTTGTATTTGTTGTATATACTTATAAGTTCCTCTGACTGTTGCACACTAATCTGTGGATCTTGTTCTTCTCGTTGGAAGTTTCTGATCTCATCCAGCTTGCTTGACCATAATTCTTCATTCTTCCAATCTGTCAATATTCTTTCAGGTGATTGTTGGCAATAATTGCTTTGGATCATGTTATAGTGGTTTGTTATCAATGGTAAGTTGCCACCATTCACTATATCGGCTGACCATATTCCTTGTTCGTGGTTAGTGATACTTCTCCCTGCCGCAGGTTAATTATGGCAGAGTGCTGTCTGAGTACATCACATCCAACAAGTAATGAGAAAGGTAGGCCGCTGGCAACAAGAAATGGCATAGTTACTATTATACCTTTGCTATTAAGTTCCAAGGATACTTGTTTCCGGACGGTTTTGTTTTGTCGGCCGGTAGCACCAATGATAGTTATATTGTTTATGGGCAGGGTTGATATGGGTACACTACTTCCCTGCTGTAGTCTATTTAATTCTATTTGGTCGATCAGGGAGATATTAGACCCTGTATCGATCATTATGGTTGATAGAATTCCATTTATTTGGGCACTCACATACACTATTTCATTGTTTCTAATGGGCATCATGTTATCATTTTCTTCGATCAAATCGTCCCTTATGTTTTTCAAATAATTAGTACATATTATGGTGATCTCCTTGTCATGTGTTGTCTTATATTCCCCCAGAGATTGGTCCAGTGATGGGCTGTCCGCAGTTTTCACTGGCCTTAAGCGTTTAAATGAGGGTTGACCTCATTGCCCCCAACATCAGTAGTGTTTGATGGTTGGTTAGCGTTCGGCTCCTGTTGATTATTCCGGTTATCCACGCTGTGCCTGTGATCTTCTTCGAATGGGTGACTTCTCGTATCGGGTACCTGGTTATAGTACGTTCGCCGATAGTTAGATGAGGGATAGTTTCTTCTTGGGCTCCTTTGTCTTTGCCCCCTTATGTAATTTACCTGTGGCCGGTATCCTGGATTATTGTTCTGATTACTGTTGTTTCCAGGGCGATAATTGTTGTTGTAACCATTCGACGGGAAATTACCCCTGTGGTTGTTCCTAAAGTTGTTATTATTATGGTTTCCACTTCTGTTAAAATTTCTGGGCGCGTTATTGCCCCGTGTGTTCCCTTGGTAATTGTTAGGGTTATTTACTGGTGGTTTATTATCTCCCTGTTGATTCTGTGACAATTGTCCCTCATTGGTTCTATTATTTCTGAAGCTGTACCCTCTATTTTTCCTGTACTGCCACTCATGTTCATGGCTTTCCAGTAAGCTAGCCATATCTTGGATGGTCTTTACCTGGCTGTACATCCGTGCCTTTTGGATGGCGTCGTCGTAGTGGTAAGATAATTGTATTACCAGACACTCTTCAGGTATACGTGGCTCCAAATTCCTGGCCATGCAGATTTTTCCCAAGAAGTAGGAGGTAAGGGATTGTCCATTCTGGTTTTCATACCTTCCATTGCTCAGGTTATTGCGGACCATATTCTGAGTTGACTCAGACCAGTATTTAGCCTTGAACTGAGTCTTAAAGTCTTGAAGGTTTTGGATGTCTGGTCGAGTGGCAGTCCACCAGTTGTCGTACGTCTCCTTGAACATTTCGTCCAACATCCCTCTTATTGTAGTCCATCGAGTCTCTCGATTCTTGAGGATTAACTCTTCTACCCTCTTCAAGAATTCAATAGGGTTTCTTTTATAATTACGGAAATTGATGGTATCTCTGTTGTCTGTGTTCATGACATGATTATTATTACATGGTCGGTCACGCCAGGCATCCACTTCTTCCCGTAATGACTCTTCTATTCTGCGCATTTCGTCAATCCTCTGTTGGTTTTTGTCTACTTTGCTATCTACTTTATTTAAGTTACTGTAAACTCCTTCCATTCGTTCTCCCAAGTCTGCTCGTACAGCTGCTACCTCTTTCTGGTTTTCTTCCCGGACTTGGTGTATGTCCTGGTCTATCTGGGTACATCTTCTGACTGTTTCTTCATGACCTTCCTCAATTCTTCTCTTATTTTCTCCTTCGAGACGGTTCATTTTATCGAGTACTTCCTTGCGGACTCCAGAAACATTTTCGTTGGTCTTCTCTAGCTTCTCCAACGTTTCCTCTAATTTGTCGTTGATTTCCGTAACCTGCTGTTTTGCTTCTTCTCGGTACTCCATTAATTGGTGTGCCATCTGCAGCTTCATTTCTTCTTTATTTTTCTCGTGGTCCTTCTTCAGCTGTTCCTTCAATTCTTCCTTTAATTCTTCGTTTCTTTGCTGAATTTCCTCCATCAATCTTTGTTGTAATGTTTCATTATTTTGGTTGACTGTTTTCCTCAATTCTTCCTTAGTACTTTCATTTGTGCTCACTATTTTTTCATTGATTTGTTTCAAATTGTCATTGGTTTCTTTCTTCATCTGTTTCAAACTTTCCTCGTTCTTGTCGAATTTATTGTTCATCTCCTTCAAACTCTCTTCATTCTTGTCGAATTTATTGTTCATCTCCTTCAAATTATTGTTCATCATTTCCATTAATTTTAGTATGTTCGGGTCTCCTCTAAATTCTCCCTTGTCGCCCGCCTGTAATTCCATTTCTTCGTCTTGGCTTGGTTCTGTTGTGGTTATTATTGTCTCCACCTCTTCAATCGGTGCTCCTTCCTCTTCTTCCCCTCTGTTTTCTTCCATCTCCTTCTCCTTTGCCAATTTTTTCGATACTCCTCTGGTGTGCATTTTGTAATCTTTCGTAATCGCCGCTAGAACTTATAGGGTTTAATTGTGTAATTTCTTTATTATTCTAGCCCTACTAGTTGGCGCGCCAATTTGTAACTCTCCTTCAGGGCGTGTACGAGACGTCCGCCTCGTTTAAGCCCCGCGATGGAAGCCAATTTGTAACTATCCTCGTTGGTACTGCTACCGTTTTACTCTGCAAAATGTGGATAATGTATAATTTGTGTGTAATGAGTGTACGTGTCTTCTCGATCCGTAGTTCAAATGCGGGCAACTTCTGTATATTTCGTTCGTTGCGAACGTACGAATAACCAGGTCTTGATGTTCACTAGGGGTGAGAAAGTCCCGGTGGCGCCAAATTGTTTTCTTAAAACAATTAAAATAAAATTCAAAAGCGTATGACCAGCACAGCTCAGGCAGTTTGAATAATTCAAATATTTCCGCCAGCTAGGCTCACTGTAGCACACAGCAGTTCGATGCGTGGGCTGTGTAAATCGTCAGTCATCTGCTAAAATGTACATAAAATATTGTGCACCTCCTAATGAAATTATAACACCGTGGTTACACTCAATACTTACACATTTTTTATTAGTGATTATTATTCATTTAATACAAATTATTCTAATACAAATGCTCCGGTTATTTATATGAGACAATTACAGGGTTTGACAATCGATATTTGAATTGATACCAGACGTTTAATGATGGCGTCTGTTAAAAATTGTATACAAATTATTAATGTCGTTTGTCATAGGCTCTTGAGGTTACGTTCAAAGGATTACAAATATTTTAAAAACAATAAAAATACACACCTTTACATCAAGTAAACTTAACTAACATATTGTGTATGTAGAATTTGTTTAGCGCAGTGTCGTAAAAGTGTTTACAAATTATGGATCATTAACAACAGTTTATATTGGTTAGTTTATAAATTGTCAGTGACTTAAATTTCTTTTTAATCTCTGAAAGTAATGAATTTCAGTTCAGTGAGATTTCGACCTTTAGTGAGATAATTAACGTGAGTTTATTTATATATTTCGGGTAATTTAAGAGGTACTTATCACTTCCGTAGTTATGGCGAATTCATACGATCTGTTATTCATGGGTTATACTATAATCTTCTTTAATTTGCTGGGTTCAGGACATCAGGCATCTTTTTCCGTTTAACTGGTAGTAATTGATTTTCTTTTTCCGCTAATTTGGCCTCAACTTCAATAATATGGCTCCAGTCTTTATCTTATATCTTGGTATACACTTATTAATAACTTTTTCTGATATTTGCTATGTTTTAATGGACAATTTTGGTCACTCGAAAATTAGCGTCTATCACATTAAAGCGTCATACATTCAGTAAAAAATCTAACGGTATTTTTTTTGGCTTGTTACTCCACAGTTTCCATGGTAACGTAATTATTCTACCTGGTCGATCTCAAAATAAACCCATTGTTATCAAACCTTGAATTTTTTGTTTAATTTGAATAAATATTTTATAATGGCTATATTTACTTGGGGATAATTTCAATGGTCGTAATCTTTACATAGATGTTCCTATTTTCTTTCAAAGATTAGTTTGATATCTTACAAGATTGGTCTAAGCCATGTATTAATGTTTTAGTCCAAAATGGATAATACTATGCTAATACATAATTTACTTATTTCTAAGTTTTAATATAATTCTGCCATGTTCCCTTTCGTTACACATAATTAATATAATTTGCCTATTATTTCTTATAAAGGTATTGCTATTATTTTCTTTATAAATTCCTTACTTACTTAAAACATACTAACATATTACTGTAAAACTATTTCTTCTGGTAATTATTGCCTTAAACATTAAGCCAATAACTTCTTTCTTTAAATTAACAAATGAACAAATTTGGTGAGTGCTATACCTACACCATCTCTTTTATAACAGTAATCATCCTGGTGATTTTTATACTGAGATAATATTTTTTCTGTTTTTTTTTTTTTTTTTTTTTACATTCACAATTATCAGTCTAATATACTTAACTTAGTTGCTCATTTAACATGTGCTTATATTTTGGGTTTGTCACACTTGTTTCACTCTTTTTTCTTAAGACTATATGCTGTTTATTTTATTACACTTATCACTTCACTGTTCGTCTTTGTCACTCCCTACCTATCTCTAATTACCCTTATATTTCTCACGATCTCACTATTATTACAAAGTTTTTGTATCTAATGAGTTCATGTCTTTTTTGGTACCTTCAGATTGTCACATATCATTTTATAATATGCAAACAACATGGTATTGTAAATACCTCTTTCAAATAAAACATAACTTTGTATATATTTTGTCATTAAAGTGATAAAAATTGGTCTGAAATGTCATAATTAGTAATAATAACAACAGTTTAATAATGTTAATATATTGTGTTAATTGAAATCTACTATATCTGTAGCAATAGCAATAATGTTATTGAATAAATAAACTCTCCAACATCTTATACTTTCGAACACATAATACTGTAATAATATACACACTGCTGAAATAATCTTAGTAAAAGTTCCAAAGTATATAGTAGACTATACAATTTGTTCTCTGATTGAACCACGCACACATTTCTATTCCCTGTCTGTATGAGTGTAACCTTAAACATAACAGCTGACACATCACCTATAGATAAGGATATACATACAATCATATCTACACATGGTTTTTTTACGTATAACAATTGCTGAGATACTGTCATTTACAAGTTACCACTAATAAAAATTTAAACATAACTTATTAACAATAATAAAAAATTATTCTCTTTTAAAACAATCTTGTGAGTTAATTGTTATGGCCATGTAATTTTTTATTTTCTTTTCCTTTTTTCTTCACTGTCTTCTTGTCTCGCTTTACTTTGGTTAATATCTGGCCAATCTCTGGGGTTGGGTCAATCTCAGTTGTCTGTCAGTCTAGTTCGTATTTTCTTGTTTTGTGACAACCTTTGGTTGTATTCTTCCTCCTTCACTATTGATTATATTTACTACTTTCTTTCTCGTTATCATTTATCTATCAAAATATATTGTTTCTTGGCATTTTTTACATACTTTTTTATATCAAATCTGATCAGGGTTTGGCAATGTTATAATATTCATACACCACATAGAACAAGAGCATATAACACATAACAACAAATATACCAACAAAATTATATATTGGCACAGATACATAGACGACATATTATTATTATACAATGGCAATACAAGACAAGTAGAAAATTTACACAAATACATAAACAAGATACACCCAAAATTAAAATTCACCATAGAAATAGAAAAATACAACAGTATAACTTTCTAGACTTAACAATCAACAAAACTAACAATACGCACACATATAAAATCTACAGAAAACCAACCACAACTGACATGGTCATCTACAACACATCAAATCATCCAACACAACATAAACATGCAGCCTTCAATCATATGCTACAAAGACTCACAAAAATACCGCTAAATAAACAAGACTATAATGAAGAACTTAACACAATAAAATACATAGCACTAAAAAAAAAACGGGTACAACCCTGAGTTAATAAACAAATTACATAGAAAAATCTTATACAAAACAACAAAAAATACAAACAACACACAACAAAACAAATTCATCACACTCACATACTACAACTCTAACACACACAAAATTGCCAACACATTCAGAAAACACAATTACAAAATAGCATACAGAACCAACAATACTATCAAGAGACACATTAACGGCACAATCAAAGACATAGACAGATACAACAAAACAGGCGTATATAAATTAAACTGTAACGATTGCAATAAATTCTATATAGGCCAGACAGGAAGATCTTTTTCCTCCAGATTTTCTGAACACACAAAAGCATTATCCAATAACAACATACAATCCACATTTGCCACACACGTCCAGACAGAAAACCACAGTTACACCAATATAAAAAACAATCTTGAAATTTTACACTACCTACCCAAAAGTCGCAAACTCAACACCACCGAACAATACGAAATATACAAACACAACCAAACAACATACTCAATGAACATTTACAATTTAAATCCAACACACTATTTGACACAATAATACACAACGCATACAATTCAGAATCCCGCGCCAACCCCCTTCCATCTCCACACCCCCACACACAACCAGTCACCTAAAAAACCGTTACAGATTACCAAACTACTTGACGCATTCCGCATTTAAACCTCACTGAGGAAGGAGAATACAACTCCGAAACGACGTTTGAGGAAATAACAACAAGTAAGTTTTTCACAAGTGAAAGTACCTTAAATAATAATTATTAACAATTATAAAAGAACCTCTTAGTCCTATTTGTTTGTTAAAATTATGTAAGACATTAATTAATAAAATGTCAAGTCGAAAGCAGGAATAAATTTAATTGGCACTCCATTCTTTGACATGGGAAAGTGGATTAGCTTTGTCATGTGTAGGAAGGTTAAAATTTGCTGAATCATACTGACTTAACAATATCCAGAAATAGGTAAACCATTGTCCGTAACTCGTGTGTGTGTGTGTGTGTGCGTGCGTGCGTGCGAAATTGCTTTTGAATTGCTATGTAAAAAAAAGGATGAATAATTGTATCATACGGATTCAATTTTTTTTAAAGCTATTTCATCATGTTAAATATTGTATAGTCTTATGTGAATAAATGAAATGAGTAAAATTAAGATTATCAAACTAACAGAAGCAATTTTAAAGGGGAGAAGTTGTGTTCTGGCTGTCTGTATACTGACATTTTTCTGTCTTAATTTTAGTCTTGGTAGAGAGAAGGGGGCCAAAATCAAAACCAACCAAGTAGCACTGGGATCACAGTGTAAGTCTGACAGGGGTAGCAGTGATGCTATTGAAATGTTGCATTAGCACTTTTAAGACAGTAATCATTTTAAGCATAAACATAAGTATGTCAGCCATTATGAGGACAAAAATGATTGTGTCAGCCTTCTAAGGAAAAAAAACATACAAACCTCTTGAAGACCCAAAGTATATCTAACATCCCTTTTAAGGACTATAGAAAAAACACATAGAAAACAACCGAAAATCACCATCACACACATCTCTGGATTTATAAACAAGCATATGCCCATAGACTGGCCAAAGGATTGCAAGTATCGTTGGTAAAGTACCATAGTGTTTCATTAATGAAGACTCTTATGTTTATTGTTACGACACCAAAAGCAGCCCCAACACCAGAGAAGAACTATAAGGAATTAACAATGTTAAATCAAGGAATATAAAATGACTATGACGAGACAAATGACAATGACCCAACCCAAGTGATTGGCCTGATAAAGACAATAAAATAAGAAAGGGTAAACTAATGATAAAAAGCACAAATAAGTAAAACAAATTTAGTAACGAGCATTAAATAAAATAATACAAAAGGAAGTACACTAACCATAATAAATAAGTGAAACAATTGTTTATAGATAATGTGTGTTATTAATAGCCTTATTATGATAAGAAAATAAAACATAAAATGTTGAAAGACTAACTATAAATTTGTGTTTAAAATCCAATAAAAACCAAGAGTGAGAGATAGGTAGGAAGTGATAGTGATAAACAGTGAAAGTGTTAGAAGTGATAAGAATAAATTAATATAAACAATTCATAATTTTAAGAAAAGAAATAGACAAAGGTAATAAACCAAAACAACGAGCAAAAGGTTGATAGACAACTAATGTCATAGTGTTAGATAATAAGAAACATAAGTTGTGAGTGCAATGATAATGAAACATCCTACATTAATAAAATAATCAAAGGGATGAGTATCACGATAGAATAGATGGTGTCAAAATACTATTCACCAAAGTTGTTATTTGTATAATTAAAAGAGTTGTGTTTATAAGAAGGAATATGGCTGTAAAATGAACAGACCATAAACCTATTTTTACACGACTGCTAGAAAGGAGTGTTATGTTTTCAGTGGTAGGGTATGTATGTATGTATGTATGTATGTTTGTTCCACTATAACTTTTTAACGGCTTTACCGATTTTCATGTTCGATGGCTCGATGGATTCCTTACTTCACCAGAAGTGTCATAGGCTATATATCACCGTGAGTTGACTTCCGGTTTTGACCAGAAGTGAATACAAGTGATCGGTTCTAAGGATTTTTTTTGTTCGCTTATTGGTCCATCAGGTGGCGCTAGTGGAAGGTATTCTGTAAAGTTCACTCCAGATAGCGCTCGCGATTTAAGACCACGCTCACTAATACTATTTTAGCGCGCTATTGTGTGAGAGTATAGATGTGCAATCCGTGAGAAACAGAGAACAGCTGATCTGAAAGTATATCTATATATATATATTGGTTTGCTATATATATTTCTCTCTGCGAAATATGGTGAACCTGAAATACATGAAATGACGGATCAACAATATGCCGCAGCAGTAAACTTAATGAATTTTCAGCAGCGCCAATTGTTCAAAATGATTTCAGACAGATTGCTTCCAAGTGAAAATAATACTGAGCCATTACGTGTGTTCGTTACTGGAGGAGCAGGCACCGGCAAAACCTTTACTCTGAAAATTATTGTAGAGCAGATTCGTCGTCTTTCTCATTTACCTGCAAGCAGAGCTGTTACGGTAGCAGCACCCACAGGTGTCGCTGCAAGATTGATTGGAGGTAGCACTTTGCACTCTACTTTTGCCCTTCCTATCGAAAAAGGCAAGGTGACAGCTCTTCGCCCTCTTACTGGTGAGCGCCTTCAAAGGGAACGGCTGAGGTGGAAGCATATTAAGTGGCTAATCATTGACGAAATCTCAATGGTACCCTATACTACCCTAAGAAATATTCACTTAAGGTTGTAACAGCTTAAAATGAATGATGCTCTCTTCGGGGGTATCAATATTATTTTGTTTGGCGATCTAATGGAGGTGCCACCTGTATCAAAAGCAGTTGGTGGTACCTACTGTATCAAGCAGCCTCATTACTTATCAGCTGAAATTAATTTGTGGACACTGTTTAGTTTCTGTGAATTATCTCAAAATATGCGACAAGCTAACGACACTACTTTTATAGACATTCTAAATAACTTACGAGTCGGCCAACTCACCATGCAGCAGCTAGAAATTTTAGATCTTCGAAAAGTTCCTTACTACTACTACTACTCTCCAGCACTACAGCCCATGGTGAGCCTTGGCTTCCGCTACGACCCGTCTCCACTCATCTCTGTCCATTGCCTTCAGTCTCCAGTTCCTAATGTCCATCTTTAGAAGAGTTCCTTTGACAGATGAATTTGCTGATGGCGAGTGTCTGCGTATTTTCCCAACCACTAAACAGGTAGAAGAATATAATGCTATGATGACTGAAAAGTTGAAAACATCATCTAAAGTTTACGATATTGCAGCGGTGGATGTGTCTGTCGAAGCTAAGAATTACGGACAAAAGTTAAAGAAAGACTTCATACCAACGGATCCAAACAAAACTGGAGGTATTCCAAACTCTTTAGTAATCGGAGTCGGATCTAGGGTAATGTTGTGAAAAAAACATTAATGTTAATCATGGTCTGGTCAACGGAGCAATCGGCATCATTAGAAAAGTGGAGTGGCCTGCACTACGTCGAGATCAGCTTCAACCTGGTGAGCTTCCACAAGCCGTATTTGTAGAATCTGATGACAGATCAATTAGAGGAAATACTCCAGGTATTGGAGTAAAGATAGAGCCCACCACTGTTGAATATGATGCTTTGCGAGGCCAGGGCAATATGCTGCCATTAATATTGTGTTGGGCTGTAACAGTACATAAACTCCAAGGCACTACTTTAGACAAAGCAGTCATTGATTTGAGTAGTACTATTTTTGCCAAGGGTCAGGCCTACGTCGCACGAAGTTGTGTGGAAACATTAGAGGGATTAGCAATAAGTTGTCTGGATCCACGAAAATTGTTGCATGAACCGCACGATAAAAACTCACTTGAGGAATTAAATCGACTCAGAAATCTGTAGACCAAAGCTTTTCCTTTATCATTTCTAATAAATGAAATTATTTAGTTAATTATATAATTTATAAAACAATTTATCGAAATGTTTGTATTATACTAGTTATATTAGTATATAAAATAAAGTTATACTATATTTATAAGTTCATACGCTAATTATACATATGTTATAAAGTACATAATAAAGTTTCTAAATAAAACTATGTAAAAATTGAAATTTTGTTTGCACTTCACACATACGCACGAACACACGCACACATGCACGCACACACTGCACATTCCCATTATACTCTTTTTAAACACAAAAAGGAATAAAATAATAAAAATAATTTAAAAAATTAAAAAACACGACTGCCAAAACAATAAATTAATAAATAAAAAATAAATTGATAAAAACACTAAATAAAAATAATATTTAGTAAAAATCACAAAATCTAAATAAAGTCAATTTAAAAAGCCAAAAACAAGGTATTGAAATTCAGCTCTGATCAGATTTAACGAAAATGTTATGAATGATTAAACGCATAGTAATTTTATTAGATTTAAATTACTTTTCGATGTTGAATATATATCAATGCATCATATGAAGACTACAATTATAAAAAATATTGCTGATAAAATTTTGCTCTTCAATTTTAATTTTCAATGCAGTCGGGGGCTGTTTCTAAATAGATTTGTTCTTTTCATTAAACAGCCCCCGACTGCATTGAAAATTAAAATTGAAGAGCAAAATTTTATCAGCAATATTTTTTATAATTGTAGTCTTCATATGATGCATTGATATATATTCAACATCGAAAAGTAATTTAAATCTAATAAAATTACTATGCGTTTAATCATTCATAACATTTTCGTTAAATCTGATCAGAGCTGAATTTCAATACCTTGTTTTTGGCTTTTTAAATTGACTTTATTTAGATTTTGTGATTTTTACTAAATATTATTTTTATTTAGTTTTTTTTATTTAGTGTTTTTATCAATTTATTTTTTATTTATTAATTTATTGTTTTGGCAGTCGTGTTTTTTAATTTTTTAAATTATTTTTATTATTGTGTTATGTTTTTATAGTAGTATTAAGTGCTAAAAAAGTGTAAGAAATAGTAATAGATATAAGTAAGGAGATAAATTTTACAATCATAATATTAATCATCGGAGTAAAGACAGAAAAAAAAGAGAATAACAGACAAGGAAAATGATTTTGGAAAATTATAATAACTTTCAGTCATTGTAAAACAGCCCAAATTGATTCAAAAAGTAAATCAGTAATAAGTGACAGCAAGCAAAACATATGGAAATAATAAATAATCTTTAATTTGTGTAAAATAAGAAGTAATAGACAATTACAGCTTAGGCCTATAAAATGCCTAACTGTCTAAATCCAAAATAAACAGTTTGTAAGCAAGTAACTATTGTATTAGAAAATTAAGACCAAGTAACTCATTAATTACAATTAGTTAACAATAATAATATGTCAGAAATAGAATAAATAGATAAAATAAGGAAAATATGTAATATCATAACATTAGCAATTTTGTCAAAACATGACCAAGCCCAGCTTTCTGGGATATCAAAATAATCTTTAAAAGAAAATAGAGACATTTATGTTAATATCTAATGCATTTATAATAAGACCAAGGAATAATAGCAATTATAAAATATTTATTCATTTTTAACCAAAACCCAGGATTTATAACAATAGATACAAATGTATTCAACCAATAAGAGTGTAGATGGTTGCCATAACAACAAAACGTTGTGTTTAAAAACCGTTATAAAACAGGAGTCCTTTATTAACGATCAAGGGAGAAAGATGCCAAACCATATTCGACTCAATTAATAGTTAAAATAGGAAGAAATACTATCAAAAGTAATAAGATATGAATTCAAGAAGTTGAACAAAGACCCATTAAAACAAGGAGAGCAAATAAACCAGATTTTATAATAAAAAATAAAGAAAAATTCTAATTATTTGAAATAGAAGCCATAAGAAGCAGAAAAACCAAATGATGGAAAATTAATGAATATATAACCCAAAAAAGAAGAAATACCTGTGACTCATCACAAGAATCGACAAGGTTTTGTTAAGTATATTTGAATTACCAGAATTTGCGAACTAAATTACACTAATTAACTTTTCTCACAACACAATACCTCTCACTCCGAACTTGGTAACTTAATTTCTTTCAAGTATTGATTGATAATATTTATTAAACTTGTATGTAAATATAGATTAACCTATATACGAAGTGTAAAAAATTAGCACACACTTTTTAACACTAAGAAACGAATTGTATTTAAACCTTCATAGTATCTAAGTACCATTGATGTAAGGTGGTGTACTTTAACAACATCTTGTTTCAATTTTTTTGTAATCCAAAGAACTCATTGACTGAAGGAATTGTATAAAATAAATAAGATCGGCGGCCATGATGGCTGCGTGAAAACGTTCAATCAACATAGCCAATCCCTGAGATATAATTAGTTTATAGCCGGAGCAATATTGTTTTATAATAATATATTTTGTATCTGAATGATAAATAATTAACTATTTTGAACACTAATAAACTAGTACTGATTATTAATAACCGTCCTTTATTAATTTGAATTGTATTATAACATTTGTGCACTTTAGCGGTGAATAAAATTATTTACCAGATTTGGACGTTGGCAACACGACGAACGACATGCGAGATTCGAATTCCCGCCAGTCTGCGTGGGTAATTCGAATTTGTTATCACCGCACAGAAGACAACCTAGTTTGAAACTTTTAATTGTTTTAATAAAACAATTTGGCGCCTATCGGGAAATAAATACACTCATCTAAGGACAGGTAAGGATTACAACCGTGAAGATTTCGGTACTGGTTACTCGTGCGTTCGCGACGGACGTCGTCAGCGTGTGAACTAAGAAAAAGTATGATGTAGGTTGTTACAGATTGACGACTACAACGTGTGGCATAATACACGCACAGAATTTGTCGTTACAAATTGGCACTCCATTGCGGGGCTTTTACAGAACGATAAGAGTCTTGTCATTACATTATTTATAATGAATTTAAACTTATGAACCATCTTAAACTCGTTAAACTATGATCAAATGTTTGCATGTTCATATGCTAGAGATTTGGATGTGTCCGAGGCAACCATCTTTAGCGATGTGGCAGACAAGTTGAACAGAATTGGTTCCAGGGGTGACAGAATGTTCAAGTCACCAATGGGATGAAATACTCTGGTTGATCAGTACCATGACCGATCGTCAACTATTGGATGGATTGTTGTTGATCACTGCAGAACCAACTTAACAGAATTTAAGAACTTAGATGCTGCTCTACTGAGGTTACTGCTTTGGGCACATTTGAAAAAATGTATGTGATAATGGACCCTGCCCTAACAGCATGGTGAGATATACTACAATATTCTTAAAACTAACATCAACATCACAGATAAGTCAAAAGCCATGAGAATATCAAGGAAGAAAGAACCACTGAAAAATCAAGAACTAGAAAATGTTGATTAGGAAGTCTGCTGAAAAACGATCTGCCTGTACAAAGAGAAATCAGTTTATGAATTATTGTGGCCAAGACTGCATTCCAGATGAAATCAATGTTCAGCAATAATTTGAGCGTGGATTTGCAGAAGAAACTGACAAGGTGATAAACATTTGGAGCAGTGCTCTGTATGGATTGGCCGTATGGAAAGTAATAAAAATGGAGAATAAATAACTTGAAAGTTTTGAAATGTAATGTAGGAGAAGAATGAAAAAGGTAACATGGTTATACAGGTAACAAATGAAGAGATTCTAAGATGATTGGACAAAAGGAGGTCAGTCCTGAAATAGTTTATCACAGAAATGCAAACTAGATCAGACTCATTCTCAGAAAAAATTGCCTACTGCATGCAACCTTTGAGGGACCATTAGAAGGAACTCCAGGGTTTGGAAGAATTCATTCGGATGATCTAAAGGATAAGAGGTGACATGACATCGGGAAGAACCTTAATAAGAACTTAACATTTAGATGGCAGCTATCAACCTGACCCTCTGTCAATTAACTGATTGCATATGACATTCATAAAAAATTTATCCTCTTGGTGGTGGTATAATTTTTTTGTTGTGGAGGGGGGATGATGACTTACAAAGAGTAATTGAAAGAAATGAAACACTGCAAAAAGACTAACTGCATCTACTTCATATTACAAGGAGCATTTCTTGCAGTTGTTTTGAAGAAAGATATGTGGCTTAACTGTATAACCATATTTACAGTTTGTAATATTTATGACTGTAATATAGTTTTGTATTTGTACCTGGCTGTCCACAGTGGTTGGAAATTTGAGATAGGCTGCAGTTTCTCCGCCTTAAAGATATTTCTAATAAAGGGATAAAACCTTTGTCTTTGTCATGTAGTAGTCAATACGTTTTCTGATGTAGGAATTCCAAGCTTCCCTTGAGGGCAATTTCCACAAGTGTTTGTTTACTAAAATACAATACAGCAATGACCTTGCAGTATCATACCCATACAATTTTATTCATTTTTCTACGTTGTGCGAAGTTCCAATTTTCACTTGTGTTTGAATTGATCCTTTTTATTTCCCTTTGTCGTTTTACTAGTGTTGTTTTTGTGCTTCGTATTTTTAATACACTGTGGAAACTTAAAAAATGAGTTCAAAACAGAAATGTGTGGTGCTGTCAGAACAAAATTATGTGTCATTAAAAAAAGTATATTTAGTCAGTCTGTCAGGATGATCTTGTTTCACCTTTGGTGACATGCATCGAGAGCCCTGAGAAGGGCTGTTTGTAGCATTGTTTGATTGCGGTATGCTAGTGGACACTTTTTTGAGGAAAGCTAATGCTGGTGTTTGGTTCACTGCTGAGCAGCTATCCAGGGGCAGGACATGGACCAACCAGGTTTACCCCCCCCCCAAATAGCTGCCTTGCTGAATGAGACAGCTTTCCAAAAATTTGACGATAATTGGGATGCCCAAAATTACTAAGAGTCAGCCTTGATAAGAAGTTACGTTAGAAAATCCACAACGAATGAATAGTAGAATAATGTGCCAATCGCCTAAATGCCCTGAAAGCTATAGCAGGCCAAAAGTGGGGCAAAGATACAGTCTTAGGATCAAACAGCTCTTAGGACCTGCCTTGGTTGGCCAAAAATCACACAGATAGCTGCAATGGAAATAGAACTTGATGTTCACGCAACAGACGTGTATATAAAAAAACAAATATGGGTAAAAAATTATAAAAGCCAAACTGCCAACTACTGTTTCAAGTAGAATCAGAACACTGAGACTCAGCTTGCCAGAATCAGTACCTACCTGTTACTCGAAACGACCATAGGAAACAGTTGATAACAAAATGGAAGTAGTTCTTACAAAATATGAAACGGCAGAAGTGCTGAAACATGACCAGCACCAGGAGTGTACCAAAATCTGTATAGATGGATCAGTAGACCTGGAACAATCAAAATCCGGTGCCAGTTATTATACACAAATGGCCAAAAGCTATTTTGTCCCTTGCAGTTCCATTTCTGGTCTGGTTGCTGAACTACTTTGTGATAAATGCTGCTGTAATACACTGCTTGCAGGTAGACGCTGAGAACATCGGCGTACTATTGGACTCAAAATGTGCCATAGAAAGCCTGAAAAGACCCACCCCAAATGACTATGCTTTGCGCGCATAAAGAAATAAGAACTTTGCTCGGCCAGCCTAGAAAGAAGGAGAAAAATATAGCCTGCTAGTGGGTTCCAGCTTACTGTGAAATTACAGTGAATGAGCAGGTCAATGAAATTGCAAAAGCATCTGCAAAAATGTAGCCAAGTCAAATGTCACAAACGTCCTTATCGAAGCTCAAGACTAGTGATTGTACAATACAGTGTGCTTGTGGTTTGATATGTGTTATTTATAGTATATACGTATATGGATTTAGGATGTTTTGAGATTTTTATGTATGTGTTTTTACATACATAAAAAACTGCTGCTGAAACAAATTTAAGTAAAACATTAACGCATGCATCATATACATAAGCAAAACTTTATTGTTATCCTCTTATATAACATTGCACAATTTAAAATTTTCATTAATATCAACATAAGTTTATATCTTATTTCTACTAATTAAAACATTAGTAAATATATAAAACAAAGTACATATAAAAGTTTTAATAAAAAAAAATGTTTAATGGCTCAGTAGTTTTGTTTGTGACTCACAGTCGCAATGGATGTGCTGAGGTTGAGGGATCAATTGAGATAAGTAACAAAGGTGCGTGCACATGCACATCCACGCACATAAACACATGGACACACACATACACTTTCCTCTCCACCATGCAGCTTGCCATCACACATGGGTATTAGATGTCTGATTTCTCTCTGGTAGTGGTGGAATGTCAGTTCTACTACAGCGGGGGGGGGGGGGTGCAAACAGGGAATAGTCCTAATGCTTCACGGGAGAAGAAAAAGAAGTGTACATAAAATAGTTCATTAGTCTTATAGTCATGTTCATGATTTAATGTATGAAATGTGTTTGTAGGATGAATTAGATGAATTCTCTCCAGCTGTACGCAGCAAAGTAAACTTGGTAGATTTAGCTGGCAGTGAAAGAGTTGCACAGACATGTGCTAGTGGTGATAGACTCAGGGTAAGTACATTTCTTTGTTACTAGCAAGTATTAAAAAGGCAAAATAAAACTATCTATCCAGTATTTGTTACAAAAAGGAGAAGCCATACATTAATGAAAATATTGTAGCATTATTTTTAAGTATAATCCAGTTCCAGTTCACGTACCATTTTTTCTGTTTCTAAGGAACTGTACTTGTCTCCCACTCACAGTACTGTAGAAGTCATTATTTGTTAAGGTTACATTTCAAGCTTTGTCTTCAGTTTTTTCTCCACAGTGCTTGACCATGTGCTTTGTAACGAATTACAAATGATTCTTGTATACTGTTAATAAAAATAATTCTTGTTTGTAAAAAAAATTTTTTTATTATTTTTTTTTCTTGTTTTATTTTTAATTAATTTAATATTAATTATTTTAAAGTGTTTCGTGGTGTTTCGAACTTCTTATTAATTGTTTTTGTCGAATTATATCCTTTGGTGCATTTATAATTCTTTTGTTTGTAAGTAGGATTGTCTCCAGGAACAATCGATTGGTGATCTTTCCTTATTTGCAGGTTATCTTCCTTTAAAGTTGTTAAATTCTGGTAGTTATGTCTCAACTAAGATGATATATTATTCTATTTATAATTTAGGAATAAATAGGATTCAATTTTATTATATTCAAGGAATTTTATTAACAAATAATAAAGTAATCGATTTTATATCGATTGATGAATCGACTCTCTCAAGGTAAACAATAGATTTTACAAATTATATATTCTCGGGTTCTTTGAACAGTTATTTTATATATAGTCAGAGAAAAGGGCAAAGTATAGAAAGTATAACATTACAAAATATAAGCTTATTAATTAAAATACAAACATGTTATTCAATATATAATGTTAAGTAAAGAAATTATTCGAACCGTGAAGAGATACTGGCCGTGCCGCTTGGAATTGTGGGAAGTCAAAGATGGCCGCTTCGTGTTCATATGTAGTTGACGAATGCACCTCGCAGAATCTGCTTCAAATAAATGCTGCTTTTCCAATGATTTCTCGTTCCTGCAGCTGCGATTATTCCTTCTGGTGTTAGTGGAGTGGTCCTGGTTCAGTGTTTGTGGTTCACTTCGATAAAATGTGTTGGATTAAGTTATATTTCACTTTAGTCTATTAGGTCGACAATTGCACCGTTCGTTTCGTTATTTGGAATTAATGGTTTTAATCGTTTAAATTATGTATTCACTTGTTTTCTGTTCTGTGTTAAGTTATTTTAATGTTTGTAAGTGTTAGTTCCACTGAATTTAATGTTTAGATGAAATTTTACAAAAACTCGCGATTTTCGCAGTAGACTAGGCTTATGGGTTGAACGCCATACTGGTTTTCGCTATTAGGTTATTATTTAGCCAAACTCTCGTTCAAACGTGCTCAACAAAGTCTAATAATCAACTGTTCTAACTTCCTTCATCATCTAAAAACGTCTTAGCCAATTTAATATTAGCAATACATTGTTTCAAATCTTTCTAGCTTCCGTTACATTCATGAAAATTGCATTTTATTACTGAATATATTTTTGCTATTATTTAATTTTATTAAATACTAAATACATATTCTTTTTCTTTAGTTCATTCTGCTTGATTTGATACCAAATAAGATAGTTTTACAAAGTTTTTTATCTAAAATGCTATATTTACTTCATTTTGAAATTGTAAGTTTTTAAATTTACTTCCTGTCCTTCTCAAAATGTTTGCCATTTTATACGTTATATTAATGATTGTACTAAATCTCCCCTCTTGTGACTCCCCTCTTTGAATTTTCAGTTATTACATTTGCATTTTTTTTTTTCAATAATTCTTACTATCTTTTTACAATATCTTTCTTAATTATAATTCCAGTTATATGACTCTATGACTGATTTACCTTATATAAATTTCATCAGTTTAACTATTTTATTGCACTTAATTCGTCAATTTTAATGTTGTTTAGATTTACCATTTGGCCTAGATTTTATCTGTTTTTACATACAAAGTTTTTTAATAATACAGCTTGTTTATACCCCTTCTGACTTTCTATTCTGATGCAATATTAATTAACATTTCCTTACTTTAACAATTGAACATTTAGTATAGAATTCAAACTATTAATTCATAACAAATAATTGAAATTAACAATGGTATTTAATCTCAGACATTTTATCCTTGATTATTACTATTAACACATAATAAATATTTTATAATAAAAGTTTTATACTAAAAGGATTGTACTCTCAGACATTTTATCCTTGAGCTATTTGAAATTATTATAAATAAAATATCTGTCCTTCCATCGTTTACACTATTTCTTATACCTAGTTTTATTTTCAGTCTTAGCTGTTTTTGTTTGATTTTTGGGGTAATGATTCTTGGTCACTTCACTTTTTTACTGGCCTGCTCTTGTTTTATTACTGTTATTCTAATGAATGTTGTATATAAAGAGTGGCAGTTATTTAGAAACACTTGTATTATTTGTCATTATAATACTCAATTAAATATTATTTATTGACACAATATAAAAACTGTAAAGTTGTATAAAAGCACAATTTACTTAGTTTATGAACTCCAACGTTGACACATTAAGTTTATTTAATATAATATAGAAACTTGCACTGGTCCCCTTTTATTCTTTGATTTTATTTCTAATTAGTTTTATAGTCTTTTTAAAATCAAGAAGTTTGTCTATAGAGGATAATGAAGGTTTGTTTTTTCTATTATATTACTAATTCACATTGGTTCACTTTTAATTCTACTTTATACACTTTTGTTTATATTTATTTTACATGGTTTTCTAAATTTGGGTTTTTTTTGTTATACTTTCATTTGGTATTTTTTACTTTCTTTTGGGGTTTCGTTTTTATTTCTTATAAGAGCATTCCTTCTTATTGTGGATGTTGTCTTGTTCTGGTTTCTTCCTTACTTACTCCTATCCTACCTGGGTATTTCCTTACTTATTTTTAGCTTTTTGGTTTATTTTGATTACTCATCATTCATTGTATAATTGGTTTTAATGAAACTCTTACTTCAATCTATGATTGTGCTGTACGGTGGTTCTTAATTAATTTTTAATGTTGCTTTCTTGGATTTAAATTTGTTTTTATTTTATTTTATGATCTTTCTTTCCATTCAGAACTATGGGCATTATCTGTCATGCTACAGCTTTCATCTTTTTTCCTGTATTATTTTTATTCTTTACATTAAATTTTACATGTTTAGGAGTAAGTGTTCCTTTGGTAAAACAAAATTTTGATTAAAATGTCTCAAATTTTAATTTATGCTTTAAAATGTTTAAATATCCAGTTGTTAATACATGTAACAGAAACAATGTTTTTCACAAAAAGTGATGAAAGAAAGATAAGAATATTTGAGAGAAGGGTAAATAAGAGGCATATTTCAATCAAAGGTGATAGCAGGAGTATACAGACAAATAAGAAACAAGAGGAAGATGAGAAAAAAGAGTTAGGATTAAAGGCATTATAGGGATTATTTATAATGTCGGGAATAAAATGGTTTGGCCAGAAGAATGGGCAAGAAGAGAAGTCAATTCTGATAAAAATTGTGAAATGGATACAGCACTGTTAGAGATCCCAGAGAAAGACTGAAACTGGTAGGAACAGGTGACAAAAGATTTTATGGTTTTGTAAGTGACAGGGTGGAGAGAGAGGATGAAGAACAGGAATGAGTGTAAGTGTGGTTGAGGAAGTTAAGAGACACAGACACCTGTAAAGAAAGAATACAATAATAGTGAAGTAGTTTGTCACTGACATTGGTTTCAAATCAGAAGGGCACAGCAGAGTGGCTACAATTCTATGAGGAATGCTCAGCCTAATAATAAAAATAGAAGTTTATATATGAAAATCCCCTTATTAGTATCCTTTGTGGCATACATCAGAATGTACATTTAATGTTTACTCTATAAATTCTATAAAATGATATTGTTCATAGACACCTATTTTAAACATTTGTTCCCAATATTAGATTTTATTTCACTATAAATGATCAGACCTTGAGGATATATTTCAGTTATTAAATCATGCCGACATACATTAAGTCGGCAGTAGACTGTATATGATCCCAAACATTGCCTATACCCAGGATGTTCTCTATTAAAATATATATATTATATATCAATAATATGGCGAGTGGGTTTTGACTGTGAAAAAAAGGAGAAAAGAGGAGAGAAAGAATGAAAAATGGAAAAAAGAAACCAAAACACGTCATGTTTTTGTTTTAGTAAAGGCGCGTGTTGAAGTCATAGGCCGTCAGTTAGCTGTCACCGTGTGAATTTTATAAACAAAACTGCTCTGTTGGATATAAACATCTTAAAACACGTCGAACAAAATAGTGTTGTTGAGCGAGGGGAGCGGAAATTTCACGCCGTTCTGTGCGGGCCGCCGGCCTTTGTCACTCCTTCCAAGTTGTACAGTCTGCTAATTATTGTTGAGTTGACCGGATGTGTTACGCGTGTGATTTATTGTTTCGTGTACTAAGAGTATTCTCAATTTCTAAGATCGTGTTCAGCGTGTATTTTATTTTTCGTGTGTTATTTTATTCATAATGAAACAGATTAAACTTAATTATTTCTTTAAAAAAAGTTCTACTGTCAGTACGACGACGCCTAGTGAGTCTGCGAGTGCGACGTTTATTGCTAGAGATTTAAGTGCCGGGCCTAGTAGGGAAACTGAAATGCCTACTATGGAAAACGCGAGTTCTAGTGGACTTAGGCCTACTCACGGTTCCTCTGGGAAACGAAAATTTCAAAGAGCTTGGCTGCATATCTTCCCCTGGCTAGCTTACGATTCCGACCGCGCAAAATGTACTATATGCACTAAATACCCTCAAAATAGTGACCCAAAATGGGTAGCAGGATTTTCTGGTTCCATGAAAAAGGAAACTTTTGTGTTTCATGGTAAAAGCCTAGTACATATGGACAATTTAACGCGTCTTGAAGTAGAGTCAGAACCAGGAAAAGCTCCTCTTGCCAAATGTATTAAGAAAATAGAGTCTTCTATGTTTGAGCATCTAACAACTTTATTCAACATAGCCTATTTTATAGGCATCAATGAAAAACCATTCACTGACTTCCCTAAGCAAGTTGCCCTTGCAACTAAATTAGGTGTAAATGTGGAGACAAAACAATATGTAAACGATAAAAACTGCCAAGTTTTCATTAATTTTATTGCTAAACAGTTACAAGAAGATGTGGTTCAAAAACTAAAAAATGCTCAGTGTTTCAGTATTTTGATTGATGGTTCCACGGACCGAAGTGCTGAGGAACATGTGATTGTTTATGCTCGTTATGTGTGTGAAGGGGAGATAAGAGAAGACCTTTTAGGCCTTGTGCCTCTCGAGAGCGGTAGGGCAGAGTCGTATTTCACTGCTGTTACTGGGCTCTTGGATAACTTAGGGCTTGATTGGAGAAGAGAAAAGTACATGGTTAGTGTGGGAACTGACGGGGCGTCGTCTATGATTGGCTCAAAGTCAGGTTTCGTACTTCGTTTGAAAGAAGAAGCTCCGCATTTAATTAGCATTCACTGCGCCGCACATCGTCTACAATTGGCCATACTTGATGCTGCCAATTCCATCCCTTACCTAGAAAAGCTTGACGAAACTGTGAAGAACATATACAAATTTTACAAACGATCCTCAAAACGCCTCCATGAGCTTAAAAACACCGCGAAAACTTTAGAAAGTGAGATAGTAAAACTCAGAAATATTCACAATGTACGGTGGCTATGTAGTAAATCTGACGCTTTGAAAACTTTGCGGCGTGATCTCGTACCTCTGGTCATCCATCTTGAGGATATAACGAACCGGAAAGCTACAACAGGAGAAGCTACGGATGCAGCTAGAGCAAAAGGCTATCTAAAAATCCTTACATCATACAAGTTTGTAAAAACACTAAACTTTTTGATTGACCTGTATGGGAAACTAGAGCCATTTTGTAAAGTTTTACAGTTGAAACCGTTACTGGTCTCACAGGTACGATCGTCAATGATGGTAACGGTGGAAATGGTTCAGTTCTTGCTTTCATCTGAAGGATCCAGTGTGAAACAATTCCTTTCTGACACTTCAGACTCAGAGAAACTGAATTGCTCAAAATACAAAGGTGACCAAGGAATTGTTCTCACAAACACGTCTCAAGGGGAGGAAGAATACAAATCAATCCGTAATAAGCTGATCGAAAGCACAGTTCATTACTTGAAGTGCCGTCTTGATACACTTGAGACTGTAGTAGGCACCAAGTGCCACGTTCTGGATTTCTTGTGCCTTCCTCAAGATGACACCCTAACTGCATATGGCAATGAGGAGATTCTTCAATTGGCGCATGTTTTTATTACTGGTGATATAAATGAGGATGTTTTGCTATCGGAATGGCTTCAATTAAAAATGATGGTTAAAGAAGAGCAAATAACTTCAAAAGGACTGGGTGAGCTATTAAAAACTCTGTACAAGTTTCCTGAGCATTTTGGTGAGCTAAAGAAAGTATTTTACGGCGTTGCATGCATGGCAGTAACAACAGCATCTTGTGAACGAGGATTTAGCTTCGTTAACAGGATAAAAGTGAAACAGAGACTTTCCCTGGACATCACTTCATTAGGAGATCTAATGCAGCTGGCAGTAAATGGACCACCTTTAGAAGATTTCAACCCTGGTGTAGCAATAGACAAATGGTATTTCTCATCGGGACTTCGCCATGTTAGTGGCCACAAGAGGAAACACTCAGCCTAGTCCAGCTTGATTATTTTTAATCAGTTATTTTTCATCTTCAACTCGATAAGGGACTATCAGAATATAAACTGGGCTAATGAATAATGTAGCGGTACATGGTAAATATTAAATAATAAAGTTTTATCCCCCCCCCCCCCCGGAAACGGTATCTGGCGAGTGGGAAACGCCAACAATTTTCGAGGGTTGCATAATATATCAGTAAACTAGTAACTTGTTTAATATGTATTTATTGCATTTATTGTCTTGTCATTGACTTGAAAAACATTCTTGGATTTCGTTGTCCATGACATGTCCGTTACTTAACTAAATATCACTATAATATTGATGACTCGGAACACTAAGTTTTTTATAAGTAAAAACGTAAAGTTTTACCTTACAGCCTAAACCGGCTTTCACCTATAGAAGGCTTCATCAGAGGCTGTCGTAAGTAGTGCTGTTCGTCTTGTTGTTGGCGACGAGATAGTTTTTCGAAAGATCGAAGGTGTGTGTGTGTGTGGTGAGATGTGTTCGAATAATGCGTGCGATTTGAATTGTGTATAAATAGACAAATAGACAACAACATTGCAGTAAAAAACAACACTGTCCTAGTAACAAAAATAAAAGACATACACATCCCCCATAACGCCACATTAGCCTCCTTTGACATTAAAAACCTGTATACAAACATCCCCATCTCTGAAACAATCACCATCCTACAAAACAAACTCAAACAGAACAACACACCAGACGAACTTATCAATGAAATAACAGAAACTCTGAACATTATCACAAAACAAAACTACTTTACTTATAACAATAAATACTACACACAGAACGATGGCCTACCCATGGGCTCCCCCATATCCAGCATTCTAGCAGAAGTCTTCCTCCAACACTTAGAAAAAACAAAAATACTCACAAACAATGACAGACACTCACATAAAATACTATATTGGCACAGATACGTTGATGACATTCTAATACCATACAGGGGAAACAAAAGACAATGTGAACAGTTACTAACGCACATAAACAAAATACATAAAAACATAACCTTCACTACCGAATACGAACACAACAATACCATAAACTTCTTAGACCTCTCCATCACAAAACTAGAACACAGGCACAAATTCAGTATATACAGAAAACCAACTACAACTGACACACTAATACACAACACCTCCAATCACCCAATACAACACAAACTAGCTGCTTTTAGAACCATGATACATAGACCTAACAACATCCCCTTAGATGAAATAGACTACAAAGACGAACTAAACACGATAAAATATCTAGCAGAATCTAACGGTTATGACAGAACAATAGTCAGTAAACTCCTACACAAATCACAAAACAAACAACAGACAAAGACAGAAAACAACAAATTCATAACACTAACATACATCAACAAACAAACAAAAAATTGCCCACAAATTCAAAAAAGCAGGATACAGAATCGCTTACAAAACTACTAACAAAACAGAACACACACTATCAAAACGCATGCCCAAAGCACAAAACAAATTCGATCTACCCGGTGTATATAAGCTAAATTGTTCAAATTGCAATAAATTCTACATAGGCCAGACAGGACGTAGCTTCAAACAGAGATACAGTGAACACACAAAAGCACTCCACACCACTACGGAATCTACCTTCGCAAACCACCTCATTGAAGCAAACCACACATATAAAAACATCGACAATAACATGAACATACTACACGTACACACAAAAGGCCGAAAACTAGACACTCTAGAACAATTAGAAATATACAAACACACAAAAACAAATAAAAACGACATCCTAAACGAACAGACACAATTCAAATCGCACGCATTATTCGAACACATCTCACCACACACACACAGCTTCGATCTTTCAAAAAACTATCTCGTCGCCAACAACAAGACGAACAGCGCTACTTACGACAGTCTCTGATGAAGCCTTCTATAGGTGAAAGCCGGTTTAGGCTGTAAGGTAAAACTTTACGTTTTTACTTATAAAAAACTTAGTGTTCCGAGTCGTCAATATTATAGTGATATTTAGTTTTGAAAAACATATTAACAACTGTAGTGTTGTGTACATAATCTACCCCAGAAGTGTCACTGTTTTTATGATTCAGCACAGGATCATTAGGTAACACTTTCAGTGCTAGCGTATTACAAGAATATTAATACCAAAGAAACTGGGAGTTTAAGCTTTTTTTTTAAATAAATAATTCATTTTATCTTTGTTCAATGTTAATGAATTAAACACCAAAACTGTGATAAGGGTTTCCTCTTTGAAACCGTATGAAACATGTACCCATTTCAGTAATAAATTACTATTACTTAACAAAACTGGCTTAATTTTTTTGAAAAATCGAGTATAATTATGAAAATTTTGTTACTGTAACTACCAAACACTTTGCACCAAAATAAGGAGTTTATGTTATTAGGTTGAAATAAAACCAGGTTGTTAGGCCGTGGTTGGTTGCTGACAGATTGCGACATAGTCAGTTTACGTTTCGATCCCAGCCACCATGAACCTTCTTCAAAGCCACAAAGTAACAGAGAACATGTACGGCAGATGTTAGTCGAACAATACTTGAGTCATTCCCTGGGATATAAGCAACAGGCAGCCGGTAACACAAGGATTGTCAACGTTAGAGAAGCTCAATTTGCGCCGGTAGGGAGAAAGATGGGGATTCACGACAACATTGGTAGGTATACCCACTCCCCCACTACTCCACTTTCGTGTTTCACTGCGCATATGCTTCTCTATCGTTGACAACCTCTACCTATATAACCTCAACTACCAAATCTCGGCCAATCTTAACTTGGTCACGTTCTAATATGTTTGTTGAGAACACCATGGCATATCCTATTTAAAGACAGGCTTTCACCACACCGGTTCATTGCTGCTTGGTATGCCTATATATCTCCACTGACTCTCTGTGAAGGCGAGGATAATAGCTGTGAACAGAAGACACGACCTTAGTCTCTTAAAACAACACCTGATGATCAGAATTGTAGAGAGCATGCTCACCGACTGGCGCAGACAACAACAGCAGCTTTGTTCACCCACATGGGTCCGGACGCGTTGTGATGAAAAACAATTAACCACATACCATGAGAGTAATAAAGAGTAATAGCTTCTAGTCTGACTTACTTTTAACAGGCTGACAAATTGTTAAACATTTCGTTGTAACCTATCAACCAAAAATATTAAGTAACTTTAGTGGTTTTTGATATAAGTACTAGAGGTCTTAACTGAAGATAAAAATTGTTTTTTTTTTCTTATAGTATAGAATAAGGTTAACGTCAGTATGATCTTCCATGATACCATATACATTCACTAATAATTGTATAAAATTGTTGAAAATAATTAGTATAGTTGTGATCTCACTTTTATTGATAATTAAACTTAATTGATTTTAAATTTTATTCACTGTTTACTTTTACTTTCTAATTCTTTCGGGTGCCATCTTGCATTTGCACCAACTGCAAGAATCAAAAATATGTACTTACCAGGGTCGGGTTCTTTTCGGCGAGCTCAGGAGATCAGATTATGGTTGTTCAAAATAAAGAAACCTTATTTTGTTTCCCACGTATTTGATTTTTATTGACATTTTTGCGATAAGTTTTCATTATTAACAACTTATCTCCTGCCCTCCTTTATCTACTATAAATTCACATTTTACGAAAGTTATTGATTATATAATCATTCTGCTACAATGAGAATTAAAACATAGTATATAAATTCCAAATAAAACTTCAAGAAATTAAATATGAACTAAATTAAAATATAAGCAACACAAACCAGCCTTCTTTGTCTACATACTTTCTCATGCACACACACACACACACACACACACACACACACACACACAGTTAACACATGCCCTTAGAGATCTCAATTTTTGTTTAAAATTTATTTTGTTGTCATTTTTTATTAGCCCTTGTTAAAATTCATTTTATTTATTTGTTACCAAGCTGATCATTTTTTTGTCCAGAAGACGTCGCCTTGCTCTACACGCACACACTTTTATTGTGATAAAATGTGAAACATTTTATTTTAATTCAAAATTCATTTTACATCTCCGAAACTGTTATTATCAGGAAAACTGTTCATTTACGTATAAAATTCGATTTTACATCGCATTTTGTTATACTGCAGGCTTCACTTTTATATGCGGGCGTGACGAAAACTACGCCCGGTCGGCAGATGCGCTGATTACTTGCGTCCGTAGTTGTTAGTTGTTCATGGCCGACTGACTAGACGAACGGCACTATTTTGTGTAGTTGCCGCGGCTGTTTTACTAATTTTCCATTGTCTTCATTTCTCGTATTCCTACGCCAGTATAAGGTTTGGTCTGGCGCACCCGCATTCCAAGGCTGGGATTGTCTCTGACGTAAGATTGTCCGATGTTGTTACATAATATGTTACACAACTTGTAAGTCACTGGAGCTGACCTTGACACATTTTCACTTGCTTGTCTGCTACGTTGTTATAATTTATGAATAATATTTACAATCACTCCTGCCAATTTCGCTACCAATAAAATTTACCTTTCTTCTCAATTTATGTTTATATCTCCCGAAATTATTATTACATTGTAAAAATGCTATTTATTTTTATTAAAATACAATGATTTCTTATATTACCCCAGGTAGGCCACAATGTCCGTTACAATACCCCCTCAATGAGAGGTTTTATGCCGAAGCATAAAAACTCTCATTGACACATTCATACTTGCTAAAGGGATCAGCCAGGATATGTCGCCACAACCCCCTTTACGGTTTACAAACAAAAAATATAATTAACTCACCCTTGGTCCAGTGACTATGACCGCACCTGAATGACCTTACTGGACTTCTCTCTCGAGATCCCAACACCATAAAGTCAGCCAGGTGCTTAACGCTCCTGCTCTGATGCGCTGGCCAGCTCAGGACCGCCGCCACAGCATCACCAAACACTGAAACAACAAATCAAAATATCACCTAGTGGCCTTGTACAATACTATATCCCTAACTGATCTTTCTCCCCTTAACTGTGCTGGTTTGCGTTAAGAAGCACTGGTTTTTTTTTCTTAATTCTTAACTTCTAACACATTGATGAATACATAACATGATACCTATTTTAAAATTCCATAATCTCATTCTGTCTAGTTTCTTTTGTTAACTTTTATCCCAAAATTCAAAACATATTGCCCCGATTCCCCTCAGAATTGAAATAAACATTTCTCATTACCATATTACAAATCTCTCCCATCCCCAATTTGCCTCTAAAATATTTAAATTCATAAAATTCTCTTAAACACTAACAAACACAATAAAACATAGTATATTCATAATTCACATTGTCATTATTACCTTAAGATAAACAATTCGCATTTAAGTTTGACCAAAAATTACACATTTTACATCTTTAAATTTGCATATAAAATTATAAAAATTACATTTTAATCTCAATTGAACTTTTATTAATTCATCATTTCCCATAATTTTTTTTTCCCATTTTAAATCTGCTTTTCTATCATTTATTTTCATCATTCATTAATTTGGGTGATTCTCAGTTATTCATACAAAATTCACTTTATCAACTTGGCATTTACCCATAATCCTCCCCTTTTATGACTCTAACGCTCACTTACAAATTCTTTATATAGTATGACACCCATCTACCAAAACATCTACCAACCCTTCTCTACCTCTAACTTACTACTCTAACTCATTTCGAATCATTCTACCCTTATAACAAAATACTCTCTACCCCTTTGTACTCAGGATGTGTGTTCCCTCCCAATGCTCATTCCCTTATCTGGTTCCCGGACCCTCCCTAGGTAACCCTTTCCGGCGCATAACGGTTCACCTCCCGCCACAACGCTTTTCATTGAGGACTCCTCATCACACCACCCCCCTTACAAAATTCCCCATCATCTAATTACTCTCCCATTACCTCACTTTCATCTACAAAATATCTCCATTTATTTTGTTACCTCAATATATCAATCATTACTCTACATATTTCCCCGTAGCTTACTGTGTCACTATTAATATTCAAATTCTATCTAACATTTATTCACAACAATCTTACTTTATTCAACTCCCCTTCTAAACTTAATTTGGACTGATTTAAATGTCCTAACGAAATAATCATCCGTACCCAAATTCTCTCTTACAACTTTATATATATTCACTATTTATTATCAAGTTCAAATTTCATAAAAATAATTTAAATTCATCATCAAAATTTAGTTGTATCACAATCATTAATCAATTAATTCATCTCAAATCATTTCATTCAATCAATACTTGAAAACACAAATTACACTTCGTTATTTGTTATTACAAACTCTCATTATTTATTTCGTCTGATAAAATATTATTATTATCATTAAACAATCTCTTCTACATACACATTGTTTACATTAACTACATCTTACAATATAGACACAATAAACTTCACTATTAATTTATTTACAATTCTTCATCATTATTTTTCAGTTTACCACACTTCATTTTCTAAGCAAGCAAGATCAGAACCATAAATTAAAATATTTAAAAACCTTCATACCCTGATTTTTTAATTCAACCTCCATCATCATATAAATATCTAATATATTTATAACATAAATCATTGTTATACACATACAAATTATTATTATTATTATTATTATTATTATAGCCATTATCAACATCATCTATTAACCCTTAATTGCCCGGGTAGGCGTATAGAGTATGCCAGCCACGCAAGTTTTGCTGTAAATGAAAACCTACCAATCATCGAGGCACGGCCCCCTCAGTACCCTCCTACCAACTCCCTCCGAGCACAATGATCCGTTTGAATTTCACCAGTCTGTTATCGCAAGCCGAAGTAGTGACGTCTTTTACTTGCCGGTCGGTTTGGCGTACTCCGTACGCCGCCCCTCCAACTATGTCGCGGAATGAAATTGTGCGGCCCGAAGATTTCGAACGTGTTTTACGTGAACTGTCGGATGAAGAGAAGCAAAATTCAGGCGTTGACACTGACATTCAATCATCTGATATTGACGAACGTGAGATTATCGAACAGGGTGACCACAATAGTGATTCTGAAATAGATGGTGATCTTCCTCAACCACTTCCAAGGACTTCTGTCGACGAGGTGAGTGATACCGATGACAACGATTTTTTTACTAAAACTATTTACAAAAAGAAGAAAGTAAGAGGAAGGGTCGTAAAGGTAATCAGTGAAATTTATAAATGGAAGAAGGGCCCTATAAAAAGTAAATTTTCGTGTACGCCTAGTAAAAATATTGTGAAACAAGTACTTCCGGCTTCCAAAGACTGTGCCGACGTGAAAGACGAAATTTCCGCTTTCTTGAAGATTATAAACTTAGACATGATTGATTCTCTAGTGAAATACACTAACATGTACATACAGCGTAACAGAACAATGGAGGGCCCTAAGAAAATCTCAAAAAATAGTGCAAAGGACACAAGCAGATCAGAAATAATGGCTGTCATTGGGATTTTATTCTTATTAGGATACAAAAAAATGTCTAAAATACATCTTGACGAAGCATGGGCTCGGGATGGGACTGGCATTGAAATATTGCAAGGGGTGATGGGGCTGAAACGATTCAGATACCTTCTAGCTTTCATAAGATTTGATGACACATCCACAAGACTTACTCGAAAAACAGCCGATAAGTTAGCCGCAATACGGGAGTTTTACGACTCTTTCAATGACAACTGTGATAAATTTTATTCGCCTGGGGATCAACTGACGGTTGATGAAAAGTTAGAGCCATTTCGTGGCAGGTGCTCTTTCATTCAATACATTCCTAATAAGCCGGCCAAGTATGGCCTAAAAATATTTGCAGTTTTTGATTCGCGAACTTTTTATTGCTTGAAATTGGAAATGTACTGTGGCACTCAACCTCCTGGACCGTATGAAGCTTCGAATGCGAGCTTGGATATCATCAATAGGCTGATTAGCCGCTATAAAGGTTCTAACAGAAACCTGACTACCGATAACTGGTACACTAGTTATCCTTTAACCAAATCTCTCCTCGCCAGTGGTATTACCCTCGTGGGTACACTAAAAAAGAACAAAAAAGAAATTTCTTTTCAATTACAGCCAACGAAAACAAGAGAAGTTGGAACTTCAATTTTTTGTTTTCAAAAAGATGTCACGATGGTTTCTTACATGACCAAAAAAAATAAATGTGTAATTCTTCTCAGCACCGCGCACGACGATGATAAAATTGATTCAGAGACACAAAAACCAAAAATATCATGGACTATAATAAGTTCAAAGGTGGAGTGGATGTAGTAGACCAACTCGGTGGCAACTACACCGTAGCCCGTAAAACAAAGAGATGGACGATGGCAACTTTTTTTGCGCTTCAAAACGTGGCAGGCATAAATGCACAAATCCTTTTGAATTTCTCTGAACTCACTGCTTCTCCCAAGTTTAGAAGAATATTTTTGAAAAACTTAGCGACGTCTCTTATGAAGCCACACCTTCAAGATCGTGCAAACTTACGAAGCCTACCTGTGCATTCAAAAGCAATAATTCGTAGAGTGCTTTCTTCGGATGGAATAAACGAGGAGCAGGAAATACAACCACCCGCAAAAAAGGGAAAAGGACGATGCGCTTCATGCGGAAGAGCAAAAAACAACTACACTACGATTAGTTGCTCAGAATGTTCTGCTTTTACATGCAAAACTCATTTGGCGAAAACAGTTTACCTCTGCGGAACATATGCCAATAAAAATGAACTGGATGACGAAGATTAAATTTTTGACAATAATTACTGAAAACGTTGTTTGTGCTTTTGTTTTTATTTTTGAAATGTTGTTTGAAACTTTTTGTAAGAAAAAGAAAAATATATATATATGTAGGACAGCCATTTCCTCTTTCATATTTCGTTTCAATAAACGCATATAATTACCCGCATGTTTTTTTTTTTTTATTATTTCGCTTTTTCAATGTTATCACGTTCACTTCGTTGTGCAAAAAAAAAACATGTTCTCTTGGTAGTGTTCTGTTTGTTGCAGCTTATCTCAACGGCTTAGCTCGTTTGTTTACAAACGATAATTACAATTTTGTTTATAACCAAGATAATTACATTGAAGGACAAAGAAATAATATTATGAAACGAAAAATGTTCTAGAGCAGAGAAAAATAAATTGTTTTATTTTCTGGAGCTGAATTACTTGGAATTGTTATCAAAATGACACACGGTGTGTCATTCACAGTCAACGTGTTAAAAAATTACAAGCAGTTGATGATAATTTGGTGGGACAGACCAACAAAATTGTATCGCCAAACCGCCCGGGCAATTAAGGGTTAATTCATATAACCTGTCTACATTTGTGATCTCAGATCCGTCTCCATCAGTATTTTTATTCAACATAAAATCAGTTATTTTATCATCATCATCAAAATAATTATCCATCTCTATTTTACAATGTAAGTCACTTTTTTCATTTCTTTCAATATCTAAAACCTGCACTAACCTTTCATAACCTCTATTTATTTCAAAAATCCCTGTCTCTCTCTTTCTCTCATCACAACACCATATCACATTTTCTCTCTCATCCCACACAGAGGGCACTAACTCATAAAAATTCGGGGAACAACTCAAAGACCTCATGTCTTCCAATAATAAGGGACTTTTGCCCTTCAACAACAACATTTGTAAACACCTTGGTTCCCAATAAACCTGGGAAAAATTTACCCTCTGCCACCCTTCTACCTCTATACTATCTTTCCACTTTCTCTCTCACTCATAAACACACATTAACATGTAATAAAACTTTAATTGTGTTTAATTAATCGGTTACATTTAATTTGAGGTGTATTAAAATATCGGGCGCCATGTTGCATACTGCACAACAAGTACAAAACTTACCTTGAAAGGCCAGAATTCGGGTTACACGAACCAGGTTCATGGAATGTATTACCTGAAATAATTGCCTCAAAATAAAACGTACCATTGACCTTTAATTTTTTGAAAATGACTACACATTGAAATTCGACTACAGGTTACGCCATGTGGCGTTTATCAAATATTACACCCTTACAATACTTTATCCCTCCAAAAACAAACATGTATTATAATATTCAGAAACATGATAAACATATATATATATATATATAGTGGCACAACCCAGCACTTATTAATATTGAATAGTATCCACTCTTTCACTCCCTCCCTCTCATTCTCTGGTACAATTTCGTCATGAGCTCATTTTACTGAATTTAGTTAATTTTGAGTATTGGATTTTAATATTTATCTTTGATTGTTTTGTGTACTGCGTAAGTTAGTGGTACTTAGCTGTCACTGCATTGAAACTGTACTATCGTGGATCTCACACTCCCGATTGTAGTGTCCCATCGCGATCTCACATTCTCGATTCGTAATGTCCCATCTTGATCTCACACTCTCGATTGTAGTGTCCCATCGTGATCTTACGATTTCAATTTGTAACAACTGTTAATGCATATTAAATAAACTTTTGGTAGTGTAAAATTTAGATAAACACACTCAGTGAATTTGCCGGCCGGCACGCTTCACTGTCTGGACGAAAATGACCACAGAGGTGGGGCAAAACTACGTCACTGGTTCTTTTGTTTGAACGGCCAAGCCCCCTTTGTTTACAAAAGTATGCATTCTTTTGGCTGACGTAATCATGGGCTAGGCTTGTTTACCTGTTATTATGACGAACTGTTTTTTGCTACTTTTGTCATTTTCCACTGACCTCGACACAAATCCTGTTAACTCAATATTGCGTTATTGAAAATTCTCAATTACTTTACCAATCTTTTATATGGGATATAAAATGAAATACAATAATTATGCTTTGGAACAATGATTTCCCAAAATTATTATGGTACCAGAATTGTACCGTTGCAAAACCCCCTCAATGAAAGTTTTTATGCCGAAGCATAAAGACTTTCATTGACACATTCGTACTTCCTAAAGGGATCAGCTAGGATATGTCGCCACAACCCCCTTACTATTTATGTGAAAAGAAATACAATAACTCACCCGTGGTCCGATGATGGTGGCAGTACCTGCATGACCTTACTGGACTTCTCCTACGAGATCCCAACACCATAAGGCCAATCAGGCGTGTAACGCTCCTGCTCTGACGCGCTGGCCAGCTCAGGACCACTGTCACAACATCACCAAACACTGAAACAATAAATCAAAAATGTCAAAATAGTGGCTTGGTATAATGCTATATCCCTAACTGATCTGTTTCCCCTTAGCTATGTGCTGGTTTGTGTTAAGAAGCACTGGGTTTGCTTCAACTCAACAAGAATTATATAGAAGTGCCATTCTCTTACACTAATATATATTACATAATACATAATAATAAACATAATTAACATTGCAAGTATTACATTAAAATAACCAATTCACATTTAAGCTTGATTAAAATTTACACACCTTTATATCTTTAAATTGGCGTATAAAATTATAAACATTACTCTTTAATTAATTAAACTTTATCATCAATTATTTATCATTTCCTACCATTTAATTCTACACAAAATAAGGAGTTTATGTTATTAGGTTGAAATAAAACCAGGTTGTTAGGCCGTGGTTGGTTGCTGACAGATTGCGACATAGTCAGGTTACGTTTCGATCCCAGCCACCATGAACCTTCTTCAAAGCCACAAAGTAACAGAGAACATGTACGGCAGATGTTAGTCGAACAATACTTGAGTCATTCCCTGGGATATAAGCAACAGGCAGCCGGTAACACAAGGATTGTCAACGTTAGAGAAGCTCAATTTGCGCCGGTAGGGAGAAAGATGGGGATTCACGACAACATTGGTAGGTATACCCACTCCCCCACTACTCCACTTTCGTGTTTCACTGCGCATACGCTTCTCTATCGTTGACAACCTCTACCTATATAACCTCAGCTACCAAATCTCGGCCAATCTTAACTTGGTCACGTTCTAATATGTTTGTTGAGAACACCATGGCATATCCTATTTAAAGACAGGCTTTCACCACACCGGTTCATTGCTGCTTGGTATGCCTATATATCTCCACTGACTCTCTGTGAAGGCGAGGATAATAGCTGTGAACAGAAGACACGACCTTAGTCTCTTAAAACAACACCTGATGATCAGAATTGTAGAGAGCATGCTCACCGACTGGCGCAGACAACAACAGCAGCTTTGTTCACCCACATGGGTCCGGACGCGTTGTGATGAAAAACAATTAACCACATACCATGAGAGTAATAAAGAGTAATAGCTTCTAGTCTGACTTACTTTTAACAGGCTGACAAATTGTTAAACATTTCGTTGTAACCTATCAACCAAAAATATTAAGTAACTTTAGTGGTTTTTGATATAAGTACTAGAGGTCTTAACTGAAGATAAAAATTGTTTTTTTTTTCTTATAGTATAGAATAAGGTTAACGTCAGTATGATCTTCCATGATACCATATACATTCACTAATAATTGTATAAAATTGTTGAAAATAATTAGTATAGTTGTGATCTCACTTTTATTGATAATTAAACTTAATTGATTTTAAATTTTATTCACTGTTTACTTTTACTTTCTAATTCTTTCGGGTGCCATCTTGCATTTGCACCAACTGCAAGAATCAAAAATATGTACTTACCAGGGTCGGGTTCTTTTCGGCGAGCTCAGGAGATCAGATTATGGTTGTTCAAAATAAAGAAACCTTATTTTGTTTCCCACGAATTGAGTTTTATTGACATTTTTGCGATAAGTTTTCATTATTAACAACTTATCTCCTGCCCTCCTTTATCTACTATAAATTCACATTTTACGAAAGTTATTGATTATATAATCATTCTGCTACAATGAGAATTAAAACATAGTATATAAATTCCAAATAAAACTTCAAGAAATTAAATATGAACTAAATTAAAATATAAGCAACACAAACCAGCCTTCTTTGTCTACATACTTTCTCATGCACACACACACACACACACACACACACACACACACACACACACACACACACACACACACAGTTAACACATGCCCTTAGAGATCTCAATTTTTGTTTAAAATTTATTTTGTTGTCATTTTTTATTAGCCCATAATTTTGTTTATAACCAAGATAATTACATTGAAGGACAAAGAAATAATATTATGAAACGAAAAACGTTCTAGAGCAGAGAAAAATAAATTGTTTTATTTTCTGGAGCTGAATTACTTGGAATTGTTATCAAAATGACACACGGTGTGTCATTCACAGTCAACGTGTTAAAAAATTACAAGCAGTTGATGATAATTTGGTGGGACAGACCAACAAAATTGTATCGCCAAACCGCCCGGGCAATTAAGGGTTAATTCATATAACCTGTCTACATTTGTGATCTCAGATCCGTCTCCATCAGTATTTTTATTCAACATAAAATCAGTTATTTTATCATCATCATCAAAATAATTATCCATCTCTATTTTACAATGTAAGTCACTTTTTTCATTTCTTTCAATATCTAAAACCTGCACTAACCTTTCATAACCTCTATTTATTTCAAAAATCCCTATCTCTCTCTTTCTCTCATCACAACACCATATCACATTTTCTCTCTCATCCCACACAGAGGGCACAAACTCATAAAAATTCGGGGAACAACTCAAAGACCTCATGTCTTCCAATAATAAGGGACTTTTGCCCTTCAACAACAACATTTGTAAACACCTTGGTTCCCAATAAACCTGGGAAAAATTTACCCTCTGCCACCCTTCTACCTCTATACTATCTTTCCACTTTCTCTCTCACTCATAAACACACATTAACATGTAATAAAACTTTAATTGTGTTTAATTAATCGGTTACATTTAATTTGAGGTGTATTAAAATATCGGGCGCCATGTTGCATACTGCACAACAAATACAAAACTTACCTTGAAAGGCCAGAATTCGGGTTACACGAACCAGGTTCATGGAATGTATTACCTGAAATAATTGCCTCAAAATAAAACGTACCATTGACCTTTAATTTTTTGAAAATGACTACACATTGAAATTCGACTACAGGTTACGCCATGTGGCGTTTATCAAATATTACACCCTTACAATACTTTATCCCTCCAAAAACAAACATGTATTATAATATTCAGAAACATGATAAACATATATATATATATATATAGTGGCACAACCCAGCACTTATTAATATTGAATAGTATCCACTCTTTCACTCCCTCCCTCTCATTCTCTGGTACAATTTCGTCATGAGCTCATTTTACTGAATTTAGTTAATTTTGAGTATTGGATTTTAATATTTATCTTTGATTGTTTTGTGTACTGCGTAAGTTAGTGGTACTTAGCTGTCACTGCATTGAAACTGTACTATCGTGGATCTCACACTCCCGATTGTAGTGTCCCATCGCGATCTCACATTCTCGATTCGTAATGTCCCATCTTGATCTCACACTCTCGATTGTAGTGTCCCATCGTGATCTTACGATTTCAATTTGTAACAACTGTTAATGCATATTAAATAAACTTTTGGTAGTGTAAAATTTAGATAAACACACTCAGTGAATTTGCCGGCCGGCACGCTTCACTGTCTGGACGAAAATGACCACAGAGGTGGGGCAAAACTACGTCACTGGTTCTTTTGTTTGAACGGCCAAGCCCCCTTTGTTTACAAAAGTATGCATTCTTTTGGCTGACGTAATCATGGGCTAGGCTTGTGTACCTGTTATTATGACGAACTGTTTTTTGCTACTTTTGTCATTTTCCACTGACCTCGACACAAATCCTGTTAACTCAATATTGTGTTATTGAAAATTCTCAATTACTTTACCAATCTTTTATATGGGATATAAAATGAAATACAATAATTATGCTTTGGAACAATGATTTCCCAAAATTATTATGGTACCAGAATTGTACCGTTGCAAAACCCCCTCAATGAAAGTTTTTATGCCGAAGCATAAAGACTTTCATTGACACATTCGTACTTCCTAAAGGGATCAGCTAGGATATGTCGCCACAACCCCCTTACTATTTATGTGAAAAGAAATACAATAACTCACCCGTGGTCCGATGATGGTGACAGTACCTGCATGACCTTACTGGACTTCTCCTACGAGATCCCAACACCATAAGGCCAATCAGGCGTGTAACGCTCCTGCTCTGACGCGCTGGCCAGCTCAGGACCACTGTCACAACATCACCAAACACTGAAACAATAAATCAAAAATGTCAAAATAGTGGCTTGGTATAATGCTATATCCCTAACTGATCTGTTTCCCCTTAGCTATGTGCTGGTTTGTGTTAAGAAGCACTGGGTTTGCTTCAACTCAACAAGAATTATATAGAAGTGCCATTCTCTTACACTAATACATATTACATAATACATAATAATAAACATAATTAACATTGCAAGTATTACATTAAAATAACCAATTCACATTTAAGCTTGATTAAAATTTACACACCTTATATCTTTAAATTGGCGTATAAAATTATAAACATTACTCTTTAATTAATTAAACTTTATCATCAATTATTTATCATTTCCTACCATTTAATTCTACACAAAATAAGGAGTTTATGTTATTAGGTTGAAATAAAACCAGGTTGTTAGGCCGTGGTTGGTTGCTGACAGATTGCGACATAGTCAGGTTACGTTTCGATCCCAGCCACCATGAACCTTCTTCAAAGCCACAAAGTAACAGAGAACATGTACGGCAGATGTTAGTCGAACAATAGTTGAGTCATTCCCTGGGATATAAGCAACAGGCAGCCGGTAACACAAGGATTGTCAACGTTAGAGAAGCTCAATTTGCGCCGGTAGGGAGAAAGATGGGGATTCACGACAACATTGGTAGGTATACCCACTCCCCCACTACTCCACTTTCGTGTTTCACTGCGCATATGCTTCTCTATCGTTGACAACCTCTACCTATATAACCTCAACTACCAAATCTCGGCCAATCTTAACTTGGTCACGTTCTAATATGTTTGTTGAGAACACCATGGCATATCCTATTTAAAGACAGGCTTTCACCACACCGGTTCATTGCTGCTTGGTATGCCTATATATCTCCACTGACTCTCTGTGAAGGCGAGGATAATAGCTGTGAACAGAAGACACGACCTTAGTCTCTTAAAACAACACCTGATGATCAGAATTGTAGAGAGCATGCTCACCGACTGGCGCAGACAACAACAGCAGCTTTGTTCACCCACATGGGTCCGGACGCGTTGTGATGAAAAACAATTAACCACATACCATGAGAGTAATAAAGAGTAATAGCTTCTAGTCTGACTTACTTTTAACAGGCTGACAAATTGTTAAACATTTCGTTGTAACCTATCAACCAAAAATATTAAGTAACTTTAGTGGTTTTTGATATAAGTACTAGAGGTCTTAACTGAAGATAAAAATTGTTTTTTTTTTCTTATAGTATAGAATAAGGTTAACGTCAGTATGATCTTCCATGATACCATATACATTCACTAATAATTGTATAAAATTGTTGAAAATAATTAGTATAGTTGTGATCTCACTTTTATTGATAATTAAACTTAATTGATTTTAAATTTTATTCACTGTTTACTTTTACTTTCTAATTCTTTCGGGTGCCATCTTGCATTTGCACCAACTGCAAGAATCAAAAATATGTACTTACCAGGGTCGGGTTCTTTTCGGCGAGCTCAGGAGATCAGATTATGGTTGTTCAAAATAAAGAAACCTTATTTTGTTTCCCACGAATTGAGTTTTATTGACATTTTTGCGATAAGTTTTCATTATTAACAACTTATCTCCTGCCCTCCTTTATCTACTATAAATTCACATTTTACGAAAGTTATTGATTATATAATCATTCTGCTACAATGAGAATTAAAACATAGTATATAAATTCCAAATAAAACTTCAAGAAATTAAATATGAACTAAATTAAAATATAAGCAACACAAACCAGCCTTCTTTGTCTACATACTTTCTCATGCGCACACACACACACACACACACACACACACACAGTTAACACATGCCCTTAGAGATCTCAATTTTTGTTTAAAATTTATTTTGTTGTCATTTTTTATTAGCCCATAATTTTGTTTATAACCAAGATAATTACATTGAAGGACAAAGAAATAATATTATGAAACGAAAAACGTTCTAGAGCAGAGAAAAATAAATTGTTTTATTTTCTGGAGCTGAATTACTTGGAATTGTTATCAAAATGACACACGGTGTGTCATTCACAGTCAACGTGTTAAAAAATTACAAGCAGTTGATGATAATTTGGTGGGACAGACCAACAAAATTGTATCGCCAAACCGCCCGGGCAATTAAGGGTTAATTCATATAACCTGTCTACATTTGTGATCTCAGATCCGTCTCCATCAGTATTTTTATTCAACATAAAATCAGTTATTTTATCATCATCATCAAAATAATTATCCATCTCTATTTTACAATGTAAGTCACTTTTTTCATTTCTTTCAATATCTAAAACCTGCACTAACCTTTCATAACCTCTATTTATTTCAAAAATCCCTATCTCTCTCTTTCTCTCATCACAACACCATATCACATTTTCTCTCTCATCCCACACAGAGGGCACAAACTCATAAAAATTCGGGGAACAACTCAAAGACCTCATGTCTTCCAATAATAAGGGACTTTTGCCCTTCAACAACAACATTTGTAAACACCTTGGTTCCCAATAAACCTGGGAAAAATTTACCCTCTGCCACCCTTCTACCTCTATACTATCTTTCCACTTTCTCTCTCACTCATAAACACACATTAACATGTAATAAAACTTTAATTGTGTTTAATTAATCGGTTACATTTAATTTGAGGTGTATTAAAATATCGGGCGCCATGTTGCATACTGCACAACAAATACAAAACTTACCTTGAAAGGCCAGAATTCGGGTTACACGAACCAGGTTCATGGAATGTATTACCTGAAATAATTGCCTCAAAATAAAACGTACCATTGACCTTTAATTTTTTGAAAATGACTACACATTGAAATTCGACTACAGGTTACGCCATGTGGCGTTTATCAAATATTACACCCTTACAATACTTTATCCCTCCAAAAACAAACATGTATTATAATATTCAGAAACATGATAAACATATATATATATATATATAGTGGCACAACCCAGCACTTATTAATATTGAATAGTATCCACTCTTTCACTCCCTCCCTCTCATTCTCTGGTACAATTTCGTCATGAGCTCATTTTACTGAATTTAGTTAATTTTGAGTATTGGATTTTAATATTTATCTTTGATTGTTTTGTGTACTGCGTAAGTTAGTGGTACTTAGCTGTCACTGCATTGAAACTGTACTATCGTGGATCTCACACTCCCGATTGTAGTGTCCCATCGCGATCTCACATTCTCGATTCGTAATGTCCCATCTTGATCTCACACTCTCGATTGTAGTGTCCCATCGTGATCTTACGATTTCAATTTGTAACAACTGTTAATGCATATTAAATAAACTTTTGGTAGTGTAAAATTTAGATAAACACACTCAGTGAATTTGCCGGCCGGCACGCTTCACTGTCTGGACGAAAATGACCACAGAGGTGGGGCAAAACTACGTCACTGGTTCTTTTGTTTGAACGGCCAAGCCCCCTTTGTTTACAAAAGTATGCATTCTTTTGGCTGACGTAATCATGGGCTAGGCTTGTGTACCTGTTATTATGACGAACTGTTTTTTGCTACTTTTGTCATTTTCCACTGACCTCGACACAAATCCTGTTAACTCAATATTGTGTTATTGAAAATTCTCAATTACTTTACCAATCTTTTATATGGGATATAAAATGAAATACAATAATTATGCTTTGGAACAATGATTTCCCAAAATTATTATGGTACCAGAATTGTACCGTTGCAAAACCCCCTCAATGAAAGTTTTTATGCCGAAGCATAAAGACTTTCATTGACACATTCGTACTTCCTAAAGGGATCAGCTAGGATATGTCGCCACAACCCCCTTACTATTTATGTGAAAAGAAATACAATAACTCACCCGTGGTCCGATGATGGTGACAGTACCTGCATGACCTTACTGGACTTCTCCTACGAGATCCCAACACCATAAGGCCAATCAGGCGTGTAACGCTCCTGCTCTGACGCGCTGGCCAGCTCAGGACCACTGTCACAACATCACCAAACACTGAAACAATAAATCAAAAATGTCAAAATAGTGGCTTGGTATAATGCTATATCCCTAACTGATCTGTTTCCCCTTAGCTATGTGCTGGTTTGTGTTAAGAAGCACTGGGTTTGCTTCAACTCAACAAGAATTATATAGAAGTGCCATTCTCTTACACTAATACATATTACATAATACATAATAATAAACATAATTAACATTGCAAGTATTACATTAAAATAACCAATTCACATTTAAGCTTGATTAAAATTTACACACCTTTATATCTTTAAATTGGCGTATAAAATTATAAACATTACTCTTTAATTAATTAAACTTTATCATCAATTATTTATCATTTCCTACCATTTAATTCTACACAAAATAAGGAGTTTATGTTATTAGGTTGAAATAAAACCAGGTTGTTAGGCCGTGGTTGGTTGCTGACAGATTGCGACATAGTCAGGTTACGTTTCGATCCCAGCCACCATGAACCTTCTTCAAAGCCACAAAGTAACAGAGAACATGTACGGCAGATGTTAGTCGAACAATACTTGAGTCATTCCCTGGGATATAAGCAACAGGCAGCCGGTAACACAAGGATTGTCAACGTTAGAGAAGCTCAATTTGCGCTGGTAGGGAGAAAGATGGGGATTCACGACAACATTGGTAGGTATACCCACTCCCCCACTACTCCACTTTCGTGTTTCACTGCGCATATGCTTCTCTATCGTTGACAACCTCTACCTATATAACCTCAACTACCAAATCTCGGCCAATCTTAACTTGGTCACGTTCTAATATGTTTGTTGAGAACACCATGGCATATCCTATTTAAAGACAGGCTTTCACCACACCGGTTCATTGCTGCTTGGTATGCCTATATATCTCCACTGACTCTCTGTGAAGGCGAGGATAATAGCTGTGAACAGAAGACACGACCTTAGTCTCTTAAAACAACACCTGATGATCAGAATTGTAGAGAGCATGCTCACCGACTGGCGCAGACAACAACAGCAGCTTTGTTCACCCACATGGGTCCGGACGCGTTGTGATGAAAAACAATTAACCACATACCATGAGAGTAATAAAGAGTAATAGCTTCTAGTCTGACTTACTTTTAACAGGCTGACAAATTGTTAAACATTTCGTTGTAACCTATCAACCAAAAATATTAAGTAACTTTAGTGGTTTTTGATATAAGTACTAGAGGTCTTAACTGAAGATAAAAATTGTTTTTTTTTCTTATAGTATAGAATAAGGTTAACGTCAGTATGATCTTCCATGATACCATATACATTCACTAATAATTGTATAAAATTGTTGAAAATAATTAGTATAGTTGTGATCTCACTTTTATTGATAATTAAACTTAATTGATTTTAAATTTTATTCACTGTTTACTTTTACTTTCTAATTCTTTCGGGTGCCATCTTGCATTTGCACCAACTGCAAGAATCAAAAATATGTACTTACCAGGGTCGGGTTCTTTTCGGCGAGCTCAGGAGATCAGATTATGGTTGTTCAAAATAAAGAAACCTTATTTTGTTTCCCACGAATTGAGTTTTATTGACATTTTTGCGATAAGTTTTCATTATTAACAACTTATCTCCTGCCCTCCTTTATCTACTATAAATTCACATTTTACGAAAGTTATTGATTATATAATCATTCTGCTACAATGAGAATTAAAACATAGTATATAAATTCCAAATAAAACTTCAAGAAATTAAATATGAACTAAATTAAAATATAAGCAACACAAACCAGCCTTCTTTGTCTACATACTTTCTCATGCGCGCACACACACACACACACACACACACACAGTTAACACATGCCCTTAGAGATCTCAATTTTTGTTTAAAATTTATTTTGTTGTCATTTTTTATTAGCCCATAATTTTGTTTATAACCAAGATAATTACATTGAAGGACAAAGAAATAATATTATGAAACGAAAAACGGTCTAGAGCAGAGAAAAATAAATTGTTTTATTTTCTGGAGCTGAATTACTTGGAATTGTTATCAAAATGACACACGGTGTGTCATTCACAGTCAACGTGTTAAAAAATTACAAGCAGTTGATGATAATTTGGTGGGACAGACCAACAAAATTGTATCGCCAAACCGCCCGGGCAATTAAGGGTTAATTCATATAACCTGTCTACATTTGTGATCTCAGATCCGTCTCCATCAGTATTTTTATTCAACATAAAATCAGTTATTTTATCATCATCATCAAAATAATTATCCATCTCTATTTTACAATGTAAGTCACTTTTTTCATTTCTTTCAATATCTAAAACCTGCACTAACCTTTCATAACCTCTATTTATTTCAAAAATCCCTATCTCTCTCTTTCTCTCATCACAACACCATATCACATTTTCTCTCTCATCCCACACAGAGGGCACTAACTCATAAAAATTCGGGGAACAACTCAAAGACCTCATGTCTTCCAATAATAAGGGACTTTTGCCCTTCAACAACAACATTTGTAAACACCTTGGTTCCCAATAAACCTGGGAAAAATTTACCCTCTGCCACCCTTCTACCTCTATACTATCTTTCCACTTTCTCTCTCACTCATAAACACACATTAACATGTAATAAAACTTTAATTGTGTTTAATTAATCGGTTACATTTAATTTGAGGTGTATTAAAATATCGGGCGCCATGTTGCATACTGCACAACAAATACAAAACTTACCTTGAAAGGCCAGAATTCGGGTTACACGAACCAGGTTCATGGAATGTATTACCTGAAATAATTGCCTCAAAATAAAACGTACCATTGACCTTTAATTTTTTGAAAATGACTACACATTGAAATTCGACTACAGGTTACGCCATGTGGCGTTTATCAAATATTACACCCTTACAATACTTTATCCCTCCAAAAATAAACATGTATTATAATATTCAGAAACATGATAAACATATATATATATATATATATAGTGGCACAACCCAGCACTTATTAATATTGAATAGTATCCACTCTTTCACTCCCTCCCTCTCATTCTCTGGTACAATTTCGTCATGAGCTCATTTTACTGAATTTAGTTAATTTTGAGTATTGGATTTTAATATTTATCTTTGATTGTTTTGTGTACTGCGTAAGTTAGTGGTACTTAGCTGTCACTGCATTGAAACTGTACTATCGTGGATCTCACACTCCCGATTGTAGTGTCCCATCGCGATCTCACATTCTCGATTCGTAATGTCCCATCTTGATCTCACACTCTCGATTGTAGTGTCCCATCGTGATCTTACGATTTCAATTTGTAACAACTGTTAATGCATATTAAATAAACTTTTGGTAGTGTAAAATTTAGATAAACACACTCAGTGAATTTGCCGGCCGGCACGCTTCACTGTCTGGACGAAAATGACCACAGAGGTGGGGCAAAACTACGTCACTGGTTCTTTTGTTTGAACGGCCAAGCCCCCTTTGTTTACAAAAGTATGCATTCTTTTGGCTGACGTAATCATGGGCTAGGCTTGTTTACCTGTTATTATGACGAACTGTTTTTTGCTACTTTTGTCATTTTCCACTGACCTCGACACAAATCCTGTTAACTCAATATTGTGTTATTGAAAATTCTCAATTACTTTACCAATCTTTTATATGGGATATAAAATGAAATACAATAATTATGCTTTGGAACAATGATTTCCCAAAATTATTATGGTACCAGAATTGTACCGTTGCAAAACCCCCTCAATGAAAGTTTTTATGCCGAAGCATAAAGACTTTCATTGACACATTCGTACTTCCTAAAGGGATCAGCTAGGATATGTCGCCACAACCCCCTTACTATTTATGTGAAAAGAAATACAATAACTCACCCGTGGTCCGATGATGGTGACAGTACCTGCATGACCTTACTGGACTTCTCCTACGAGATCCCAACACCATAAGGCCAATCAGGCGTGTAACGCTCCTGCTCTGACGCGCTGGCCAGCTCAGGACCACTGTCACAACATCACCAAACACTGAAACAATAAATCAAAAATGTCAAAATAGTGGCTTGGTATAATGCTATATCCCTAACTGATCTGTTTCCCCTTAGCTATGTGCTGGTTTGTGTTAAGAAGCACTGGGTTTGCTTCAACTCAACAAGAATTATATAGAAGTGCCATTCTCTTACACTAATACATATTACATAATACATAATAATAAACATAATTAACATTGCAAGTATTACATTAAAATAACCAATTCACATTTAAGCTTGATTAAAATTTACACACCTTTATATCTTTAAATTGGCGTATAAAATTATAAACATTACTCTTTAATTAATAAACTTTATCATCAATTATTTATCATTTCCTACCATTTAATTCTACACAAAATAAGGAGTTTATGTTATTAGGTTGAAATAAAACCAGGTTGTTAGGCCGTGGTTGGTTGCTGACAGATTGCGACATAGTCAGGTTACGTTTCAATCCCAGCCACCATGAACCTTCTTCAAAGCCACAAAGTAACAGAGAACATGTACGGCAGATGTTAGTCGAACAATACTTGAGTCATTCCCTGGGATATAAGCAACAGGCAGCCGGTAACACAAGGATTGTCAACGTTAGAGAAGCTCAATTTGCGCCGGTAGGGAGAAAGATGGGGATTCACGACAACATTGGTAGGTATACCCACTCCCCCACTACTCCACTTTCGTGTTTCACTGCGCATATGCTTCTCTATCGTTGACAACCTCTACCTATATAACCTCAACTACCAAATCTCGGCCAATCTTAACTTGGTCACGTTCTAATATGTTTGTTGAGAACACCATGGCATATCCTATTTAAAGACAGGCTTTCACCACACCGGTTCATTGCTGCTTGGTATGCCTATATATCTCCACTGACTCTCTGTGAAGGCGAGGATAATAGCTGTGAACAGAAGACACGACCTTAGTCTCTTAAAACAACACCTGATGATCAGAATTGTAGAGAGCATGCTCACCGACTGGCGCAGACAACAACAGCAGCTTTGTTCACCCACATGGGTCCGGACGCGTTGTGATGAAAAACAATTAACCACATACCATGAGAGTAATAAACAGTAATAGCTTCTAGTCTGACTTACTTTTAACAGGCTGACAAATTGTTAAACATTTCGTTGTAACCTATCAACCAAAAATATTAAGTAACTTTAATGGTTTTTGATATAAGTACTAGAGGTCTTAACTGAAGATAAAAATTGTTTTTTTTTTTTCTTATAGTATAGAATAAGGTTAACGTCAGTATGATCTTCCATGATACCATATACATTCACTAATAATTGTATAAAATTGTTGAAAATAATTAGTATAGTTGTGATCTCACTTTTATTGATAATTAAACTTAATTGATTTTAAATTTTATTCACTGTTTACTTTTACTTTCTAATTCTTTCGGGTGCCATCTTGCATTTGCACCAACTGCAAGAATCAAAAATATGTACTTACCAGGGTCGGGTTCTTTTCGGCGAGCTCAGGAGATCAGATTATGGTTGTTCAAAATAAAGAAACCTTATTTTGTTTCCCACGAATTGAGTTTTATTGACATTTTTGCGATAAGTTTTCATTATTAACAACTTATTTCCTGCCCTCCTTTATCTACTATAAATTCACATTTTACGAAAGTTATTGATTATATAATCATTCTGCTACAATGAGAATTAAAACATAGTATATAAATTCCAAATAAAACTTCAAGAAATTAAATATGAACTAAATTAAAATATAAGCAACACAAACCAGCCTTCTTTGTCTACATACTTTCTCATGCACACACACACACACACACACACACAGTTAACACATGCCCTTAGAGATCTCAATTTTTGTTTAAAATTTATTTTGTTGTCATTTTTTATTAGCCCATAATTTTGTTTATAACCAAGATAATTACATTGAAGGACAAAGAAATAATATTATGAAACGAAAAACGTTCTAGAGCAGAGAAAAATAAATTGTTTTATTTTCTGGAGCTGAATTACTTGGAATTGTTATCAAAATGACACACGGTGTGTCATTCACAGTCAACGTGTTAAAAAATTACAAGCAGTTGATGATAATTTGGTGGGACAGACCAACAAAATTGTATCGCCAAACCGCCCGGGCAATTAAGGGTTAATTCATATAACCTGTCTACATTTGTGATCTCAGATCCGTCTCCATCAGTATTTTTATTCAACATAAAATCAGTTATTTTATCATCATCATCAAAATAATTATCCATCTCTATTTTACAATGTAAGTCACTTTTTTCATTTCTTTCAATATCTAAAACCTGCACTAACCTTTCATAACCTCTATTTATTTCAAAAATCCCTATCTCTCTCTTTCTCTCATCACAACACCATATCACATTTTCTCTCTCATCCCACACAGAGGGCACTAACTCATAAAAATTCGGGGAACAACTCAAAGACCTCATGTCTTCCAATAATAAGGGACTTTTGCCCTTCAACAACAACATTTGTAAACACCTTGGTTCCCAATAAACCTGGGAAAAATTTACCCTCTGCCACCCTTCTACCTCTATACTATCTTTCCACTTTCTCTCTCACTCATAAACACACATTAACATGTAATAAAACTTTAATTGTGTTTAATTAATCGGTTACATTTAATTTGAGGTGTATTAAAATATCGGGCGCCATGTTGCATACTGCACAACAAGTACAAAACTTACCTTGAAAGGCCAGAATTCGGGTTACACGAACCAGGTTCATGGAATGTATTACCTGAAATAATTGCCTCAAAATAAAACGTACCATTGACCTTTAATTTTTTGAAAATGACTACACATTGAAATTCGACTACAGGTTACGCCATGTGGCGTTTATCAAATATTACACCCTTACAATACTTTATCCCTCCAAAAACAAACATGTATTATAATATTCAGAAACATGATAAACATATATATATATATATATATATATAGTGGCACAACCCAGCACTTATTAATATTGAATAGTATCCACTCTTTCACTCCCTCCCTCTCATTCTCTGGTACAATTTCGTCATGAGCTCATTTTACTGAATTTAGTTAATTTTGAGTATTGGATTTTAATATTTATCTTTGATTGTTTTGTGTACTGCGTAAGTTAGTGGTACTTAGCTGTCACTGCATTGAAACTGTACTATCGTGGATCTCACACTCCCGATTGTAGTGTCCCATCGCGATCTCACATTCTCGATTCGTAATGTCCCATCTTGATCTCACACTCTCGATTGTAGTGTCCCATCGTGATCTTACGATTTCAATTTGTAACAACTGTTAATGCATATTAAATAAACTTTTGGTAGTGTAAAATTTAGATAAACACACTCAGTGAATTTGCCGGCCGGCACGCTTCACTGTCTGGACGAAAATGACCACAGAGGTGGGGCAAAACTACGTCACTGGTTCTTTTGTTTGAACGGCCAAGCCCCCTTTGTTTACAAAAGTATGCATTCTTTTGGCTGACGTAATCATGGGCTAGGCTTGTTTACCTGTTATTATGACGAACTGTTTTTTGCTACTTTTGTCATTTTCCACTGACCTCGACACAAATCCTGTTAACTCAATATTGCGTTATTGAAAATTCTCAATTACTTTACCAATCTTTTATATGGGATATAAAATGAATACAATAATTATGCTTTGGAACAATGATTTCCCAAAATTATTATGGTACCAGAATTGTACCGTTGCAAAACCCCCTCAATGAAAGTTTTTATGCCGAAGCATAAAGACTTTCATTGACACATTCGTACTTCCTAAAGGGATCAGCTAGGATATGTCGCCACAACCCCCTTACTATTTATGTGAAAAGAAATACAATAACTCACCCGTGGTCCGATGATGGTGACAGTACCTGCATAACCTTACTGGACTTCTCCTACGAGATCCCAACACCATAAGGCCAATCAGGCGTGTAACGCTCCTGCTCTGACGCGCTGGTCAGCTCAGGACCACTGTCACAACATCACCAAACACTGAAACAATAAATCAAAAATGTCAAAATAGTGGCTTGGTATAATGCTATATCCCTAACTGATCTGTTTCCCCTTAGCTATGTGCTGGTTTGTGTTAAGAAGCACTGGGTTTGCTTCAACTCAACAAGAATTATATAGAAGTGCCATTCTCTTACACTAATACATATTACATAATACATAATAATAAACATAATTAACATTGCAAGTATTACATTAAAATAACCAATTCACATTTAAGCTTGATTAAAATTTACACACCTTATATCTTTAAATTGGCGTATAAAATTATAAACATTACTCTTTAATTAATTAAACTTTATCATCAATTATTTATCATTTCCTACCATTTAATTCTTCACAAAAAAAATTCAAATTTATTGTTAACATTTATATTACATTATTATTATTTCATTTCTTATTACCTTCCTCCTATGAATTTTCTACTCTTCACTTTTTTATTATTGATTAGTCTGGGTGACTCCTGTATTCACTATGCTTTGACTTATTATATAGGCACTAACATTTATAATCTTGTTCACCTTTCTTTCTACTAACCACTTCTAACAACCAGATTTACATATCATGCCACCAATCTCTCAATTATAAACACCTTCACTAATTCCATTTTAAATCCTCTGGCACCGCTTGTCTTTGTATAGGATGTGTGTTCCCTACCTGGCCATATACATTCATAATTTTTTGCCCTTCCAAAATATCGGCAAACACTCCCTTAAACTACGCTATTACCTGCCACAACGCTATACGATGACTACTCCTTATCACCTCACCCCCACTACAAAATATCATCATCAACAAATATATGTTTACCCTTTACTTTACTCACCTCTCTACATATAATCACTACTACTGTGTCCCTAAAATATCTAATACTCCCTTTCTGTGTTACTGGTATTTCAAAATTTTTTATTTACCTAACTCTCGTTAACTTTAATTGATTAACTCAAATGCCTTTATTTTATATAATTATCACCCAATCTCTATCCCTTTTTAAACACTTTATGTTTCTGTGATCATTGACAATTGCATTCGAAAATTCATCTCTCACCTACTAATAACAATACATCTCAGTATTCAAATATATATTATGTTTAATCATTTATTATTCATTAGAAATTTTCTTCATTACAAATTAATAATTTAACTTCATTACACAAACTTTCTTTTGTACCACATTAATTGAGTAATTAATTTTCAATTATTTAATTCAATTAATTAAACTTTCCTTATTCATCATTTGTTTAGTCAAAACAAAAACATGTTACTTGTCATTATTAAATCAATTAAACTATAATTTACTGTTACATACATGGTGTACATAAAATTTACCTGTAATACACAACATCAAAATACACAAATACATTGACATTAATACACATAAAAATATACAATCCAACTTATTATTTTATCTATTATATTTTTATTAAAATGCAATGATTTCTTATATTACCCCAGGTAGGCCAAAATGTCCCGTTACATAGCAAAAATAAATAAATTGAGAGTATGTAGGCCTATATATAACTTATTTTCTGGTTTACTGTCATCAGAGAAAAGAATTCATTATGGATTGAAGGGTGGAGTGAGATCACAACTGTGCATGTGTTGTGAATACACATATTACATGTGATACATATGATGAATAATATACACAGTACTTGTAGGAATATAAATACATTGTGTTCCCCCTTTTCTGTATGGCTTTTAATTTTAAAAGGCATACAGGTTAGATCACATTCTTCTAAAGGTACGTTTCCACTGAGGCAACTTCTGTGCAACATGTGGCATGCGGCATTGACGCATGCGGCAAGGAGTATTTCAAGCGAAGCAACACGCTGCGACATGTAGCAAGTAACAATGACGCATGCCACTTGTTGGGCCGTGTCGCCAGTTGCGTCACACGATGTCGCCGTGTCGCCAAGCGTGTCGTACGATGTTGCCAGTATCCAAAAGGTAGTGGATGAGTGCGGCAGAAAACGGGCGACATGGAGTGGAATATACAGAAAACAACCTTATTTATTGAAGACTACCATACTTCACCGGAGTTGTGGAACAACAAAAGTGCTTCATATAAAGACAGGAATGTGAAAAGTGACAAATTAAAATTACTTGCTACCAAGTACGAATGTTCAGTACATGAATTAAAAAAGAAAATCAAGAATTTGAGGTCTGCTTTTCATCGGGAACATAAAAGGATTACTAAACCGAAGAGTGGCTCATCTCCTAAAAAAGAGAAATGCTTTGCTTATAATCTCCTGACATTTTTGTTAGATGTTGACATTCCAAGACAAACCTTTTCAACAGCAGAAAACTCTGAGGTAAGTTAATTAACATTTCTAACTAATTATTTTTAACAGAATAATTTAACCATTTAACGTTTCTTGAATTGACCTTTCACTTTTGATAGTTGTGTGTGATAGGGAGAAATAAAGTCATAAAATGGTAACGCAGCTAAACACATTTATTTTACATACAATACTACTGTACAGTGTAGAGTTTGTGTTTTGTCTCTTAGTATTTGTCTTGCCAAGATACTTTTCCTTCTTTTGACACAAAATACCTTGCGAATTCATCCCGGACGTCTTTTGCATCTTCACCTGATTTTCGTGGTTTGTGCCGTAAATTCACCATACCCGTGTCATCTTCGACTACCGTCCTCCATGATCCTGGAATAACAGTTCCATCTTGTGTATCAATATCTAAGGTTCCATAAGGTGCATAAAGAGGTCTTGAAGTATTGCTTTTCCTTAAAAAATTGTGTAGATATACACACGCAGATGTGATAGTTTCTGCGTTTTCAACATTTACCATTAAAGGTTTTCGAAACACACGAAAAACTGATGCTAATAATCCGAAAGTATTTTCCACTACTCTTCGTGCGCGTGCTTGTCTGTAATTGTATATTCTATTCTTAGAACCTTTTTCTTGATGTCCTGGATAAGGCTTCATAATATGTACCTGTAGGGGAAATGCATCATCTGCCACTAAAACGTAAGGAGATAACACTTCACCTCCAGGGAGAGGTTGTGGAGTCGGTAATGTGAGTTCATTTTTCATTAGTTTTTGGTAAAATGAAGTTTGGCGAAACACTCCTCCGTCTGAAATCCTCCCTTGACAACCAGTATTGGCATACAAGAAACAATAGTTAGCATCTGCAATCCCCATCAAAACAATGCTGAATGACCCCTTGTAATTATAAAACAAGCTGCCACTGTTCTTTGGGCTCTGAAGCACTATGTGCTTTCCATCCACGGCTCCGATACAGTGTGGGTAGTTCCAGGTTTTCTCAAAATCATTAGCTATTATCTTCCACTCATCTTCATTTGGTGGAATCTGTAACATAAATAAACGATAGCACATTATTATTTTATGGAAATGAATTAGCTCTATTTTGTATTTCTTCCTTTTTTCAGGAAGAAAACGATTTGGCGTCTGATACATCTGAGAGTCAGCATACTATCCCACCAACTCCCAGCCAACAATTACAATCTGTAGCAGATGTGGCCGTGTTACGTCAGTAGACGATAAGCGACAAAAACAAGTGATACTCCATACTACAATGAAACGGATACGCTGCACCTTAAGTAACAATACTGGAAGATAGGCTGACAAAAACTAAAGTCATGTTACACAGCTGGAGGTATCGTCTAATTGACAGACAAGAATTTACGAAGGGAAAGTTGGGGTGACTTCAACGACCAGCAGATGTTCGAAATTAGTAATAGCCAGAAAAAAGGGGTAAGAGCATAGAACAATACGCCAGGAAGACTGTAAGTACAGATAATGGGAATCTATAGAAACGCAGAGTTTACTCAGACAATAGGCTGATAGACAAGATGTTTATAGCCGTGGTTTCTTCGAAGCGGGTCAACGATCGTCAAGCCAGAGAGCAGGGAGACCTAAGGACCTATCAGAGACCTTCAGCCAGCGAGAAATTTGATGGTGAGGGATGTTTCCATAGCAACTGAGACGAAGAACCTATCGGAAGAACTATGACGTAGGATTTTGACAGAGTGGGACAGTATTTTCCGAGAAAATCAAAAACTGACCAATCTCGAAAAGAAGTGGGCGTGAAGCGCGCCAGAGACAAAATTTTGAGTAGGGACGAATTAATAAAACTAGCTGTCCAGGAAGGCGGAGAGGCAGTCATACTCAAATTTTAGACAGTGATATTCAATTTTTAGACAGTTAACACTCAAATTTTGAATAGTTATACTAACGTTTTACAGTTAGAATTTTCAGACAGTTTGCATTCCAATTATCAAGTAGTTTAACTTCAAGTGCGAGAGACGGTATATCATAAACTTTCCATTGTTTACTCAAATCTTTCGGAAGTTAGATAATAACAAGGAACTTAAAACTTAATAATACATTCATATCGCGGTAGTGGAACTTTACCGGAGTGCGCAGTAACGGACTTAGTGAAATTTACACCAAGTGAACAATCAGACCGTTACACTAACAGACAGCATCACTAAACGATATACAAATTATTGGAACTTAGTATTGTGTATCAACAACATAATGAACACGAAACATTAAACAAACTAATCAATTATAGGATCGTTTGTGGAAGCAGCGACAAATGAAACTAGACATGTATATTGACTTTAAAACGAACACACAGCAAACACAGTAAGATAGAACATTGATTGAACACTGAGCTTCAATTACCCACACATATACAAACACCTTTTGGAACTTTAATAAACAAATCAAAAGTTTACTATGTGGCTATGTATTTGTCAATTAAGGTTTAATATGTTCAATGTTATTTCCTTGAATACATAAATAACAAACTATTTTATTCTATTCACTAACCCTACTTCAATTCTATAAATATAGATTAGATTAGATAGTATTTATTATGTACACAATTAGTACAATTGATAATACATTAATAAAGTAAACAATATATATGATTCCGATAAGTGTAATATAATAGATGCTTATTTAAATTTTCTTAATATAATTCATAATTATTTGAAATTATTTGACATTTTAATTCAATTCCTAATTTAATAACCTTACTTAAGATTAACTTAGATTTAATAACTAATACATTTCATATTTATAGTAAGTATTCAAAAGCATAAAAATATAAGAAGATAAGAAAAAAATATAAAGATATAAGTATATAAATTTATAAATGAAAAACGCTAATTTTCATGGAGCAGAGTGAGTGAGTAAAATATATCATTAATTCTTCAAAGTGTTTATAAAATAAGACTATAATACGTTGATGATACACAAATGTGATTGGATAACAATTTCAGTATTTATTTTATCTAGTTTAACTAGTTTTTCCTTAAGTCGAGTTTTAAACAAAGATAAAGTTTCAGTGGCTCTTAGCTCAGGGGAAAGTTCATTCCAAGCCTGCGCAGTATTTACGAAGAGTGATATAGAGTAGATTCCACAGTTTGATCTAGTGATATCAATAATATAAACCTTTTGTCTGGTTATTATATAAACATTATTTATAAAGGTACAAGTTTTATGAACTTACCTTTACAAAATCTCGCAGAACATTGATAAAGGCTCTGCATACTTCTGGTATTATGCGACAAATACTTGGGATTGAAATTCTGAAGAGATACATAAGTGATGCATAACTATCTCCAGTAGCTAGGTATCTCAAAGTCAACAATACTCGCACTTGAACTGGTATCGCATCACGACAGTTGGTGTCTGCTTTTTTCACCCAAGGAGTGACCTTTTCGACTAGGTAGTCAAAATCCTGCCTGCTCATACGTGTGAAATTTTTGAACAAACCACTTGAAATAAGTTTTTCGAAAAATTCCTTGCGATTATCACTACTTTTAACAAATAAATCTCTGATCCACCACCTAGGCTTCTTCCGTTTTCTTCTTTTATTGCCATTTGCGAGGATCAAATAAGCAGCAGCTGCCACTGCTTCTGATGACATGACGCACACTACTCCAAACAGGTGTTGAATAACTTGAAATGCTTTTGCCTCATGCTACAAGCAACGGCAACAAGTAGCAAGTGACAACTGGCAACAGATTCTTGGTCGACATTCGACTTGCGGCAAAGTATGAAGACGCACGGCAACATCTAGCAACAAAATAACACGTGTAGCATGCTACATGTTGCTCGTTGTTGCCTCAGTGGAAACGTACCTTAAGAAACACTTCTTAAAATATAAATTTGAAATTTGAAGGGTTTGATGAGTATGTGGATTAGAATATTATAAAAAAATCAAGTTTGTTTTTAAAATTAGAATGTGATATAATTAATGTTGTATTCTATTGACTTGTGTAATCTGGTCTGTCTGGTTTTGAAAATTGTTAGTCCATAGACAGTCATTTTAAATCAGCTTTGAAATAATTAAAGATGTCTTTTACAGTAAAATATGTTTGCAGGAGGGAGTCAGCATAAACAGATCACTTTTGACACTAGGAAAAGTTATCAATTGTTTAGCTGAAAACAGGAGAGGATTTGTTCCTTACAGAGAATCTCTGCTTACCTGGCTCCTCAAGGTAAGTAAATATTTCTGTTGTTACTGGATTTGATCTATGTGTATTAATCTCTGTCATTACCTTCATGAAGCTTTATACGTATACAGACATCTATATAAAATTGTATTAATATAAAACAGTTGTATTCTTAATATAACTGGAGAATGTTGGCATTCTCACAAATAATATTCTGACATGCTTACATGACACATTTCTATTCTGTCATAGATTTGCTTGAAATTACTGAGATAAACACAAATTAATTTTGAGGCAAAAGTTAAAAAAATTGATCTTCGAAACTAAGCAGGGAAGTGGAAACTTGTAGAGTTCTCAGTTTCTCAATACAGCCCCTGAAAAATGAGACCATGTGGAGCTTCTTAATCCTTAGTTGCCAGATGGCAGATTCTGTAAAGGAAATGTTAACTATTCAAAAGTTAATGCTTCAGAAAAAATTCTGTAGATGAATTTTGCAGATAGTGGTAAAAAGATTTCTTCAACAGAAATAAAGAGTAAGAAGAATAATATTAATTATTTGAAATAAGTATATTTCACATAATTATTAAAAAGTTGTAAGTTTATTACTTTTTAGAATCTGTATTTTTATTTTGGTTATTCATTCAAGTGTGTATTACACATGCCTTTTTAAAAACCTAATGACCATGTTTTGTGCAGATATATGTATTATTTTTGCTTAATAACTGTGAATTATGTGAAGTTTATATGCTTTTAATATGACAGATAAATGCTATTATTATTTTAATAATGTCTACATAATGATATTATCTGGCTATGTGTAGACAATAAACTTGTTTCAGTTAGCTGTACGTGTTGATTTAAAAAGATTTTCAGAAATATTCACAGTTAAACGAACTACCGGGTTAAATTTATTCATTTATTTAATCAACAGAAATAATATTGAAAATCATCAGCTTTTAAAAGACATTGTTTTACCAAAATTTTGCTGTTATAAAATATACTCAGCATTTTAGCTGGCAGAATATTGACTATACAACTCCATGTATGAGTTGCTATCTCTAACAAATGTATGCTTAACTACATGTGAATATATGCTGATTTAAATGAAGGTACAAATTTTTGAAATTATATTTTTGCCTGAACTTGTGTGTGTGTGTGTGTGCGCGCGCGCGCGTGCGTGCGTTTTGAGGAAGGAACACTGAATAGAATAATTACATATATTTTCCATACCATTTGAATGTGTTTCAACAATCAAAAGTCTATTTGCCTAATCTGTCCTTCAACTATTGCTTTTGCTGTAACTGGTATAAACATTAAGGTGTGCTGTGACATTTCAGGTGCATTATGTGTGTGTTCAATGCAGGAAAGCTGATGATTAATTTTTGAAAAGTAATTGACATTTTACAGAGAATGTTTCAAACGAACAAATTAATACTGTCTCAGGCAAACAGGTGACAGTCGGAAGCCTATGTGGCATTGCTACAGTTAGTATCCTAACTGCTGCAGCTTATCATGTTCTGTGAGACTGATTCGTTTTGTTGTCACTCTAGTGTCGGTATACCCTTTGTTTTCATTATATGCAGAAACAAGTTAACAATATACTTGCATTTATTGAGATAAATAATAATTACAACTGATAACTATTGCTCTTGATAGTGTATGGTAATGATTTGAATGAGGGAGCTGTAAATGGTATCAGACTCATAATGAGTAAACCATCAGTTATTCCTAACATGTCTATCATTGTGCAGTATTATATGCTAAGTATTCCTGCTTGTATTCCATCTGTGTGGGTGGAAGTTATGTAAGAAAATGGTGGAAACTTGGCAACGGATGATGTCATGAATATATACTACCCACTTCTGAGTACATGATACTATGACTCAGAGTAAACTGCATGTAATGTTTTTATAAAAGACAAACTTGAGCGAGATAGGCAACAGTTTTCAGAATACACTTTTTCACACCTCACTCCTTAAACAGTCGATCTCAGTCACAAAGAATACTTAGTTGTATTTGGATACCTAGTATCAATATCTTTTATTCTTCATTTTCCCCTGCTCATACCAGACTTCATTTCTCTCTGGTCGTCTTCTCCCTCTCCTCTTCCTCCTCCTTTTTCTTCTTCTTTCTTTGGTACTACAAGATTATACAGGGTTGTGAAATGGTACTACTGATCTAATATAACCATCTTCAGCAGTACACCTAGAAATTTTTCAGAGGGGGTGTTACAATTATCATACCTATCATTGATACCAACAAATAAGGTTTAAGAAGAACTAAATTCCCATGAAAATGTTTTGAAATAAAAACACTGTTAAAGGGTGAATCGTATAAGGGGTGAATCTATTATTATATAGGGTGAATCTATAGCAGTAGAACAGTTATTCTTTTTACTATATGGTTTTATATCAGCTTATATATCAATAAATGCAGGAAAAGTTATAATTAGTAGAAATATTGACGTAAGTTTTTCATCAAAATGCATCTAAAACTCTTTGAGAAAGCTGTTTCCTATGGCAAATTAATAGGGCAAAGTTTCATATCCAGTCATGTTTCTGGAACACTCTGTACTTAAAAATTAACAATAATAATAGTTTTATGTGACCCCCAATACAGTGTTTAGTGAGAAATCATTTTGTAATTTTTACTTACAATATCGTGATTTTAAGTCAAATTGTTCTTCCATACTGAATTTAGTACTATTTTATATGCTGCTCCCTTTTGACTAGCATGTTATTAGACACTATGAACGCAGTAAAATGATACTGCACTTTTTCTCAATATTAACATGATGTTAAATTATTTACATTAAAAAGCTTGAAAGCTTACCTGGTTTTTTATATGCGTTTAGGTGTTCAAAATAACGTTTTTTCAGTTGTTTTTTTGTTTGTCCTATGTAACATTTATTGCACTCTTGGCATTCAATTTTGTATATACCATTGGTTGTTGTATTATCTTTGTTGTGTGGGTTATTTAGTTTTTGTAGATAATTTTTGTTAGTTTTGTATGCTATTTTAATGTCTGTGTTTTTAAACAGTTTTGTTAGCTTTGCCCTATTAATAATAAGCTGATATAAAACCATATAGTAAAAAGATTAACATATTTATTAATAGGCTACATTCAGTATTATGATTACTATTGTTAGTAAGTGGCAATATATTATATAAGTGGTTAGTAAATGAGTACATTAATATTTTAAGTGTACTTTGTTGTTAATGAGATAGGTATGCAATAAGAACATGGTAAACAACAAAAATTACAGAACTGTACCGGAGGGAAATAGAGAGATTTTGAACATGTATGCAAAACAGGTTTTATTCATAAAACTACTGAGTAAAAACAAATGTTTACTTTTTTGTTTTCATTTCTTTCTATTTTATTTATGAGAACACTATTAACCAACTATTTTCCCAATTAAAATTTAAAATGAAATAGTAACTTGCCATCTTAAATTGATCGTCTAAATACTTGTAACAAAATGTTGAATTTTGTACACAGTTGTTTGCCAAAGCAGATCTATAATTAACCTTTATAGTTTTGTTGTTAATTTTCTATTGTAGTGTATTCCTAACAAATAAAACTGTAAAGCTGAAACTTTTTTATTTGTTTCTCTTCCAGTGTCAGAATCCTTTACTAAATATAATTAATTCACTACCGTCTCGGAACTCGACTTTCTGTTCCGAGTCGGTGTGAATTAATTATATTTAGTTAAGTAACGGACACATCATGGACATCTAAATCCAAGAATCCTTTATTTTCAATGTAAACTGATAAGCATCTTCTCCTCAACAAAACATTAAAGGGTATAGTAAAGCATCATAAGCCCAGTTTGTTTCTAGTATATCATTCCTAGCACAAATGACTATATCGTGTTTGTCACAATTTTTGTGTGTCCAAACTTCTCTTTAAATATAATTTTCTATAACAACAGTGTTTAGAATTCTGTATTCAAGCCAACACAGTACCATGATGTATTAGAAGACCTATATTTTATAGTTTCGTATTTTTGGTTTAATCAGTCTCATGTCATTTTTTAACTGGATATTTACAACCAAGTCTATCTGTGTGTATCATTGTGGGATCACTGTGTTTAAGTGATTCACAGTCTGCTCTGCTACATTTCAAATGCAAAATGCAGTATCCAGCTTTATGTTTAATCTTTAATGCTGCACAAAAATACAAAATGAATGTTTAAAAACTGTTTGAATACCTGCAATGTATTTTCGCTTGTAAAAATGTGTGGTTGAAATTTGTAATAACACTATTTTTGGTTGACAAACATATTTTGTTGATATTATTATTTAAACCAAACATTTTGCTCTTTGGATGACGTGGTGGCATCCTTAGTGGTAAAGCTGAGACTGAAAAACAGTCTGACATGCCTCACTGTGTATACACCCCTCGATGGGGAGGTGCATTGTTCACAAAAGGTTACAAATTAACAATAACGTTCATACATAAAAATCAAACATAATTATTGTTAGTAGCTATATTATGTTATGTGTTGATGGATGCAATATGCTTGTTATTGTATGATCATTATTGTTTATCTATAAACTATTGTAAATGCTGTATAGTGCACTCAACCATGTGACTGTGTGTATAAATAGTGACGCATGCCAGATTGTTTTTCAGTCCCATCTCTCTTAGTGAGGATCCCACATTATAGAATGAGTGAAACATGTTTTGGTTGTTAATAATAATATAACATGATTGTCAATTGAAAAAGACGATTGTTTTAATTTCTGCAATGGATTATATTTTGTAGTATACATTGTGGGACATGGATTATACATTCTTATATAAATATATAAATTTGTGTAATTGTGGAATATATTACTGTACAGAATACAGTAAGGTGACTTTTGAAAGGTGATCACTATGAATAAAGAAAATTTTAGGTAATGATATATCTCTATACAGGAAGTTTCATACTTATCTAAAGTACTGAGTTTATCATAATTTTCTTGTACACTTCATTGCTATTACATATGCAAAGTAGATGTCCTGTTGTGTATGAAAGTAACTAATTTTTTACATCTCTTTTTAAATCTAAAACCTAACTCTCTGGAGTCAAAATTATGTCACCCCAACTACCAAATCCAATATAATCATCCTAGTTGCTTGTTTAACCAGGTAACTAAATGGTGGGGTGTAATGTGTTTTGTCAAATGTACTTTTGTTAATTCTGACATGGATAAGTACAAATAAATCAAAATGTGCTTGTATTATCCAATATAAACGATTGCTGGCAGTTGTGTTTTAAAGGTGTGTGTGTGTGTGTGTGTGTGTGTGTGTGTGTGTGTGTGTGTGTGTGTGTGTGTGTGTGTGTGTGTGTGTGTGTGTGTGTGTGTGTGTGTGTGTGAGAGAGAGAGAGAGAAATACATTAATTATATCTATAAAGGGAGGAAAGCATTCTATTTCACAAAGCGATCCTAGAGCTGAAAATAAGAAAAATGTATCATATAACCATAGGTTCAGAAATTCTTTGATCTCGAGTCATAACATGCTGAAAATTTTACCCATGTTCCTGTTACGAAGGTAAAATAATGCAATACAAATCCCTGGAAATCAAATTATTGGACAGCTTATACGACTTGTAGTCGTAGCCTATATTTTGTTTGGCCTGAAACATAAAAAAAGATCACAGAGCTGTAAGAATTCAGAGCAGAGATGCCTAGAATTTTTACAAAATTGGTTTTTTCCTCGGCTGAAAGAAGTTTCACTGTCAATGTGGATTCATAACAGATGCCTTGCTGTAATAGATGTGGCTATTATTTTTTCTGAATCATGTTATATCAGTTCTGACACTTTTGGCATTGAGTTAAACGAATTATCTCTTGTAGTACTTTTTGTATTTTAATTCTGCCAGTTCATGTAGAGATTAACATAGATTTATTCAGTGTGTTAAATAACGTATAGTTTTAAAATTGCTTATATACTTTTGGTCGTGTACTGTTCAATTGAATCTTAGTTTTTTCTGCACTTTACTGTATCTTAAAAATTACAAAGCTGCTTATTGTCTCAAATAATTTAGGACATTGTATAGGTCAGCAAAAATAAATAAGAGATAACAGCGTTATACTGCATTTGTCTTAGATCATGATGTTAAATTTAAGTTGGGTGACTCACTTGCAAATAAATATAAGGAATCATAAAACTCTGTAGTTAAGTAGGACAGGTGTCTATTTATGTCAACCTTTTGTTACAGTGCTTATTGGTAAAAATTTTGCAACAATTGGTACAATGAGTAAGGAGTTTCAGTAAATAATGTATTTGACCCCAAAATGAACTTATCAGACATTTCTTGTTTTCAGACCTGAATCCAAGATATAGTACCTAAACTACAGCACGTGAATGTTTATTGAATAATCAGGCTTCAGATGTTTAAAAAATAAAAATTGTAGAATAATACAGTGAAACTAGTTTGTTTAACAAAACTCCAGACATGTCATTTCATATTGTCAGTGTACCCTTCATTTTGTTCTTAATTGTCTCAACATGTATGTGCAGGTGCTGTCTGTAGCCTGTCCTATTCTTAAAATTTACTTTACATCTGAGGCTACCTAGTAAAGAGCAACTGATTTTATTTTGTTAGATTGGGTGTTACTCCATCACACACTTCTAAACAAGCATCCAGGAGATGCTTTGATTTTGGATCCATCTCCCCTATAGACAATTGCCTTTGATCAAGATCTCTATTGACCTAACTGGGCCTCTTCCATCACAGCCTTACAGCCAGGATCTAGGCACCCTAGCAGGTCTTCTGTTCTTGTTAGTTTGCCAATGTATTCAACCATAGAAATTGAATTGATACTACCATGTTGAAACAGGCTATTTGGCTTAATTATTGGATTTTGTTGTCCATGACAGGGATGTATTTATGGGTGGGGGCGAATGGGACCCCCCCCCCAAGAGGGTCGAAAGAGTTGACAAATTTTGTTAATCTCTTAATTTTTAGGGTGTTTTATTTTATTTTTTCAGTTGTGTACTCAAATATAGTAGTAGCTCTTTTGTAAATATACAAACAGGTTTTTTACACAGCATTAGAGTATACGTTTGAAATATTAAATATTTGAAAATCTATTCAGTCAATAAGTATCTTTTAACATAGTTTCAGTAACAGTTTTTTATTGTGTTATTACCATTTACTTTAATGGGACTGATTTCATGATGTTATGACACGTTCTTCAGCCACTTTAAAGATAGTAGTGTTGATTAGTCTTAACTTGTTTTTCTTTTTTATGAAACCGACCCGCCCATGGACCCAACCCCAGATCCAAATTCTTCTAGTTACGCCACTGGTCCATGATACGTCCGAGTATTTATAATACATGTTGCACTATTTCTGATGACAGAACATAATTTGTAGGTAAAAATTTAGATTAAATTTTCAAACCATTGTTTGAATAATATAGTTGTGTTTAAGTGAACAGGCTTAGTGTAAATCACATATACCCTTTGAGCATGCACACACACAGAACAAATGTCTGATATCCATTTCAAACAACAGTGCTATATCCTATACCAGAATTGATTGATAGTGTTCTACAAGGCTGCCTCTCATGATGCATGTAATCAGTGGTGCCCATCCCCCCCAAGGCCCAATGCGCAAATCCCCCCCAAACATTCTCAGCACCCCCCCCCCCCAATTGAAGCCTATACAAATTATTTTAGTTAAAAAAGTCATGAAAAACAAAACAAGATCCTACACTACAGTTACGATAATTGTTACACTTGTTAAGTTGTTTTAAATTGTATCATTGTTTTAAAAGATAAGGCGCTACACTGGTGTGGGTGTGGATGAGAAGCAAAGACATTTGAGAGAGATATTTTAAAACATATTGGTCATATTAGAACGTGGATGGCCAGTTTAAGCTTACAGAAATTTATCATTAGCCCTAATAATATTGTTTAGAAGTTTTGTATGTCATTACTTTGAACAAAACAGGCTAGATTCAAAGGGTATTGGAGTAATTAAAAACCAAGCAAATATTGTACTTAGCAAATTGTATTTAACAAATATGTTGCTAAACTAAAAATACATTTTAAATAATTGTACTATTAAAACCAATACAATGAAATGACACAAAAACAACGTACAATGTAGTTTAAATTATGATAGGAAAAATTTGTTTGTGCAAAAATATACATTTACATTAGTTATCACTTTGTTTAAATGTCTTGTACAAAAGCAGCTTTTTTCTTTGTACACTTGTGGTTGCAAATTTGTTAATGATATCTTCGTTTTGTATCTGGCTCAGTACGTTGTTTTCACAGGATAGAATCAACAAACGTGACAGCCAAGAGTCTCCCATGCTGTTCCGAAGCCGATTTTTCACTATTTTCAAACGGCTCATCGTTCTCTCTGCAGAGCAGCTGGTCATGGCAAGAGATAACAATATTCGGTACATCACTGTCAGATTAGGTAGAGCCGAAAGGTTAAGGACACACCTGAATGGTCTAATGAATCCTCTCATTATCCATTGGTCCATCATCCTATGTTTCTCACTTTGTAAATTTCCTTCCTTTACCTCCTCATTTTCACTGCCATCTGGATCCTCTGCCCCTGCCGGGATTCGCACTTCATCCTCTGTTATCTCCATCCTTTCAGCTTCAGGGGAATGTAACATGTCTGATATGTCGATGTCTGCGTGAGTGACTTTGTACACATTGCAAAACGTCTCCAATTCTGAAGCAATTAGGTCATTGTCCAGATTGTAATACTCACACAGCTCTTTTATCTTATCGTGGTTGAAGTCTTTTCCAGTCTCCAATTCATGTGCGATTTTCATAATTCCTCCATGAGAAAAATAAGACATTTGTTTAACCATGGCAAGCGAGCTGTCAGGGAAACGATCATTCAGTTGAGACAATAATGAGTCTAAGACTAGGAAATAAACCTCAACCTTCATTTTCTTTACAGGGTCATCAATTTTTTCGTCTATCGAAAGTTCGTCCATGAGGCGTTTCCGTTTTCGGTTTCGCTGAGTTCAGACTTGCGAGACGTTGTGCCGATCAGAAAATTGTGTTATTGAACTTGTAAGTTTGTCCCACTCTTTTTCACTTCTTAATGTCTTCAGTTTCGCCCTCGTCTCTGAGATAACTGCTGGTATCATGCCATAATCAACTGATTTGGCTTGTAAGCAAATTGTGATTGGAGAAAGAACTTTAAATATAGTTGAAGCAATGTGCATGGCACATCTATTTTCATAATCTGACATACTGTTTATCAGTCCTTTAGTGTCATTGTCAGATTTCTTGTCAAGACAGATTTCTTTGAGGGTCTCTTTGATGGTTTTGTAACATGTTAGCACAGTTTTGAGAGCATCACTCTTACTCGACCATCTTGTAGTCTGCACTCGTTTTACGCTTTTCATTTTGTTTTGTGCTAGGGCCTTTTTCAAATTGTTGATAAACATGTGGTGACGTCGATGCCAAGACATGAAAACATACATCTCTTGAAGGAGGGAGAACATGTTTCGCATTTGAGGGCAAACATCAATAGACTTTTGTACCACTAATGCAAACCGGTGAGAACAACACCATACATAAAATGCTCGGGGACTCTCTCTAAGCACAACAGATTTTAAGCCATTGTACCGACCTCTTATCTTCCCTGCTCCGTCCATGCTTTGTCCCACCATGCCATTAGGGTTGATTCCTATGGATTTTAGAGTGTTCATTAATTCATAGGCTAGGTTTTCCCCTGTTGTGTCGCCACTTGTGAACACTTTGATCAACCATTCTTCCGGTTTTACTGGATTGTTGGGAGCTCCTTGCTCATCTAGGTGCTCAACATATCGGAGCAAAACAGCTGTGCATTCTTTTTTGCTTATGTCTTGTATTGAATCCAGGATGACTGAGTAGGTGTTACTTAAATTTATATTGTTGACTATTTTTGAGACTACAATGTTACTCATACCATTAATCAAGTCAAATACATTTTGATAACTGAGAAAATTTGACCCCAATTTTCCCTTTCGGTTTCTGATTTTTTCTATCTTTTCAAGGTACACTCTGGCATCGGGATTATACTTAGCTATCAGTGAGAACAGTTTCACCGATTTCCCTTCTGAAACATCCTTTTTTATGAATGCTAGCATTCCTTCACCTAAATACCGACAACAATCAATTATTACCGACAACACTTCTCTGTTGTGATGAACGAGTTGGTCAGATTCTTCAGCAAGTGAGGAGTCTATTCTTTTCTGCGATATCCACTGGGTTCTAGCGACTTGGGAAGATAAATGCTGTTTTGACTGTTCATGCTGTTCTATGTAGCGCTCGCCTCGATGCTGAGTCCAACCTCTGCAGCCAGTTGTACCCCATACCGTTCTTTCTCCTGGCAGAGCAAATAGAGTGCAATGCAGGTACAAAACCAGATCTTTCATCGGACTGTAAACTAGCCAGTTTCTTTTACTTCTAGTCCCATCAGGTAAAGTGCTGATTTTCCAAGCTGGATTAAATTTTCTTCCGCCTGTTGAAGGGAAACTCATCGAAGACAAATCTTGATTTTCTAGTCGAAGACCCAAATTTATCTCCTCCGCCGATAGTTTGATGTTGGCAAATGATGCAGGGTCTTCTACATCATGAACACCAGGTAATGGGTCTGGATTATCTGGTTGAATGTTTTCTGGGCTCAGATCTGAGCCTGAAGGGCTACTGATTTCTAACTCTACATTTGGTGGTAACGATAATTTAGTATTTAAATTTGAAGTCACAAACGAAGGAGGTGCTTTAGCTTGCATTTTGTCTTCATTTCCACCCTCCACGATATCAAATGTTGGATTTATATCTTGGGACTCGTCTGGGGGTTTCGCACTTGAAGTTGATGGTACATCTATGTCCTCAGTTGTAGGGTCATCGTTAGCAACGTCACTGGTTACGTTCGATCTAAAAAAATACAACGATTTTAGAACTCTCCCCTCCCCAAAGTTGTTATTTTATTGTTTGCTTTACTTTATTATTTTTAATGTTTGCCGTATTAGTGGAAATAACAGAACAACAAATATAATAAAATGTTACCGGTAGTACAAAAATGCTAATAAGCCCGAATAAAAATTACGCAATAAAGCGATTCCTTTGTACTTATATAAAGTTGTTTCTATTTTGGCGTATTCAAACAGTAACTGAACGAGACAAAAATAATTATATTTTACATACCTGGAATCTAAACTATGATGTTGACTGGTACTGGGGTCAGCAGAAGATTCAGCATCAGTGTATTTCACCCACGGGCCGTCACCGGACTTCACTTCAACCATTTTAAAACTAATGTTTAGGTTATGTCTAAATTTATAGGCGTGTTTCTTCTTACAGTGTTCTAACCACTTGTCTTTTCGATGAGTTGTGTTACACATAACCTCCATACACTTATACTTAAACGATTGTTTCAGTTTTTTCGGCATTTTGACAACTATCACGAAACACGAGATTACATTCCAACCCCAACTCACACAAACAAAGCACCGCATTACAGAGTAAAACTCACGGGCAGACTGCCGCCGCGCGCGTCTGGTGGACCAGAGATAAGAACTGAGGACCCGCCCCCTTTACTCCACTGCCCGCCGGTCTACAAGCTTACCACACGCACACATTTTTACATTCATGATCACGGACTCTGAATTATTGACAGGATGTTGCTGCAGGCTGCCAGGTCAGTTTTCCAAATTCCAAAACAAAATTTACTACTAGTTGTACTGGTAGAGACATTTATGCCGCCAGTTCGTTAAAACAATCATAAAGATATGCAATTGCTTTAGTTTTTTACTAATAAGCTTAGTTTGTTGCACAAACACGGTAAAAAGTTCCATCAATGTTGGATTTAAAATGTTATTCTTGAAAAATCCCCCCCCAAAAATTCTCAATGCGCAACTTGCGCTATGATCCCCCCTTGTGGGCACCACTGCATGTAATGAACAAAAGGTAAAATGTAAAAGTCTTATCAAAATTTCTATATAAAAATTAGTGTTCTATAGTTAGAAATAGTGCAGTATTTATGATTTATTTTACACATATACAAATATAAATAGGCTTGCATGTAGTCTGAAATGTGTAAAGAATAATATATTAAATATGTATACACTCCCTCTCATTTTAGTTAATTTGTAAAGAATTTGATATATTCAGTTATAATTGTGGCGGTACAAAAGTCCGTCTAAGGAATTTGTTGGTACAAGAAAATAATTTTATTGTGTTTCTATATATTTAAAAGTGGTTAGGTTGAACTTTCCCCAATGTATTACACACGACGCAATTCATCAGTACAACTCGACTCCAAGGTCATGGCGTACGTGCAGAATAACACATATTTGCATACTGCACTGTTCGACCATGCTGAAACGTCATAATACAATACGACAAACGTCACGACTGTGACGTGGAACAATGCTGTCATCTGCGTTAGACAAATGATTAATGTCAATTAATCCCCTCCACCTGTCGATTTTACGACAAGGTGTCGTTCTCAGTCTGCAACATACCTTCATGGCATTAACACGCTAAAATTTCGCTGGCGTAGTTCTGCCAGCCAAAGTGTTTTTTTTTTTTTTTTTTTTTTTTTTAAGTAAGTAAAATGTAATTACAACTAGACAGTGTTCCTAATGCAATAAACAGCATAATGAAAATTCAGTGCACAGAGGACAGACAAAATTGGAGAGTACACCGACCATCTAAATATGCCGGACACCGGGCCTGCCATGGAGAACGTCTGAGCTGAAACACTCCCACTAATTCAGGAAAGTCAAATTTACAGTAATATTCTTTCATAAAATCGAGCTCAAAATTATAATAAAGAAAAGAAAAATGTACCGTGGATAAAATATGTAATGAGAGAGCATGAGAGGGAGAGTGAGAGAGAATGCCGGCATTTACCAAACCGAGGCATTGGTTTATGTTTTAAAATATAATATGAAACTGAATAAATAATTTCAGTCAAAACTGCAGTATATTAAATGTTCTTGTGTCTAATTACATGCCAGAAAGAAATAATGAAAAGTAATTAATAACTAGTGGAGCGGAACTGTAAAGCCGCCATCTTGTTGGGGTATGACTCCATTTTGATTTTGTGTTTTGTAACGTTGATGATGATACTTGAGAAATATTAAAACTAAAGTTTTGTTATATATACATGGTGTGCGAATCATTATTTCGATAATCCCAACTGTTTCTGTTTCTCGCTTAACGAATCCTGGACCCAGATAAGAAAATGAATGTTAGTTATAGAGCCACGTGGCAAACCGGATGTATAGTGAACCATACGGTAAGTACCAAATACTAATTTATTATGAATAAATTAATTGTAAACTAGAAAGGAAAGCAACAATGTCGCCCAAAACTAGGGACGTTATTGTTTAAACTATAAAGTAAATCAACAATGGCGCCCGAACAGGGACTTTATATAAAAATTATTTTTATATAAATTAGCCAGAGTACAGAAACAGAGTGGGTATATAATGGTATATAACATAACACGTAAACATAATATTACAATTGTTAGGTTATGTTGTTATTAGGTTAAGGTGAAGCTGTACGAGTTTAAATAATTATTAAAGTCTATAAATCTGTACCTATTTTTAGGCGGCAACTGAAACTTTACTTGTTTTTTAACTTAAAATATTGAGACTTTAGTTACTTACCTAATCGATAGCTATAATTTACCAAGATAACTATAGTTTACCAAGGTGTCGTCTGATGTACTCTTGGCAGAGAAAAAACACAGGTAAATGCAAATTAACAAACACATATTTTACAAACACAAATAAAATGGTATTTTATTTATCTAGCATGACATTTTTTCTGTTTACTTTCCAGTTTAAATTTACTAAAATACACCTTGTTCTTTTTATCGTACAATATGATACACAGTGAATTGTGAAAGTACTTCACATTATGACTTTCATGGTTGAGTTATACTCTCTGTAGGAATAATACTCCGACCAATATTTAATTCATATATGCCTGCTATTAAAATTTACCTACTACTGGCTATAATCTACATACTAACTTATTTTTTTATCAAAAAAGACCCAGATTGCTCACACACACATTCATACCATTTAATTTAAAAACCCCATTGTATTGATTAAGTTGTATTGATTAAAGATGAAGATATTAAGAAGGGTTACCAAACCGGCATCACTCCTTCGCTGCCATGTGCCGCGTGTGTTTAAGTTTGAAAGTTCACTATTCACATTTTTGATTTTGGCCCGTGGGCTCCACTGACTCGATTTTGTTGTTTTAATTCACTTTTGACTTTTGATTTCACTTGCTACATAATAAATTTAAATTTTACGTGTGCACGTTTTTCGTAGTTACCGGCCGGTATACGAGCTTAATTCAACTGGGCGGAAAAATCGTCAAAAAATCCCCCACCAGGGACTAGGCATAACGGAATTACAATGCCTTATGATCTGAATCGTTCGTCACTGTTCAAGTAACCTGTGTTATTCCCATGTGTCGGGCGTTGACGAAATCTGGTGTCCACTGGTTTACGTCACTGAAAAGGTGTGTCCTTAATCTTGCATCCGTCTTGTACCACGCACATGTTGAACAAAATTCGCAAAAAGCTATTTTGCTCGACTTCTCTAAGCGTCGTTTACGCGCTCTGCAGGTGTTTGCGCGTTAGTGCGCGTCCCACAGCACTACAGTTCTCAGAATTCAAATGCGTCTTGCGGTCACAAGCTGCAGTCCAATCTTTCGCCTACGTACAAACCTCGCTTCACTGTTCCTTGGAGTGGTGACAATTTTATTTCACATTGGGACTGACCACTCAGATGGAAAATAATTTTGTAGTACATGAAACCATTTTGTGCATTATAATAAAAAAATAAACACCTCCTTTTAGCCTCGTTACAATGGAGATATAAAGTAACAGTAAAAGAAGTAGAATTTTCGTTTCTCTCTATTTAAAATGGCAAACGACAATGAAAATATCAGCCTCACTGTAAATGAAAGCCAAACGAGTATGACTGAATCAAAAATAATGAGTGAAAGGAGTTCACTCAACACCAGTCACGAGTAAAAAGACTGAAGACAATGAAATGATGAAGATGATGAAATTGCTTTTTAATGAACAAAAAAATGAGATTAGAGAAATCAAAAATAATTTTAACGATAAATTTCATGAGCAAAATGTAAGGTTTGATAATTTTGATAAAAAATTTAACCAATTTGATGAAATGAAAAATGAAATCAAAAGACAAAATTTCAAATTTGATGAAAGAATTAACGAAATAAATATACGTTGTGAAAATAGTAAAAAACAAGCAGTAGAAGCAGTTAGTGAGAAATTCAATACTAAAATAAATAATTTAGATGACAGAATCAATAAAATTAATGAGACAGTAAGTGAGAAAGTTCAAAACCAAATAGAGACACAAAGTAAAGAAATAGAAAAGAAATGTTTAACTACAGTGGAAAATCAGATAGAAATTAAGACCAAATGTGAAATAAACAAACAAATAGATATAAAAACCAATGTTTTGCAAAATAAATTAGAGAAATTTGAATCAAATGTAGTAGATATAACCAAAAATATTGAAACTATAGATAACACAATATCAGAACACGAAAGCAATACAAACAATAGAATAAGTATACTACAAAATAAGATCAAAGAGATAGAGGACTTAAATATACAAAATAACAGTAATATGCATGATAAATATAATTTAATTGAGAATAATTTAACCAGTGTGAAGAATGAGTTACGGGGGAAATTAACAAAAAATTTACCGGTGTTACTGAAAGAGTGATTATAACTAGAGACTTACATAACGAAATTGAGTTAGAGACTTTCAGCTACGAGAATAGGGTAATACACCCAATGAGATTTATAAACCAAACCCGGGAGTACAACCGTTTCAGTAATAGTAGTTGGGAGGTGCAACTGACCAAAATAATTAAATGTTTTAAGGGAAGTTCAATAGTGTGGGCTGAAGCACATAGGTTTGAGTGGGACTGTTACGAGACATTCGAAAAAGCATTTAAAGGGAAATACTGGACCGAAGACGAACAAGAAATACTAAGAAGCCGCATAATGGGAACGGGCAATTTCATAGGACACCCTAATAATAATATAACCATATACGTAACGAAGGTGTACAACGAGGCTAAATACCTATAGCCGCAGATACCATTTAAATCTTTAGTAAGCACTTACCGCAAGAAGTGCAGATAACCCTAATGACAAAAGAAATTGAAGATATAAACGAGCTAGAGAGAATCCTAGCCATATTACAAAGCATTAGAGACCGCGAAGTGTGTAGGCGGCCCCTGCAACATAATAATAATAATAACAACTCTGAATTTAGTCACCAGAGAAATAATTATAACGGACATAATAGTATGCATAGAGATAGTGTAAACAAATCAGGTGAGTGGAGATGTTCCAGGTGCAAATGCGAGAATTACGCCAACCGACAACAATGTTTTAAATGCAGACTACCAAGAGAAGACCAGAAGAGGAGAGACGAACCAAAGCAGTTTGGCCAACAAAATAGAGGAGCACCGAACACCAGAGGAGCAAACAGTCATAACCAGGGATTGCCGAGGGGTCACCAGGGACCAACCACAAGCACCAACAGACAACAGACGGAAAACTAGGACAGGCAGTAGCAGCAGGGACCGGATCACTGTCCAGGGAAGCACATAAGGTCCAACCGTTGGAGGATGTCCAGAGCAACGTGATTAAAACAGACATAGTAGCAGACTTATTAGAAGAAAAAAACAACACCACGAGCGAGGTGAGAGCTGGACTGACTGAGATACAGGTAACAATAGAAAATACGAATTATAGAACACTTGTAGACACAGGTAGCGAGATTTCCGTTATTGCAGAAAACATTTTAGGAGAGTTAAGAGAGATTAAAAAGAATATTCCAATTTTACCAGTAGCAGGGGTTACAGTGGTAGGTGTTACAGGAGTATGCAGTGAAAGAATATCAAAACAAATACACTTAAGTTTTTTGATAAATGACACCGAGTTTGAGAACACATTTCTAGTAGTAAAAGGGTTAAGTTTAGACATTATATTGGGTAATGATTTCCTGCAAAGAAACAAAGCTGTTGTAAATTTTAAGGAGAAAATAGTAGAGTTAGACGGGGGTGATCGGTCTGTAAGGGTTAGTTTTGAACAAGTATTAGATAAAACTACAATAACAGGGGTGAAAATACTACAAAAACGGGTAGGCAAGAGTGATACAGATACTAGAATAAATTCATGTAGAGAGGTAGAGTATATGGAGTTTTGAAAATGAAATGGGTAATATTAATGATGCAGTATGGGAGATAAGGGCTGATGAATTTTGTAGTGGAGGTGAGGTGATAAGGGATGATCAACGTGCGTCGTTGTGGCAAGTGGTTGAGCAGTTTAAGGGAGTGTTTGCCGATGTTCCAGGAGGCGCAAAAGGTTACGAATGTATATTGCAGATACGGGAACACACACCTTTCATGCAGCGAAGTTATCCCGTGCCTTACTCCAAACGACGAGCGGTGCAAGAGGAACTGGACAGGATGATGAAAGGAGGAATAATAGAGAGGTCAGTGTCACATTATTCAAACCCATTGGTTGTAGTAATAAAAAAGGATGGTAGGGTGAGGTTATGTTTAGATGCGAGGAGGATCAACCAGATTATAATACCAGACCGGGAATCACCAGAGTCAATCAACGAGATATTTCAGAAATTTAGTGGAGTGAAATACATGACATCACTTGATCTTACAGCAGGATATTGGCAAGTACAATTGGCGGAGGTAAGCAGGAAATACACAGCATTCCTGTTTAACGGTAAAAATTATCAGTTTCGACGTTTACCATTTGGATTGAATACCAGCATAGCCAGCTTCATAAAATTTTGGACCAAATTTTGAAACCTAAAGACTTAGATTTTTTGACAGTGTACGTCGACAATATATTGATTGCGTCTAGAACTTTTAAGGAACACCTAGATCACTTGGGATATGTTTTAGCGAAATTAAAGGAAGGAGGACTAACCATAAATTGGGACAAATCAAAGTTTCTACAAACGAAATTAAATTTCTTAGGATTTATCATCACACCAGAAGGGATCTCAGCGAATCCGGACAAGGTGGATTCCATTTTGCGCTTCCCTGAACCGAAGAACATTAAACAACTCCAAAGTTTCCTAGGATTATGTAATTTTTATCGCAAGTTTCAGAAAAACTACGCACGTACAACAGCAAAATTGAGTGCAGTGCTCCAGAAAAATAAGCAGTGGAAATGGGGAGCAGTAGAACGCGAAGCTTTCAACGAAATCAAAAGAAAATTTAGTCAAATGATAATGATGAACCATCCCGATTTTAATAAGACATTTTTCTTAGAGGCGGATGCTAGTAATGTGGCAATAGGTGCGGAACTCTACCAAGAAGACAATGAGAAGGAACACTTGACCATCACATTTGCAAGTAGATCGTTGCTGTTGGCAGAAAAGAATTATACGACCACCAAAAAGGAACTGTTAAGCATTGTGTTCGCCGTCGGGAAGTTTAGAACCTACATCTTGGGAAACAGAACAGTGATCCGCACCGAGCACAAGGCGTTATCCTTCTTAAATACATGTAAACTCGCTCACAGCCGTCTGACCAGGTGGGTGCTTGTTTTACAGGAATATAATTTTGATTGGGAGTACATCAAGGGGACAGACAACAGGATACCTGACACTCTCTCTAGGGTAGACATGTTGGACAACAATACTGGTAGAGACTTGAAGGAGATCGAAATTTTCTAGATAAGCAGGGAGAACATAATCTTTGGAGAAGAGTTAAAGAACATCAGAACCATGCAACGAGCAGATGGTAAGTCAGGTAAGATTATAGATAGTTTAGAAACTGAATTAGCGGAATCAGAGTATAGTCAACATTTTCAGATTTACAAGGCGTTATTGTTTAAGAAAGTAGTAGGGGGTGAGCGTGATTGGAAGTTAGTTGTGCCAGAGGGGTTAACAGATAAGATCATTTGGGGATTGTCATTTAAGATATGGTCATTTTGGAGCGAAAAAGTGTGTCAATGTTTTGAAGGAGTCATGTATTTTTAAGAATATGGAAAGGCGTGTTAGAAAATTATTAAGGGGTTGTGATTTGTGTCAGAAGTCGAAGGTAGTAAATTATAGGGTTGAAGGGGAGATGAATTTTATAAAAGTGGAAAGACCTTTCGATTTAGTTGCGGTAGATTTGTTTGGACCATTGCCGAAGGGTAGAGGCGGAGTGATGTATATTTTTGTAATGCTAGACACTTTTTTGAACTATGTGAGATTGTATAGTGTTAAAAGAGCTACCAGTCAGGTATTGAGTGAAAAGGTGACAAAGGACTACATGATTCACGTGGGTAAGCCAAAAGTAATTTTATCAGATCATGGGGCACAGTTCATCAGTGGGAAATGGCGTCAGACCCTAGGATGGGAAGGAATCATCACGAAGCATACGGCTGTGTACCATCCCCAGTCCAACCAGGCTGAGCATGTAATGAGAGAGATAGGGAGGATCTTTAGAGCCTATTGTCACGCTAAACACAGCGAGTGGCCGTTGTACGTCAGAAGAGTAGAGACTTGGCTGAACAGCACCACCCACGAGTCCACCGGCTATACACCTCATGAATTGATCAAGGGAACACGCCCCCCAAGGAGTTTGGAACAGCTATTTAATTAGCCACCTTAGAGAGAGACAACGGATGTGAGCATTAAGATCAGGTTGGCAAATGAGAACTTATTGAGCAAGGGAGAGCAAAGAAAACGTAGACACGACGCAAAAGGTAAGTGGGCGAAATACGAAATAGGACAGTTGGTATTGGTGAGGAGACACGACTTATCGAGCGCTCAGGACAAGGAAATCAAGAAATTCTTCTTGCTTTATGAAGGGCCATATGAGGTAAGAGAAATTAAGATGAAAAACTCATATGTATTGCAAGATAGGGAGACAAGGGAGATGGTAGGAACACACAATGCTACGAACTTAAAGTTGTACTGGTCATCATAGGAGTTTAAAGAAGGTTTATTTTGATATTAATGTGTGAGTGGATTTTAATTTGATATTTATTTTTCCAGAAGGGACACTCCCCCATTTTCGGGCGATCACAGACTCACCACCTCTGATCGTGGATTTCGACAATCTGGAGGCGGACCATGGTTGGCAGTAGCCTCAGCAACGGGGTGAAACCAACGATGGTCTTACTCCACAAAAAGGTGTCAGTAGAAATTCTTTGCTTGCAAGAACGGGGAGGGGGACCCATAGTTTCGTGGAAAGGTAAGGTAGATAAAAAAAAAAAAAAAATTAGTTTTATTTTAGAAAGTGTGAAATGAAAACCAAAATTATGTAACTTAAATACTTACTTTTCCAAGGAATTGTTTTCCTTCAGAAAACAACACAAATATATTTCATGATGATGTAAACTTATAAGATGACCTATTGTTGTACTTATTATTTTGTCATAAAGAAAATGTTAGTGAAAAGTGAAAACTTGGACTTGCAAAAGTGTCTATGTGAACATTTTTTTAAATAAATAAAAGAACTTGTTATTATACAAGATTAAAGGGTGATTTTGGGGGTTGTTCGGTGTTATTAAAAGTGTAAATCAATGATGGAATGTAGAGACTGCAAAGTAGAAGGACATTAAGTTTAGATATAGGTAGGCTATTGCAGTGGTGGCATGTGCCACTGTAGATAGCGTTATGGGTTGATGAGTAACGCACAAATACGTTGCCATCATCGGAGGCCGATATCGGCGTATACACGCTGCACAACCACTTATATAATTTTATTATATGTTAATTGATGCCGTGCAGTGTTAGTATTGTCTGAGTAAAAACATGCTCATGAAGATGATTTCCCCGCCTTTTCGGGCGATTACTGTCTTACCAGCGCGTGTTTTTGGACGACAGCCAGCGGTGGGCAGCAATTGTAACACTGACCATGGTTGGTTGTCTTGAAAATTGGTGAAAGTTGAAATTAACGGGGGGCCACTTAGGGGAAATCCCCGGAACTATGGAACAGCGGCTATCACCTTGTTCGAGTAGGAACAGCCAAACAAGTGATAGGCCCGCCTTAAGGGTATAATTAAGTAACATACAGGTATTATGATATTTGGCATTTTTAACAATGTAAAGCTGAAGCAAGGACAAGGAGATGTTAAAATTCCTCCACTAATTCAGTCCTTGTGAAGGCAACTGGACGCCACAGTTCAGGGGGGGGGAAATAGAGTGTGTGGTTAGGAGGTTGCTACAGGGGTAGCAACAGTAACAAATGTGAAGTATTAAATAAATAATGTTAATAATGGTATTGAACACAAAAAACTAGTTCTGATTCTGTGGGAAAGAAATATTGAAATCAGGAAAGCTGATAGATAAAAGTTTAAAAGTTAGTTGGTTTGCCATGATAAAAGTTATGTTTTAAATTTTATGTGACAGAAATAGATAGTTGTTGTTGCTTTTGAAAATTTAAAAATTTGTTTTACGTGTTATGATCTTAGTATAAGTATATATTTTTTTTTTCTCTTGTGGTGAAAAGGTAAAGTCGTGTTGACTGGAGTCCAGTTTTGTTAAAGGTGGGAATGTAAAAGGAAAAGGACATTCTGTCTTAAATCTTTTTTTTTTTATTTGAAAATTTAATAATTAAGAAAACCAATGCCTCTGAGCATAAACCAATGTAACTAAGGGGAGACATATCAGTCATGGATATGGGATTATACAAGGCCACTATTTTAAATTTTGTACTCAATGTTTCTGCGTTTGGTGATGCTGTGACGGCGGTCCTGAGCTGGCCTGCGTGTCAGAGCAGGAACGTTGAATGCCTAAATGGCCTTGCGGTGTTGGGATCTCACCTGAGAAGTCCAGTAAGGTCATGCAGGTACTGTCATCATCATTGGACCAAGGGTAAGTTTTTGTATTTCTTTTTTATGTAAACACTACAGGGGGTTGTGGCGACATATCTGGGCTGATCCCTTTAGAAGGTGTGAATGAGTCAATGAGAGTTTTTATGTTTCGACATAAAACCTCTCATTGAGGGGGTTTTGTGACGGTACAAAAGTCCGTCTAAGGAATTTGTTGGTACAAGAAAATAATTTTATTGTGTTTCTATATATTTAAAAGTGGTTAGGTTGAACTTTCCCCAATGTATTACACACGACGCAATTCATCAGTACAACTCGACTCCAAGGTCATGGCGTACGTGCAGAATAACACATATTTGCATACTGCACTGTTCGACAATGCTGAAACGTCATAATACAATACGACAAACGTAACGACTGTGGCGTGGAACAATGCCGTTATCTGCATTAGACAAAGGATTAATGTCGATTAATCCCCTCCACCTGTCGATTTTACGACAAGATGTCGTTCTCAGTCTGCAACATACCTTCATGGCGTTAACACGCTAAAATTTCGCTGGCGTAGTTCTGCCAGCCAAAGTGTTTTTTTTTTTTAATAAGTAAAATGTAATTACAACTAGACAGTGTTCCTAATGCAATAAACAGCATAATGTAAATTCAGTGCACAGAGGACAGACAAAACTGGAGAGTACACCGACCATCTAAATACGCCGAACACCGGGCCTGCCATGGAGAACGTCTGAGCTGAAACACTCCCACTAATTCAGGAAAGTCAAATTTACAGTAATATTCTTTTATAAAATCGAGCTCAAAATTATAATAAAGAAAAGAAAAATGTACCGTGGATAAAATATGTAATGAGAGAGCGTGAGAGAGAATGCCGGCATTTACCAAACCGAGGCATTGGTTTATGTTTTAAAATATAATATGAAACTGAATAAATAATTTCAATGAAAACTGCAGTATATTAAATGTTCTTGTGTCTAATTAGATGCCAGAAAGAAATAATGAAAAGTAATTAATAACTAGTGGAGCGGAACTGTAAAGCCGCCATCTTGTTGGAGTATAAGACTCCATTTTGATTTTGTGTTTTGTGACGTTGATGATGATACTTGAGAAATATTAACACTAAAGTTTTGTTATGTATACATGGTGTGCGAATCATTATTTCGACAATCCCAACTGTTTCTGTTTCTCGCTTAACGAATCCTGGCCCCAGATAAGAAAATGAATGTTAGTTATAGAGCCACGTGGCAAACCGGATGTATAGTGAACCATGCGGTAAGTACCAAATACTAATTTATTATGAATAAATTAATTGTAAACTAGAAAGGAAGCAACAATGTCGCCCAGAACTAGGGACGTTATTGTTTAAACTATAAAGTAAATCAACATAATCACTAGCCTATTTGACAAATTTTGTAGAAATAACAGTTCATTCACACTTAATTGTACGTATTTTGTTTATAAAAAATTAAAAATTCTTAAATATGATAAGTGCGTGAAAACTATAATATGCAAAAACTAAATATAGGGTAATATTTTAAGTATACTTCAACATAGATAGAATAAAAGTAAGTTATATTAAAAGAAAAATATAAAGCCAATTCAAAAATTCAATAATAATGTGAGTGAAGTTAGGAGCTCTAGTGTAATTTTGTGAATAACACATGGAGCTGTAAAGTATAATTCACTGATGTTGGCAGAAATGTGTTATTGCCACTAGTTACTGTGACTGCAGTGTATTCAGCTCCATCTGTACAGTTTCGTATAATCAGAAAATATTGTGAACATAATTAAAATTATTAGAAAACCTTAGATGTAGAATTATTATTAGTACAAGTATGAACACATTTAATTACTTTAAAAGTCAACTGTTAGGAAGCATTGGTAAAGTGAGTGAATTTCCTTTGGGACTGGAACAGGTGATTCACCTATGTCTGGATGGAAGAAGTTTAATGCTGTATATTTTACAATTATCATATAACTTAGTAAATATAATAATAATAATAATAAACATTTATAATAATAACAATAATGTAATTAATAAATATTATTAATTTATAAATAATATTTATTTATAATAATAATATTATTGTTTAATAAAGTTTTATCAGTGGTTATAATCACAAACATAAATAACACTGTTCACACCACTATAGATAAAATTTTCCAATTAGCACTTTCAAGCTTCAAGCTGTGTAGATAGAAAGCTCTAATCGGAAAATGTTTTCTATAATGGTGTGCAACAGTGTATTTCTGTTTGTAATTATTATTATTATTTAATATTGTACATATTTAATGTCTAACAATAAATATGTAATTTTTTAGGAAATTTAATTTTGCTTATATTCTAACACCACCCTTACTCCACCCACTGACTGCTTTCCTATAGGACACTTCAGAATAGCAGGAATTTTCCCTTTCCCAATGCTGACCAATAAACAGAAATTTTACAGAAGTCAAATATTAGGTAGGTGTGTGTGTGATACGATTTTCAATAGCGTGAAGTTGTAGTGCCTTCACAATCCAAGTAGTATGCAATATGTTGACTACAGAAAAGATTTGTGTGCTTGAATTTCATCCTCCAATACTAACTAACTTAAATATAGTTGCCAACAAAAAGGCAGGTCCTATTTCGGTCCTGTAATCATGAATAGAATCAATATTTCCTTTCACACATGGCGGCACGTCATTATTAAATTTCATAATTTTGTACCTGTAAAAATGTGTGTTATTATAAAGAGTTAAGTAGTATCAGTCATATTGGGATTCCATATTCAAAGAATTAAGTGATGATGCCACAGCAGATTTATATTTGTCGTTGTGTATGTGTGACCATGTGCACGTACAGGTAAGAAAACATCATAGCTCTGTTTGTTTTTTGTAAGCGATAAGAGTATGATGTTAAAAGAATAAGTAATTTTTTTCAACAAAAGATGACTTGCTAGTATATATTTCTACTTTTCTACCACACAGGAACAAAAATTTAATGTCAACATAAAAACTGACATTGGAGGTTGTTGATGGTATAGGTTATTCATAAAGTGATTTCATTAGTAAAAAAAATCAGGTGATCAAGGTGTGGACTTTTTTCTGTTTCATTATCTAATCTGAGTACAGATTATGTAACCCGTTCATTATTGTTTTCCAGTATGGTGAGATAGTTTTTGTAGGCCATTTAGATGATTAATCATGTTCATTATATTATTTGCAATACTAATTATTTTTTCCAAACTTGACTCATCAGTCATCACTGACAAAGAATAAAATGTCAGTGTTTTTATCACGTTGGTTTCTTCAGCTTTTGTAAACATTCAGATTCTCTTTACCTTTACCATGATGAATACACAATACTAGAATATAGAACATCACATAATATAATGCAGGAAAGTGTGTGTGAATTTGATTATTAATATCAACATTACCTTTGCTTCTTGTAGTGAGATTAAAATTATTTATTACGTCTGTGTAGTAATTTACACTAACAATTTTCTTCTTTCACTTATACATAGTATAAACCAATGGTTTGGGTAGATAAATTGCATGGATAGCAAATCTTCAGTACAGTGGAATAAGTTACTAAAGAATAGATAAATCAAGTATTACTACTTTTATAAAAAAATTAACAACACACACACACACATCTGTTATACATTACTATTCATTGTACAACCCCAGGGCTGAATTCCTTGGTCCATGCTGGTTTCAGAATTTGTTTGTAAATGAGCATATTTATAATGCAAATTCAGAGTGCAAATTTCCAAGACTAAGGTGTTTGAAATTTTCCCTAGCAGGTGAATGTTTGTATTTATTATTCAGTTTATCTTTTTTTTTCTTGACGTGATCCTTCCACATGAGCATAACATCTAAATGTATGATGTTTGCATGACGTATAACCTGCATATTGATCTTGAGCAGAAGTGGGTTTATTTTTTTAATGGAAACTTTATATGAATTGACTTTATCTCATTCAGTTTTATCTATTAATTATTTTTTGTGTAGATGAGTGTTTAGTTGGCTTCTCAACAGTACCTCCAGTTACCACTATTGCAGTATTATCTATAAATATGACTTTGTTTCTTTGATTGGGGGGGGGGGATTGTTGCCAATATTCAGCACTGCACCAAGGACTCTCCAGTTTACCTGTGTTTTAAATTCAAAATATGGTCCTCCATATTTGACCAAAAAGTATATTTCCCGTAAATAAAATTTTCATGTCAAATAGAGATGTACTGGAAGATCATGCTGTATTTTAAAGATTAATACATAATGCCAAAAGTTGGGTAATGTCTAAAAATACACATGCATTTTGTTTTTCTTCAGTTCATTTTCAATAATGTTTGTGAATTGATGTACTTATTCCAGTGTGAATTATTGTTTGTCAAATGAAGCAGCTTAGTAGAGTTTTTACTGGAAATTCGTTAAATACTTGATGTGTAATCAATCCAGTCATGTTTGGAGGGATTTTTAGCACATTCACTAATTGCTCTTTAGAGTAGGGTATTTGTAATTGCACTTTTAAAAGATACCATTCAGTGAGTGATAGCTATCACATACCCATTTCATCTACACACATGACTGTCATGTGTAACACAAAATCACCACAACTGTTATTGCTCAGTGCCTGTGTGACATTATCTTTCTTGGTAGGGGGTTACTTGAATTTTCAGTAATTTAGTTCTTTTGGTATATTAAAAATTATACTACAAGTGTGGTTTATGCACATTCAGTTTCAAAAAAATAATTCCTGAAAGATAAAGAATTATTTTACTAGTTGTTTTTACTTCCATGTTCCTTAAGGAAATGGAAGTATGGTGATGGCAAAAAAAATCGTGTTCGAGATTATTGCAGATTCTGATTGTACTACACTCAAAACATGAAAAAATATCGGTATGGAGAACCATACATGACTTCCATGTTCTAAGATTTATATTTAAAATCATATTCGAAATGAAATATTTCCATAGAAACTACGTCTTTCTACTTATTGCTTCAGCATTAACCACAGTACTGTGGTCACTAACGTATACCACCTCACATATTCGCACTCGATTTTCACTGATGATGGCAGTCGATGGCACTGCCGAAAAGTCTGGTTTTACAGAAAACATTGGACTACGGCTAAACAGCCTGGGAAGCAATTTTAACAAAAAAACTACTTCTTTGTAGCCGATAACGTAGTACACGTATAAAAAAATTCTCCCCTCCCCGTTCAACTATAATTTTTAGTAATAGAAAATTACACCCACCCCGTTCACCTAACCTCTTCATTTATAGATATTTCATCTAGGTTTCTACAGTGGATTATTATGAGCTTCTTATCAGGATATTTTATTTATAAAAATTAAGTACTTTACTCTTGTTAAATCATAAAATGTTTCTGGTAAACTACCCCTTTCTCTTAACCGATCTTCTCCAAAATCAATAGACCTTCAGTCCTCTACAATTCAGGGATGCATTCAAAAAAATATTTGATTCTGTTTGAATGTGCGGCAGTTATCGTTCATCATAGAAACATTTCTCTTGTTACAACTTAAAATGTTGCTGGTAAACTACCCCTTTCCCTTAACCGATCTTCACCAAAATCAACAGACCTTGAGTTCTCTAGAAATCAGGCAAGTGTGCAAAAACTTATTTGATACTCTTTGAATTTTCGGCAGTTATCGTTCGTCATAAAAAAATTACCCTTTTTAAAACAAAACTGGTGATAAACTACCCCTTTCCCTTAACCGATCATCACCAAAAACAATAGGTCGTGAGTACTCTACAAATCAGGGCTGTGTGCAAAACATCATTTGATTCTGTTTGAATTTGCGGCTGTTATCGTTTACTATAGAGAAAAATTACCCTTGATAAAAAACCGTTGCAGGTAAACTACCCCTTTCCCTTAACCGATCTTTACCAAAAACGACAGGTCTTGGGTACTTTACAATTCAGGCCTGTATGCAAACAATTATTTGATTCTGTTTGAATTTGCGGCTGTTATCGTTTGCCATAGAAAACACCCTTGATAAAACATAAAATGATGCTGGTAAACTACCCTATTCCATTAACCGATCTTCACCAAAAACAATAGGTCTTGAGAACTCTACAATTCAGGGCTGTATGCAAAACATTAGTTGATTCTCTTTGAATTTACGGCAGTTATCGTTCGTCATAGAAAAAATACCCTTGTTAAAACATAAAACGTTGCTGGTAAACTACCCCTTTCCTTTAACCGATCTTCAACAAAATCAACAGACCTTGAGTTCTGTGTAATTCAAAAAGGTATGCACAAGAGTAGTTGATTCTGTTTTAATGTACGGCAGTTATCGTTCGTCATAAAAAAATTACCCTTGATAAAACATAAAATGTTGCTGGTAAACAACCCTATTCCCTTAACCGATCTTCACCAAAACCAACAGGTCTTGAGAACTCTACATTTCAGGGCTGTATGCAAAATATTATGTGATTCTGTTTGAATTTGCGGCTGTTATCGTTTGCCATATAAAATACCCTTGATAAAACAAAAAACGTGTCTGGTAAACTACCCCTTTACCTTAACCGATCTTCACCAAAAACAATAGGTCTTTAGTACTCAATAAAACAGGTCTGTATGCAAAAACGTATTTGATTCTGTTTGAATTTGCGGCTCTTATCGTTTGCCATAGAAAATACCCTTTTAAAACATAAAACGTTGCAGGTAAACTACCCCTTTCCCTTAACCGATCTTCACCAACACCAATAGGTATTGAGAACTCTACAATACAGGGCTGTATGCTAAACATCATTTGATTCTGTTTGAATTTGCAGCTGTTATCATTTACCATAGAAAAATATCGGTATGGAGAACCATACATGACTTCCATATTCTAAGATTTATATTTAAAATCATTTTCACCCAAACAGCCAGGCTGTGTCTTACCTGCCTTTTTATTGCTGTATTAAATGAAAAATATTATATTACATTAAAATGAAAAAATTATAATTTTATTGCCTGGCAACAAAATTATTTTATTTTTAACAATTACCATTGTTTCAAAAAGTTTAAATAAATTTTCAAGTACTTTACTCTTGCTAAAACGTAAAAGGTTGCAGGTAAACTACCCCTTCCCCTTAACCGATCTTCACCAAAATCGAAAGTCATTGAGACCTCTACAATTCAGGGACGTATGCTAAAAATTATTTGATTCTGTTTGAATTTGCGGTTGCTATCGTTTGCCATAGAAAATACGCTTGATAAAAAAACGTTGCAGGTAAACTACCCCTTCCTCTTAACCGATCTTCACCAAAAACAATAGGTCTTGAGTACTCTACAAATCAGGGCTGTATGCAAAACATTATTTGATTCTGTTTGAATTTGCGGCTGTTATCGTTTGCCATAGAAAATACCCTTGTTAAAAAAACGTTGCAGGTAAACTACCCCTTTCCCTCAACCGATCTTCACCAAAAACAATAGGTCTTGAGAACTCTACAATTTAGGGCTGTATGCAAATAATCTTTTGATTCTGTTTGAATTTGCGGCTGTTATCATTTGCCATAGGAAATACCCTTGTTAAAACATAAAACGTTACAGGTAAACTACCCCTTTCCCTTAACCGATCTTCACCAAAAACAATAGGTCTTGAGTACTCTACAAATCAGGGCTGTACGCAAAACATTATTTGATTCTGTTTGAATTTGCGGCTGTTATCGTTTGCCATAGAAAATACCCTCGTTAAAAAAACGTTGCAGGTAAACTACCCCTTTCCCTCAACCGATCTTCACCAAAAACAATAGGTCTTGAGAACTCTACAATTTAGGGCTGTATGCAAATAATCTTTTGATTCTGTTTGAATTTGCGGCTGTTATCGTTTGCCATAGGAAATACCCTTGTTAAAACATAAAACGTTACAGGTAAACTACCCCTTTCCCTTAACCGATCTTCACCAAAATCAAAAGACCTTGAGAACTCTACAATTCAGGGCTGTATGCGAAACATTATTTCATTCTGTATGAATTTGCGGCTGTTATCGTTTGCCAAACAAACAAAATTACCCTTGCTAAAAAAAAACCGTTGCAGGTAAACTACCCCTTTCCCTCAACCGATCTTCACCAAAAACAATAGGTCGCGAGTACTCTGCAAATCAGGGCTGCATGCAAAAAATTATTTGATTCTGTTTGAATTTGCGGCAGTTATCGTTTGCCATAGAAAAAAAATCTACAGACAGACAGACAGACAGACAGACAGACACACAGACACTTTTCGGAAAACGACTTTTTTTCATGTTTTGAGTGTAGTACAATCAGAATCTGCAATAATCTCGAACACGATTTTTTTTGCCATCACCATACTTCCATTCCTTAAGGAATATGGAAGTAAAATATCGGTATGGAGAACCATACATGACTTCCATATTCTAAGATTTATATTTAAAATCATTTTCAGCCAAACAGCCAGGCTGTGTCTTACCTGCCTTTTTATTGCTGTATTAAATGAAAAATATTATATTACATTAAAATGAAAAAATTATAATTTTATTGCCTGGCAACAAAATTATTTTATTTTTAACAATTACCATTGTTTCAAAAAGTTTAAATAAATTTTCAAGTACTTTACTCTTGTTAAAACGTATAAGGTTGCAGGTAAACTACCCCTTCCCCTTAACCGATCTTCACCAAAATCGAAAGTCATTGAGACCTCTACAATTCAGGGACGTATGCAAAAAATTATTTGATTCTGTTTGAATTTGCGGCTGTTATCGTTTGCCATAGAAAATACGCTTGATAAAAAAACGTTGCAGGTAAACTACCCCTTCCCCTTAACCGATCTTCACCAAAAACAAAAGGTCTTGAGTACTCTACAAATCAGGACTGTATGCAAAACATTATTTGATTCTGTTTGAATTTGCGGCTGTTATCGTTTGCCATAGAAAATACCCTTGTTAAAAAAACGTTGCAGGTAAACTACCCCTTTCCCTCAACCGATCTTCACCAAAAACAATAGGTCTTGAGAAATCTACAATTCAGGGCTGTATGCGAAACATTATTTGATTCTGTTTGAATTTGCGGCTGTTATCGTTTGCCAAAAAAAAAAAATTCCCTTGATAAAAAAAACCTTTGCAGGTAAACTACCCCTTCCCCTCAACCGATCTTCACCAAAAACAATAGGTCGCGAGTACTCTACAAATCAGGGCTGTATGCAAAAAATTATTTGATTCTGTTTGAATTTGCGGCAGTTGTCGTTTGCCATAGAAAATACGCATGATAAAAAACGTTGCTGGTAAACTACCCCTTCCCCTCAACCGATCTTCACCAAAAACAATAGGTCTTGAGTACTCTACAAATCAGGGCTGTATGCAGAAAATTATTTGATTCTGTTTGAATTTGCGGCTGTTATCGTTTGCCATAGAAAATACCCTTGTTAAAAAAACGTTGTAGGTAAACTACCCCTTTCCCTTAACCGATCTTCACCAAAAACAAAAGGTATTGAGAACTCTACAATTTAGGGCTGTATGCAAATAATCTTTTCATTCTGTTTGAATTTGCGGCTGTTATCGTTTGCCATAGGAAATACCCTTGTTAAAACATAAAACGTTACAGGTAAACTACCCCTTTCCCTTAACCGATCTTCACCAAAAACAATAGGTCTTGAGAACTCTACAATTCAGGGCTGTATGCGAAACATTATTTGATTCTGTTTGAATTTGCGGCTGTTATCGTTTGCCAAACAAACAAAATTACCCTTGCTAAAAAAAAAACCGTTGCAGGTAAACTACCCCTTTCCCTCAACCGATCTTCACCAAAAACAATAGGTCGCGAGAACTCTGCAAAACCGGGCTGTATGCAAAAAATTATTTGATTCTGTTTGAATTTGCGGCAGTTATCGTTTGCCATAGAAAAAAAATCTACAGACAGACAGACACACAGACAGACAGACACACAGACAGACAGACACACAGACAGACAGACACACAGACACTTTTCGGAAAACGACTTTTTTTCATGTTTTGAGTGTAGTAGAATCAGAATCTGCAATAATCTCGAACACGATTTTTTTTGCCATCACCATACTTCCATTCCTTAAGGAATATGGAAGTAAAATTACCCTTGATAAAAAACCGTTGCAGGTAAACTACCCCTTTCCCTTAACCGATCTTCACCAAAAACAATAGGTCTTGAGAACACTACAATTCAGGGCTGTATGCAAAATATTATATGATTTTGTTTGAATTTGCGGCTGTTATCGTTTGCCATACAAAATACCCTTGATAAAACAAAAAACGTGGCAGGTAAACTACCCCTTTCCCTTAAACGATCTTCACCAAAAACAATAGGTCTTTAGTACTCAAGAAAGCAGGGCTGTATGCAAAAACGTATTTGATTCTGTTTGAATTTGCGGCTCTTATCGTTTGCCATAGAAAAAACCCTTTTAAAACATAAAACGTTGCTGGTAAACTACCCTTTTCCCTTAACCGATCTTTACCAAAATCAACATATCTTGAGAAATCTACAATTCAGGGCTGTATGCGAAACATTATTTGATTCTGTTTGAATTTGCAGCTGTTATCGTTTGCCAAACAAACAAAATTACCCTTGATAAAAAAAACCGTTGCAGGTAAACTACCCCTTTCCCTCAACCAATCTTCACCAAAAACAATAGGTCGCGAGTACTCTACAAATCAGGGCTGTATGCAAAAAGTTAATTGATTCTGTTTGAATTTGCAGCTGTTATCATTTACCATAGAAAAAAATTACCCTTGATAAAAAACCGTTGCAGGTAAACTACCCCTTTCCCTTAACCGATCTTCACCAACACCAATAGGTATTGAGAACTCTACAATACAGGGCTGTATGCTAAACATCATTTGATTCTGTTTGAATTTGCAGCTGTTATCATTTACCATAGAAAAAAATTACCCTTGATAAAAAACCGTTGCAGGTAAACTACCCCTTTCCCTTAACCGATCTTCACCAAAAACAATAGGTCTTGAGAACACTACAATTCAGGGCTGTATGCTAAACATCATTTGATTCTGTTTGAATTTGCAGCTGTTATCATTTACCATAGAAAAAAATTACCCTTGATAAAAAACCGTTGCAGGTAAACTACCCCTTTCCCTTAACCGATCTTCACCAAAAACAATAGGTCTTGAGAACACTACAATTCAGGGCTGTATGCAAAATATTATATGATTTTGTTTGAATTTGCGGCTGTTATCGTTTGCCATACAAAATACCCTTGATAAAACAAAAAACGTGGCAGGTAAACTACCCCTTTCCCTTAACCGATCTTCACCAAAAACAAAAGGTCTTGAGAACTTTACAATTCAGGGGAGTATGCAAAACATTATTTGATTATGTTTGAATTTGCGGCTGTTATCATTTGCCATAGAAAATACCCTTGTTAAAACATAAAACGTTGCAGGTAAACTACCCTTTTCCCTTAACCGATCTTTACCAAAATCAACATATCTTGAGAAATCTACAATTCAGGGCTGTATGCGAAACATTATTTGATTCTGTTTGAATTTGCAGCTGTTATCGTTTGCCAAACAAACAAAATTACCCTTGATAAAAAAAACCGTTGCAGGTAAACTACCCCTTTCCCTCAACCAATCTTCACCAAAAACAATAGGTCGCGAGTACTCTACAAATCAGGGCTGTATGCAAAAAGTTAATTGATTCTGTTTGAATTTGCAGCTGTTATCGTTTGCCATAGAAAAAAAATCTACAGACAGACACTTTTCGAAAAATGACTTTTTTTCATGTTTTGAGTGTAGTACAATCATATTCTGCAATAATCTCGAACACGATTTTTTTTTGCCATCACCATACTTCCATTTCCTTAAGGAACATGGAAGTAAAAGTCATTTTTCGAAAAGTGTCTGTGTGTGTCTGTTGATTTTTTTCTATGGCAAACGATAACAGCCGCAAATTCACACAGAATCAAATAATTTTTTGCATACAGTCCTGATTTGTAGAGTACTCAAGACCTATTGTTTTTGGTGAAGATCGGTTAAGGGAAAGGGGTAGTTTACCAGCAACGGTTTTTTATCAAGGTTAATTTTACTTCCATATTCCTTAAGGAATGGAAGTATGGTGATGGCAAAAAAAATCGTGTTCGAGATTATTGCAGATTCTGATTCTACTACACTCAAAACATGAAAAAAAGTCGTTTTCCGAAAAGTGTCTGTGTGTCTGTCTGTGTGTCTGTCTGTCTGTGTGTCTGTCTGTCTGTAGATTTTTTTTCTATGGCAAACGATAACTGCCGCAAATTCAAACAGAATCAAATAATTGTTTGCATACAGCCCGGTTTTGCAGAGTTCTCGCGACCTATTGTTTTTGGTGAAGATCGGTTGAGGGAAAGGGGTAGTTTACCTGCAACGGTTTTTTTTTTAGCAAGGGTAATTTTGTTTGTTTGGCAAACGATAACAGCCGCAAATTCAAACAGAATCAAATAATGTTTCGCATACAGCCCTGAATTGTAGAGTTCTCAAGACCTATTGTTTTTGGTGAAGATCGGTTAAGGGAAAGGGGTAGTTTACCTGTAACGTTTTATGTTTTAACAAGGGTATTTCCTATGGCAAACGATAACAGCCGCAAATTCAAACAGAATGAAAAGATTATTTGCATACAGCCCTAAATTGTAGAGTTCTCAATACCTTTTGTTTTTGGTGAAGATCGGTTAAGGGAAAGGGGTAGTTTACCTACAACGTTTTTTTAGCAAGGGTATTTTCTATGGCAAACGATAACAGCCGCAAATTCAAACAGAATCAAATAATTTTCTGCATACAGCCCTGATTTGTAGAGTACTCGCGACCTATTGTTTTTGGTGAAGATCGGTTGAGGGGAAGGGGTAGTTTACCTGCAACGCTTTTTTTTATCAAGGGAAATTTTTTTTTTTTTGGCAAACGATAACAGCCGCAAATTCAAACAGAATCAAATAATGTTTCGCATACAGCCCTGAATTGTAGATTTCTCAAGACCTATTGTTTTTGGTGAAGATCGGTTGAGGGAAAGGGGTAGTTTACCTGCAACGTTTTTTTAACAAGGGTATTTTCTATGGCAAACGATAACAGCCGCAAATTCAAACAGAATCAAATAATGTTTTGCATACAGTCCTGATTTGTAGAGTACTCAAGACCTATTGTTTTTGGTGAAGATCGGTTAAGGGGAAGAGGTAGTTTACCTGCAACGTTTTTTTATCAAGCGTATTTTCTATGGCAAACGATAACAGCCGCAAATTCAAACAGAATCAAATAATTTTTTGCATACGTCCCTGAATTGTAGAGGTCTCAATGACTTTCGATTTTGGTGAAGATCGGTTAAGGGGAAGGGGTAGTTTACCTGCAACCTTATACGTTTTAACAAGAGTAAAGTACTTGAAAATTTATTTAAACTTTTTGAAACAATGGTAATTGTTAAAAATAAAATAATTTTGTTGCCAGGCAATAAAATTATAATTTTTTCATTTTAATGTAATATAATATTTTTCATTTAATACAGCAATAAAAAGGCAGGTAAGGCACAGCCTGGCTGTTTGGCTGAAAATGATTTTAAATATAAATCTTAGAATATGGAAGTCATGTATGGTTCTCCATACCGATATTTTACTTCCATATTCCTTAAGGAATGGAAGTATGGTGATGGCAAAAAAAATCGTGTTCGAGATTATTGCAGATTCTGATTGTACTACACTCAAAACATGAAAAAAAGTCGTTTTCCGAAAAGTGTCTGTCTGTCTGTAGATTTTTTTTCTATGGCAAACGATAACTGCCGCAAATTCAAACAGAATCAAATAATTTTTTGCATACAGCCCTGATTTGCAGAGTACTCGCGACCTATTGTTTTTGGTGAAGATCGGTTGAGGGAAAGGGGTAGTTTACCTGCAACGGTTTTTTTTTAGCAAGGGTAATTTTGTTTGTTTGGCAAACGATAACAGCCGCAAATTCAAACAGAATCAAATAATGTTTCGCATACAGCCCTGAATTGTAGAGTTCTCAAGATCTGTTGATTTTGGTGCAGATCGGTTAAGGGAAAGGGGTAGTTTACCTGTAACGTTTTATGTTTTAACAAGGGTATTTCCTATAGCAAACGATAACAGCCGCAAATTCAAACAGAATCAAAAGATTATTTGCATACAGCCCTAAATTGTAGAGTTCTCAAGACCTATTGTTTTTGGTGAAAATCGGTTGAGGGAAAGGGGTAGTTTACCTGCAACGTTTTTTTAACAAGGGTATTTTTTTCTATGGCAAACGATAACTGCCGCAAATTCAAACAGAATCAAATAACTTTTTGCATACCGCCCTGATTTGTAGAGTACTCACGACCTATTGTTTTTGGTGAAGATCGGTTGAGGGAAAGGGGTAGTTTACCTGCAACGGTTTTTTTTTATCAAGGGAAATTTTTTTTGTTTGCCAAACGATAACAGCCGCAAATTCAAACAGAATCAAATAATGTTTCGCACAGAGCCCTGAATTGTAGAGTTCTCAACATCTGTTGATTTTGGTGAAGATCGGTTAAGGGAAAGGGGTAGTTTACCTGTAACGTTTTCTGTTTTAACAAGGGTATTTCCTATGGCAAACGATAACAGCCGTAAATTCAAGCAGAATCAAAAGATTATTTGCATACAGCCCTAAATTGTAGAGTTCTCAAGACCTTTTGTTTTTGGTGAAGATCGGTTAAGGGAAAGGGGTAGTTTACCTACAACGTTTTTTTAACAAGGTTATTTTCTATGGCAAACGATAACAGCCGCAAATTCAAACATAATCAAATAATTTTGTGCATACAGCCCTGGTTTGTAGAGTACTCAAGACCTCTTTTTTTTGGTGAAGATCGGTTGAGGGGAAGGGGTAGTTTACCTGCAACGTTTGTTATAAAGCGTATTTTCTATGGCAAACGATAACTGCCGCAAATTCAAACAGAATCAAATAATTTTTTGCATACGTAAGTGAATTGTAGAGGACTCAAGGCCATTAGATTTTGGTGAAGATCGGTTAAGGGGAAGGGGTAGTTTACCTGCAATCTTTTACGTTTTAACAAGAGTAAAGTACTTGAAAATTCATTTAAACTTTTTCAAACAATGGTAATTGTTAAAAATAAAATAATTTTGTTGCCAGGCAATAAAATTATAATTTTTTCATTTTAATGTAAATTATGTATATATTAGAAAATATATCGTGCTTGGCAGGCAAGCATATTTCAGATTATAAGTCTTAGAATATGGAAGTCATGTATGGTTCTCCATACCGATATTTACTTCCATATTCCTTAAGGAATGGAAGTATGGTGATGGCAAAAAAAATCGTGTTCGAGATTATTGCAGATTCTGATTCTACTACACTCAAAACATGAAAAAAAGTCGTTTTCCGAAAAGTGTCTGTGTGTGTGTCTGTCTGTCTGTCTGTCTGTGTGTCTGTAGATTTTTTTTCTATGGCAAACGATAACTGCCGCAAATTCAAACTGAATCAAATAATTTTTTGCATACAGCCCTGATTTGTAGAGTACTCGCGACCTATTGTTTTTGGTGAAGATCGGTTGAGGGAAAGGGGTAGTTTACCTGCAACGTTTTATGTTTTAACAAGGGTATTTCCTATGGCAAACGATAACAGCCGCAAATTCAAACAGAATCAAAAGATTATTTGCATACAGCCCTAAATTGTAGAGTTCTCAAGACCTATTGTTTTTGGTGAAGATCGGTTGAGGGAAAGGGGTAGTTTACCTGCAACGTTTTATGTTTTAACAAGGGTATTTTCTATGGCAAACGATAACAGCCGCAAATTCAAACAGAATCAAATAATTTTCTGCATACAGCCCTGATTTGTAGAGTACTCAAGACCTATTGTTTTTGGTGAAGATCGGTTGAGGGGAAGGGGTAGTTTACCTGCAACGTTTTTTATCAAGCGTATTTTCTATGGCAAACGATAACTGCCGCAAATTCAAACAGAATCAAATAATTTTTTGCATATGTCCCTGAATTGTAGAGGACTCAAGGACTTTCGATTTTGGTGAAGATCGGTTAAGGGGAAGGGGTAGTTTACCTGCAACCTTTTACGTTTTAACAAGAGTAAAGTACTTGAAAATTCATTTAAACTTTTTGAAACAATGGTAATTGTTAAAATAAAATAATTTTGTTGCCAGGCAATAAAATTATAATTTTTTCATTTTAATGTAATATAATATTTTTCATTTAATACAGCAATAAAAAGGCAGGTAAGACACACACACACACACAATTCACGTTATTTCTGGCCTCACTCATGTTTATTTTCTTACGTTTGCACGCTTTTTAAATGGAAAGTGCTGAAACCCACACCAACATAACGCGTGCAAGCCGAAAAAATGGACATCAATTTGCTTACTGGCGAAGCTAGTAGTTAATGAATGGGTAGGCAAAAATCTTATCTTAAATTTTTTTAAGGAATCACTAAAAGGACGGTGGTTCAAATCGGACGCTGAGGTAGAGTTTGCTGTAACTGAATGGTTCCACAAACAGCCGTAAGAATTTTACTAGCAGGGAATCTACAGGTTAGCGCAACAGTGGAACTCATGTCTTGATGTTATTGGAGACTTCTTTTAAAATCGTTGAATAAAAAATGCTTTACAGCTCTATACGTGTGTCTATTGAACAATCCTTGTATTAGTCATACACAATAATACAACTGATTGAACTTCAAATTTTTAAACTTGATTAGTTTCTATATATATGTTTAATGTTACAAATAATTCAAATAACAATCTTGATCATCTGTTAGTTCAGCAGAATAACAGTGACACTTTTAATAACCCATAAAATAAACACTTAGAAACAACACAGGCGCTTTAACTTAACTGTTTGGACCACAGAAGTGAGGCATGCCTCAACGCTCTATGTGTACAGCGCGGGACAATCCCCCCTCCCTACACTTCCCTATCACACCACTACATTGCTTACATACGATGTATACAAAAAACGCTGAGGCAAGTTCAGGTTGCCTCATTCGCTTTAAACGAACTATGCCGAATCTCACCTGTCACCATCTAGCGGTCGCTCAATAAAGCACGTTTCGGTTTAATAAATTTGACAGTCGCATTAACAATGTATAATCTTTACGTTATGTAGTTCATACGTATTTATAATTTTTATTCTACAGAATTTTTTAGGGTAGGCATTGCCTCAATTGCCTCCATGTAACTTCGCCACTGATATATATGTGTATAACGTTATCGGCAACAAAGAAGTAGTTTTTGTTAAAATTCCTTCCCGGGATATTTGGCCGTAGTCCAATGTTTTCTACAAAACCAGACGTTTCGGCAATGCCATCGACTTCCATCATAAGTGAAAATCGTGTGCGATAACGTGAGGTGGTATATGTTAGTGACCACAGTACTGTGGTTAATGCTGAAGCAGTAAGTAGAAAGAAGTAGTTTCTATGGTAATATTTCATTTCGAAAATTATTTTAAATATAAATCTTAGAATATGGAAGTCATGTATGGTTCTCCATACCGATATTTTTCTATGGCAAACGATAACAGCCGCAAATTCAAACAGAATCAAATGATGTTTTGCATACAGCCCTGTATTGTAGAGTTCTCAATACCTATTGGTGTTGGTGAAGATCGGTTAAGGGAAAGAGGTAGTTTACCAGCAACATTTTATGTTTTAACAAGGGTAATTTCTTATATGATGAACAATGACTGCCGTAAATTCAAACAGAATCAACTACGTTTTTGCATACCTTTTTGAACTAAAGAGAACTCAAGGTCTGTTGATTTTGTTGAAGATCGGTTAATGGAAAGGGGTAGTTTATCAGCAACGTTTTATGTTTTAAAAAGGGTAATTTTTTTATGACAAACGATAACTGCCGAAAATTCAAAGAGAATCAAATAATTTTTTGCAAACTTTCCTGAGTTGTAGAGATCTCAAGGTCTGTTGATTTTGGTGAAGATCGGTTAAGGGAAAGGGGTAGTTTACCTGCAACATTTTTTATGTTGTAACAAGAGAAATGTTTCCATGACGACATCTGCCGCACATTCAAACAGAATGACATATTTTTTTGCATGCATCCCTGAATTGTAGAGGACTGAAGGTCTATTGATTTTGGAGAAGATCGGTTAAGAGAAAGGGGTAGTTTACCTGAAACATTTTACGATTTAACAAGAGTAAAGTACTTAATTTTTATAAATAAAGTATCCTGATAAGAAGCTCATAATAATCCACTGTAGAAACGTAGATGAAATATCTATAAATGAAGAGGTTAGGTGAACGGGGTGGGGGTAATTTTCTATTATTAAAAATTATAGTTGAAGGTGGAGGGGAGAATTTTTTATGTGTAGGCCTACTACGTTATCGGCAACAAAGAAGTAGTTTTTTGTTAAAATTGGTTCCCGGGCTGTTTAGCCGTAGTCCAATGTTTTCTGCAAAACCAGACTTTTCGGCAGTGCCATTGACTGCCATCATCAGTGAAAATCGAGTGCGAAAATGTGAGGTGGTATACGTTAGTGACCACAGTACTGTGGTTAATGCTGAAGCAATAAGTAGAAAGACGTAGTTTCTATGGAAATATTTCATTTTGAATATGATTTTAAATATAAATCTTAGAACATGGAAGTCATGTATGGTTCTCCATACCGATATTTAGAATATTGGGTGTCATATACTGGAATATTAAAGTTTTATAAGAAATACTTCTGCTCTGTATATTTATAAATCATATGGCACCATTTGTGATAATTATATGGACCGTTATTAAAATGAACAAATAGTGTTATTGTATGTTACACATTACAATACTTTTTACAGGGTTTGTTTGGAAAAGCTTTCTATTGACAAAACATTTTTAGCATACCCATCTATATATTCACTCAATCCTGCACATGTTTCTAGATAAACAGGAGACACTGCAGATGCAGTTTAATAAATTATCATGTCTGTAAAGATGAGAGGCTGTGAAGTTAATTGTTTCACTTTATTAAAAAATTTGAAAATTTTTATTAGCACAATTGTTAAATTTTTGTAATAAATATTATAACGAGAAAAAGTGTAGTGTGTTTTTTAAAATAATAATAACACTTTTTGTATCATATCGACTTTGTAAAAATCATACCAAATTTTATTAAATAATTTTTCAAAAATTACGAATTAAAATTTTGTCATTATTATTTGCATAATATTTTTCTTTTGTGTGTGCTCAGCATACACACAAATATTCATAAATATATAATACATGGAATATAAATTGACATGTATACATAAACATGGATAAATATAAGTTTTGATCATATAAAATGTGCTCTTGACTTGCTCAGATTGTATTTCTTTTAAATTGCATATTTTTTTTATATTATTACTGCTTTGCTTTGTGTGCCTACATATGAATATCGTATTCATGAAATATCAATCAAATTTATAATTACATAAACATTTATGGTACGTTATAATTTCAAACAAAAAAATAATTTTGTAAATGTTAAATATCATTATAAACTACTACAATTTAACCAATCAGTTTTTACAATTATTATTTAAACTATTAAAGTTTATCATTGTCTCTTTACTCTTTTCTTTTTTAATGTCTTTTATGACTTATTGGTTGACGAGTAAAAATGGTTTCATGTCACCTTATTGCTTGTGCGGTGATACTCAGTGATTCCTCGCCATGATCCTGAGTCCTGTGTTGATCCTCCGTTGTCGTCTGGTCCTCCTGGTCCGTTCAGCACTTAGATCCCTCGTACGGTGCTATCTCCGTATTGCTGGGGTATCGACCTTCGGGTGCAGATGTGTTCCAGTAGACTGAGGGGCCAAGGCTCGCGATCCTTGCTTATTTATATTGTCAGGCGCAAAATCATGTTTCAACCATTCTGTGCACGATTTATATTGTTATAGTTTGTCAAGCATCCCTTTACAGATTCATTTATTTTTCATGCTTATTTTACTTTTATTCGCAACATGCAAAGTCTTGGTTATTACACGATTTTCACATGATCGGTAATTTTTTTATGTATAATTGTGTATTAACAGTTTTTCTATATTTTAATTATTCTTGGTTCTATTCACTTTTATTTACACTGCATTAATATGTATTATTTGTTTCGCATTAGATTTTGCACGTGTGCGTCTTTGTATTATTAATAACGTGACGTAATTTGTTTTGTCATACCTTTCGCACATTTATTCAAGGGTGAATAAGAATTAACCGGTTTCTAATTGTTTCACACACACACATATCACTTACACTGTACACACTCTTAGCTTGTGTGTGGTGTGACATCCCAGTACTGACCTGTCCCCGTTCACTGGTTACTCACAGCTTTCAATACACTTTTTTTTAAATATTGACAATATTACTTATTTATTCTAATTTAGCAGTTTTTTTTAACTAACTGCGACAATGCACAGTATATGCAGACATACTGTTGCAATATATATTTGTTATTGAGTTCAGTAAGTTGATTCATTTTGTCGTTAACAAAAGAAATTGTGATATTTCTTTCTTCATGTAGCACTCATTATTATTTCACAATAGGTAGTACATCTTCAAAGAATTATTACAATTACTAATTTCCTTTATAAGCAGAGTAAATTCCTTCTTATAAATGAACAATCTTCATGTGATAACTTATTTTTTGTTCAGGTAATGTTTAGTTTATTGAAAGTTACAAATTTATGACAAAGGGAGGTAAAGTCAGCGTATTATAGTTTAATATCACATACATTTTAAAATAAGTAATGTGTTCTTTATGCTGAATTGTGGTGGTTTACTAAGTGAAAGATGTTTGCTTGGGTAGTTTGAAACAATTCGTTTTTATTGTTGGGAAAATTATAGTTATATAAACAAGTACTTTCAAGAATGAAATCTTATCGGCCTGCACAGAAATGAATTTAACGTGCGACAACACCAACTTTGAACCACTAAATGTAGATACTGTCAGACAAACTTCTTGCCTCTTCTTGAATTGTAAGATTTAAGTTCTTTAATTACTTAATATTAAATGTTTCTTATTTATAACTTTTCTCAAAGTGTATATAATTTTAAGTAGTGTAGTCATAACTTGGAGAAGGAGGCTTCCTTTGAAAGTTAAGTTAAAATGTTAAAAGTCATATCAGTGGCATAGCGACACTGCTCCACTATGAGACCAATCATCACCACTACCACCATTATAATTTATTAATGTTAGTATATTTTTGTGATTAATATGATTCTGTTGTACTAGGAATGTCTTGTTGCAGAGCAGGCTACTTTTAAACTAACATTAAACATTAACATTAACATTAAACAGTTGGAATGTTTTAAACTAACATTAATTAAACCTATAGCACACAAAAATTAGCTAAATCCAACAACTGTGCTACCTTCTCCATTAAAAACCTTATAGTAGTAAAATGAACCTACACATGTAGTCAATATAATGGATAAAGGTTGTGATTTAAAATCACAGTATTTATTAACACATATATTATTTAATAATATATCATTTAATGTGCTAAAAATGTTTAGTAATATTTTTCATATAGCAGTTCATAAGAGAAAATTTTAAATGCATTTGTGTTGAACATTTTAAATGAAAAAGGAAAAATAATATAAATTTAAAAAACTGACTCTGTATTTTTAACATTTGCTACATTTTATGTAAGTTACTAAAGTCACATAGTATGTGACTGCAATTAAAATATCTGTTTGTCATTTGTGTTACACGAAGTCAACGTTCTTTGTCCCATTTGCCATTTTTATCTTATCTAAACAATTGAAACATTTAAATTAACTATATCATGTGATAAATGCACTGCCAAACAAATAATTTAATAAACTTCTGGCAAGGTAGACAACTGTTTATTATCTTTTATTCTCTTTTTAGTGTCTGCGATTAGATAATATTTCCTTTTCTTGTTGCCAATAAATGTAAGTTTAAGATAAAGGATACAATATCGTCATAATTAAATTCTTTTTGACAAGAACATGTGATAAAAGCATTTGTGTGTGTGTCCATGCATATTAGGCAAAATGGCGGCACTAAATTTACTTATACAAATGTTCACTGATTCTTGTGATGTATACTACTCTGTGTCATGTGTATATGACAGACTTCATAATTTGCATTATATGAACAAATCTGCCTTTCAAAATACAGAATACACAAGAATGAAAATTTAAAAAAATTATACTGTTATGATTGAACTTTTCCTGCGAAACCATATTCTACCATATACATAATGTAAGAAGCATGCTTAAATTTAATTTATGTGATACGAAAATAAAATTAGTGTAGTAAAAAAAAGACTACATTGATGTAGTGACACAATTTTTAGTGTACTCTCCCCGTTTTGTAAAAATCTCACTTTTGGTATAACACTGTCTTGTTCTGTAGTACAAAAGTACAAAAATATTTTGGTAGTAGACAATCTCTCAAACTGATGGCTTCATTGTTAAGGAATAGTCTTTATTTTCACCTTGCCTTGTTACAGTTACAATCTTGTCCAATCTCAGTTACAATTTGGATTATCATTAGCCTGAACTGACTACATAATAAGTAGCAGATTTACCACAGGCATAGGCATATTATCAATCATTTGTACTAGGAGGACAAACTTTCTAGGGAAAAAAAAGGACAAATTCGAAATTGTGTGTCATCTAGTTTGTACTTAGTTTGGGTAGTGCCAAATATTATTAAAAAGTAATATCTAACTTTCTTCCTACTGTGGCTGTTTTAATTAGGGGCTCTAGCAGTAATTGGGTAGCACCCAATTAATCAGTGTTCTATAATTCTTTGAGGAAATTAATCCCTTGAAGCATGGGTATTATCATGCATGCTAAAAGGCTGGTCACCCTCCTTATGTTTCTATACTTGCGAATGAAAAATTCAGTCATTTCATTGACACTTTTTTATTTTAAAAAAGAAGTCACACATGCTCAAGATCTCATTTGTGGTAACAATATACAGTCAGGCATGAGTTATATAGTCATATAGTACTAACGTACTTTTTTGTTGAACAGTTAGTATGTGTGAAATTAAATATGACTACGTTTATTGCTATTGATTGTCAAATGATCCATTCATATTATTTGTAACAGTAGCTTTGCCCTATATCCTATGCACAATGCTTTATCTTTCTCTTTGCCATATGTCTGTGGACATTCTGAGTACTGAACACCTCCCTGAATAAGAAGTGGAGTGCTTAGTTACACATTGGGTAAACTTTTACTTTACTCAAGCCTCATGTCCAGTTTATGGCAGTAATAAACATTTAAGAACATCATGTGATTAGTTCTACTGTCATGCATACCTTGTAATTTGGGCAGATAATCTAAATAAATTGTCATGTAATTAAACATTGCTTGCTTTGTGGATGTATCAGCATAACAAAATATTATAAGAATTTTATATTAAAATGCTCATTCTACTAAATTAGATGCAGTAAACATACAGTGTACATCCTGTGCATGTCTCTTTACATAATTGTGAATCTGTGAGATATTTTTTTATATAATGTTTCCATAATCTTAGCTTGAAATGACAACTGATCCATAGACTATCTCAACATCTCTGTTTCTGTTTTGATGCTGATAATGTGATAAGAATTTCTTGTAAAACTAAAACTCTCTCTCTCTCTCTCTCTCTCTCTCTCTCTCTCTCTCTCTCTCTCTCTCTCTCTCTCTCTCTCTCGGAACTGTGTGTTCTGTCTAAAATGATGGGTAGCTTAAGCAAACTCATGTGTGGAGTTGTTAGAATAAATAAAATTTTTCAGGCAGTTACACTGTGGTCCATCAGATCTAATATATAGAAGTCATGGCCAGGAGGAAGTTAAGCTCCTCACAGGCGTTCCTTAACTTAGTCCTTGCTGGCATGATCTGATGCACCACTGCGTAACGGCCTGCTAAATTTTATTTGTTTTGATGGACTTTTTTATGCTGTCTCTAATAACAGTCATCATAATCACCATCATGTTCTAAAAGAGCTATGCCTTTTTGCTGCTATTCATTTGTGCTTTTTTTTATGTTACATCTGATGCATAAGTTGACATCTTCCAAACAAGTTTTTCTATGTTTTCCTCGTCCTTTCTTATATAAAAAAAATTACTCCACACTAAGTGGCTTGGTTCTTATATTGTCTCTATGCTCATGTGCGTATTTGATTAAAAAAAAATTTTCCTGAACAACCGATAATTGTTCAACATTGAAAATATGAATTTCTTTTTAATGTAATACTTATGCACTTAGGAGTATCACACCCATGCAGGGATAGTAAAATGTTCATACTCCAGTGTTAAAATATGTATCTCACAAAACTATATCTGTGAAAAAATGTAAATTTCATTGTTATTAGACAGCACTTACTAAACACAAAAACAGTCATTAAAAGCTGGGAATATAAGTACAGTGTTTAATGAAGAAACCACAGCTAGAGAAAAAAATATAATTTTAATATTCAATTATTTTACAATTATATTGTAGTATAAAAACTCACAACACAGAACACAAACACAAAGCTAAGAAGTTCAACTACTGGACTAGTGGCATACATACACAATATTATTATCATTATTATGGTTGATAAATATTGCTATTTACTTTGTGTACAGTATTATAATGAGTACTGGTGAAGCAGATCACTGATGGTTAACATGCCCAAGGTTTTTACAACCATGCTCCATGTTAAACACATTTCTTGACTCTAAAAATGGAATTTTCTTTCCAGTGTATTTTGTTTTGTGTTAAATAGGCATTTATACTATGTCACAAACTTTTATAATTTAGAATAGGATCAAATTTTAAAAAAAATAATAATGATTCAAGTCAAAACTTTTATATTATACTAGGCTCTGCAACCTGATGACATAGTTTATACCATTTTTCTTTAACGTTTTCTTTAAATAAAAGCATGCATAAATAATATGTCTCAACTTAGTGAGTGTATTAAGCTAAGCTACACATACAACTCTTCAAAAATTGTTTTAGACAGTACATACTTCATGAAGTTTAATATAAAAATACTGAATAATACTGTTTAAAAACAAATCTTTAAGTAATTAAAAACAATAGTTGTGGCATACTACATCTATACTAAGTACCACAATTTAATAATCCAAACCAGTCAGTGATCTGCTTCTAACAAAGAAATACACAAGCATTTTGTACTCCATTAAAGCACTTTGTTTCTATAATTGCACATAGGTTTATATTTGTTATATATAAAAGTCTGCCTGTTATGAAAGTCAATGTTGTTATGAAAGAAAATTTTGTCACGTCCATTTTGACATTATCATTTATTGGTAATATTATAATCTCCTGTGACTAAATACATATTTATATATTTTTAATCCATATTCAAAGTGTGTGTATACTTTACGAAATTTGAAACATTTTTCAGAATTGTGTATGTCTTGTACAAATGGTATCGTGTATACAGATCCACACATACACAACAAAAGTTATGTTTTGAAACAATAGAATAACAAGCCTGGATATTTGCTGGTGTTCACAGACAATGGACAGCAGAATATTTCATGTTTCTTGTACTCACACATTCAACTCCCCGCTAGTAATGAATCATTGTATAACTAAAAGTTGCAATTTGTAATTTTACTACGTTAGGGTGACTGCTTACCAAAGATCTCAACAGATACTGAGTACAGACGAATCATAACTCCTAAGTGATTCTATAATGTAACATATTTTATAGAACTTGTATAACCTAATTTATAATCACAAAACTGCAGTGTTTAAGTCTCTTTATGCAATTTATTATTTTTAAAATAAATTTAAATTAAACAGAAACATGTTCAACTATACATTTTTTCAGCACAGCTCCAAGGTTTGAGACATCTAGCAAAGAAATAAAACTTCATAATAAAATTAACAATTGTTAATAAAAAGACAGCACACATTATTTTACTCATGATATGTTCTTCTGTTTTAATAACTGTGATTAAAGTAAGATAATAGAATGTTACATACAATAGAAGGAACTACTTGCAATATGGACGAGAATTCTTGGCTCTCAGTGAGACACCTGATATATATCTGGCACCAAGAGGCTACAAGATAACATAAATAACAAATTTTTGCAGAATACAACATCCCCACCAGTGTAAACAACAGTACCAAGTTTGTTAACATTGACTTTCCAAAAATCTAACTAGCAGCCTTTATAACAAGTGGCATGAATCTTGCATTGAAAATAAAATGAAATCAACAAAATAAGTTTCCCATATTTCTGTGACAACATTTATCAACTAATCTAAACTTTGCAATACCTTTTTGTATTTTCATTTTTTCTTATTAAATAAACTCTTCAGTTTCTAACACTAAATGCAAAATATAGCAAAATAGCAATCTTTTTTAACATTATAATACAAAATTTATTAACTATTTATACTAAATTGAATACAGTGAAGCTGGTACTCCAAAACTGTACGAGAAATATCAGCATATATACAAAATCAAATCAGTCTTATGCTCCATAGGCTGAACAGGCTCAGATTCAGAACATGTTGAATGGTGTAAACATTTTTCATGTGACCTTCATTCAGTACATATTCTGCGCTTATTTTTGTTATAATTCATGTATGTAAGTACATTTTATTTATAACAACTGAAGCAACTTAATGGTAATAGTTTTATAAAGTTTCTCTGTGCAGTTAGTTATCAGCTTTTTATTTAAATCCAGCATATCTATACAACCTACTTGTATTGTATATACATAATGTTTAGCTTGTTTCATAATAATAGCACTCTTATAGAAGACTACAAATTATGCTCAGTATAAGGTCTTTCTAAAGACACAACACAAAAACAAGTAGAATTGTTACAAAGCATTCTGGTATGTAAATGTATTGCAAATTCTAGCCATTCATTATACTGTATACTTAAAACACACATTACAGTCATTTTAAATAACTGTGTTATCATACGATGCAGCATTTTTATACTGGATTTAATACTGACCACAAAGGGAATGTTTATCTCACTTTGTGTTTTTGTATAAATACCGTACTCAGTATGATCTTTCCTTTGACTCCACTGTCTGACTGTTCATATTTACACCATCCTGACCTTGATTGGTACTGTTTGTACTCTGGAACGCTGCCGGTTGCTGCTGTTGCTGGCCACTTTCAGCCTGTTCTTCCTCCTCTTCCTCTTCAATTTGTTCAGATATGCAGCTCTCATCTGTATGTTCATGAGACTTGCTTCTTATGTATGTCATCAGTGACCTTCTCTGCTTTTCTTGACATATCTTGCAAGGTTCTTTTTCTCCACGTTTACGATTCTGCTGCTGGACTGTAGCCCTCTCTGAAACAAGAGTGGGTAGTTGATTATTTTTAAGGTTCTTTTTCTCCACGTTTATGATTCAGCTGCTGGACTGTAGTCCTCTCTGAAACAAGAGTGGGTAGTTGATTATTTGTATCCTTTATGAATAACAGAGAAGTACTACTAATGCTTATAATTCTTATCTGTACAGTTTCTTCCTCCTCCAAGATTAATAAATAATAATCTCCTACTTAAATATCCTCCTGCACATGCAACAATCACATAAATGTTATTAATTAAAAAAAAAAAATTATCGTCCTTATTAACTGCTTCAAAAGGTAATTAAAATGTATAGTTAGCTAATTACTTGTAGCCAAAATAAATGATTTGAGCATGTACATCTAATATCTGTTTGTGCCATAGTAATTTATAGATATCAAGTTCATGAATAAATAAATTTACAAAATATAAGATATTAACAGCCCCAATTTCACACAGTTTTAACTTGTAATTGAAAGAAATTTCAAATCATGTGGTTTCAACACTAATTGCAAAATCATAAATATAACAATCAAAGCATATCATAAAAACAAATCAATATTTAAACGGGAAAGTAAAAAATACATTTTTTCGAAATCACAATCGTCAAATACATGCCATTTCAGAAATTACTATTCAGAATACACACTTAACAACTCATTACCTGAAGTTAAATAATTGGCTACTGATATATATGGAAATGCTAGCAGATTATAGTATGTATCAAAAAATACTATGCTCAGGACTATGCTGTTATATTTTAAGTTCATATAAGATTTTTTGAGTTTGTAAACATTCCAAAAACAAACAACTTGCAACCTATAATAATATTACTGATGGTTTTATTGTTTGCACTTAATATCATTAGTGATTTATTCATGTCATTTCTTAGAACCCACTTTGCGAATACTAAGTGTTTTGTTAGCTTTATTTTATACATGTTTACTTTTCTATTCAAAATTGTACATTACATAAATAAGACAAATAATATTTAATATCATTGTTGAGGTGTATTTAATGATATGCAGAAATAGTTTGAGTGTTAAAAAATTAAGCATTAGTAAAACGTAATGAATGAACATGATTATGTTAATTATTTAACAATCAAATATATTTGCAAAAAAATGTCTTCTCTTCTTAAAATTATATTATAAATATATGCTTTGTATATTTGCATCTATTAAGATGTCATAACATGACATGGTTTTAATTATAAACAAATACTGACGCAAACTCCAAGGCTATTAATTCCCTGTGGATAAAAATCTTCTGTAAAAGCAGTATTACTAATGCCGCCGTTGTTTAGTAAGTGACTAAATGTCAATCAGTATATAGTAGCAAACTATAGACATGAAAAGGTTTTAAATAAAATGTTTGTATCATGTTCAAACAGTTAAAACGATTTTTTTTTTTAATGTAAGCTGAATTAATCTCTGTTAGGTCTGACATATTTTTTGTTTTGCTAAGGTGTAGCAAATAGCAATGTTTAGCACATACTAGTGTTGTATAGTACAGTATAGTTGTACTGTATACCAAATCCTCTGGAACTGAATCCAATATAAAGTATACTTCTCAGTTCACTCTTTGACACTATTTAAGTACTTCACTTAAATATTGAATTGATTCAACTCCTTTACAAGTTTTGTTTATCTAGTTTTTTTCATAGCAGACAAATTTTACCTCAACAGCAGCATTTTTCAACAGAATGAATTATTGAAGTATTTTAAGTTTACTGACATAGTCTTCTGGTGCCATTTAACGAGGATTCATAAGATTACCCATTGTTAAAAAAATATAAGAGGCGTTGAGTTGCAAAACTTGTCTTATCCCTCATAGCTGACTTTGTGCTAATAACAAGGAACACATTACTGAGTTTATTTTTAAAATTTTTGTTTGGACTTCAAACATTCTGAAACAGCCATTTTTAAAAAAATGTAATTCACAGCATATTTTAATTAAATGCTATATTGGCTTTTGATCCAACGACCTGAATAACACTGTTTTGCAGACACAGGATGTGGATTTGACAAATTATGGTGGCAACCATGCCAAGTCGAGTGCTCCGGCAAACTAAATTTTTTGTTAGCACAGTACAAAATCAAGTAAAATACAGAAAATTAATTGTGTGTTGATATATTGTTTGGTCATAAAAAAGAAAAATAAATAATTCTGTGTTAAAAATTTGTATAAAAGTTTTTGTCACATATGCATATTCCTAATTTAGTTTTAAATGAGCATTTTATTGAGAACTATTGGTGTATTGGGGACCATTGTTGAGAAGGGTTTTCAAAACAAATATTTAAAAATTTTGCATCAAAATATGTATAAGACAAATTTCGATGTAACTGAATGTTTAGTGGATATTATGTTTTGCAGCAATATGGTCAGTGGACAAGACATGTTTGCTGAAGCTCATAATTTTTTCTGCTCAGCTGAGTAGAATTGAAGCAGGTTTGGTGGACAAGTAATATGGAATGGTATGGAGATAAATTTCCTGATCAACGTCCACTGATAAACCATTTTTTCTATTTTTGGATAAGACAAGTTTTGGAACTCAATAACTCTTATACTTTATTCTAAAATATTTTTTGTATGAAAGGTGTTTAACTGAGTAAATATTTTATTAAAAAATGATTTGTATGGGAACATAAAGTATTCCATGAGAGCAATTACATGAAAAATTATTCAATACATTCAATAATTATAACAATTATTCAATAAAAAGAAACCCAAAAAAGGTTTTAAGAACCTGCTATGCCTGCCTTACTTCCTTCTACATGCATCATGCCCCTCAAAGATATGAGTTAGTTCCTTAATTATTGTTACAGAAAATAACAAATAATATAGTATTGAAACATAAATACTATACACTTAAAAATATTGAGCTATACACTAAATGCTCATGGTTACTACAGTGCATCCAGATAAAAAATTTCTACTAGTAATTTTGTACCAACCAATATGTTATCTTTGGTATTGACGAGCACTTTCGGCAGTCAAGCCATCTTCAGGTCATTTACTTTCGTTGGTAAATGACCTGAAGATGGCTTGACTGCCGAAAGCGCTCATCAGTACCAAAGATAACATAGTGGTTGGTACAAAATTACTAGTAGAAATATTTGAGACCACTAACACTCCAATACAACAACAGATAAAAAATGTATGTCATTCCCAAGACAAAATGTATGTGACAACATAACAATCAAGAGAAAGTAAAAAAATTCTTTATGTTTGTTAATGCACAAACTTCACAGTTCAGCAGCAGTACTATTTCTAATGATTCGTACTTATTTGGCTATGGGTAATTCTGTTTTATTGGTCTCGACTTCATCATGTTATCTGTTGTTACTTGTCTGTTTAAATTTTAATATTACTCAAAGTATATTCTGTTGTTTAAAGTCATTCAACATGTTATTTTTAAATTAAGCAGTTTTTCAAATTTAAGTCTTCCTAACGTTATCTTCATTATGTTATTATTTGATCAACTTTTCTTTCCGTGTCCACAATTCATCATAATTATGCAGTAAACTGTACAATTACATAACTCTTAGTTATCACTTAAATATTTAAAAAATTAAAACCCTTTAAAGGAACTAAATATTGCATAATTACAGCACTTTTTATAATAAACTTGTTTTGGCCTGTACTGTACATATTCCATATTTAAACATTTTTTTCAGTATTAAAATGAGGAAGGGCTTCATTCTGAAAAAGACATGACGTAACAGAATACATTATAATATATTATGAGTGTATGCATTATTATTACTCACCAACACTAAACATTACTTTAATACTGTTAAATAAGAAACCTATATTATTACAGGAAATATGTTTGTCTAGTTTCATGACTTTGATCAGAACGAGTAAAGATGCCGCGTAATGTAGTGAACTGTTTCAGACTTTTAATGTTTGTATAGTCACAACACAAGCAATGTAAAAACAAGTTCTTAACATGAACTATAATTCAGTAAATTTTTATTATCAGTGTAATTATATTTGTTATGTCTGAAACATCCTGCAAACATGTGCAAAGATGTTTTTACATTCATCTGATTACTACAAGTATAATCTGATTAAACTTAAATGAGAATATAGATGTGCTCTGTTGATTGTGGCCTGGTAGGAGTGTACACTTGCGCGCGCTTGCATTCATTGACTAGTTAAATAAGTGGTGAAAGCACCTACTTGCTGTATTAGATAATATTAATTTCATTATGTTTTTTCTTCCATTGTTATATAAATTATGTTTAAAGGATAGTATTTAAACTGTTCTTCAAATTGAAGTATACATGCTCAATAACTGCATAAATGTTTTACATAATTCCTGATAATGTTTGTTCGCTTTATAATTTTGTACTCACAATGTTTTCTAAAGGTGTGAGCACACACACACACACAACAGTGAACTGGGCACATTGCAGTATTACTGCATTCAATACAGTTACAAACATGTGGAAACAATAAGAAATGGGACCCGTTTCCCTAGTTTGACATTCTATGCTGAGAGAACTGACAAAGCAGTAATCACTTTATAAGAAAGAAGCAACGTTTTGCAATAAACAATAGACTGGTGTGAAAGTATCAGAATCACAGTGCTGACTCAATCTTCCCATGCCCACTGTCAGCAAGTTTATCCAGTTGTTTGTCAGTATTTCATTTCTTCCATATTTCTGCATGTCAATCACCTTTGGTGCTATAATTTGTTTGCTACTGATAACTTAACTGATTTTACATGATAAAACGACAATATTAACCAACATTATGCTAAACATTTCAAGTAAATTTTGTATCATTTTGTCCATATTGTTACATAATAACAACTAGTAATATATTGAGCTTTCTTCATGAGTAACTCTTGATGTTTTTAGTTTAAGTGTATGTCTTATATACGTTATATTATCAAACAATAAATTACTTCTGAAAATATAATTTTCTTATTTTACATCACTAAGTGTATACGCCTGATGTACGTTTCACATAGTTACTCTGTATGATATTTAATTAAAACATCTGAAGATACAGATTAAATCTGCGAAACTTACATCAGGTGTATGTACATGTGATGTAAAATAAAAACAATTACATTTGCCGAAGTGATTCATTATTTCAGTAATTTTTCTTAATTCTGTGTATGTTTCCAAACTAATCAAAACATCTTTCTTTTCTGTTTTACATAAGATACTTCGGTATACCGATACTTCATGTAAATGGCCAACCGATTGACAGAATTTATGTCTGAACATGAGTTTGTTCTGGTGCTACATATATAGCCTACAGTTTAGCACTTTTGTATTTACATAAAAGAAACCTAACTTAACACAGTTCTCACATCCAGACACAGTATGCCATACTACACTGCTTGTTGCTGTGTCCATATGTCCCACATTCCAAGTACTTCATAAAAGCAGTTCTTTCCATCAGCATCACGATTTGAAGGTTTCAATATACCTTATCAAACCATACCTTTGTGATTTATGTAACGTGAATATCTTTCCAACCACATTCAAAATAATACACATTACAATGTGAAAATTATTTTCTGTAAATATGTGCTGGTTATGAAGTGATGACGAAATTAGAAAAAGTTTAAATTTGCTGCAGTAAGTCTCTACTAGATGTCTTGCCTGATTTTTCAATCAAAGGTGTGGATTAAATTAGGCCTAATTGTTTGCAAGTCTAAAAGACATCATGGCTGATTGATTTTTTGTACAGTCTTAACCTTTTTCTCCTGTCTACCCTGATACCAGACCTTCTATTGTTGTTTGATTCACACATTTTCTCGGATTAGTTACATACTACTGTTGTTATTGTAAAGTTTTTTTACAGACCTCTGTTGTAATTCGTTCACTGCGTAAACAACTTCAGAATGTAACATTTCTTCAGCTCGGTGCACACCAGCTGACTGGAATACGTTAGTTTCTTATTTCCGTTGTACAGTCTGTTTAACACATTCAACGCGTAAAGTGTACACACCAATGGTACAGACCTGTTTTCGCCTATTTATAACACACGCACTGGTAATATTCTAGTCTGGAGTTGGCTTCGAGTTTTTTATATTAACCGTTTTCAACTACGCAAGCTCATCGTTTAGTTTACTGAATCACAGCTTCAGTCCAATTGTACAAACAAAACTGAACAATTTAATAGTAGTGCAGTTTGCTTCTATTTATACTATTAATAGCACTCCGGTATCGCATGAATTTATTTCTGTAGCCTACAGTGTGTCTATAATTTCTGTATAGACACGTCACAGCAGCCTTGTCGCGCGTACGCGGAGACCTTGGACCGTTGTATACACAAATACGCCATTATAACCGGTATTTGTAAGTGCAGCAACGCGATGTGTATTTTTAGAAATAAGCACATGTCGACCGTCGAGCTGTTGATGGGCGTGGCATGGCGTTGCGTTGCGTGCGTACAAGTAGGTCAAACACACGTGTTACCGCTGAGTGAAACTCCGTGTTATACACGCTTGGTGGCGAGGTCGGCGGTCCCAACGTCTGGTCTGTGCACAGAACATCTCCAAACCGAATTTCAGATGCTGTACACTATGCTCTTGCCAGGGGATCAGTTCAATTGAACCAAGTGGTCGACCGGAACGGACCGTGCCCAGTTTAGTTTATCTGCATGATATCATGTGGTTGGTCTACGATTTCTCCCCTTCCCCCAATTGTGGCGCACATAGCCAGTGACGGATGACGGGGGCGGGCTCCTTCAACTGGGAGGACCCCTTGTAAGTTCCGATAGAGTTTCATTATAATCCTTTATCTACATTTTATACCCTCTAACGGAAAATGTTTTATTCGCTTTTGATCCAGAGAATGGATTACTTGAAACGACTCCGAGTTCGCCTCATACGTCGTACAGTCGGGAACGATTCGGTACTGATGTAGTATCGTACAATCAAAATTCTTGTGGAAGCCCAATCGGTAGTAGAAAAGCTCGACCTTTTATATAGTAACTTTGGTAAAGAAGTAAAAAGATTTAAAGACATGTACGGTGGCTGCTAATTCAATTACGTGGCCAACGACGCTTTTTTAGTTACCGACAAGTGGGATTGTTTAATCCATTCCCAATCCGTGTCCCATTCTACAGTATTTTTTAGTCGTTATTTTTTAACAATTTTCTTGTCTGTAGCTTCATTTCATTTTAAAATGTTTCTCAAAACTTAAAACAATTAAAAAATATTATCTTAGATCAACAGCGAGTGAGGAAAGACTGAAAAATTTGTCAATTGTCTAAAGAAGGAAAAATGTATCTTAAATCTGATTTTTCTACTGTTTTATTGAACTGTTTCTTTTTTCTGTTTCATTAAAATCTATAATTAATGAGTAAAAAACTTAGGTACGTGTTACTAAAAAAAACTATAAAATATTTTGTCTATATAAAATTAACCGTAGCTCAAAAGCCCTCAAAACGAAAGTCTCCGTCCCGGGGCTTGATTACGCTTTGTCTACTTCTGCTAATGTTATTATCCCCCCCCCCTCCAATCATTCCCAGGGCGATGAATGAATTTAGCCGGCCTACTTTATATACCATACTGATTAAACGACCCGTTTTTGGATGCTTCGCACAAACCACATCCGTGCAGTAAGGGACCGGCTTGAAGAAACACCATTTCATTTAACACAATGAAGTAAAATTTGCAAGTACCGTATTCCTGACGGCAAGTGCAACGAGCATAATATGATCTGACAGATGAGTAATAAAACGTTCTCTGTTCGAAGGAAGTCAATTAAATGAGCTCCAGTTTATCGAATATAATATCTGCGTCGGTGTATGATCATGAAATGTTCCGCAAAATGATGTCGTGTTACTACGTGGCTGAAAGCGATATTTTGATGTTTTATATTTGAAACTACAAAACATTATTTAAAAACATAACCGTCAAATATTAACATAAACGGTGGTAGGCAATACGATGTTGTGATACCGCAGATACGCTCGTTGGCACAATATTTAAAAGCAAAGTAAACGTTTTGTTTTTACGTACATTCCGTAACCAACATAAACAACAGTATCGAGTTCCTAAGGCTTTCACGGCCGGCGTCAACGAAGTTGGAACCATTATTTGCCGGGCTGTAGGCCGTGGTCAGTCGTTTGTGTTTACAGACGTTTCGGCCCACCGTCGGAGGCCATCTTCAGTGCTGGAATCAGTTGGCGCGGTGTCCGCCAATTCAACCCAGTGATGAGGTAGAGACTAGAGGGTGAACTAGCGGACACCGTACCAATTGTTTCCGCCACTGATGATGCCCTTCGATGGTGAGACCGAAACGTCTGTAAACACACAAACGATAGACGACGGTGTAACAGCCCGGCGAATAATGTTTCCAACTTTATAAACAACAGTTTCTCGTCATTCATTTGAATGGTCAGTGGCGAATTTGTAATTGTCTGCAGTTATCTTAGTAACAGTTTTTGTAACAATTTTGTGTTGATAATGTATTTTCTTAACTGCATTTGGGGTCGGACTGCATTTTCATGTTTAGTGTTACAATGAGCAGTAAGTATTTTTACTTGCAGACTGTGTGGCACTGCTATACAATGGAAGTAAGTTAATAAAGATTTCTAAGATCTGTAGAAGAGATCACGTGTAGTCTTTAACTAATACAAAAATTAAAGAAGAGATTGATCTCCATACAGGCCTACATATATAACAAGATATGAATGTACATTAAAAGTAAGGTCATGTAATCCAATGGAACATGATTTTTGTTGGAAAAGTATCTTTAATCCTAATGCTGACTTGTTACTTATACATTCTTTCGTCGTTATATGTGTAGTACCACAGTTGTGAGATCTCTTTTAAAAATTCAAACATTTTAATGAGTGTATGCATTGCCTCAGTTCGTTGTTTTAATTTTATCGTGCCAATGGAATCATACAGAAAACGAACATTTAGGTATCGTACTAGACAACGTTTGAAAGCGTTCAAAGTTTCATCCCGGCGATCTCTTGTATATGCTTGTTCAAAAACCATATTAAATTGCTTGTGATAATAAATGTTTTTTTATCGGGAAAACTTATTAGATGTAAATTTTATTCTCTAATTTTCAACAGAACGAATGAGTGAAATGAAGTGTTTTCGGTTTGACTCAACAAGTGAATATCGCGAGAGTGTGTTGATGAAAGGAAGAGGCGTGAAATTAAAAAAAAAAGCTCGAAACCAAACATTCAATCCACAAAAGGAAACAAAATTCTTCCGTCGTCGCAACTGAACTGAACTCGTCTAGCTTCGGGTATTATTTAAATCGCCTGAATTGTTCCCGGTGTTACTTCCGGCTTCGTAAAAACATTTATGTGCAGTGGTTCCTTATGAACTTGGTAAATAAACCGTGACACGGATGTACAGTACTATATTTATACGCTGACCTTTTAGACTGGCATGAAATAACACATCCGACACTGGAGTACGCGTGTATCTTTTACCTTGAACAGGATTTTAAACGCAGAAGTCAAACAAGCGTTTTCATTTATTTATTATTGTTGTTGTTCCGACTGCCTGAATCATATTTCTAAATTTACACGTCGTGATAACGCAGGAAGCGTAGCGGCAGTGATGTAAGTTAGTTATTATCGTCCTGCTTTCCTTGCACTTTCATAAACTGTTAACAGTAACCAGCAAAAGTGACGTATCTAGAATTTGGTCAGGAGGGGGGAATCCGGTCGAGTCGGCTTCATACAAAACAAAAAACAAGTGAAGACTAATCAGCATTACTATCTTTAAAGTGGCTGAAAAACGTGTGATAGTATCCTGTAATCAATTCCAATAAAATAAACCTTAACAACACAATGAAAATACGCGTTTTCGAAACATAGTTTAGAAGATACTTATTGACTGGATTGATTTTCGTGTATTTCATACTTTGAACGTATACGCAGATGCTGTATAATAAACCCGTTTGTATATTTAAATCACCATACTTCCATTTCCTTACCTTAAGGAACATGGAAGTAAAACAGTTACTATTATACTAACGTACACAACTGAAAAAATAAAATAGTCTACAAATTAAGAGATTAACAAAATTCGTCAACTTTTTTCGACACAGGGGGGTGGGGGAGTCCCGTTCGTCCACCCCGTAAATTTGCCCCTACAGCAGTCTGGACAGTAATTTTGTGCTTTACTTTTGTATAAACCCTCCCCTTCCACACAATAGAATAATACACGGTTTGAGAGTACTAAATTGTGGTTTAAGAAAAAATTACAAGGTTTAAAAACATATTCAGGCTGTTTCATGTGAACAGGGAAAAGTTATGAACGGTTTTGTTGATCAGTCTCCCAGAAACAAAGTTGTGATTCCGATGATGTTTGTTTAAAATATTTTAGGGAGTAATACAAGAACAGCTAAACGATTTAATACCGTTTTAGGTGTAGGCCCGCAGAACGGTAGAGCTGTTATCTTGGTGCGTGTCGGCGTATCTTATTATATTGTATTACATACTCGTTACAGTTCATATATTTTGAGACTGCATAAAATTCACTTATAGCCTATAATTATTTATTATGATCAAACGAGTACTTATATTAAATTAAGTATATAATTTATTTACAAATATTTGTGTATCTTTCATCGTGTAAAATGGATCTTTTGTATCTTGTCTTTTTTTAAAGAAATTTTATATTAGGGTCTGATAATGTTAATAGCAATTTCCGCGAAATACAGTCATTAAGCGACCCCGAATCTGTTGGAATTAAAACTGAAGAACACAAACGCGCGCGCACGCGTGTGTGAATATTTTATTTTACTAAAATATTATGCTTCTATTCAAGTATTGGGTCTTTTACACCATTGGTCCCCGTATTCAGTAATTCACGCAGAATCTGCATCTTTCGGTGAACTGTCTATAGTCTACAGTAAAAAGGCTATAAAACTATTCTAAGTGACTACGGGAATTTTCTGCGGGAAAAGCAAGACAGTTTTACCCGGTCCTCCTATTACTACAGGATAACAGAGCACAGAGCTGGCTCAAACTTCGCGCATAGAATTCTACCAGTCTGGAACAGTACAGCCGGATACATTGAACTGGTCAGCGCAAAACTTTGTGGTTGAATACTCTTTCACTCAAGCTTAGGTAAAGTTCATTTAGATTTTTGTAACCAAGTACAGTACCTTACAGTACGACAATCTTTGTCAGATTTTTCAGACAGACAATGCCATTCGATGACCGCGATAGGGGCGCTTATCACGATGCAGAATAATAAGCTTTATTTTGACAACATTCAACGGCACTGGCTTTGTCCGAAATATCACGAATTAACGTTTAACGATATTGTAACATTGCAATAGTTAAACCAGAACTGAGATAAAGATTATGCATATAATATGTCGTACAAAATGTTAGTACTTTCCGAGACAATACAGTTAATGAGAGAAAGATAGAGAGGGGGGTGAGACTGAAGAAAGTTAGAAGTTTAAAGCTACTGTAGTCAAAAACTCAGGATACTTCGTGCAGGAGGCTACCGATGAGTGAGCTACTTGAAAATAATTAACTAACTGTACTTATTGTAATGTAGACAGTTTAATGAAAGAGGAACACGTGGGGATTAAGTGTAAAAGACCCCAAGTATTTAATTTTTTGTTTACTTATGTAGATTTCGTGGAAGTTTCATCACCATCAGAGTAATGTCAAAATTAACAACGAAATTTATTACTTTACAGTTGTGTCGTCTGAAAATAACTGTGCTTAAGATGTCTATGCATTGGGTATTTGAAATTTTCAATTCCTTAAAACGTGACTTGTACGTATATAGTAATGTAATTATTAAAAAAAGAATATGCAACGGGGCCAATACACATTCACGGTTAAAAAGAGTCGCACATCGCTTAAACGTTTGTTAAATTATAATAATTAACATAAATTATATTTTATGTATTTATATTTTACTGTGTATGAAATCTCGGAAGTTACGTTTAATAAAATGTGTTAGAATGAGGGAGCGAGTAATTTTTGTGTAATTTGTGAAGTGCACACGTGGTCTTCAGTTTTCAACTAAGAGCGTGGCGTTAATGATCCGCTCCCGATTTTTGTCCAACGATAGGCCTACCTATCTTTGGCCTCGGCCAGCTAATGTATTATTAACATAAGTAACGCCGGTGTGCGTGAGCGACCTCGTCACTGACCGTCTTGCAGTCTCCTTTCATCAGTTCCCAACCTACTACGTAACAAGAGAGACTCGACTTTATTAACTCTATGAATAGAGCGAGGGCATCGCCTACCAACTGACCTTTGTAATCAGTTTACGTTACTTACAGTCTCCCCGTTCGTTACCAACGTTACTGATCTGTAATGTCTACATTTAATTAGCATTTCTTTTGTGAATGTCAGACGAAGCAACGTTATAATTTAATTACGAAGTCTGACACTTCTCTCGCACGTAGAACGTTTTGTTTTTCCCGGGGCGTCGAATGAAATCACTCGTATCAGTAACTGTAAAGTAAGCCTATTTTGTTTAAATTTATCAGTAAAAGTTACCATAACTCATTACGTTTTTCCTGAATTAGTCATACTTTACGTGACGTTATTTCTGATACCACAAAACTGAAATGCCAGCGAAAAAAATTTGACGAGTAGTGTATTGACAATTTACCGACTTCACGTGAGATATGACTCATTAGAAATGTGAAGGCAGAATATTTTTTATGTAGCCTGTAGTGTATAGGGTTTTTTTTTAACTGCAATCCGACTAAAAATGTATTTTACACCGCAGGGAATTTCGGAAAACTGAATGCGATAGTTAACTATTAAACTGCTGGCTGTTTGCCACGACATAGTTTTCTTCGTTATGTTCACTAAACAGAATTCTTAAGAGACAACTAAAAACATTTTTCATTTTTTTTTTAATAATAGGAACATTATTATAAACAAATAGCGCGTCAGCTGTCTGAGATCTTGCGCTAAAATTCATAAGTAATTCGGTTTTGCTTTGTAAATATTTTGAATCATCTATAAGAAATAAGAACCCATCTGCTGTTTTAAATATGAAATACGTAAGACATGTAAATTTAATAAAATTCAACCGACTCGTGTAGTTTCATTTATTATTTTACCACATATAGTGTTCGTTCCCTTCCTCTTCTCATGTTCCAGAAATAACTCTTCTTGTTATCAAAGTGCTTAGAACATTATGCTGTACTACGTTGACTATATATTAGACCAACAGATTTATTTGTGATCAGACGTTCCCACAAATCGAAAGATTTTCGTTAACTTATTGCAGTGAAAGGAATAAAAAATATACTTAAAATAATCGCTTTTAAAAATGCAATAATAGTTCGTTCATTAAGGTGTACGTAGTTTTCGAGCGTATTGATTCATACGATCAACTGTTGTATACTGAGAACCCACAAAGTAATATTATCAACACTGTGCGTGTGTGTGTGATTAAAACTATAAGAATAATACACAGGTCATGTTATACTAGGTTGAGTGCGTATGTTATGTTACTCACGTGTGTATACGTTATTCATTATTTATGTATAACTTATGTACATTGATGCACACTATGTATAGAATACACTAGAATATTCTGTATCAATGTACAATGCATTTGTGGATGGACATAGTTTATTGTACGTGGTTCTCGAATATATGCCTGGAACGTACTGGACGATTCTCGTAAGTGACACATGTTGGTGAACGACGTCATTACTAACCTAAAGGCCTATAAAGAACAGTAGTAGAGGGAGTCAATCGGTATTTATTGGAGTTCGATTAACGAGTCACAGAGTTTAGCGCGTATGTTTGATGCCACATTTGTGGGATCAATATTATATTTGTGTTGTTGTTTGTATAAATTACGATTGTGTTAATAGTCGATATCACAGTTGTGAATTGAAATCTGTATTTTCTGTTGTTATATTTTTAATTATTTGTGATAACGATAAACAAGGTGTCGACAGTGATACGAGCGTTTTATTTCGATCGCTGCCTAGAAGACGGCACAGCACAAAAATGAGTTGCTGGACTCGATGTAGCTGGTTCAGAAAACGAGAGCCCAGGGAAAAGTTAATTAGATTTAACTGTGCATCAGTGTAGGTGACTTTAACATTGAGGGTTACCGTATAAAAAAACTGTTGGGAGATACTGCAAGCCCAAATGTTTTTGACTCCCAGCAGCTATATATCGTTACGAATGTAGCTGCCTCCTGTCACATAGAACCGAAACACATCCTCAAATTAAATCTCTTAATATTACATGGGATTAAACAGGCTCTCGGGACGCAACGATTGCTGGGTACAACGGAAGGATGTAATTTCGCTTGCTAAGAGAAAAACATTAACAAATGCGATTTATATTCAATCGTATGTCAGATGATATTGTTACAGGTACAGTAGTTCATACCTCAAATGAAATTGAATTATCCAATTATTACGATGCGTGGCATTTTTGTCTCCTTGTAACCGTTGAACATTGAGACAAAAAGGGTCCGTTTATGCAAGTTATATTATGAAAACTTAATGATGTACGTTAGAATGTTATCGTTCGTAATCTGACGCACGTTTCTTTTATCTATTTGTGTAAATGTCGTGAATTTTAAACTATTGTCGACTTACACCGTACCATAAATGAAAATACTGAATGAACTCTACACTGTAATAAAGATAAAATGAAACTGATTTCTTGGCATAACTGGCTTAAAACCAGTTACTGGTAAAATGAAAAATAAATAATTATCACTTAGAATTAATAATCCAATATACTTTATGTGTTTATAAATTTAAGATTACTGTTCTTTTAAACGTTAGATTTGTGCCAAACAACACCGTACATGCTACTAAATAAATGAAGCGTATAAAGACGGAAGCACTTTTCATGTTGTCATAAATTTATGTTTTTAAAAATAGAAATGATAATAGCACACAATTGAAAAATGTAGTCCTACCACGCAAACCGTAACATACCAAAATGGTAGGGTACTAGTAGCTCGCGGACAACTGCGGCTTAAAGTCGGGGCACAGTCCCCAAATACACGTCTTATAAATAAAACACCCAAACTAGGCCTACACCTATTGTATGTGTGACCGACTTTCGAGCGAGTGGGAGAATCAATAGGCGTGCGGAGTATACGTGACTTGTAACACGTCTTCTCTCCACGCACTACGTCTACAATATGTCGGATCGCATCAATTCCCGTTACAAAATTAATATAAAAAAATTGTTAACACGTTGCCCATCCAATCACCGGTGGGTTTATTTCGCCATTGTGTACTTACATGGTCTGTATAAATATCCCATTTTATTTCCCGATTGTTACGTACGGGTTGTCGGACACGCAAAATAACGTTTCACAAACACGAGGCGTACCCGAGAAGTAACACACCGAATGTATTTACCGAACGGGGGGGCAGACCGTGAGCGCATATGCGTAGTAATACCGGTACTGTATAATGTAGGCAATAGCGAGACGCTGTGGTGAACAGTTCACTAGAATTTTCCTTATGTATTCACGTCTTACGTGTACAGACCAGCTAATCAAATATTAGATACCCTTTTGTTAACGAGGCAGACAGTGGATTTCACATTAACAATGAACGCTAGGGTATGTAACTGACTGAACTTCGTACCGAAGCATAATCGCGGCCTCAAATCTTATCTTAAATAGACATTTAAACTGGTGTATTACTTCGAACACTGAAGAATAAGACTAGAAAGAACAGCACGCTATAATTCTACAAGACAACGGCAGTACCTGCACTGTTGCATGGTTGTGAAAACTGGGTCCTCCCACATAAAGGTAAATCGATGATACAGACAGTTCAAATGAAGTTTGTACTGAAGTTAAACACTGAACTTGATTAGAAAATCACTGAGGAATGAGGATATAAGTGAAGAAATGATATATACGCGCTTAACGACAAAATCCAACAATATAGACGCAGTGGAGAAATTACTTAGAAAGGTTGGATGAACTACAACGGCAGCGTGATAATACAATGGTGATAGGCGCAATCAAGCGGTAGTATCGCCACAATGTCAGTCGGGGCGGAACTATTTAATAACTCCATGTGACATATCAAATCGTTTTGAATGATTAATAAAATCCCCTATATGCAAAGTTTTAATAATAGAAAAAAAATGTTTCCGAAGCCTTTAAAGCTAATTAAACTAAAAAATTAGCTCGAGCGACAAATTATGTCCCGCGAGACAGAGGTACAGGACGACCACGCAGTACATGGAATTGTGAATTCGGGACAGTCAGTCGTCTAAGCCCAAGCGTATTACTTATTTTTAATTTGCCGAAACCACCTTACCCTTACATTCCGCCTATTAGCCTATTGAGTTTTCCTAATTCAATACATAATAACATTAACCAATTATTTGGGTGCTATTATTTAATATTTTTTCTGAAACTGTCAAAGGAAAGAACAAGTACAGAAAAACGAAAACGTGCATCGGTCAGACTGCACCATTAGTAAGATGAGATTACCGTTTGAGTCCACGTTGACGCGAGGTTGCCACAATTACTAGCTATCACCTCCAATGGAGCCGATCCGTCGTGTCGTTCTTAATCTGCTGTCTGTGTTTCATGGTGTGCAGAAACACTAACAACCTAACTACACTGACACAGCGATAACCTAAACAAGTAATTAATAGAATACTGATGACATTTTTGCTTTGATGTCGACGAGTAGCGGATTAAATGAATACGTTTTACAGAAAAGCGGCTACAGTAAAGGCTACCAATTACACCGCTGTTAATTCTTGGAATCCGCTGCTACAACGTAAAATTGTTAACTGTTACGGTCAGTAACCCGAAGAAGAGCATTATACCCATGAACTTGTCGATTGTTCGTTTCAGTGTAATTATTTTTGCATTTAAACATCCGAATCGCATCAACTTAATCGCAAGGTTGATTCAAATGCATTTCTGCATATTCTTGTTTTATTGCAATCAAATCGACATTTATCAAGGTCTGATGAAACGTCATCTGATTGGTTGGGATACTAATGACTAGGACATGACAGAGACAAAGCGTGAAGATGTAAACCCAACGATCTATACTAGTGGATCGCGCTGTGCGTGTTAACAAAACGGTCCTGCTCGTTCAGCTCTCCCCACCACCTGGCTGTCGTCGCTCGCTGCTGGAACTTGAGCAGCCCATGACAACGCTGAATTATTTTATAATTGCGCTTTCCTTATTAAAGGAAAAGTACTAAAAGAATAAATTTCTTAAGGAATAAGGATAAGAAATTTTACCAACGGGATGATGAAAAATACAACAGAAACAATTCCTAATTATTAATTTAAATGTGTTTTTAATTTTTATTATGTACATGTTATTGACCATCATAATGTTTGCATTTCGACATTTCATTATAATTAGCCTACATTACTACAGTACATAATTTTTGTATATTACATTCTTAACAACTTACAATTAATTATTTACAACTTACAATTAACTCAAATAAACTTAAAACTAAATGGGCTTATGCTAGATTATCTACAAAATTATTTGCACAAATTAATATTTATAAACTGAATTCTCAAATTGTGCGCCGTGTATGTAATCTGTCTGATCTTTTTAACAATAGAATAGGGATTCTAATTTCGCTTTTGTGATACATATGATATGCCGGTAACTGGTAATTACGTTACTACAGTACATAATGTTTGTATATTACATTCTTAACAACTTACAATTATTTACAACTTACAACTAAATGCGCTGATGCTAGATTATCTACAAAATTATTTGGACAAACTAATATTTAAAAGTGAATTCTCAAATTGTGCGCCGCGTATGTAATCTGTCTGATCTTTTGATGTGAATGCGAATGAACATCTTATGGTTCGTTCTCAGTGTCATGTAAGGTTTTGCCGCGACCAATATTTGTGTACTTTCGAGGGCCTCGTGTGCAAAAACTATAAGGATTACAGAATATCTAAAACTATGACTGGATAGCCCGTTTCGTCGACTACCGGAAATGGTTTGTCGCGAGCGGAGGGGGGGGGTTGCGCGGTGACGTCACAGCGCTGCGCGTGGGGGTCTAAATTTGGGCTTGTGTGGGCACGGCGCGCGCTCAGTTCAGTTGTATCTCCGGAACGAGTTGGTCGATTTTAGTGATCGAGGTGTCTACACGGAGAGCTGAGAACGTGAGTTAGACGTTAATAACACAAGAAATATAAAATTAACATTGGAAAGCAGAAAATATTGAGATATTGTGAAAATGCCGCGTCCTCAGAAGAGAAAGAAGGCTGTAAAATCTGGAACTCCGAACAAAATGCGTGCACCACGACTTACAAATATAGAACGTTGTCGGCTACGTCGATTACAACAAAAGGAATTGGAAAGAAGACGCCAGAATTCGAATTTGGATGGTGGAAGTGGAGCGCCCAGTACAAGTAGCGAGTGCGTACAACGTTTGGAGCAACCTAGCATTTCGTCATCGTGTCGAATGGATTTGGAAAGTGGTCCAATAGACGTAGAAAGCAACGACGATTCCATTGGTATGCAGGATGACAATACTGAGACTCGTACGGACGGTAACATCGGTCCGTCAATGGCGCGTTCAGACCTTTCGCTCGATTTGACAAATAAGTATGCTGCATGCGATCGCCACTTTGTGAAAATGTTCTTTGACAATGAATTTGGACTTGGTTGTGATGTTTGTAATCGACTTTGGTTCAAGAAGGATCTTAAGCTCGTTAAAGTTAAACACTGTAACATTTTGCGCAGCGAGTTCCCCGACCAAGTAGTGGAGGCTATGGTAGCATGTGTAAATTGCCGTCGATGCTTGGATACTAATAAAATCCCATCCATGAGTGTGTCTAACGGTTTCAAATATCCTGATCGGCCTAAAACTTTGCCAGTGTTGAGTCCGGTAGAGGAACGGTTGATATCACCTAGGCTGCCTTTCATGCAAATTCGCCGACTTCGACACGAGGGCAGTTATGGCATCATTGGTCAAGTAATAAATGTTCCAGTTGATGTGAACAATATGGTGAAACAATTGCCTCGACAGTTGGACGACGATTGTGCGATAAATGTTAACATCAAGAGGAAATTAATGCACAAATCGTCATATTTGAGCGGGTATGTTCGGAAATCCAATGTAATGCAATGGCTGCAGTACTTCGTGAAACAGCCGTTGTACCGTATGTATGGAATTACCATCGATGGAACTTTGTTGGACAATATATGTGTCGACAGAATTGACGATGATGGGGATTGTGTAGAAGAGGTACCAGTGTTAGACTCGGATTGCATTGTGGCCAGGCAACATACACTTCTGTGGAACGAGGAGAACTGTCTTGATATAGCGCCCGGCCAACACAGTATGCCGTTGAATATTGTGTACGATACACACGCCGAGGAATTGTCGTTTCCAAATATTTACTTGGGTATAGATCGTCGCTACAAAGATGGTGTAAGAGTGACTCCTTATATGATAGCCACGAGTGAAATTAGACGTAAAGATCGGCGAGGTGTGACCCCACAACACATCTTGTATATGGCGATGAAAATCTTGAGAATGAGAGTCGTCGAGGGAATGTTTCATACTTTCAAAACGTCCAGCACAGTTAATGTGACTCGTGCTATGTTAAATGATAAGGAGTTCATACGTGATTGCATGGAAAAGACTTTGTCATTTCTTAAATCCATTCCAAATTCGATCCAGTATTGGCAGGATCGTAAGCGTGACTTGTTTGCAATGATGCGCCAGCTTGGGAAGCCTACTGTGTTTCTTACGTTGAGTGCAAATGAAATTCGTTGGCCAGGTTTGCTGTCGGTGTTGCATCGCCTAAATGATTCGTATAAAGATGTGCAAAATGTTGAGGCACTTAGCAGATCAATGCGGTGTCATTTGGTGAACGAAGATCCAGTTACGTGTTGCATTTGTTTAACAAACTGGTCGACATTTTGATGAGTATGTTGTGCAGTAAGACAAAGGCGAATCCATTTGGTGATCGGTATCGAGTCGTTGATTACTTTAAGCGCATCGAGTTCCAGCATCGAGGCAGTCCACATGCGCATATACTCTTGTGGTTGAACAATGATCCTAAAGAATCAATCAGTGAAGATATGCCACGTACAATTGAGTTGATGAATACATTGGCGAGCGTATCGAGGGGAGATTTGCCTGCAAAGATGTACTCCAATCAAACGCACCAGCATACGTTTACTTGTACCAAGCGTGGAGAATCAACGTGTCGCTTTGGAATCCCGTATTGGCCAATGCGAAAGACAATGGTACTGTTGCCGCTCGCTAAAGGTGATCCGAGAAAAGCTACCATGCAGAAATCAGCTGAGCGTTTAAAAACAATACTGGAGCAGAAAGTGTATGACAGTGTTGAAGAATTTCTTGTAGACAACCATTTGACAGAGCGCAAATACCTCGATACAATTCGAGCTTCACTGCGACGCCGACGATGTTGTTCAAACGTAATATGTCTGAAATCTACACCAATACTTTCAATCCGTGGTTAGCCAGAGTGTTGGGCTCAAATAGTGACTTGCAATTTATACTGGACGAATATAGTTGTGCGACATATGTTATAGAATATGTTAACAAGGCGAATCGTGGAATAAGTCATTTGCAACGAGAACTCATAAAATTACAAGAAGAGAATCCGGAGTTGGACTTCACCGAGTTAGTACGCAAGATTGGTGTGAAAGTTCTTAATTCGGTCGAAATGTCGGCACAGGAGGCGACCTGGTATTTGCTTCATCAATCGATGAGCCATTGTAGTCGTCAAGTTGTGTATATTCCAACGGTGTGGCCACAAGAACGACAACGATCAAGGAAATTGAAACGTCAAATGGACTTGGAAAATTTGGCTGATGATAGTACGGATGTGTGGACCAAAACTAAAATCGAACGTTATGAGGAACGCGATGAATCGTTAAAAGATCTATGCCTCGCTGATTTCATAGCTTGATATTCTGGAAAGAAGTCAGTACAGTACAACAGCAGCCAGACGAATGTGACGATCCAAACGCCGATCAGAATGATGAGGTTCGATTTATCAATAAGAAGCGGTCAGTTCCATGTGTTATACGTTACAGACAATATGATATAAGTGATGTGGTCAATTACAAACGGGAAACTGTTACGCTATACTATCCGTTTCGAAATGAGACAGTTGATATACTCGATCGTAATAGGTTTGTCGAGATCTATGACACCAACGAATCCGCAATTCTTACTAAACGTCGTGAATATGAGTCCAAAATAAATATTGAAGAAGTGATGCGAGAAATTCAAGAATTATATATTCATAACGATATAGACGAAAATGCGACAAATGAGGAGCAAAAAAATCGAGATAATTTTGTGAGTAGCGTGTTGAATGATGGCAACCAAGAGAATAACGATGACATCGATGCAGCACAGGCTTCGTCTGTGGGCATATCTGCTGTACGAAAACGATCGAATGTGCTTTTCAAAAGAAGACTACTGCAAACTGTTACGCAGTACTAATAAACGCCAGCGAGAATTCATATTGGAAATTATACATCGGATCCATACATTCGGTTCGCCGCCAATCCAAGTGTATCTCACTGGGCCAGCCGGTAGTGGCAAAACGTATGTGTTACGTGTAGCCATGGAGACCTATAATCGATACACTCAACAACACACTACACGACGAGATGCTTACATTGCTTGTGCGTCGACTGGAAAGGCCGCTGTAAATTTGCAGGGTACGACCGTTCACTCTGCGTTTCGTATAAGTCTAATGTGAACATCAACTTCATTGTCCCATGAAGCTTTGCAGTGTTTCCGAACTGCCTTCGTTGGAGTAAAATGTGTAATAGTTGACGAAATAAGTATGATTGGGTCCGATGTTTTCAATAAAATCAACTCTAGACTGAATGAAATTACGGGCGTATATGATCAACCATTTGGCGGCATGGATATCATTCTGACTGGAGATTTTCGGCAATTACCGCCTGTAAATGCTACCCCCGTTTATAAATCACCACGAAACAACTTGGGTGGGTGCGTATTGTGGCAATCAGTTGATTTCTATCCGCTCACTCAGGTTATGCGACAAAGCGACCTCTTATTATCTAAAAGTTTGACGAAGATTGGTGATGGAAAACGTTTAGGCTCTGAAGAAATCGCAGCGATCGAGTCTCGTTTCAGAACAATTGAATGGTGTAGGGAACACGAACCAAATGCAATACGTCTCTTCCATAGAAATCATGATGTGGATGCTTACAACCGACTTGCAATATCAGACAGAATTTGTAGCAGTGCCTCCGATTTGATCACTGGCTACAATAACAGCACTCAACTTGGCACTGCACGAGTCAAATTACACAAGCTCAGTGTGATGGAAACTGGCGGTTTGCCGTATCTGCTTAATTTACAGAGTGGTATGCCTTATATGATTACAACTAACATTGATGTGGACGATGGAATTGTTAATGGTGCAATAGGAATACTTGAGTACATCGAAGAAGTCACTCATGAGACAGCAGTTCAATTAGTCCAACAACGCGACGAGTCTACACAAATCAATCCTTATATCAGATTGTGGCTACACTTTCCACAAGCCCACATCGGCAAAATGGCAAGACTAAAAGCAGCACCAAGAGTAATTTGCAGCAATGGTCTAATAGATCGAACTTGGACACCCATCTGTATGCGTAGCGCTAACATCAAACTCGGTGGTTCTATAAGTTGTAAACGAATGCAATTTCCAATTGTACCCGCTTGTGCCATAACCATACACAAAAGTCAGGGAGGCACATTTGACACGGTTGTGTATGACTACAGCAAAAATCAGCAAATACAATTGGTCTATGTTGCAATGAGTCGAGTAACAAGCATCGAAGGTCTTTACATTACGAACTCGCGCAACGACTTTAAATTCTATCACGGACTTGGTTGCGACAGCTCAACTGTTAGAGAAATGCGAAATGAATATCTGCGACTCGAGAGCCATCCACTTAATACCCTTACCAAACGTGTTGAACTGTTTATGAATTGCTCCGACAGTTTGATTGAAGACGACACGATTGTAATATTCTTCGTTGGAATGAATGCGCAAAGTCTCGTTGCACACAAACTTTACATTGAAACGGATCCTGTCTTAACGAGAGCTGATTTTCTTATGGTTTCAGAAACATGGATTACAAATGACGAGTCTGTGCAGCTTGAAAATTATAATTTCATCTCATATGAACACGAAGCCATGGATAATAACCCCACTGAACAACAACAACAACAAAAGAGAAAGGCTGGCGGTGTTGCAATTTATCAACGTCGTAGCAACAAGCTATGTGCTATGCCTTTCAATATACCAAACAATATAACCCAACGACTTGGTGTATACGTGGAACCTGGCACAGGCGATATTGCATTGGCACAAATCACAGCCAACAATTCTTTCAGATTCATTGCTGCCTCACTGTATATTCATCCAAATGCAGAAACAAAATACATTAAACTTCTCCTCTTTCGAAGTCTTTGTAGATTTGGGCGCTCAATATCTAAGGTCATTGAGGAAATTGAGCCCGACATTACAACGACAATATTTCTTACTGTGATTTCAATGTCGAACCCAACGATCCGAGAAATGATTGGCTGGTTCCATATATGGAATAAGAATACGATCTACAACTTGTACAAACCTCTCCGACTACACTTGGAAACACCACAATCGACTTAACGTTTGTACGTCAACTTAGTCCGACGATTATGCCCTACGTTTCATATTTTAGTTACCATCGACCAATTGTTCATAGGTTAGCCATTTGTACTAATGATTTCGATGAATAAATTTTATGTATAGCGTAATTTTCTTTCTTTCATTTCAACTTTCTTTCTGACAAACAAAACAAAAGAATCTCCCAATAACGAGAGTAACGTATGTAATTTCGCATTCAGGAAATAAAGATCCGACGGGAGTATCAAGAATACTCCCTGAATATTTTTTTTTAACAGTGCAATAGGGATTCTAATTTCGCTTTTGTGATACATATGATAGGCCTACATATGCCGGTAACTGTCATATTCATATCTTCTATTTTGAGCATTTATTATAAAGAATTCTTAAATTATCGGAAAATTCCATTTATAAGAAAAACACGCGATTAACATGTTTCTTTCTCAGTTATATATTGCAAAAAAGAACGAGCTTATTATACTTTTGACGAACACCTAATTTAGAAATATTTGCTACCAAAGTTTTTTCTTTGGCAGAAGCATGACATATAACTTTAAAAAACATTTGACCTATAAGTTTAATGAGTTTAATTTCATGACTGTCTGCAAAGTCACTACAAAATTTATGATTTTTAAACACAGAACCTGTGAACTGGCGACAAGTTTGTGCTAATAAATTATAAGTATTTACTTCTTTGTTGTTATTAGACAAATATAAATTATACATGTATTTAATCAGTTTTAGAACATCATGAGATGCCCTCACCAGTTTGCCCTTTGAAATAAAATTTGTAAAGTGAGTGTACGCACTAATATCTGAAACGTCGGCCAACAGTACGTTACTGCATTCCAAACACTTGATTTTGCTGTCAGTTTTTCTTACAATAAATCCACTTATATAAAATAAAATATTATCTTTGTAATATGTAGAACTCTGATTCCCTATCAAGTCACAAAGCACCTTTTCAAAGTTACAAGTCTCTGAAATATCTTCCTCTTCTAAAGTTAAAAGATACATTTTCTTCGCTGCTTTTCTGATGTCTCTTCGTACAATTGTAGGCTGCACAATGGACGGGCATGTTGGTTAAATATTTTAACAGTCTACTGAAAATATATTTTTAGTGAGATCACAGAACAAGAAGTAGTATGTCGAATCAAAACACACGTAATTGCATGGGTCCGTAATTGTGACACTATGATATGCGGTATGCACACTTGTTGCAGTGGACAGCCAGATGGTGGGGATAGCAGGTAGACCGTTTGCTCCGCACCTCCACTCCACACAAGCGCGATCCAGTAGTATAGATCGTTGTGTAAACCACAGGCCGGACCGGAAGGAGTTAGAGACCGAGGAAACAATTGGCACCGCAACTGGTATTCTCGCCTTAATCCGGAAGAGAAGAGAATACTATTATAATACTGCGCTCCCAGGACATTACCAGAAACGGTTCATTATAGAGCAGTAAACCTTGTAGGTGTTTCTTTAATTGTATTTGCCGTCCATGTTTACACAGGCAGCGTGGTAATACAATGGTGATAGGCGCAATCAAGCGGTAGTATCGACATCGGTAGTATCGCCACAATGTCAGTCGGACGGAAATATTTAATAACTCCATGTGACATATCAAATCGTTTTGAATGATTAATAAAATCCCCTATATGCAAAGTTTTAATTAGAAAAAAAAATGTTTCCGAAGCCTTTAAAACTAATTAACGTAAAAATGAATTAACCCAAATTAATTTGTATCGAATCCAATGTTGCTCCAGATTAATGGAATAAACCAACCGTTGAACTAAAATTCACAGTCCTCTCAATTATTAACATTAGGGGCCTGACACTTCGACGATGGGGAACGTTAACAACAACAAACAGTCGGTGACTGCAGACTACAACAAAGCGTTCATGCGCGTGAGTTGTTATAAACCAACAAGGAAACGTTCAATTATATTATATAACCGGAGAATAACTTAATAAAAAATCTAATCACATTATGTAATTTAGTTTCTGGTCACGGTTAAATTTAATTGTTTTGTGGTGTTCCAACGGATGTAGAAAGTGTTATCACAGCAGAGCGTACACGTGATACCCTGATGTCCCCTGACACGCGAGACGCGCTGTCTGCTGCCTAGACAAGGAAATCTCCCGAATGAAAGAGAAAGCTTTGTATTACGTGTGTGACACATATTTCACAGAAGCGATTGTAAATTTCATTGAAAATTATATAAACGTACTTAGTTCAGGTCAACGACCGTAGCGACTATAATGTTTACATTCGCTCTGTTTCTTCCGTGTAAAAGAAGTTTATGAAACTTGAATCTGATTAAATAAATTAATTTAAATAAAAAAAATGTAAACTACTGTAACAGCACACGTACGTCGCACTCACGACGTGAACTGGTTTAGAACTGCTCAGAGTAATGAAATATTTGTACGCAACACGTTGGCCTGCAAAAAGTTTTAAATTCCGGTCCCTGTGGAAGGAGGACCCATAACCCCAAATTTCTTTGTGTTCTGCTGAAAACATGAGCGTGCAGTATCGGAAGAAACCGGTTTCATCGTGTGGCTGTTCCTATCACTTAAGACAGTCCAGGACGATAAAACATCCCGCACCTGGGTCTCCATTAATGAGTGGCGTAGTAATTCGTATCGCACCCTTTTAGAACCAATTCAGTATCTTATATAAAGATCTTTAACAGACATTCCGTGATTATTTTCGAGATGACGTTAGGCTCGAATCTAACGGTGGAAAAGACGATCTTGGACGGGTTCGCCCGAGCTGATTACAAAAAACTCGTCAATGTTAACTTGACCAATTAACCCTCGATGTCATCTGTATTGTTTAATCGTTTACGTTACTCAGACATACGACGCAGCGCAACGCGTCTATAATTTCATATTTATCTTATCAACGCCAGTTATTGAATCGACTACACACTCCCTGGTTTCGATAAAACGTTAAGCTCGCATAACAATTCGCTCACGGTATAATATTAGGCCTATGTATTTTATTGTTATTCATTTCAGTCTTGTGACCATTGTACGCTAAGTCGTTTTCAGATATGATTTACCTTTTTTTTGTAGATTAGTCTGCTCCGTTTCTGATTATGTGCCAAATTGAGCCTTCTATAATATTTATACGCTCTACAAACTAATAGTTCATCTCTTCAGCTACACATCGGTTCTGCTACATGAATAATCCGCACAGTTTCGAAAGATCATGTATGACCGACAACAGTCATTCAATCTACGTTCTTGGACCACACATACAATCCTACGATACTATGACAGATAAAACGCCACAGAAACTTCTTCCATGTAGCATGCAATCGAAGCAAGCACTCAAGTTATAAGTTTACTGATCACATTCGGATGCTGTCCAACTTGCTTACACAGACGACCACTCGGTTTATCACGCTTTACGCGAACATTTTGTAAACGAAGAAATTACCTAAGGTTCCGGAGAAACTGTTCATCAGCAAGAGAAACGTGCAACTTAATAGGCCTAGTTGTTTATACGTCACGTGTAAACTAAAATTATAGCTTAATTGCCGTCAAAATATGTATGCTACTAATTAGGTCTATTTCAGTAAAACTTTCTCTTTTCTCATAGGATAATAATTAGTCGATGTTGACGAATGTATAAGCGTTCGATAAAACGAACCTTCAATGGTGGTCTTTAATCACTGGGCTTATAGAAAAAGCAGTGTTCCTCGTTATCATCTGTTATCAATCAGGCTCGTTCATTTACTGCTATACGCTTAGTATCACGTTTAATTCGATAAATTAACTGATTATCAAGTTATGTCAATTCGTAATTAGACCTTCTGACACGTTTTCTCATATCCACTTGTATACACTTTGGTCAGTGACGTAGGCTTATCCAGAATTTGGTCATGGGGGGGGGGCTGAGTTCGGTCAAATCGACTTCATACAAAAGAAAAAGCAAGTTAAGAGTGATCTACATTACTATATATAAAGTTGTCCACACGTTTTATTATATAAAACGTGTAATAATAACATCCTGAAATCAATCTCATTAAAGTAAACGGTATAATGATAAAATTTTATAGTGATTGATGTGATGACACTAATGTATATTAGATATTATTAAGTGTTTATATAGTTAATTGTAAGTATAAATATTTCGTTATATGGAGTGTAATGTTGAGACAAAGAAATGCCTCAGATAAAAATGTTCTATAATATGTAGCAGCGGCGACAGACTGTCGGCTATAGGACATATTTGTTAACTTTCGAAGTCATAAAGTAACGGAAACTTATTGTTTGCTAAAAACGACTTTAGTGTCATGTACCTTTAGTTTTGACAAATATTGGCCTTGAGAGTACAAAAGATGAACACTCGTAAAAAACTTGTTTAGCGGGTGAAAGCAGCGTCGGTTGGAGTGAAATCAACACGTGCTAAATTCAGCGCGTTTTCTATGTGAACAGCCAATCATAAAAAGCGTAACCAGTAAGCGCCAATTTTTTAAGACGCATGAGTGGGCAAATTCAGAGTTCCCGGCCCGGAACTAAGCTCTAAGCCTATCAGGGAATTTTGAGTAGAACTAGAGGAAAGCTAGAGAGGGCAACTATTATAAATATTAGTCCAACGCGCCCGATCGCGTTCTTTTTTTTAAATCAGTTCTCTTACAAATCAGCTTTCTTACAAGTCAACTTTCTTACAGATTGTTCTCTTTACAGTCAGTTTTGTTGCTTAAAACATCTATCGTCTTAGAGTATCATTTAATAGTACGCGAAATGTAAAGACGCTTAATATAAACTTTGTTATTAAAATTAGTGATTTAAAGTAATAGTGTAGGAGAAACAAAGTGATGATTAAATTCACAGTTTAATAGTAATAGAAGGGTAGTTAATTCCATAACTATTCTTGAGAAGTATAATGGTAAGCGGAGTGTAATTAAAAAAATAATCTTCAACGCGAGTGATGACTTTAAATCAGTTCGAACATGAAGAAAGAAGAAGTTTTTATTGATTAGTGATATTAAATCAACCAGTATACTTTTTCTTGTGCGCGGCAGTCCGTGTGCGGAAATACAACGAAATACGGGTAATACCTACAGTAGTGAAGTGTGTTCAATGAAAAGCAGAGTATGTGTTAGTGAGTGTTAATTAACCACGCTGATAAAAGGCTCCCTGATGTGGACAAACCGTGAGCAAGTACAATCTAACATTTTATATACAGGGTGATTCACGAAGAAACGGAAATACTTCGGGAGATGAATCTACAAGGAAAAATAAGAAAAAAAGTTCATATAAACATAGGTCCGGAAATGCTTCGTTAGCGAGTTATGGCTAGCGAAAGATTTCGCCCGGGTTTCGGTTCCCACGGGTAAACGAAGACTTTCTGAAATTCTGGGAAGGGGCGAATTCTTCTGTTTCTTATGGTTTTTGACCTGAAAAATCGAATAAAACAGGTCGCAGAACTGTATCTCCCATAAGTTTCATGATATCCGACGTAAAACAGAAAAATCTTTGCCTAAAAACAAATTTTGGAAAATTGGAAACAATTGGAATTTTTTGTTGATTTTTATTGACTTTATTTACACCATTTTTCTCAGAATTAAATTCTTTACAAGTTTTGTTTTTAACTTTTATGCATTTATTAGTCATTTAACAAAGTTATTGTACTTCTAACCTAACCTAACCTTCGATATCATGAAACTTATGGGAGATACAGTTCTGCGACCTGTTTTATTCGATTTTTCAGGTCAAAACCATAAGAAACAGCAGAATTCGCCCCTTCCCAGAATTTCAGAAAGTCTTCATTTACCCGGGGGAACGAAACCCGGGCGAAATCTTTCGCTAGCCATAACTCGCTAACGAAGCATTTCCGGACCTATGTTTATATGAACTTTTTTTCTTATTTTTCGATGTAGATTCATCTCCTGAAGTATTTCCGTTTCTTCGTGAATCACCCTGTATATCTATATAATACATATTTACAATGTTGTAGATCGTCTATATACTTCCAAACTCCCGTCTCATTTCTTAAAGAACCTTACGAGTAAATGGATGCTATTTTGAGTTACTTTATGACTTAGAAAGGATTAGTATGTTAGTGTAATTCAAAGTTGAAAGTTCATTTGTAGTAGAATCAATCTGATTATGATTAATAATGATACGTACTTATAGATAACTTAAACATGTGTAGATGCTAATGGTATTTATTGATACTGATGATTAATGAGAGGTGTAACAAATTAGGCATATCTGATTAATATAGATATATGGAATTGTTCCTATTTAAATAATAATTGATTTATATTTATGTATGTATTAACTTTACTCTATCAGATGACATTATTTGAATAATTTTGATTAGGAAACATATAGAGAAATTAAAAGATATATAATTCTGATTATGAAGTATTATTTTAGTAACGTATTGTATATCGACAATATAGTTAAACGATAAATGTATTTGTCAATATTTGCATTTCAGAGATAATTAAAGATACATGTTATTAGCATCCAAATTACTGTGTTTTCATTCAGAAAACCCCTGAGATCACATAATCTCTGGCGCCCATACGAAATTTAAATATATTCAACTTAAATATTTTTATATTCACGTAAACATAGTTATACAAAACAAAAATTTTCAGTAAACGCCAGAAAAACGAAAAGACACCTTCGTTTACTTTATATTTGGCGCCCAACGTGGGGCTTAATTATTTATTTTAATAAGCTCGGCAGAATGAGACGGGAAGTATAGACGATAAGTAGTATAGAATATATAAATGTTAGAATAAGTAGACAACATTAGATGTTAACTAGGAGTAAGCTGAGGAAATCAAAATTAGATAACAATACTAGTAGCATAAATAAGATGGCTAGTAATAGTGATAATAACGGTGGTTCAGAAGTGGAGTTCGAAATTAATAATCAGATGGGGGATAAGGAATGGGCGGAAGCTACAGAAAGCGTGAGCCCGGACGTTTCCTCAGAGGCAAGGGGACACCGACAACAAATTGATGAAGTACAATCCGAAACAGGACAAACACAATCACAAAATGAAACACAACAACAAGCACCTATAAACATAGAAATCAATATAATGTTCCAACAAATTATGCAAAAAATCGAACAAAAATTAACAGAAAACGCAACAGTTAAACGAAAGCAATAAGAAAAACGAACAAAACATTAACAGAATAGAGCAAAAATTAACAGAAAACACTAAACAATCAGAGCAACGTATAACAGAAAACATAACGTATAACAAACGATTAAATGAAATTACTAAGAAAAATGAAGAGAACACGGAACTAATCAAACAAACGGTTACACAACAACTAGCAGAAAACAATAAGCAAATAGAACAGAGCTTAGCACAAACAGTAACAGATAACATAACACGTTTAGAAGAAAAAATAAACGACATAGAACGCAGAATGGAAAATAAATACACATGACAGCTACAAGAACACAAAACAAAAACAGAACAACAAATACAAGCAATACGTGATGAAAACAAAGAGACAGAAACGCGGATAAGTACAAAAATCAATGATGTCGTGGAAGATGCAGTAACAAAGGTACGCACGGAAGCACTAGGTCGCTTGGAGAGTTGTGAAGAATCCCTACAACAACACAAGGTGAGTGTCGTACAGGAGCTCCGAACCATCAATAATAATTGTATCAATCATAAGAAGAAAAACGATGAACAGGTAGAACAGCTCAAAGAGTGTTGTGCAGACAACTGTTCGTCAATTGAAGAAAAGATTAGCATGATAAAGGAAGATATGCGGCGTAAAATTGCGCAAATTGAAAGCAACCCAAGACCGCAAGGAATGGTGATAGAACACGCCAAAAACATAAATTTCAACGGAGAAGGGGAGTACCCTATGGAGTTCGTGAAAGAACTAGAAGCGATACACCGAGAGTATTATCTGGACGACAACATAAGTTGGATTGGACGACATCTGGACGGCGAAGCGGCGATTTGGTGGAAATTAGTACGGAGTGAGGTGAGTGAGTACCTTTGCTCAATTCAAAACCGCCTTCACAGCCAAATATTGGAACCAGATGATCCAAGAAACAATTCGGGATAAGCTCGAATTTGGCAGATATAGAGCAGAAAGCGGATTGAGCATGACTCAATACATGGAGCGGTGCATACTGCAAAATCGTCAATTAATACCTCCTATTTCGGACCAACATTTAATCCGAAAATTGGCCAACCATTATCACAGGGATATCGCCGTAGCGTGTATTACAAGAGGGGTGAAAAATATAACGGACTTCCAGAACTTGTTAATGGAGTTTGCGGCATTAAGGCACCGTAGAAATGGAAATAACGGTGAAGGCCATTCGCAATTAGAACCAAAGCAAGGAGTCGTAAATCACGCAAACCCACCGACAGAAAATAGAGTAGAACGGCATAGAAACCAACAACACAAAGGACCGTGGCGGCCTGAGGGCAGAGAGAGAGAAGTGAGTGAGAGAAACAGCAAGCCACCAAAACGTGTTTATGAACAAATAAATGCCATCGCTTCTACAAGCGGTTTACAGACAACAAGTAAGGTAAACGGAGGGACTAATGTGTCAATGAACAGGAATACTCAGCCAAAAAACTAAATAGCGATAATTGTAGTAATAAGGTAGCGTTAGGAACTATTTATAAGGTGATTAACACAACATTTATAGATATAAGAGACGCTCTCATGGAAGAAGAGTTGCCTTACAAAGAGATTAAGAAAATTAAATGCCCAGAATTAAATGTACAACTAAATAAAGTACCAGTGACAGCACTGATTGATACCGGCAGTCAAATTAATGCGGTATCAACATACTGGTATCATTCAAACAAGAAACTGTTGGGTAATACACCTATACTGAAAGTCACTAACCTAATTCTTAAAGGAGCAATTGAAAAGAAGTCAAACAAAATTACACAACAAGTGATGCTTGAACTTACAATCGGCGAATACGTGGCTGACGCAGTATTCATAATTGTTCCTAATTTAATTAGAGACTGTATCATCGGTATAAATTTATTACAAGAAGGAAGATGCATAATTAACTTTCCGAATAATAAAATTATATTTAAGAATAGTAATGACAACGGAGAAGATCATGTAGTGGCTGAAATTTTAACAATCGCATTTGAAGAAGCTGAAGAAGAAGGAATTAACAATACTATCCAGGAAAAGTTAGCCGAGACGTCGGGAATTGGTTCAAACACAAAGGAGGAACTGAAGAAAATCCTAGAAGCTAACAAACAAGTATTTCGAGAGATGCCAGGTCGAATCAATAAATATGAACACAAATTGACAATCACCGATACAACACCTTATTGTTTGAAAGGGTGGCCCGTCCCACTGAAATACCAGAATGCAGTAGAGGAAGAAATTAAAAAAATGGAGAAGTGCGGTGTGATAGAGCGTGCCAATAGTCCGTACATAAACCCAATGGTGACAGTTGTGAAGAAAGATCAAACAGTGCGATTATGTCTTGATGCAAGAAGGATCAACGCGGTCACTGTTCCGGATCACGAAGGAACCATACCGATTGACCAGGTGTTGGCAAGCTGCGGACGTGTGAAGGTAATGAGCAGCATACATTTAACCAGCAGCTTCTGGCAAATTCCACTTGCTAAAGAGTCACGGGACTACACTGGTTTCCTGTACAAGGGAAAGTGTTACCGTTATACTGTAACACCATTTGGATTGAAGACGAGTTTGGCGAGCCTGACACGTGGACTGGACAAGGTATTGTGCGACGAGGTGAAAAAATTTACGATACTTTATGTAGATGATTATCTGTGTGTATCAGAGAATATTGACGAACACTTAGTGCATTTGAGAATGTTGTTAGATAATTTAAGAAGAGAAAACGTAACCGTTAATCTTAACCGGAACCGGAAGAAATCAAAGTTCTTCCGTGACAGGATTAATTACCTGGGTTACGAGTTAACCACAAAGGGAGTAAGCGCTTCTGCGGAAAAAATTGCTGTCATTATGGAGTTTCCTCGACCGAAAAATCCTAAACAACTTAAGGGATTTCTTGGACTAACAAACTTCTATAATAAATTCACTAGTAAATATGCTGAAAAAACTCAACCACTTTTACAATTACTAAAGAAGTAAATTTAAATGGACTACTGAATTGGAAATTAATTTTAACGAGGTGAAGAAGCTGTTTATCGACACAGTTATGCTCAAACACCCTGACCCAGATAAAAGGTTCTACCTGCAAACTGACGCTAGTAAGTATGCAATTGGGGGTCAGTTGTACCAGATGGACGATGACGGCGAAATTGGTGTAATAGCATTTACAAGTCGAGTCCTTAGAGGCGCCGAGTTAAATTATTTCACTAACGAAGTAGAATTACTCAGCGTAGTTTATTGTTTAAAGAAGTTTAGAACCTACATCCTAGGAAGACCATTAACAATAGTCACAAATAAAAAAGCATTAACCTTTATACAAAAATTTCAACTAAACTATTCACGCATAGCCAGATGGATACTAGCTATCCAAGAATACGACTTTGAAGTAGTGTATTGCAAAGGAAGTGAGAATATCGTGGCAGATGCGCTCAGCCGGAATCCACATGACGTGCTAGAAGATAACATCCCGGAGGGCGATGAAGAAACAAAAATTTATGCAATTGATATTCAACTAAGTAAACAATTAAGAAAACAATTAAGTAATATTACAACGCATCAACTGGACAATAATAAGATAAGTAATATTGTTAACCAGTTGAACCAAAAAGAGAAGAACAAATTGTCAAATATATATCAGGTGTATAATCATAAGCTCTACCGGAAGGAAAAGGGACTGTGGAAATTAGTGGTTACACCGGAAATAAGTCAAGAATTACTAAAAGAAATCCACGAAGCCTATGGACACTGCGGAGTGAAGAGGACCTACTGTATTTTCAAGGAACATTTTACAGGTGATCATTCATATAAATTTACTAAGAAATTAATTAAAACGTGTGACACCTGCCAAAAATGTAAGGACCCTTTTAAAAAATGCGTAGGACTCACCAAACCTATTCTACCAAAAGAAAAGGGTTCACTCGTCAGCAATGATTATTATGGACCGTTAGTATCATCGACTAGTGGAGTTAAATACATTCTTGTAATAATCGATAACTTTACTAAATACGTAAGGTTATACCCAATGAAAAGAGCTACCACAACAGTCACACTTAATAAACTAAAAGAATATATCAGAGAGATTGGAAAGCCAAAGGAAATATTAACTGATAATGGATCGCAATTTACTAGTAAAACTTGGATAAAACAGACAGTTAAGGGAACTCGGGATAAAACCAAAGTTTACTGCTATCCGAAACCCTTGCACCAATCTCGCAGAAAGGGCGAATCGACAACTAGGGAACATCTTCAGAGTAATGGTCAACGGGCACCAGACAAGATGGGCGAAATATCTCAAGGTAATGGAGAAATGTATCAACGAAACGAACCACGAAACAATTGAGATGACACCATTTCAAGCTCAATGGGGTCATAAACCAAGAAGAATATGGGAAAAGTACGTGGACCGTGAATTAATGAGAGAAGAAATGAAGGAGTGCCGTGAAGCAATATATCGAAGATTGAAGAAGAAAGGAGAACGGCAGGCAAAGAAGAATAATGAAAACAGTAATCGAGTCAAGTTCGAGGTAGGAGATTTGGTATTAATAAAAACCAATCCCATGTCAGATGCAATGAATAAAGTGACTGCAAAATTGTGCAAGTTATTCGAAGGTCCATTTATCATAAAGAGTAATAAAGGCGATGCAACGTATGAGTTAGCGGTCATCAACAAGCCAAGAGTAATTCGTGGAATTTTTAATACGCGGCAACTAAAGAAATATCATCAGAGGGAATAGTTAAATACTGAATAATTAATCAATAAATGGGAGGGAAATGAAATTTGATTTAGCAATAAATTTCGATTTCCTCAGTGTAAACAAAAAACGTAATTATAAATAAAAGTAAATTAATGTAAGTTAAGACAGAAACTTGTAAAGCATAGTATGTAAACAATATCAGCTGTGTCTAGCAAAAGCGAAAGTGTGTCAGTTGGTAAGGACTAGTTTTGAAGAAAGAAGGCTGAGGCAGGTATATAGTGAAATCCTGTTTACAAAACAGATGGGGTTTCTACCCAGTGTAAACAAACTGACAAGGGACAACCACCTCTAGACATAAGCATGTTTAGTAAATAAATAGTCAAACATACTAAGAGGCATGCAAATTGTTTTGCTATAAATCTGAAAATCGACTGTATAACCAAATCAATTTGGGGGACATTATATAATGATAAAATTTTATAGCGATTGATGTGATGACACTAATGTATATTAGATATTATTAAGTGTTTATATAGTTAATTGTAAGTATAAATATTTCGTTATATGGAGTGTAATGTTGAGACAAAGAAATGCCTCAGATAAAAATGTTCTATAATATGTAGCAGCGGCGACAGACTGTCGGCTATGGGACATATTTGTTAACTTTCGAAGTCATAAAGTAACGGAAACTTATTGTTTGCTAAAAACGACTTTAGTGTCATGTACCATTAGTTTTGACAAATATTGGCCTTGAGAGTACAAAAGATGAACACTCATAAAAAACTTGTTTAGCGGGTGAAAGCAGCGTCGGTTGGAGTGAAATCAACACGTGCTAAATTCAGCGCGTTTTCTATGTGAACAGCCAATCATAAAAAGCGTAACCAGTAAGCGCCAATTTTTTAAGACGCATGAGTGGGCAAATTCAGAGTTCCCGGCCCGGAACTAAGCTCTAAGCCTATCAGATCCGCTCTAAATTGGGATCCGTTGATCCAGGTACCTCCCCTGATGAACATTTCAAGCGAATCTGTCGGTTTTCTGGAAGATTTTGGTCAATCTGAGATACAAATTTGAAAATATCCCAAAAATAACGTGATCAGCAGCATGCAAAAAACTGGGTGGACTCGTCTCAGACCACTTCTTAGGTGAATGATTTAATGAAATCTGTCAAATTTTTGGAAGCTTTTCATGAATCTGACGACTTAAATTTCATAATGTGCCAAAAATTACGTGATGAGCAGCATGGGAAAAATTGTGATCCGTTGATCCAGGTGCCTCCCCTGATGAACATTTCAAGCGAATCTGTCGGTTTTCTGGAAGATTTTGGTCAATCTGATATACAAATTTGAAAATATCCCAAAAATTACGTGATCAGCAGCACATTTGACGTGGTCCACATCAGGGATCCTTTTTAGTCCGGGATCTACCAGAGAATTAAGCACGTGATAAGCAGCAGAAGGTTTGACAATTTTGAACAGTAGACATGACATCCCTGGTGCCAAAAACCATAGAGTCAGATGGCTAACAGGAAGAGTTTGGCTGTGGCAGAATTTCAAAATTCGAAAAAAGTCCCAAAAATTACGTGATCAGCAGCATGCAAAAAACTGGGTGGAATCGTCTCAGACCACTTCCTAGTTGAATGATTTAATGAAATCTGTCAATTTTTTGGAAGCTATTCACGAATCTGACGACTTTAAATATGTCAAAATGTGCCAAAAATTACGTGATGAGCAGCATGGGAAAAATTGGGATCCGTTGATCCAGGTGCCTCCCCTGATGAACATTTCAATCGAATCTGTCGGTTTTCTGGAAGATTTTGGTCAATCTGACAGACAAAATTGAAAAATATCCCAAATTAGCGGCATGCAAAAACCGAGTTCTATTGACTTAGTTCACTTCCTTGACGAATAATTCAGTAAAATATTTAAATATTTCGGAAGTAGCCCATGAATCTGACATTTTAAATATCTGAAAATGTGCCAAAAATAACCCATGTGATAAGCAAATTTAAAAAATTGGGGTGATAACGCTTAATAAAATACCTGGTATGTATTCCAAAATTGATTGATTAGCAGCATCCAAAAAACTGAGTTTGTGCGCATGTACTCATACCTATAACCTACATATTATATAAGTGGTGAGGTATAAAATATTGAAGAAAGAAACACAATAGTACTGATTAGGTTTATATTAGCAAAAATAACACAAAACTTCTCTGTCACATTTTCAATTTATTAATTTGCAAGAAATTTGTTACTGAAAATTACAAGAATAAACTAGAAAAAAACTCAGTCGTCTGTAGTGTCAGAGTCTGTGTCTTGCTCAATTTCATATTCAGTGTCGTCCTCAGTTTCTATGTCGTCAATGTTGGTAATTTCCTCTGGCAATTGAGGCCCTTCAAACCAGAGTGGTGAGTAATCACCTTCTTCCGAAATAAACCATCCACTGTTATCTGGTCGCATGCTGGTTAGTAGTTCTGGCCGTGGTATGTCGGCGTGGTTCCATATAAAACCCATATAATTGCATCTTTTGAGCTTCTGGAGCAATTCTCTCTTGCTTGGTGTGAGTCTTGCTGCCTCAACTTTTGAAGTACTTGTCGCCAACTTAGAAAAATCGTTGCTGTCGTACCTAAATAGAAAAATAGCATGAACAGTACAAACATTTGATTTGCAATATGAATTATTACACAAATATGTTAAATGTACGATATAAATACCTGTTTAGGAAAATATTGGCCCTGGCTTTATTTATGTCGGCGCAACCTTTTTGGCCATACAGTAGGCATGTATATTTTTCGAATTCCAATATGTCCTCCTCAGGAATTGTGTCAAATAGTCCGAGTTTGGAAAATATGTCTATAAATTTTTGGTTCTTCCTCATCATTTGTAGTGGCCTAACCTTTCCTTTACGCCAAAAGGCAGATGTAAAATCGGACGCTGTAAACAGATGATACCCTGGCAGAGCTTTGGCTACGTTGTTGCCAATTTCTTGTAAAATACTGTTGATATTTACGTATCTCCGGGAAGTCGATGTACTCATGTTTAACCACACGGGACATTTTGTAGTTGTATTGTCGGGCATCTTCGCCATGTTCCCCAAAAATATTACCATCACGTCCGTGTCGATAGTTCGCACCACAACATTTTTTGTTCGTGTTCTGCTTGTTTCAGCATCACAATATTTAGCGTAATGGAAGAGCATACGTGTATCTGCCTCTTCGTGCGAGCATTCCATCCCAGTTTCGATGGTTATGGATCCATTTTTTAGAGAGTAGCAGCATTCCTCATAAGCCACCACCAAATGTAGATTACCCAAATATTGATGACGCTGTGGGGATTTCCAGTCTTCGGCAAGAAATTTCACAAACTCGGCTTTGAAATGATCGTTTCTTAATGAGTTTCTAAAATTGGATGGTCTCAACATTTGTGGTCCCTTAATAGTATAAATATCTGCTGTGGTCCCTCCAGGTCCACGTCTCATTCTTTCGCAGTGTTTCACGGATGGTGTTACATATTTATCAAAAATTATGTCAATACGGGATGATTTGAATGATCTCAACTTTTGAAGTATAAAAGCTGATAGATCACCGTATGTGAGGGGCAAATCTTGAGGGAGAGTATGCAGAAAAAACATACCATCAACAATTGTATAAGCGACTGATGTTGGCTCAGTGTTACTGCCCAATTTCTCTAAATGGTGCATTAGTTGTGATTTGTCAGTCTTATTCATACTCCCATCTATATTAGCTAGCGACTGACTGACGGGCGTCAATGGGTAAGACAATGCTGTCTCAAGTTGTATATCTTTTTTCAAACATAGACAGCATAATTTGGCAAAAAGTGCTGCCGACAAAGACACTTCCTTCAATTTTTCACCAGCTCCCACCTTGAATTTCACCCCTTCAGCTTCAAAAGTTGATAGCTTTTGACGTTTAATGGGTTGTTCAACCCTATCTGGATTCGCAATACATTCCTGCAGAAATGATGTCCTCAACTTTTCTCCTGTTTTCATGAAATTCAACAGGTAGTCCTTGGTCTCATCTTTTGCCGCTCTCCCAGTCTGAAGGTTGTACAGGTGTGAATCATTCAAGTCGTCTGTATACGGATTGGCAGATACTTTGATTAGAGCACATAGATTATTGATGTCCTGGTGGTCTTTAACAATTCTAGTCGGCCTTAGTTCTTGAGATACGTCTTCTTTATTATTCATTCCAACGTGTTCTTTAACAACAGTTACGATTTTAGATCTGGATGTTCTCGTTACTGTCCACCTCATTCTAGTTGCAGGAAGAGTATTAAACGCAGCTGTACCAGTTAGACGGCTTGCTGCATCTCTGTTGACTGTTTGTACAAGAGTTTGATCAACAGGAACTGCCGAAAACGGTATGCTAGTGCGTTTCACAGAAAGAAATCCACCATTATTTTCGATGTCATTTCACAACACGCGAAATCACAAAATCTCGTAGGTAACACAAAATCACTTTTTGATTTAAAAATAACTGGAATAATAAAACAAAAAGTTTAAACACAGACTGAGAAAATAAAACGGGTGAGTAGAAAGAAAAATTTTCCGAGAACGTCAAAAGGATAGCGGGAAACAATTACGCATACACCCCCCACCTTTTAAATATAACACAGAAACAATAAAAATAGAAAAAGACTTTTTTTTTAAATAAAGGTTATTAAAATAAAATAGAAAGGTTTTATAGAAAATTAGAATAAGTTTTTAATAGATTAGATTTTTATTGATTGTTATTTTGAAAAAAATAAATTAATTTTCAAAAAGTCATGTTGTTTTAAATTAAAAATTTTTTTAATAAAATTAGTTGCCTGAATAACCATAAATTGGTGATGCTCATCACAATTATTTTCAAATTTCTAAATAAATCTTTTCAAATGTCGATAAAACTACGTTCAATTTCCAAATAAGGTAGGTAGGTACTTACGTGATAAATGCTACAGCTCAAAAGTAGATTTCTTCAAGACTTCACTGACACTACAACAACTGAACTACAAATTTGTCAAACTAACTATTTGAAATATTACTTATAAGCTGCAAAACAAGAAACCAACTATCACTCCTTTGAACCAAGCAGTATGTAACCAACATGAACAAAACCCCCTCCCATTCCACGGCCACTCAATCCCCACTCCTTCTCTACGAAAACGTCTCCAATGCAGTTCCAGGAAGCTCCCATTAATAATTATTCATGTTATTTTTGCTAATATAAACCTAATCAGTACTACTGTGTTTCTTTCTTCAATATTTTATACCTCACCACCAATATAATATGTAGGTTATAGGTATGAGTATATGCGCACAAACTCAGTTTTTTGGATGCTGCTAATCAATCAATTTTGGAATACATACCAGGTATTTTATTAAGCGTTATCAAACCAATTTTTTAAATTTGCTTATCACATGGGTTATTTTTGGCACATTTTCAGATATTTAAAATGTCAGATTCATGGGCTACTTCCGAAATATTTAAATATTTTACTGAATTATTCGTCAAGGAAGTGAAGTAAGTCAATAGAACTCGGTTTTTGCATGCCGCTAATTTGGGATATTTTTCAATTTTGTATATCAGATTGACCAAAATCTTCCAGAAAACCGACAGATTCGCTTGAAATGTTCATCAGGGGAGGCACCTGGATCAACGGATCCCAATTTTTCCCATGCTGCTCATCACGTAATTTTTGGCACATTTTGAAATTTTTAAAGTCGTCAGATTCGTGAATAGCTTCCAAAAAATTGACAGATTTCATTAAATCATTCAACTAGGAAGTGGTCTGAGACGATTCCACCCAGTTTTTTGCATGCTGCTGATCACGTAATTTTTGGGACTTTTTTCGAATTTTGAAATTCTGCCACAGCCAAACTCTTCCTGTTAGCCATCTGACTCTATGGTTTTTGGCACCAGGGATGTCATGTCTACTGTTCAAAATTGTCAAACCTTCTGCTGCTTATCACGTGCTTAATTCTCTGGTAGATCCCGGACTAAAAAGGATCCCTGATGTGGACAAACCGTGAGCAAGTACAATCTAACATTTTATATATATCTATATAATACATATTTACAATGTCGTAGATCGTCTATATACTTCCAAACTCCCGTCTTATTTCTTAAAGAACCTTACGAGTAAATGGATGCTATTTTGAGTTACTTTATGACTTAGAAAGGACTAGTATGTTAGTGTAATTCAAAGTTGAAAGTTCATTTGTAGTAGAATCAATTTGATTACGATTAATAATGATACGTACTTATAGATAACTTAAACATGTGTAGATGCTAATGGTATTTATTGATACTGATGATTAATGAGAGGTGTAACAAATTAGGCATATCTGATTAATATAGATATATGCAATTGTTCCTATTTAAATAATAATTGATTTATATTGTTACAACACAAATAAGCCACCCCAATACCAGGGATGAGAAAGATGATACTAAATATAAAATAATACTTCATATAAAATAAAATGTTTAATATAAATAAAATATAAAGACAATGACACGACAAACGACGACATGACCTAACCCAAGTGATTGACCAAACAAACAGGAAAACAAAGAAGAAGGGAAAAAGCCGAAACCAAATAAGAATAAAGCCAATTGAAGGAAGTGAATGAATCCATACTACCAAATGAAATAAAACCAAACGAGAAAGGGAGAACCAAATTAAAATGAAGCCAATGGAAAATGAAGGAGAAGAAGAAGAAAAAGGAAAATGAAACTAATTAAGTGTAAAGGAAATGAAGTGAAACCAAGGGATAAGAAACACCACAAATATGTAAGGGAGAAACGGTACACTCAAGTATAATATTGGGAATAAAGCCAATGATTATCCAATATCTGAAATAAATATTATTATCAATTAAATAATTAATGTAACTGTTTTAACCAAAACCCAGTAAAGTAATATAATAAAAAGAAAAGTACACTAACCCAAGAATTAGTGTTAGATGTAATAAAACTCTATAGCAATATAACCTTAGTAATACTATGTATAATATTTGTAAAGAAAGAAATAGTGAGAAAGTAAAGTGACAAAGAGAAGTAATTATAGGGATTACCCACTAAGAAACACTTAATGTAAACAGATAAAGAGTGCAATAGTGAAAGTGTGAACCCCCAAAATGGTTAGAAACCATATTTATGGTAATAAAACGCTTAATAATCAATAATGAACAATGATTGCTTAATGGTGAATCAAATAATGATTAAGAATAAGGTTTTAATGATAGAATTAGATGTAAGCACTTCATAATGTGGAATAAACACTGAAGAGTGATGAGGAAACACTATGTGATTAAAAGTGAACCAAATTAGTAATTAAAAATATATGGTTTATGATAATATTAAATGTAAACAATTAGTAATATGAAATGAACACTGGAAAGTGATGATGACGTTGTTAATTAAGAAAGGATTTTTAAGTGAATTAAGTTTAATTGTAAACGATTGTAATTAAAGGGGAGAATCCCATGAAAAGATAAGCAGCTAGTGTTAACATGGATTGAAGGTAGAGATTAATTAGGAAATACGAAGTTAATAATGTAATCAATAAACACCCCAGATTATAAGGGAAAATCAAGTAAGTAAATTCAAAAGGTGTGATATTGCTTAACACCCAAAAAATAGTAATTAATGAAATGAGTTGTAAACGAACTTTACTTAATAATTGTTAAATAATTGTATAATTATATTTATGAATAGGATATGACTGAAGAAATTGTACAGAGCATATGCCTAGATGTTATGTTTTTAATTGATGAAGAATAGGGAGTGGTAGCCATATTGTTAACAAAGGCAAAATAGATAATTAAGAAGTTAAGACAATACAAATCTAATTACACTAGAAAATCAGTTAATGTAGAAAATAACAGAACCATACAAATGGGATAATAAACAAAACAAAACACATTAGAATAAAATGAGACATCATTTGTATAAATTCAGTAAATATGGTCAATGGCTACTAGTGCCTCTGAAATGCCTAACTGTCAAAACAAATAATTCCAAATTGTATAAAATCCACAAGGAAATTAACACATCTAAGGCGAGTAACTAGCCAAGAATAATGTGTAAATCATTTTAAAAGAAAAATGTTACAATAAGAACTTAAAAGAAATATGTAATTAACAAATGTTAACATAATTGTACAAAAGTTAATATCTAATAGAACACAACCTTATGAGGTATTAATTTAATCTTTGAAAGGAAAGACAAACAGTAGTGATAATATTTATTACTAAGGAAGAAAGACAGAAGAATAAAATCAATCAGAAAATATAGAGTAATTTTGAATAAAAATTCAAATATAATAACAATGGTAATAAACCATGCCTTAGCCAATCAAAGGTTTTAGGTAACCACAGAAACGAGCCGTTGGTTACTAATTTTCCGTTAATTCTCATTACTCGTATAATTACGCTTATAGAGTAGGGACGCAAGATTTTGTATGGCATAAATTTTACTTTAAAATGTTAAAAAACTAATCAAAAGTCAAAAACATATACCAGTGAGAAGGAGATGAAGAGTAATAACATTTAACTGATGTCCAGGAACAATTTAAATGAAAATTAAAAGAAGAAATTCCCAAGACTAATCTGAAAAGGACGCCAGCAGCCTAAATAACTCAAAATTGATGAATTTTCCATTTCAAATGAACAACGATCTATCACAAACCTTCTGAACTGATAAGTATCATTTAAATGCCCAAATTCCAGGAATCAAAACACTTTAATTATTTCTCAAATCTATACAAACTCTCACTATGAATTAAAAATAATTTCTTTCAAGGATTAAATAAAATAAACTTACATAGAAAAACTTGTTAACTAAAAAAAATAACCTCGCACTAGATTGCGAACTTTTGAAACACCTATTACTACACTGCAGAACAAATTGTAGCCACACTTTATATTATTTAAGTACGAATAATGTACGGTAGTGTACTTTTTTATTGTATCATATTAATGTTTTCCTTGTAATCAAAAGGACTCCAGATTTTGAACAAGAATAATTGTAAACTATAAACCGCAGCCATTACTGCAGAGAATAACTCGTTTCAATATCGATTCGTCAAACTGAGATAAAGCGTTTCATGTTTAATGTCGAAGCAAATTTATTAAATACCAAATAATAATATTATTGTCAAATTGCATAATTACCAAACAACCATTAAAGAAACAGTACAGAGTGTAACCATTGTTTTATTTCATAGGAAATTGTTGTATATATGTGTGTGTTAGCAAACTTACAGAATAAACGACGAGCGCTTTCGCTACCTGTTCGATACAGCAAGCTGTACAAAGGCGGGAACCGATTCGAATGCCCCGGCCGTCATCGCTGAAAACACCTTTTTAACACATTAATTCATAAATTTAATTGTTTTCAACAAACAATTTGGCGCCACCCGGGATTAACAAACCCCTATGTAATTACAGGTAAGGTTTCCACTCGGTTGTACTGATAATTGTGACAACGCTACGGACTTCGTTAGCGGCAACCATTGATGTAACGACAAGGTGTGAGACGAACACACCACACTAATACATAAAATACCATATACACGTATTTACAGAGACGACTCAAACTCTTCGTTACAGAGTAGCTACCATCGCGGGGCTTTTAAACAAGGCGGACGTCTTTTACCTTCGTTACAGATTGGCTTCCATCGCGGGGCTTAAACAAAGACGAGGACGTCACTAAAATACTTCGTTACAATATTTATGTATGTATTAACTTTACTCTATCAGATGACATTATTTGAATAATTTTGATTAGGAAACATATAGAGAAATTAAAAGATATATAATTCTGATTATGAAGTATTATTTTAGTAACGTATTGTATATTCGACAATATAGTTAAACGATAAATGTATTTGTCGATATTTGCATTTCAGAGATAATTAAAGATATATGTTATTAGCATCCAAATTACTGTGTTTTCATTCAGAAAACCCCTGAGATCACATAATCTCTGGCGCCCATACGAAATTTAAATATATTCAACTTAAATATTTTTATATTCACGTAAACATAGTTATACAAAACAAAAATTTTCAGTAAACGCCAGAAAAACGAAACGACACCTTCGTTTACTTTATAACGGTAATAACACATTAAAAACTGCGTTTCTGAAATATTGTGTTACAATTATCGTTACAATATTTATGTATGTATTAACTTTACTCTATCAGATGACATTATTTGAATAATTTTGATTAGGAAACATATAGAGAAATTAAAAGATATATAATTCTGATTATGAAGTATTATTTTAGTAACGTATTGTATATTCGACAATATAGTTAAACGATAAATGTATTTGTCGATATTTGCATTTCAGAGATAATTAAAGATATATGTTATTAGCATCCAAATTACTGTGTTTTCATTCAGAAAACCCCTGAGATCACATAATCTCTGGCGCCCATACGAAATTTAAATATATTCAACTTAAATATTTTTATATTCACGTAAACATAGTTATACAAAACAAAAATTTTCAGTAAACGCCAGAAAAACGAAACGACACCTTCGTTTACTTTATAACGGTAATAACACATTAAAAACTGCGTTTCTGAAATATTGTTTAGAAGATACTTGACTGAATTAAATTTCCTATATTTCATATTTCAAATGTATACGCGCAAATTCTGTGTAATAAACCTATTTTATATTTAAAAAAGAGTTACTACGCACTATATTAGCGTACTGAAAAAATAAAGTCCCTTTACCTTCATTAATGACCTTCGGTATTGTCTCCTTGCCTTCTGTTATTGTGCAGGTCTTTTTTTCTTTTTAAATTGGATCGGCGTATTTTATATTATAGTCGCGCGCTTGAGTGGGTGACTTCTTTTAGTTCCAACATTCATTTTTATAACGTCGGTACAGACGAAGCGAGTTAGAAGCTAGTGCAGTCGTCAATTAGCATAAATTACTCGAGTTAACTTGCCACTAATTATCCTTACTAATGTCGCACATTATGCACAATTACCGTTCTACACGGACTGCCAAGAGGCTCATCTTCGTGTAATCTGTGAGTGATTAAAGACCTTGTTTACTGCTAACAATGCCCATCACCTATGACTCTGTCATTACATTACGGACTTGTGTTGAGTATAATGAAATTTGCGTTCTGAACAAACGTGTCTACCTGGAACTGGTAAATACGTACTCTTTCGAACTAAAAATATAAGGACCATGGGCAAGATAAAAGAGTAAACTAGTGAAAACGTTTATAATCCGCACGTAAACACGTCCAATGTGTTTCCAATGAAAGGAATCAATGAGCAGTACATTTGAGTATGAATCTAAAACGATTGTCCATGCACACAATTTGTATAGAAGGTCTCGTCTCGCACATGTTTCTCTTGGAATTTCCTAAATGTCAATAATATATTATTGTTATTCGGTCCAAGTGTTAGTAGTTAGTTTTAAGTCTCGTACATTTAGTAGTTACGATCGGTGTCTGATGTAACCGAGAACAGCGAATATCAAATACATTTTTAAATAGTAAGTAACATGTAAAACACCCACACAAAGCAGTCGAGTCACCTTAAATTACTTTTCGGTGTGGCAGCGTTTTGTAATCTCCCCATTAACTTTCACCGCGTTTTTTTTTACATTCGTAACAACAAGCGATTACAATTGCCAATTTTCTGAAACCCATTACAACAGACGCGATTACAAAACTCTCTCCTGTTTATTGCACTGCAATATTGTGTTTTCTTTTGTGTTCGCTAATCTAATAGCTGCAACAAAACTATACTCTTTACGTAAAGGCTTATTATTGTAGAAGGCAAAACTATAACAGCCACTGTAAAAACGTTTTTATTATCGCAAAGCGTAACAGCGAAAGTGTAGGTGTATTGTTTGGTATTACGTGAATGCTGACTAGGACAAACTACGATTCTACGCGCACGTTGTACCTAGAGCCTCTTTGCCCCTATCTCAACAAGTCAAGAAGCTCCGTGTAGGGCTACCCACAGACCGACCCAGGAGGATCGACCTAAAGGCAATTGGTCCGTACAGTTGCCAGCCCGGCTACGACCCGAAGAGTAGGCAAAATGATCATTAGTATGTATCTTCTACCGGTCATTACCTAAGTTCCCCCGGTTTGGAAAACTTTGCCGCTATATGTTAAAAGAAGATGCAAAACGTATTCGTAGAGGCCTTCGGTTACCGCCCCCCCCCCATGTCGCTCCTCGACACCGTACGAAATACTGCACATAAATTTTATGTACAAGCGGCAAGGGCTCCGGATGGTCCCTTCATAACCGATCTTGACAGATACCATTTACGTCCGGGGGTCAAACTTGGAAATGACCAATTGCCGTGTAAGGCACGTTCGATTCGATCTCGGACCGGTACTCGGCTAACATTGCGACGCACCAATCCGCACAGCCCATAGTTGTTTGATTTGCAGCTGTTGTTTTGAGCCAGAAATTAGAAATTAAGTCAGTACTTCAAAGATGGTTGTAGTAAATGCAGTTTATTTTACGTACTATTAAAATATTTTTATAGCGTATAAGCGTATCATTCTAAATTCCAGTAATGTTACTCTTTATAATATTTAGCCCCACAAGTGCGAACTTAAAGAACTTTCTATAAACTGAGTATATTAAGCTTCCTGTTAACACGGCAGGTTATTTTTCTGGCCCGTCATGGCGTGGCGTATACAAAATAAAATCTGCCGTCACATTATGGATACATACCCTTTCAGCAGAGTCAAACGTACTGTAGCTATTCAATTCGACGTGTACTTTCTCCTTCATTCGTTTCACAATTTATAGTGCATACACTACATTTGCTCATCTTAGTACTTATTTTTATATTAAAACGTATGCAAATGTTGGTTAGTTTTCAACTTCTCTTTAGTCTAAATTCTGCGGGAGACTAATGTCTCCTCGTGATGCACGTATTGACAGAATTTGTATGTGGCACCCACAAACACAGCGCGTATTCGGATGTGTTGTGGTATCCATTTGTTAATACCCATTCATCATACGAAGTTTATATCAAAAAAGTAAACATCGTTGGTAAGTCTAGCTCCGTTTAATTTTCTTCATCGAAATCTGTTCAGCGAGTCTCCTGCGTCGGATTACGTGTTCTAAGTAGCGAGAGTACTGTTGAATAACACTACAATTAAGTATACGGTGTAAACATAACACACAAACGGCGTCACGTTCTTGATCGTTACCGTGTCGCGTGTACAGTGCGTAGATACGTATTGCTTATTCGTCACACGTGCACAGGAAACAACAAGCAATATAAACAAAAATGAATGTGAACAACGCGGTATCAGACAACAAAATCAGTTTTTTAGGCGTATCATTGTCCACGCCACTTCGCGTTACTGTCACGTCTCAGTAAAAAATCGATGCATTAAGAAAAAAACTGTCTTAAGCTATTACAAACCACGGGTCTAGAGGTGCGGGGTTTGTGCCAACTGTTAGTAGCGGGCGCTGCCTCCTGACCGGACACACGTGTCGGACGGATTCTAATAAATAAATACGGCCTTCCCTACTACCGGGCAAACATCCATTTTGCATTATACACTCGTAACAGACAGTTTACTGGCGTTTGGAAAGCGACTTATCGCACCGCTTCCTTGACGACTTTCATTACTCCAAATGAGGAAGCTGAAATCGTTCACTTAACTCCACACGCGCGTATAGTAAACGTATTGTATAGTGTGCATAACACTGATCAGCGAATTGTCACTCTGTGTATATTTTGTACCACCATTAACATATTCAATTACCAACTAATATGACAACTAAATTTTTTGCAAACGTCAAACGCAAAGATAAGTTTTTCATTAGCAAACGAATTATATTTTCGTAGCATAATTTATGAGTCTCTATGAGCGGATTAACTATTGTACGCATATCTGTACCGTGTCGGGACAAGCAGCTGATTTATGTGTGCTGTTTTGCTGTCCCCTGTTAACTCGGTGAATGGTCGGTACACCCATTACACCTGCTTCCTCGTTTTCGTGCAAACAGCATGCAGTATCGATTTGTTTAATACCCTTTCATCTTACGAAGTCGATATCAAAAGCGTTATTACACAGTCTCGTTCCGTTTAGTTTTCTCCATATAGATATTACAGACCGAAGTCTTCCATACGAATTGTACTACAATTCAGAGACAGGAGAATCGAAGTTTGCAGGCAAAAAAAGAAGAAGAAATTGATTTGAAGGTCAGAATTTTTTTAATTAATTTTTGGAGGAAAACTGGTCTAAAAAATGAGGTTTGTTAATTATCCGAAGAAAGCATTATTATTACACGTATTGATTAGGCATTACAGAGTATTTAATATTTTTGTCACGAACTATTGTTAATTTTAGGGAATGCAATTTTTCACAACTCGCATTGGTTTAATAAGAAAGAAATTACATTCTGTTAATATCATGTTGCTACAAAAAGTAATAATTGTTTACATTTTATTTGCGGACGCCATTCGTGTTTGTACTGTTACAACTAGCCGTCCATCACTAGACGAACGTGTCGTAATACTGTAGTATTCATTTTTACCTGTCCGACAAACAAATAGACCTACCTGTTGAAATCCATCAATGGTAACAACCAATTTGTAAGACAATTTTTGTGTTCGTTATTGGTAGCTATAATAAGACAAAAGTTTGTGGAATGTTCGACCTGTAGCTGAACTAATCGATAGCAAAGAGTATACAAACATTCTTATCGCCGTAGGCAACTCGCATATCATGTACGTACATGCAAACAGACAGTCGCCGTGTACACACTGATAACACGACGCACCTGCCTGATGGTTTTGGGTTCTTACTAATTGGTAGATACGTGAAAAAATGCAAGTTCGAATCCCGATAACCGTGGGCAGAAGTTTTCTCGTGAATATTACAGCATCCTTCTTACTGACCTCGTAACGAAACCGTATCTGAGTTCGAAAATTATGTTAAATGGTCAAGGTAATCTTTGGAATGTATAGTGCTGGTGCTCGAAAATCTGAGTAACTGGTTAATTATATAGTTTTATATTACCTTGGAGCAGAACTAGACTAATTCCAAATTCAAGAGTTTTGTTTTTATGAGAATTACATTCTATCATTGTGTTTCTATCGAGTGCAGAAGTATTATAAGTGCAATCTTAAAAACAACAATGCATTTTACATAGAACCGAATTCGACTATTTCCATCATCATAAATTAACTCGCTGCAGAACTATCCTATGTACACTTACTTAAAAAAAAAACTCTTATTATTTATTTATATAATAACTAAGATGGGTATAAGGTTATTGCAAACTGGGTATAAAACATTTCCTTGGAAAACTGTAGACAAATTGAACTTTCAAATTGCTCTCCTGAAAAGCTGTGCTTTTGGACACAGGCTAGTTCTGCTCCAAGGTAGCGAATATAAAACTACTCGGCGATAAATTTTATTATTTATAAGCACAATTTCATGTTCACAAGTTCTCCATTTCTGTGCATCAAAAATGGACTCAAATTTTTCTCCTAATTTTTGAATTTCAGTAATCAGTGTGTGTGTGTGTGTGTGTGTGTGTGTGTGTGTCCACTAGTAAAATAGCCTACGCGTAATATGACCGACTGTTCTCGAAATATCAACTTTCCCTTAATAACGTTGTTTTGTAGGTTATAATATGTTACATTGCTTTCGGTCCAAGTTAAAGCAGATCTATATAAAACACAATTTGCCAATTCAGTTAAAATTGTGTTGTAATATTTACGTACTACATTCACCAAACAGTTATTGTCTAATAATGGGAAAACTAAAATAACTCTGAATTCGTTGATTACGGCTAGAATTTTAGAACTTGCCGTCTTGTTTCTTAAACTCCGTACGAATTTCTGGGTGAACAAATATAGTCTGCACGATTTGAATCATGCAATGTGAAGTGGTTGTTCCTTAAATAGCGATACGGAGCGCTTTTTTGAAGGACACGATATACTCGGAGACAAACCAACAAGAAAGATAAGCACTGGAACGAGATAATGCATTCAGTACAATCATAACGCTTTAGAATTGGCAATGTTTTGGATGTTTACAAAAGCATAAACAAAGTTTTCGTAGGCGAAGGGTATTGCACGTTTTCATAAAGTAATAATAATAATACAATGCTTCGGCAAGGTCAGCTGCAGACGGTTTGTGCACGTTCGCGTGAACCTCACAGCCCGAAGGTTGTCGAACCCAGTTCGTGTTCAGACTGCTTCCGCAAGCCTGCATCTCCGTCTCTATGTCAATCCTACTCTAAATAATTACCCTCTTGAATTCGGTACAGTGTTGACTTTCCTGTGTTGGGCTTCTGATGACGAGAGTGTTTATAATTTTAAAGACGTTGTAGGGGCAACAAAAAGTTTTGGCATGTATCTCAGCTGAAAAAAAGGCGATAGGCTCATCAGTTCTTTGACTTTTAGTAACAATGAACAGGTGGACGTACGCAATTCATGAATAACAATCGTACAAGTAGCGATAACTGCCTGTGCAATTCCATTATTATATAGATGTATCTAAACTTTGTAGATGTATCTTTATTCCATTGTACACGTTCAGTTTGGTAACGAGTTACCTTTAATAATAGGTAAATGCTAACAAGAGACGTACGTACAGTCAAGTGACAATGGATTAACTAATTATTTCTATGCATAATTAGTCAAAGCAAACTTACAAATTTTTTAGCCATTCCTCCACCAAAATTTTACTCAAATAAGCCATTGTAAGCTTGCCTAAGGTACCTTCATGCCGCATCAGGTTTTCTAATATTGCACTGAAAGTCATGATCGGACCGTTTTGCAAAGACCCAGCCAAGTTATGGGTTACGTACAATTGGAAGCCATGTTTGTCTCTAAAAGTATACAGGTCTAGTCAATTGCGGTAGCAAGAGTTATTATTGATGTTAACTCACTAATTCATTACAATTCCTGACTGATTAACTTGATTGCAATGAAGTCATAAGAGTTGACGTATGGCTCGCGGAATTCACAACTTCGGCCGCTACAGAGAGAGAAAGAGTAAGGAGAGTAATGTTAACGGAGGACGAAGAGAAATCCAGCATAACAAAACTAGTTTCTACTGGCGTCCGTTCAAATGTTTATATTTATTCTCGGATCCGTAAACACGCCCAGCAACAACAAACTACAATTACGTAAACAAATCTACAAACACCTGTGAACACTAAATGCGTGTTTTTCTTTGTCATTTGAGATGTCTTAGCAATAACTATTGCAAACGGCATTTAATTTCTAGCTATATACTGCGCATTATAAGTGACTGTTTTGTAATACGCAGTAGAATTTAGGTAAGTTATCTGTTATCTGTTAACAATAACTACTGTTAAGCTTCCAGAATTTCATATGTCGAAGTGGTACGCGAAAATCATTTATACGATTGTTTAATGATTTTATTAGCTATCCTATATACAATTATGCGTGATACAATTCTAGACTTTTCAGGAAACTGCTGTAGCGTGTACGTCAACTTAAAGTGGAAAATGAAGTTTCAAGCAGAGTATACAGATAATGTGAAATAATCAAAAAAATTTTATTTCGTTAACGTCAAAACAGGCTGAAAATGGGAACCACTGCTTTGTTTTCACCTTCTTACAAAATGCTGTACGTGTAAAAAAATGATCAGCATTTACGCTTAAAAGAAATTGCGAACGATTGGTTCGTTATTCGCAACAGAAACTACCATTTAATGGTGATGCTAATGAGCTGTGATATATGATGAATAAAAGTAATTATTGAAATCCTATTCAGCGCCTGATCATACTTTAGGCGTCGCTATTGTATCACGTGTATTAGAAAATAAAGTTGTTTATACGGTCGTAGTTATATAAATAACGACTTTCCTTGAGAAGTAATAAAATTAAAGACACACGCGCGCGCGTTGTACATATGGAGAAGGAGCGTCTGTATGTTTAATTTAATAAGTTATATCGTTTTTTTATTTGAGGTCCATAAAATTTATTTCGTGTGCGCAATTGGAAACGGACGCACATTGTTTATTTTCTAACAAACAGAACGCATATTTGTTTCCTCGTCAGCGACAGGTGGTTAATGCCTATTTGACGGAGACACGGTATAATGATGCGGCTACAAACCGGTTGCACTGACATGCACGTGTTTCACCTTTACTAACCAACTACATAATCAGGTTCTTGGCCTTGAATGTCCTCTATTGTATCGTCAATCACAGTTTATTGAACAACAACAGGAAGCGAAATATTTTATCTCTTAATTAATTACTATACGCCAGCAACGAAAGTTGCATTTAGTTCGGGTGTAATGAAAAACGGCAATATTCGAACTGTTACTGTAGCGCGGATAAACGGAAAACAAGCATTTTTTTTTCACAACAGTAATCCAGCGAAAATCCTGGTACTTTGAATATTGAATCATCATGAACCTGAATCATACGGTACTGTAGCGTTATTCCTTCCGATCTGCGGAGTTAGCGTATAGGATACAAAGCCGAATGTAATATTAAGATAAAACAAGGTCAGGTGATATGAAATAAATCTATTTTTCGGTTGGCTGTCGGTACGATATGTACGTTACGTTATGACATTAGGTAGAATGTCAGAACTAGCACTGTTTGGAACGCGTGTTTCAGTTGAAGAGTAAGCGTATGATTTTGTATGTGGAAGAGGAACTGCCTGACGGAGTACTTGTAAGTCGAAGAAGTGTAACAATTTAACACCGTGGTCATATAAACAATTGATTCATCAACTAGTTGATAATATCTAAACTAAAACTGTTCAACATACCTATGCTGCTGACAGCGAAGTAACAAATGATAACGTTGTCAGTGAGAAACGTAATAATCATTGTTAGTTCAAGTTTTGCAGTGGCAGTACATGAGGTGGAAAATTGCAATATTCTCAGACTGTCACAAATGAGTACCGATTTTGAGCGCAGAAAAACCAGCAGCTCTTATAGTATATCGATCCTTTGGAAGGCCCAGTGCCACGCAACTAAGTCCTGTTCTACAAATGTATTCTTGTCTACCCTAAACGTCACTTCGATTACCTGTATTTGTTCGAGTATTGTAATTAAATTGTTGAAACAAACAATAATTAAAACATGTGGCAGAGCAACTATTTTTTTTTAATAACTGTTTTTCCATACTAGCCTATATTACACAACGCTTTTAAAATGTCTGCAATCGTAAATAGTTAAAGTTCGTCTATACAAAGTTACATACACGATACTCATTCATTTAGCGCCTGGTTTTTTCATTTTGTTTTTTAAAGAACTCATCGTTTAGCTGTGTACGACATACAGTTAGTGCGGTCAGCTTTCTTCCTTTGCGGATTTCAATGCCCGTCTTCACCGGCCTCAGAAAGCGTATTAACGTTGGTTAAATAACAATTTACGTTTATATCATGAACAGAAAATGGATTATTTGTTATGCAATACGTAATACGTACATACAGAATTGTTCGAAATGCGGCATGAAAAATTAAAATATGACTGTCGTGTGCGATAGTGAGAGGAATCAAAAGGGTAAACGTTAATAAAAAATAAATATTTCGTGGAGAAATGTTCTGTTGTAGCTACGTTTTTCCCTCTGATTCTATTCGTCTTTGTATTTGTTGATAACAAATATTGTTATAACAGTTACAGCGCGACCGTATGTTGATAACAGTTAATATTGATTTTCTTAACACCGGTGATTTTAGACTAATATGCTCCCTGAGCTGGCAGAACTCGCTCACTGTTTTGAACAAAGTACATTTATTATTACATAAATTTCGATATTAGATAATTTTCAGTAGTGGGGAAAATTACAAAAATCCCGATTTTTCTGTTGTTTCATTACTAATATAACAGAGCACACAATCGTACAATACACACTAAAAATTCTAAACATTCGGATTTGGGTTACTATTCCTTTTAGTCTGACATCTGCTGGATTTTCACAATTTTTTAAATTTTTGTTTTTTTTTTTTGCCCTGGGGTAAAAATTTTGAAATTTCCAAAAGTCAACACTAATTCAGATGTTAGTTAAAGTTCTACTAATTAGATACCCCACATGAATTTTTGCGATTTTATCAAAATTTTCAGCCACTTTTTAGGCCCTGATGTCCAACAATTTTGAAATTTTCAAAATTTTGATACATAAAATTTTGGTTTAAATTCACTTTAATTTGATGTACCCCACATGAGCTATTGCGAATTTTCACAATTTTGTCCCCCACATTTTGCCTCCCACTGTCTTGTTTGTGGGGGGATTAATCACAAAAACAATAGGGTTGTGCAGTCTAAAAGTATGGTCACGCATGCCAAGTTTTACAAAAATCGGGTCATGCATTCAGAAGTTATCGTGAGACATACCCCAAATAGGTAGACAGATAGACAGACAGTCAAATACTAAACGGTCGAGTCAAAACTGAGAACTTCTTCGCTCGTTGAATTAAGGAGAAACCCACAAAGTGACCTGACGCTAGTATGCATCACTTGAAACTTTGTCTTATATACTAGAGTAATTCTCAACAAATATTTAACTTCGTTGGATAGTAGTCCTATTATCTGTTACAAAAACCCAACTGGCAAAGTAGTTTTGATATTTGTAAATACACATAAATCAAGCGACCCTATAAATTGTGATCCGTTCATTAAAGACGATTTAATCAGCTAATATAGTAATCACATGTGGTTTTATATTGATCGTTACATTATCTATTTCCTCTGTTAGGGCAATAATTATTGTGTTTTACGATCCGAAACAATTGTTTTAATTGCCCAACGCACTAAAAATATATTTCGTTATTTCCAATTATTATGATTTTTGAGGACTAAAACTGGTTTGACAATAATGGTAATCAATATATAGTTAGTTAATAATGTCTCAGCTGATGAAACCGTTCACACCCAGTTATTGCGAGAGCTATAGACCAAAATAATATAATTTGAGTGGCTACGTTGACGCACTAACAACCGTTAAATAATTATCTTTCGAAGGACTTTTATCATTTCAATTTTTAGCTTATCAAAAATTATGAGTGGCAAGGAAATTGTAGTTCTATTTTTGCTTTTCTTTCTCTGTAAGAAGTCAACATGGCTGTCACACAATTCCCTGAAGTGTGCTTTGTGAGCTGGTTTCCTGAAGGCGTGTTTGGTTTAAATTTAGTTATCAAGAGTGTTCGTCACGATTACGAATATCGTGACAATGAAAATGTTTTGGTACTGAATACGGTAAAAATAGATCCAGGAAAATGTAAGGTTTCACGGAAAACACGCTTTTCGTACTTCCGTTATACTCTTGTCTCGGAATACTCGTAGGAGGCGATCCATCGTCTACTGCTGTAACGATGAAAGTGACGAGCCACGTTCGGTTTAGAACCAGTTAATTATCTCGGGACCTCACGTTAAAACAGTGGATTAATACGCATGATAAAGAAGGACTTATTAAATTGGTACAAACCATTTGAAAAAAGAAGGCGAGAAAGAGCAATGACAATGTGAGTGTAGTGGAGGTCTTTTAGAATGTTATGGAAATCCCGGTTTATAGTGCTAGAATATAATGAAATGTATTTTCTTTTCGTCTAAAGTCTCCCAAACTTATTTTTGTACCAATAAACTTGCAATAGATAATAATGAATTTTAATGTTTTAATAGTGGTGACCGCGAGAATCTGTAATGAAAACAACTGGTCGTAGGCCTATAACGTTTCGTGAAGCGTTATCGTCATTATCGTTATTGTCAGGTACTTCTTAGTTTAACGGGGCTGCTCGTTTCACTGGTTAAATTTGTACACATAAACTATCGTTTTGTGTGAAGACACTGTTTCGTCTTCAAACCAATTTTCTATAACTCGTCTCAAAAATTATTAACTAGCCAAACCGACCTTATCTATCCCTAAGATTAATTTTTTTATGAAACTCGAGCTCGAAAGCCACAATAACCATACGTAACCTTTTCCGTTTTTTTATACACTTGTTTCTTGAGGGGTAACACAGTCTAAAAAAGATATTATTATCTTACATCTTATTGTTTAATGTTAGCGTACGTCGAATTAGGATAATTTAATAAATCAGTTTTGACATAATCATAATTATTAATTAACTAATTTAAAAATTTGTGTAACTAATAAACATTGATTAAGCAGACATTCCATAGTATATTCGACAATACAAAGAATTTCAGCCTACTACACAGGATCCTCCCCCATTTGCAAAGAATTAATTATGTATTATTTGTTATTAGTTTCTCTGTAAACGCAAAAAAAACAAGCACCAACATTCTACCACATATGCTGCCAATTCCCCCCCTCACTATCTATCTATCTGTCTGACACACACACACACACACACACACACACACACACACACACACACACACATATTGTTCACTTTGCGCAAATACGTGCTAATGCGTATTTGCATACGTAGCTTAGCTAACAAGTATAAACACCTGAACTGTGGTCGCAAAGAAATAAATGTAAATACTTAAATATTTTTGCTTCAAGCGTTATTTTCAATAACGCAAAAAGTACAGTTAGTACACACGAGTTTGAATGATACTGCACGTAACGTTAGCAATCCAACTGCCAGTTAGTTTAATTTATAGGCATCATAAATAAACAACGAAGTAGCCTATATATGTCACAGTGTCAGAATAATTATAAACATTTTAATAAGAAAACTGCGAGCATTGAAACACGTAACTACTGTCCTCGGAGTGGAGTTGACGCGTTATCTGTATAAAACGTCACTGAAATGTTATCGTAATTGGACATTATTAAAATCACACAGGCACAGGCAATGGTCACATAGTTCTTTATAACCCCACATAATGTCAGGCCACACATCAAATATTATCTCAATTATGTTATTGCTTTATTAATTCTAACGACATTCAGATTTTTCTTGTACTCTCGTCTTCCGTGTAGTAAACAACATTAAGCCCCTTTTCCGTTATTGTTTAATTCTTGGCTAAACTCAGATTGTACTCTATGTTTATGTATTGAACACCGAACGACAAAATACTAAGTAAAATTTATTTATACGTACAATGGCTACTTACTGATTGAACAACAGACAATTCTCTTTTGTTTTTTCGCTGTTACTGTCGCGTATTCGTTACGTTCGAAAACCCGAACAAATCTATAATTGGAATCCCCCCCCCCAAGTCACGGTTAATTCGGATTTTTGACTACTGAATATAAAATTGTGGACAAATAACCCGGTGTGTGATACAGTGGAGTTGCGATTAACCGGGGTAATGTGGACCGAGACCTCCTCGGATAATCAAAAACTCGGAAAAACGGAAGGTTCAAAGAAAAATTGCATTAGTATAAGCTCTTTTCTTCTATTGCACCTATTTGCTGTAATACATGTAATTGCTTCATATTGTAAGTGAAACTTTGCCAATACTTTGCCACAAAAACATTTAATAATTGGAAAAAAGGAAAAATAAGAAACTGAGCCGATTCTATAACTTACGTAATCCTTTTTTAATTACACTAAGCGGCAAAAACAGTAACAGTACAACTCTCGTCAGATTAAACTCTTAAACAATTAAATCTCATAATTTCTTTAAAAAATCTTAACAGTTTTTTGCTTGATAGCGCTGCCTGTATTCTTTGCTGCCATATTGCTCAGATGCCACCGAACCAGAATGTCACTGGTGACGTGTCTTCTTGTTGCTCGGCGTACAACAATGCCCTCTCGATTGCACTTAAGCCGTCAGCGTGGCTTATCTTGTTGTCCACAGTAGTAGTGTCGTCTCTTCATCGTCGCTGTTTTTATTTTGAGTAATCAAATTTATAATGGCCTCTTCAGATAGTTCACATAGTTCTTCGTCATTCATCCAATTGTTAACGTCTTGATTCGTCACTGCCTCAGTAACTGGTAACTGACTTAAAAGTTCCGCTAGTTCTACATCATCTTCATTGTCTTCACCGTCGTTTGTGTTTTCTCCTCTTTTTAGCGAAATGTTTTTATAGCTTTTCAGGACAGTAGATTCTTTCACATCGTCCCGGAATCAGCCAATAAATCACATCTTTTAGGTTAATTTGTTTCAGACTTTCAACAACTGTTTTACCATTATTTCTTGCTTAAGGCTCGGATAACACGGAAGCTCGGTTAATCGCGACTCCACTGTATTAACATTTTAACAATGCCAGTCAGTAACTGGAGAGCACCGCCATAGTTAAACTTGGTGATACTATCCTCCTCAGTCGTTAGTGTACTAACTATAGATTGAAATGAAGTGTTTACGTTTAGATCTAACTGAAAAGTTACAGTTATTGCATCCCAGAATAATACTGTATCGTATCTCAGTTAAATCCATTACTGGATGTGTCGCTAGTTTGTGCAAATACATTAAATTATATTTAATATACACGGTACAACTATTAAACAGATGTTACCGTAACATTAAAAACACTTACATAAAAACGTAGCAACTGCCCCCTACGCACTGTAAGTCGATAACTCATTACGTAGGATGCTGACGTGTCACCGCACTATAAACACGTCTGTACTATACGTGACGTTTTAATCAATTCAGGTGCTCGGAGGAGAAAGGGCGAATAAAAAAAATCGATTTTTTTTTTACAGAATCCTATTTTCTGACATGTTAAGAACACGGTAATACCACTATCACGTATATATTCGCCCTTAGTATTTTGTAAATAGCATTGAAATGTATGGACTGCATAAAACCAGCTGAGATCTTAGTTCTGTAATACTGGAGGAGTAAGGGCGAATATACTGCACGATGCCACACATCGGCATGATTTTTGCTTACGTTCGCCCTTTCTCCACGGCGCTTAGTAATAGTTATACTTGACCTGACATGTCTATGAAAAGTTTGATCAGTGTGATTGTTATTTTTATGTGATTAGTTTGTTCTTTCTTATACTGCATATTTGTGTTATTTCTTTGTTATTCTAATACTGTCTTATTATAATAGTGTCATTACAACAGTGAGTGTGAGTGCGTTTATTTTTGTAAAATGGAAAGAAAAAATTTGGATCTTCAGCAAGTATTCAATACCTAAACTGACGTGCAATGCTCAATACTACATTTTTTACACAGTAGTATGTAATGTGATAAGAATTTGATATTAATATCTAGTGTTAAGTATAGCAGTCATCAACATTTTTCAAATTTTCATTCGATTAATTTTAATTTTAGAATAATCTTAAAATTTTTTGTTTTTATATTATTTTTTTATTTTACTTATCATTAATTATTTAAAAATAAAAGTGTAAACTAATTAGAAGCTATGTTTTTTAATACTGAAATACACATTCGCCCTTTCTATCCTGAGAGTATTCACAAACTTTAAACGCGATTTCCCAACACCATGATTTTCATATTCGCCCTTTCTACTCCCAGCTCCTGAATCTGTTCAGACGCAAAAAACAACTGAGAAATGTAAAGCTATATGCGGTGTTACAGGGCTTTAAAATTGGTACTACCATTTTTTTATTAATATTTGCTCAGCTTGCTGTACAGATTTTTCCCTTCTGAATTGAATATTTTAACTTTTTTTACCCTAGGTGGACATTTATCGTAATTTTATGATTTTATGACTATAAATAGCGTCCGATTCAACAGTGAATATGCTGGTAGTACGGGTCATTATTATTCACACTAAAACAGCTCACTGGTTTTAATTAAGTTGCTTTCTGCTGATCACATCAGCCTTACGTACGATCAGATGAAACAACCAACAATCCAAACAAATCACGTAAAATCGTAAAATCTATAGACCGGCAGTCGGTAATCAGAGCATAACGAACTGGGACTTCTAATACATGTGACATACCAGGATTGGAAATCAACCGTTCTATCACACTTGTTCGCTCCCCCCTCCCCCCTGAGAGGATGGAAGCCCTGGGATAATAAAATAATAATTTATTAGATAATAAATGTTGTTGATATCAACAAGTAGAGTACTGGTGTTAACTAACCGAAACGTAGATCCGGCAGAAGTAAAATAAACGTGAATTGTTCAAAACTTGGAATAGGAGAATAGTTCTTCCAGTTCTTCAAACGTTTTTTCAAACATTTTATGTACATCTGTTAACGACAGTCTAGAAGTGTTGTATGAATAAAACTATTTATACATTCTTATTCACGTTGTTTGCAAGTGAAATGGGGCAGCAGTGTACAGAGACTTCGAGAAACGCCGGAAATGCTGTTTACACTTGACACGTTTGTACTTCTGTTTGTTCACGTGTTATTTTGTCAGAGAAGCGAATGAGTGGGGCGTCACCGACGTACAAAATATCCAAGAGGCGCTGGCTGAAAACGAGTTAGAAAGTTGTAAACGGTAGTTCCACACGTGTTGTATGTTTCTTCGCGGAACCAAATGGGCACATGTAATGAAAAGGCCATATAAAAGTATTGTACGTACTTAAAATGCCGCAGTTATTGTGATTATAACAAATAACTGAACGAGTGAAGCGAGTCCATCTGTTTGGGGAATGTTTCACAATAACTTTGAATGCATCAAGCGATTGTTGTAAAACTTGGCATGCGTGCCAATACTTTAGCCCAGATACTCTTATTGGTTTTTGAGACTGATCTTTCGTCGAAATTTTGGAAAGTCAGTAAAGTTCATGTGTAGTACCAAATAAAAGATAATTTTAACCAAAATCTGGATATATTGTTTAGTTTTTGGAATTTCAAAATTCTGAAACAACCAGGGCACAAAGTGTGTTTGTAAAAATCAAACAAATCCATGTATCTTTAATAATCTGTTAAACTCGATATCTGTCAACATCCTTTCCAAAGAGTGGGCCGGCTTCAAAAAGTCTGTAAACTATGTCTGCAAAAAACATATACTTAAAAGCGAGGACTAAAATTATCATGTAGACGTTATTTAACTAAAAAAAACTAACACAGTTGTCCGAATGTTTGGTGTTTATTATATTAATAATAATAAGCAAAATAATACTGATTGCTTTACAACTGTTATTTTACTTAATCAGATTAATCGGGGCTGTCGTCATTTTTTGATAATTTAAAATTACCTAATATTAAAATTTGTCTCAGTAATACAGACATTTCGTTCAAAATATATTTCTGCAACTCAAGGAGTTTGTTAATAAATATTTTCTGTGTGATTTGTTTGTCTTGTTTTAATTGAACGAAGGAAGCGAGTTCTCAGTTTTAACCCGACCTTTTGGCATTTGTCTGTCTGTCTGGAGGATGTCTACGGCAACTTTTGAATCCATCAACAGATTTTCGTAAAACTTAGCATGCGTATTCATACTTTTACTCCACGCAGCTGTATTATTTTTTAATGAAGAAATTTGTGTTAGTGGTTGAAATCACAATCAGAATGATCAATATTGCACACCACTATATAAAAATTATTCCGATTAGCGCTTTCAAGCTTCACAGCTCATCGTCAGATCAGGAATAGGCAGAAAATATGTAATACCCAACCCTTCACCCCTCTCCCCCACCCTGCTCACCCACAACAAACTAAAAATTAATGACCCTTCCCCACCCCCTAAACTCTGTCTCACCATCTGTACAGTTACATATTTTTCTAGTAAATTCCGTGTGTGTGTGTGTGTGTGTGTGTGTGTGTGTGTGTGTGTGTGTGTGTGTGTGTGTGTGTGTGTGTGTGTGTGCATCCCTTTAAACTACCCTCTTCCTCTCCACACACGTGGGTCAGTCACACACCCTTATTTTAAAACAACCAATTAGTACTATGAAATATAATTCTTAATCTTATCTATCTGCCCTCTCTCATTTACTTCTTAATCATGTTATAAAATATTTCTTCATTATCAAATTTAATTTTAATATTAATTAAATTGTCTAACCCTTTTTCTCTTTCTTTCAATATTTCTAACTCCTCTCTAAGCTTCCTTTCAACTGTGTTATTTACTACTTTTACAATTTCGTATTCTTCCATAGGATTAACAAACTTGTGGTTGTCTTCTATGAAATGTCTTGCATATAACGAATTGGTTGTTCTATTACCTTCTCCACGTTTGTGGTCAGACAACCTGCATGCGAATTTTCGTCCTGTCTCCCCTAGGTACACTTTGTTGCAGTCTTTACATTTTAATTTATAAATTCCGCTTTTCTGTAATACTGGAATTTTTTCTATATTCTTATTCCTTATCTTATCAAATACCGTTTCACATTTTTTAATAGCTATATCTACTCCATATTTATTAAAACATTTTATAATTTTTCTAGTATGTGAACCTATGTATGTCAATGACCCCGCATAATTCTTTTATTCTGGTTCTATTTTAGCTTTTTGTATGTTGACCCTTTTCATAACTTTATCCACTATGTTGGTGCTATAATTATTATTCCTTACAATTCCCTTTATCGTTTTTAACTCCCTATCTTTTGATTCGGTCTCTTTTAAACACTTCTGAGCTCTGTAACAAAAGGAATTGATTGCCGCCATTTTATATCTGTATGGGTGGTACGACTCTCTTGGTATAATTATATCAGAATACGACTCTTTCCTAAATATCCCAAACTGTAGTTTCTCATTATCTTTAATTTCTATGTTTAAATCTAAGTAATTTATTTGCTTACCTCCTATCTCTTCCTTAAATTGTAAGTTTTTATCCTTATTATTTACCTCCTTTATAAACTCATGCACTTCTTCTATGCTTCCTTCCCAAACTACTAATACATCATCAACGTATCTAGACCATAATTTTATATTGTCTTTATACTTAGTTGAAGTTATTAATTGCTTTTCAAAATCATTCATGTATATTTCAGCAAGAATAGGGGATAATGAAGACCCCATAGGTAAACCTTTTTTCTGTATATAAAACTTGTTATTAAACCTAAAATAGTTCTGATTTACACATTCTTTAATTACTTTCATCAACTGCTTTTTATACCTGTATTCTCCCATATTATTATCGTTTATTAACTTAATAACTTTATTTACTGTGATATTAGTAAACATGTCCTTAACATCCAGTGATATCAATTTTGTATTTACATTAATGCTAATATTTTCTAATTTTTCTATCAATTTTATATTATTCTCTATGTTGTATTTTGTCCCAAATTCATATTTCTCTTTCAGTACTCTGCTAACTTCCTTTGATAGTTTATAAATAGGTGCATTAATAAAAGAAACAATCGGTCTAATTGGTTTTCCTTCTTTATGTATCTTAACCTGACTTTTAAAAGTTGGTGCTGTTGGATTACTTTCCAATAAATACTTTTTCTTATTTTCTTCTATAAATGTTATCTGTTTCATCATTTGTTTTATCCTTGACTGGTACTTACTTGTATAAGCATACTTTATTTCCTCGTATGGTCCTTCCCTTATAAATTCTTCCGTTTTCTTTATGTATTCTTCCTTTCTCATTAGTACCATTGTATTTCCTTTATCCGCCTTCGTAACTATAATATCATTCTTCTTTATTTTATTCTTTAGTTTAGTTACAGTTGCTTTGATTTTTTGTTCATTCTTTGAATTATACAAACTTTTCTTAAATATTTTATCTACTACATTCCCTACTTCCCACCTTATTCTTTTTTTATCATTTTCATTTCCTAGTTTTTGTATTATGCTTTCGCATTCAATAATCGTTTTTTCTTGATTTAATTCTGGTGGCGGTGCGTATTTTAAGCCTTTCGCTAACATTTCTTTTTCTTCCGTATTGAAATTTACCTCTGTAAGGTTTATTACTCTTTTTTCATAGTTATTCTTAGAGAGGTGTTCCTTTTTTTACTTCGTTCTTTCTTATTAATTTATTTAACTTATCTACCATTTTTTTATTTTTATTTTCCAATTTCTTTTCTATGTACCCCAAACCAAAATTATATAATATTTCTTCTAACTCTACATACGAGTATATTCTGAATAATTCTATGTGTCTGTCATATAATTCCCTATTATATCTATTGATTAAGCCGTAGAGTGACCTTATTTCCAGTTTTATCCACAACTTCTCGCTTTGTTCTTTTACTTTTTTGGCTACACTTTCTTATTTTTAATTTTAACTTGAGCGTACTTTGGGATGACATTATTATCCAGACATTGTTTATTAAACCATATTTTACTTAAAACCCTCTTCAATTTAACTTTTAACTTAAGATATTTAAAAACTTTACTTACCTTATTGTTGTCGTTTATTACCTCATTGTTGTTGTCCATTACCTGTAGTCGATTGCACATCTTAACAGACGTTTAATGAAGAAATTTGTGTTAGTGGTTGAAATCACAATCAGAATGATCAATATTGCACACCACTATATAAAAATTATTCCGATTAGCGCTTTCAAGCTTCACAGCTCATCGTCAGATCAGGAATAGGCAGAAAATATGTAATACCCAACCCTTCACCCCTCTCCCCCACCCTGCTCACCCACAACAAACTAAAAATTACATAGTTGGGTTGGGTTTTACCCATAGGGTTGGGTATTACATATTTTCTGCCTATTCCTGATCTGACGATGAGCTGTGAAGCTTGAAAGCGCTAATCGGAATAATTTTTATATAGTGGTGTGCAATATTGATCATTCTGATTGTATTATTTTTGAGGTTGGTTCTCCCAAACATTTGGGGACCTGAAGCAAAAATCTTATGAGGAAATTCCGAAAAAATCGTCATTATAACCAGCAAGGAGAAACGTTCTTTTTTTTGTGAAACAGAACGATCAAAATAAACAAGTATGTTTTCTCTTTCAGTATGCATCTGTAAGTGGTTACATTACAGACAGTATGTTCTAACAAATTCCATTTAGAAGCGTGTAAAGCATAAGAAATTGGAGTAGTTCCCACCACTTGAGCGGTTCTCCTTCGCAAACCACAAACAGCTGGCGGCATGGTAGATTACAGCCAACTTAATTGTTACATAGCGTCTCTGTCATTATCATTAAACAGCGTGCTATGTGTCTGTGGTTTTGTCGTCTATATGATTGTTATTAATAGACTACCAATATGTGTAACGCGATACATACGTGTACAGGCCTACTCAGTACGGTATCAACTCATAATACACGTCTCACTATATTTTCATTTCCGCGTAAAAGTACAAATGCACAAAAATCATTAGGCCTAATACTGTATATATACATTCGGGAGTGTTATGCTATAACTAAATGTGAATAATGTTTTCGTCAATTATATTTTGGTAACCCAAAAAAAAAGTTGATCCACTAACTTTACGGTAATGGTCTGACCCGTTGGTGCGAACAGTATGTGGTTAGTGTTAAGACTTTATTATTGTTTAAAAATTGTATAGATTTTTAAAATTATAGTGTATATTCTTTTAAGTTACAGCACTTTTTGTGGTGTACAACCTTACATCCTAATTAGTAACATCCTAGTGCATGTACGTGTATAGGCACACACACACGCTTGGGCGTCTACGAATCTAATCTACAAGGGTAGGTCAACTTCGTACCATCTAGGTCATCTAATTGAAAGTGTTGCTCGACCTACGGCTTCAGCACGACATGACGTTCCGTCCTTACTGCTAAAAGCAAGTTGAAATAATTATTTAGAATTTATTTTTTTAATCGTATCGTGTTTGGTATTATGGCACCTGTATAATTAACGCTTTACATAGTACAATTTCCTAGTTGTATGATGTGAACGCTGTGTAATTAATCGTGCCAAAATAACTTAATTTTCGCGTGTAAGAAAACGAGTGACGTTGAAAAGTATGTCTACAGGCTGTATCAAACGAACCGTGTCGGGTCGAAACTAATTCACTTGGTACGTTCACTGCTCTGAGGAAAGCGTTCTCTACAAAAACGACTCCGTTAGTTTATGGTTGCTGGTAACGGTTTATGGTTCGTTATAAAACAAAGTACTTTGTATCAGCAGCCACAAATTTGTTATGGCATATATACCACTCTGTTTTCTTTAAGAGATAAGGTGAAATTATGTAATTAATCCACGTATGTTGGCAAAATATTTGTTCAGAGTGATACGGTGCCGGCTGCATCACTGATAAAACGAGCCACAACCTTGTGCCGTTAAGCGTTTTTATTATATACGGCTACGAATTTTGGAAATTAACAAGGAAAAAAGAAACCATTGGTGGATGACGATGAGGGGAAGAAAGTTGGTCTTTTAGGAAAAATCTCGACTTTTCAGAGCGCTAAGAGGCAAAAATTGTAATCATGTCTGACTGCGATCACATCTGAATATGAAAGTCGTGACTACACAGGTTTCCAACGGCCAAGACGCGGGGATAGAGGCCCCACGGCACCCTTTATTGCGAGGGGGGCACCAAGACCAGGGCGCAATCCCAAGTTCGTCGCTAGGCCACTACAATTCCTGACCGATATCACGAGTTTGTTAATTAAAGTCCGCGTTCGCCACTTGGCATAAATCGTTTCCAAAGAATGGTATGTAGTTTTGTGTAAGATACGTCACACAAAATATAAACTAGTTTGTTTCTGTAACTCAGTGAAATGATGGTCACAACTGAAGTGAGGAAAATAGAAAGAAAAGAAATAAGGAATTATTCATTTTTAGTATTAAAAAAAAATAACGGATTACTAATTTCAAAGAAATAACTTCAGTCAGAGGATTGAATGAAAATATAGAAATGGTGCGAATGGAATGAGACACAGGTTGACGTGGGCGGCCCAGTCATATGAGTTTACAGTGATTAACATAGGACACTAAAATAAAGCAAACCTACAACGTACTTCCTATACGGGTTATGACACGTAATAATGGCGGCCTTTATAACTTCCCGTTTTCTGCCACGTAAGCACATTTATGTTACTATTTGAATCCGATTGTTGCTTACCGATTTACATCAGACCTCGTTTTGCTGTAGCTTTGCTTCTCTTTAAAGTGCATTACAATTTTATGTAAATAAACGTGTAACATGTATTATTTTTTCCACTGCTGTTCGTGGCGTTTTTAAGCGTTTAACGTACAGACGAATTTTATGAAAGACGCGAGTACTCCGTACTAAAAAATATATTCTGAAATGTTTTAAAGTTACAATGTCACTTCCTTTAATGTTTCTTAGAAGGCGGAAAGAATCATACTGTTAAAGGTGGGGAAACCTTTTGTCGATAAGAATGCGAAAACTATTTGGCATATTATTACCTACAACCAGTAGATCTTCGTTTCACGCTACAAAGTAGGACAGCAGCAGACATGCTGAGAAGTTGGAAGTGAGTCCAAAAGTATTATAATATTAAAGGTTTTGCCAAAGTAAACGGATTGAAAAAAAAAATTATAGAATGACTATCTCTTTTGTACTTTAATACAGTCTTTCGACTTGCCTTACAACGATAAAAGGCTATTTTTATTCGGAATTTTTTTATAACTGACTTAAAACTCTCTTTTAAAACCAAACATTAGTGAATTTTACATATCAGACTGTCAAAACACACTTCTAGCATTCAAAATAAAAATATTTGTTGTTTCTAATTATGTTTTTGGTATATTCAATTAACAATGTACCAGATATATTAAGTTTCGCCATGGATCGAAGCTTAGGATGGCAAGGATTCATTCGACGGGCACATACTGTGGCGTCACTGTCTGTAACCTTGCACAGGAGCGTAGGGACCAATGCGATGAGACGGACGGCAGTCCAGGATTAATTTATGACGTTTCTCTATTGATACATCAGTGTTGTGAATGACAACTTGTAAATACATCAGTCAGACCCAGGTTGTCTGGCGGTACACGATATTTTGGTGAAAATGTGATCCTACTCTATCAGTAATGAAAATAAGATTCTCTACATGAAAAATATGCGTTTTACAATGGAGAGTATGTAGACGTAAGCAGGCTTCTAACAAGTCACCGATTTCTACTACGTAAATTTTTCTTGTTGTTTAGTAACGTGTGTAAACAAAATCATATAATAAATTATATGATGTTATATGATCACATCATATAACATGTATTTCGCGGCCTTGGTAATTACGGGATCAGTTGCCGATGACCTGGTTTGGGTGCGAAAAAACGCCAAGTACAGTACTGATGTCTTATAATGCCGAGCTTATAAATAAATTTATAGGAGACTGGATGCAGAAAAACGATCTGTGATAATTAAAAGGAAAAACAGCCTATTCGACAACTGACCTCAGTGAGACTGCTTTCAGTTTGTGAAGTAAGGGAGTCGAAAATTGTGGGGAACCCTGAATGACGTTCATTCAGTCTGTACAAGAAAGCGCTTGTTACTCTTTTCTGACCCAGTTCGTTCAAAGATTATGAATCTGGAAATTCTTTTGAACCTCTTAGTATGAAATTCATTGTTACTCAGCAACAGAAACTTCGCAACCCGCAATACAGAATTACTGAAAATAAATACTTCGTAAGTTGATAAAAATGACGAATTTACGCGAGATGGTACCCGAAAAATTGCGTTACTCGCAGATAATGCGGACACGTTTTCTTGTAGAGTCCTGACAAACGTTCAGTAACTTCGTTTGTAAAGTATGACATAAAATCACAGTAAGTAAACAGTCAAAAACAGATGAATAGTGTACACTGAACTGAGAACGTGAGTGCTCGCGCGCGTCGTGTAAATTTTGTTCGGTCGAGTAATTGCATGTGCGGGGTAATTTTATTGTTCTCATTACTTAAGGAACTGTTCAGCACTTTACTATTACAGTGCACGAGTGTCGGAAGTCTGTATATTACGTTTCGCAAATTACAGCACAGTGTGGAACACGTGAACTGCGCAGAACTGCAAGTTCGATAATACTTGAGACAATAAAGTTTTATAATACCACGCCCCTATTAGTCAGTGGAGGTTTTCCTACAAGTTGGCTAAACGTCACCAATAAACTTATATGACTGTACACTGTATTTTACAAATTGTCAGTACGTGTCTAATTTTGGCCCTGTTTGTGATAATGCCATAAATTTGCTGTCATCACTTCTACGTCCATTTTTATGGGATAATTTACTCCTCACAGCTAGCAATTTTTCCTGATCACACCAATCGTGTTTTTAAGAGGTGTTCGTGTAATTGTCAAGAAGAAAATCAAAGTGTGCATGTACATTAGAATAAGTGGAAACCATATTATTTACAGTACAAAATTTCATGCTGGTACTGTAATTTTATGAAAGCTGCGCAATAATTTAAAATAAGAAAGAGAATTATAAAGAAAACCATTCCTTTTATGTTGTTGTTTTTCTTGGCTTAGGCTCTTTTTTAGGTATAGTGTTCACATTTTTTCATTTAAACACGTTTTACGAAATAAGTTTTAATTGATTAACTACTGATAAGAGCTGTTATCAGTGCTTCGAAATATCTTCATTACTTGGTCTTTCACCTTTGTTACTCTGTACTTTTTAAAAACAGAACTCGTGTTATCTTGATCTCATTGGCTATTCCATTGTGTTTGTTTATAGTTACCCCATTGTTATTTTAATATTATTATATAACCGTTCTCAGAATGGATCTCTCCAAGAAAATGATGTTAAAAAAAGGTATTTACGTTCCAGTTTTAGAAATTAACTTTTTTACCGGACGTAAAACGTTTATTGGTTATACGTTAATATCTGATGAATCTTAACACGCATGACAGAAACTGTAATGCCGGGGAAACACTGTAGACCAATAGCCCCTTACCACCTTTGCCTGAGTCACATATCACATCCCGAGAAAATTTCCGCTGAACAGAACACTTTTATTTGGATACTTCAATGTACGTCACTCTCGCATCGATCAGGTTCACAACGAGGGAAACGACAATTTGGTTGGTCCCCCAATACGATTGTTAATCAGTATCAGTTGACTGCGTTTAGATTTACGTCGTTAGTATTGCTACTGACATCGACGCATTTTCTTGTGTCCCATACACGTGACAAGACATCATAATGAGATTGTAAAGGCCGTTTCATTTATTTTTAGATTTGATCCAAAAGCTAGACATTCCATGTCCAGCCTTGCATGTCTAAGCATTTGCTATCTAGATAACAATTCTATAGTCAGTTTTTTAAACACTACAAATATTTGTTTTCAACGGATGAACAGTTTATGTAACAGTGAACACATAAGTTACGGACCAATAATGATGTGCAAGATCCATCGTTATGGAGTATTTTGCGTTGTAAACTACGTGTGTGAGAACAGTATCAATCATATGTATTTTCAATCGTAAAAATTAATTTTGTGGAGATAAATAAGTTAACGCTGTCGTCGTCGTTAAAGTATTTGAACAGCCGTAGCCGGGTGTCTAACTATACAGGGTGATTCACGAAGAAACTGAAATACTTCGAGAGATGAATCTACATCGAAAAATAAGAAAAAAAGTTCATATAAACATAGGTCCGGAAATGCTTCGTTAGCGAGTTACGGCTAGCGAAAGATTTCGCCCGGGTTTCGGTTCCCCCGGGTAAATGAAGACTTTCTGAAATTCTGGGAAGGGGCGAATTCTGTTGCTTCTTATGGTTTTTGACCTGAAAAATCGAATAAAACAGGTCGCAGAACTGTATCTCCCATAAGTTTCATGATATCCGACGTAAAACAGAAAAATCTTTGCCTAAAAACAAATTTTGGAAAATTGGGAACAATTGGAATTTTTTGTTATTTTTATTGACTTTATTTACACCATTTTTCTCAGAATTAAATTATTTACAAGTTTTGTTTTTAACTTTTATGCATTTATTAGTCATTTAACAAAGTTATTGTACTTCTAGGTTATTGTGTTTTTAGGTTAGAAGTACAATAACTTTGTTAAATGACTAATAAATGCATAAAAGTTAAAAACAAAACTTGTAAAGAATTTAATTCTGAGAAAAATGGTGTAAATAAAGTCAATAAAAATCAACAAAAAATTCCAATTGTTTCCAAAATTTGTTTTTAGGCAAAGATTTTTCTGTTTTACGTCGGATATCATGAAACGTATGGGAGATACAGTTCTGCGACCTGTTTTATTCGATTTTTCAGGTAAAAAACCATAAGAAACAGCACAATTCGCCCCTTCCCAGAATTTCAGAAATCTTCATTTACCCGTGGGAACCGAAACCCGGGCGAAATCTTTCGCTAGCCATAACTCGCTAACGAAGCATTTCCGGACCTATGTTTATATGAACTTTTTTTCTTATTTTTCGATGTAGATTCATCTCCCGAAGTATTTCCGTTTCTTCGTGAATCACCCTGTATATAAACTTCTAACTATATACCTAACAACGTAAGTTATGACACCCTCGGCCAGAAGGATAACAGTCGGCATCAGAGCAGCTGTTATCAGCCGTAATAATTTCATCTCGTATCAGTGTAGTTACGTTGTTGACACGTTTCTGTGCACAGCTAGTCGGTTCCATTGAAGGTGATAAGCTGCGCTTCACGAAAATTGTACCGGTTTGACCCCCTCACATTTTTGGTTCCCGACCCCCTACTTTGGGGGGGGGGATCAATCTCAAAATCAATCGGGTTCTGTAGGATAAACGTGTAGACACACATAACCAGTTTTACGAAAATCGGTTGGTACGGTTATCGTGAGACATGTTGCAAACAGATATACATAGACAGATACCAAAAGGTCGAGTAAAAACTGAGAATTCTTTTCGCTCGTTCGATTGTGATACAATATAATAATAACCCATCCTCAACAAAAGAACGACATCAGAAACGTTTGGTACACGTCTCACCGTTCTACGGGGTATTACGCAAAATTTATGCAACTGAAGGCATTAACAGCGGAAAGGAATCACTGTTGCCCCTCCATGAGACAATGTTCAACAAAACGATCGTATGAGAAAAATATAACAATCACTTTAATTATTAATGCCTATTATATGAGTACAGTTTTATAAGAAAACTGAGTTATATAAAACATTTTGATTTAGATAGGATCTGTCCTATGGATTTTCAAGTGACTATATACAAAGTGGATATAAGAAGAAAACGTGAAGTCTCGAGTTCCTTGAACTCGTTGGTGTAATCACGTTCAGTTAATAACTTGAGCCTCTGCAGTAATAAAAACAAACAAATTATGTTTAAACTGTTAACGGGAACAGTAAATAAACCCCTACATGAAATACCGCATTTAAACATATTTTTTTTTTATATTACATACTAAAATTACATAAATAATATTTACAGCACGGAATATGCAGTTGAACGCAGTAAAATAGTGATAACGTTGCTGACACGTACAATTATCAGTATAGTTTCACACTTAACAACGTAACCATTTAGCTTATTATTAGGAGTTTGATAATAAGCGCTCTCCAAGCGACACGGTGCACAGAATCGATCGCAGCGTCCGTCGGTGTCGTACTCTCTTTGTTTTGTTACATTGTTGTCATTTTTTCCAACAATGAATGCATTTTATTTTTATTCTTGCCGTACTTCATTACGTGAATTTGGGGACTGTAGAATGTATGTTCACTTCTAGCACTAACTTAACATAAAAATGTAAGCCCTTACGAATTTTTGGTAAAGCAAGTAAAAACGTTCTTTCGTTGTGTCTTTTCTAACGAAAGTAATGCTTCATCCGATTTTAAAAATAATATATTTTTTCAAAAAAAAAAACTTATGAAACACACACACATATATGCTGCTGTTTATTAACATAACGTCAGAATAAACAGTATTTATGTCTACAAATATATGTTACACTTGAATAAAAAATTGCAGTACTATGATAATATTTCTATCAGTTACTAAACAGAGTAATATTTGCAAAACACTAGTCTGAATTCTACAATGAACGTGTGCGTGCTTGTGTGTGTGTGTGTGTGTGGGGGGGGGGGGTGCTATGCGTAGTTCACTAGTTTAGTGTGCACGTTTATAGGATCTTGTTTACATTTTTAAAATTGACAACAGTAACAATGTGTTTTAATAAAATGATGAGGCCAACTCATATGTACAGCTGTAGTAATAATAAATCTCGAACGTAAACACGGATTATAACGTCATATGACAACTGTCACGTAGCACCACTTGTTATAATCACAACAAGAAGCAGATTACGTGCAGTGAAGACCTATCCTTTACGCGGTAGTACTATTATATAATAACTGTTATGCTAATGTGCATGCTTTATTTTATATATATATATATAATCCTAAAAAAATTTTATAATATTAAAATCTACGTACCGGTACGTTAAAATAAAGAGCGCTTGAAACCAAACACGCAAGACATCATTAATTGTAATGTTTGTTGGCCCCCTCCCTTAACCATGTTGTTGTCAGCTCTCGTTAACAATATTGTTTGTGTGAATTTTTATGTTTGAAACCAACCTAACCGATATTGACAAAACCATTCTATGTGCATTAAATCGACGCTCTGTTGATTAAAATTGAGGTGTTTGTTTACTATGGTGTATATAGAGATAAACTCACCTTTAGAGTTTGGCTGGTCCCACCGCTGTTCATATCTATCGTATATAGGACTCCTGATGGACTGGTATGCCATCACGTCTGACATGTATATCAAATCCATGATTGTTTTAATTAACTTCTCAATAGCACGGTTATAGAAACACTAACCCGAATGCTACGCAGTATCTCGTGTTAAGCTTATGTCGGTAGGCTTTCCCGCCTCGCCCACTCTGTCTGCGCATCCCCACCACAGTCTATCCCTGCTTGCCCGCCAGTCGTCTTTCTTTAAAATGTCCTTACTACCGCTGCATAGTAGACGACCCCCCTCCCTGTGCTGTGCCACTGCAAGCATTGTTTAATTCAAGCGGATTCATTACGTCTTGCATCCCCGCTTTTTTTCTATTTATTTTCGAAGATAGGAATAGTTTGCTGTCCACTTAAATCACGTGACTGCACTGACACGGGACTCTTTGTGGTCTCGTGTGTACACTTTTAGTAGAAAAAATTATTTTATTTTTTCCCTGTTTCTTATTATGATTTTTTTTAAGTTTTCACGTCATTCATTGATCGTACGCCGTTTTTCAAACGGTATATGATAAACAAAACAGTTATAATACACACACACACACACACGAAATAAGGAAGACATGTCAATTGTAATAATAATTTCTGATAATCTGCTTTTCGTTATCTATTCACAGACTCTGAAATAAAAAAAAAATAATGAAGCTTTCATAACAGCATTATTTATTCAAACGCCTATCTGAAAGATTTCATTTTAACCAAAATATTCGTTTAGTAAAGAAGCAGAGGCTATGATTTCAATTTTGCGGGGGGGGGTTCGATCTTTGTGAATAAAACTACAAAAATTAAAATGAATTCGTTATTTACCTCCCTTTGTTGCAATCAAAAAGGAAAGTGAAGAAAAAAAAAATTACCGAGGCCATGATGAAACAATACAAATAGCATCTTACATTACAATACAAATATAATAAACGATGCCAGAAAACTGGGACAAATTTTCTCTCATGCTCTACAGACGCTGATTCTATTAAATGTTTTAAAACTTAGCCTTAGTGACATAGGTTGACATGTTGACGTGTCTGTAGCAGGTGGAATTACACTGATCTTCTCGTTTACCACAGATATGAAGCAAGACGTTTCATAAAATGACCATTGCAGGGCCTCAGAAATAAACATTTCAAAATCGCGCTATGGTGTGACCGAGTACTTGATTAGCCGAAAGTAGATGAAGTTAACGTTCAAATCAGTTCACCGGTAGAGACTATAGAGCGCTTGTAAACGACGTTCCGGAATAACGGACACAATGCAAGACTATTGTTGATTTGTTTTAGAATGGTTGGAAACCGCTAAATAAAAAAATACGAAATAATTATTATTTACTGTTTTAAAAAGCGTGTAGATCAATAGGCACATCTGTTATGGATTCGAAGAATTCAAACAAACGAAAAATGTTTGTAACCGAACTGAAATGCATTCCATTAAACTGAACTGAAAATGTCGTAAACTGAATTCGGTATTCTGCGGCTGAATAAATAAATGTACCCCTTTCCTTCTCGCTTAGAGTCATAACCTCAAATACTAAAAAAAAAATTTGAACCATTCCTTACCCACCAGACAGTTGTCGATTTTGTACTCGCAAAACGGCTATAGCCAATTAGCCTACTTATTTAATTCGATTTAGCCTACATGATTACATGTTTTGTCCCTAGAACGCTGGCGTCTAAACGAGGGACACATACCTGCTCCCTAGCTTCAAATGTTCGGACTGTGACAGAACTTAAATTTGTCACGTAATTAAAACAATCGTTCGGGATTAGTGAAGTCGTAAATCTTTTGTGGTAATTGTCTTATGAAGTAGGTTTACCAGACGACCGGTAAATAGGGAATGCCGCGACAGTTACGTTTCCTCTCGCTGTCTGAAACTGCTTCATCATATCGTAATGTCCCCAAAATTCCGATGATGCGAAAAATTATTCCGTCAATAAAGGAGACTATTGTAGGTCTTTATATTGAGTTTTTGATTCATAGAAGCGTATATGTAGGCCTACTAGATTTCATTCCGTAATGCGGATTTGGGTGTTTCAGGCCATAATACGAACACTTTTTTAAGTGCATAAATATATAGTGCACAGATATATTCAAAGAACAGCATGTATTCGATAAACATAGAAACAGTTTATACGAATACTGTGTAACAGCAAACGGACGAGAGGAGTTTCTTTTGAAAACAGGAATGCAGAAAGTTTCCAGCGGTAAATGTATTTTAATAACTTAATTTGTTTGTCAGCCATACAGTATAAAACACAATTTTATTTTCCGTCCTTAAATAATTCCACTAGATGGAAAGAAATTCTGTAACCAGTAACCAGTAGCGAGTGAAAGTTGTGTTTAATACAGGTGATTAGTATAAAATCAGCGTTAGATTTTATGAAAAAGACGTTGCTGCTCATCTCTAGAATCGTTGATCTCAAAGCAAAGAAAAATCCTATAAAAACATTGCGTAGAGCTTTGTGGCTCTGAATCACGGACCACGAGTAAGATTAGAGGAGCAACGGTTAGAAATTTCTTGAGACATGCTGCTGGGGGAGAATGTAGATGATTTCATGGGCGGGTAGGGTAAACTGTCTGTCTGACGGGATGCGTGATATGCCTCTTCAGAAGGAAATACATATAACTGGGGTTCTTAATTGGGTACAGTAGCTATATGAATGTAGTATTAGTGGGAAAAATTAAGGGAAGCCAAGAAAAGGGTACTCCGATCAAGTGGCTTATTTGATTGGTTTGAAAGGATACAGGAATTGTAAAGCGATGATAATTTCAAATTATGGCTAGCTACTACCCTTAGGAGTTCGGTTTGCTGCAAGAAGATTTTTTGGAAACGTCCTGCCTTTTTTTGTTTCTAATGTTATGATAAAAGATTTGAGAGTATACGGTTAGGCTGTACAGTATATTTACACTTATTCGAAATTTCACTGTATATTTGGTCGTGACTTCTCGAATGAAAGAGAAAACAAACTGTCCTGTTGTTTTTGGCTCGTCTAATTGTCGGTTACTGTGTAATAGCAATCCTCTAGTCGTGTTCTACACGCATTGCGTCTAGGCCTCATGTTTGCTTTTCAAAATGATTAGAGAAGTTACGGCAGTAAGCACCAGACATTAGTGCGGTACCCTCAGAAGTATGAGAAAATTACAAATTAAATGACGAACTCACCATTACAAATCGAATCGATACTTCTATTTTTTGGCGAAAATTGTTTTCACAGTAGTGGACAGAGTGATAGATAAATAGGTTGCAGTCTTTAAAAGTTTCTGTTACTGTAAAAATTGCCTACGTACGTCCTTTTCTTAAAAGACAGTTAATCAGTTGAAACCGTTTGCTGACCACTGGTTTCTCTAACTTCATAGTTCGGCTATGCTCTGACGTTAGTGTAATAATAGTAGACACAGGGCAGAGTTTTTTGAGTGAAAGGTGAACGTAACAGTGTAAAACTTAAAAGAATTCGTAAAAATTTAAGTTGTGTGTGCTTGTACGATTTACTTCAATGTGATCGGTTTTATTAGCTACTTGCTGATATCGATTTTTCTAAACACACACCGAGTGAAGTACTCATTTTCGGAGAAAGTTAGAACTTTCAGCCCGCGTTAGATTTCTATGGATCCATAAAAATGGTAGATTAGAAATTCTATGTGTTGGCTACCTAGACGCGCCTGTAAGGGACATTTAAAAAACATTTTTAATATTTTTAAAAAGTTCTATTATTCTTCACTCGAGGAGATAAAAGAGATCTTTCCGAAGTACCTCTTACTTTTTGCACTTCATTATCAAAGCAAGACAATGAGACACAGTATTGACGTGAGCGTTTCATATCTAATTACCTAACATGGACAATTATTTTTGCGTCAGCACGCAACTTTTTACTTATGAGAGTTCGTTAAAGTGTTATCTTAAAATGTTAAACTTACTGTCATTTGTACCATAACACTTTCACGAACAGTTTACACTTCTCAGCTACAACTGAAACGGTTTATCGAGGTAGGGCTACTTTCATGAAAGCGTTATACTTTAATGAAAATTATCGTTTTAGATATAAGTATTTCTTATATAAGAGCGTGAAAGATTATAATTTTTGTTAACGTCGACATACTGGAAATTGTTTGTAATTATGCAGTTTAGGTAAAATGTAAGAATGTAATCCTTTTAAAAAACAATCAGTATCCCGTTCTCTATAATTATTTCCGAACGGTCAATATATTTATTTCACGTGAAACTGCATTGAAGAAACTTTTGTCGCAAAAACTATGTGTTTATCCATCTCGTTTCAAAAGTTATCTTAAAGTTGTCTCTCAATTTCTGGTCAAAGCCTAGAGTTTTTTAGGAAAAGGTTAAAAAAAAGTTGAGTTAAGCCTTTTTAGCCTATCATGCTATAAAAAAAACCTTCAAGTGTCTTGAAAATAATGGACTTTATGGGCTTTTAAACATATAAGTATGCAAAAAATAATAATACAAAGTATGTCCTACAAAATAACAGCAAGTTACGAATTTTCTGTTCGTTTAAAATCAATTTTATTTCATAAGGTCCAATAATTATGCCAAAATGAAATGACGCTCTTGTTCCCAGTGAGGGCCCCAGGATTGCACTGAATAAATATACTATTGTTAATTGTCGTGTCAGTTTTTAGTTTTTTTAAATTATTTACTATGGAAATGTAATACATAGTTATATTAGACAAATGACCGCAAACGTACTTCAACTGGAAAAAACTAGTCTGTCCCGCGATCGTACCGGAAAATATTCTCAAGGACCTTGGATGCAGTTGTACTAGCTTATAACATAGTATGAGACTGATGCGACACAACAGTCTGCTGCCTGTGACACAGATGATGAGATGAGACTTTGACCACCACTGTTTGAAAGAGTTGATGTATGCATGCGCACACGCGCCCTGTGATCTGTGATATGGGTATTTCGGAGTAAATAAAGGACTGCGTACTTCTTTTGGCTAGTGTGGGTGACGTGCTTATGTACTGTAGTATTAGAGTTAATTAAAACGTTAAAAATATATTGTCATTATTATGTTGCTTTTCGTTACTACGTAGTTAGAATTTGTTACGTGACTTACTAACGGTTGTTAACTATACGTTAATCGACAAAGCGAATCAGTTAAAACTTTGGAACTGTTTTAACGATAAGAATTACCGACGAAGTATTGCGTTCACAAGTATAAATTTGTATAAAACAAACCTTTTTTTAATTGCTGTTTATAAAGTAGCACGACTGTAGGGAAAGTAAAACGTCAGTAACGTGCAAAGATTTCGTCTCCCATAATACTCTCGTATAAGCAATGCAACTAAAACTTACTGTTGTGACGATCGCACGGCTTGTGCCCTTTTTACAACGGAATAAATATTTGAACACCGGAGAAATCGTTATCTTGCAACGATTGTAATGAACAAAGATATTCGTATACTACAATTTCCAATACTGACAATAAAAATAAAAATCGTAAATTACAAATTTCTGCTGTCCAATAATACACGCAGAATCGCAAAACTCAAAACTGGCCGGTCGCTATTTGTACTCAGCCAAACTCACCTGTGTGACGTAGTACGGTTTCGAGATGGTCTACGACAATGGTTTTCAACGGGTGTGCTGCGGGACTTCCGAGACTTTGTGATATTGTTGGTAAAACTATTAAAATAAATTTGTTCAATGTTTGTTTTGTAAAAGGAGCATGAGACAAATATTCAAGACCTTTATTTTAATAAACACGTTTATTTTACAGGGAATTTATTGACTTATGCCTTACAATAAGATCTGAGTTATGAGAAACTTGAGCTTGACGTTTCTTACAAAAAAGTTCAATTCGTGGTGAAACTGAAGATATATGCATACGCATTTCCTGTTCAACTAAGAGAAATTCCTCGTGTTTCTTATTTTTTTTATGTTTGTTAGTACCCAAAAGCCTAGCTCGCACAAGCAGATGGTAGAAAAATGTAACTGCTTCTACTGCTATTACTAGGATCTTCGTTAACACCCAGAACTTGAGAAGTGGTAATGTTTGGTCAGTTGAAACGTTCGGCCTGACTGAAATTATGCGAGTTGTTGTTCTTTTTCTAGAGGGAGGTAGATAGTGAATTCTGAGAACACAGCTTAAGGATTGCACAACCAGTTATGCCTGGCGATAGTTTGGGGTGTGGGTGGGAGTGTTACCAACTCGTACGTTAGGGTGCCGTGGGAACTCACTATAAAACATAGTGTGCCGTGAAAAAAAAAAAGAGTTGAGAACCACGAACCACTCTTCTAATATCTTCTTGATAGTGGATGATAAAAGGGCAGTCAAAGGAAGGGGCAGTGAGAAACCATTAGAACATCCGAGACCGCGGCGTTAGCCGTGCAACCATCTACAATACGCGTAAGATACGAGAAATGGCAATATATTTTATAATGCTATGTAAAATGGTATGCAATTATACGTGTAGGCGTACCATTAAAACTGTACACCAAAAAGTTTTAATTTCTACTTTACCTTAAACGAAATATTCAGAAAAAGGGCTTTCCCCGTACTGGTTTCGTAGTTTCTACACTTGAAACATCGTTCTGTTTAAATAATTTACTATGGTTCCGTTGTACGAGTATGTTTATAAATGGTTCTTAAGATACCTCGTAGTTTGTTTAGACACTTCAAACTCTGTCGTTTTAATCGTAGTGCTAACCACGTTGCCTACTTGTGACCCTACGGATGTTGTCCGACTGAGCCTTGTCAAGAGGATGTTAAAGAGTAGAAACTTTTAACTTTTAATCTATCCCTTTAAAACTAGTAGGGTCAACCTGCGTAATTAATTGGTAATCGTCGGTACGAGAATAACATATTTTGTGTCAAGAGACCAATGAATTTCTAGACTTTGGGTGAACACGATGTACGGTGATCAAGTATTGGCTGAAGCTTTTGATCTCAAATTAATGTCATTAGATTTTACTATTGAATGACGTACAATGAATTATATAAAATAAAAGTCCTGCAAAAGTGTAAACTGTTTGTTGGATTCAAAGTGTACAGAGAAACGCCATTTTTTTATATTTTTGTTGAAACGACGAAAGTCGAATATATGAAAAACCTTCGTTACAAATTAAATGTATGTATATGTTCACGAAGTTGTATTTAATCGTTTTTGCTGGGTATAGAGCAAGTGAGCTATTCGGCCATATGGGCTTTGCCCTAGTGAATATTCAGACCACATAGTACAATCGCAGGAAGTCGCCTTTCATACCCTAAAACCCGTGGTTTTTATGTTATAGATCTATTAAAAACAAAATCATCGAAAACCCGTATCCTTCCATGTAAAATCGTTTATTTTAGCATGCATGTTTTTAGTGGTATCCAGGTCACTTGTTCGAAGAGACAAACTAACCTTTTACAGTCCGCTTTGTGCTTCTTGTTTGACGCGTTTCAAAACATATGGTTCATCATCAGGTCTTAAAAAGTCTCTCGTAGGAGGTCATCATCGGTTAAAATTCCAATTGCGCTGAACGCGTCAGTAGATGCGGACCTATTCACGTTTGGTCGAAATTCATTGAAATTAATATATCAGGACTGTGAAGAATTTATTGTTGGAGTATTCGGCGCCAAACATATAAACGTCGCGTCTTTAGAGGCCAGGCATAAATTCAAGATATTTTCCTTACCGAACGACTGCCAGGAAATTCCGTCTAGGAACTTTCATTCAAATTATCCTCAAACTGATCCCTACGCAATTGGTTGTTCGTGCGTCTTAAGACGTCATGCTCACCTTCGCTCGTTGGCATATAGTATTATAGTTTTACCGAAAATAGGCTACGTACATTTGTTAAAGTTGGCATTTATTGTTTAATCAGTCGGTCAGAATTAACACCATTTGCCATAACATTTAATTCTCTCATTTACTCTTTTACAAGTCTCGTCATTTTTATATCGTTCACTACATAATGCATTAATTCTGCAAATTAATCCACTCAGTATTCAAATATTACATTAATTTTAGTCTTCCAGAACTGTAAACTCATTTAAACTGTATGTACAGAGTTGTTGTTCAGTGTCGATATTCGTATGATACCGCTTTTTTTGCATAATAGGCGTATAGGCTATTTAGTGCCCTTTCATAAGGCGTTTTTTATTTATTTGTTTCGTAAGGCGTTGTGTATTGTTATAAAAAATATAAGATTGTTGGAGTCCGCTTAATCAGTTGTATACTAGTATGCTCCCTGAGCTGGAGAACTCGCTCACTTTTTTGAACGGAAGTACCGTTTGCCTACTACACAGAATTTTTTGTTTAGTAAAGTAACAATTGTAGAGGAATCGTGCAGTAACCGCAAAAAATTACAATTTGATTTGTGTTAAAATTCCCTGTACTGTGATGGCCAGCTAGGTTTTTACAACTTTCAAATTTTTTATCCCATTTTTGGGTCCTGGGGTCAACAAATTTTGACAATTCCAAAACTGTACACCATATTCTGATTATAGTTAAAATTCCTTTTAATTTAATACGCCACATGAATTTTTTTGATTTTTATCAAAATACTCGCCCACGTTGTATCCCCAGCGTCCCAAAATTTTGAAATTTTCAAAAATAAACATTAAATTCATATTTTGATTAAAATTTCCTTTAATTTGATATCCCACGTGGCACAATGTTGATTGTTTCCAAAATTTTGACCCTCTTACATTTCTGCCTCCCGCCCCCATAATTTTGGGGGATCAGTCTAAACCATACGGTTTTGTAGGGTAAAAATACGGACACGGTGCCAAGTTTTACGTAAATCACGCGTTCAAAAGTCATCTTGATACTTACCCCGAACACATAGATAGACAGACAAATGGTAAACGGCCAAGTTAAAACTGAGAACTCGCTTCGCTCGTTCAGTAATAAAACAGTCCATCAAAATTGCAGACTGTTGGCGTCAGCATGTTTTGCTCCCAAAATAATGCCAAAATATGAAAAATATAATTTTCAGGCTTTCACGAAAACGACGAAAGTAGGAAACATTAAATACCTTCATTACCAAACCTTACACTAGATACGAACTTTATCTCGTCAAATCGAAAAGGATTCTGATCGTGTTGAAAGTTAATATATCTAACTTTCAACCTCATTCCCCGTATGCAGACGTGTTTGTTATTTCGAATGATGCGTTTGGACTAAATAATTTAATCCATAGTAGCCTGTAGCAGACTAATACCCTTCTGATAATTTTCTTATCCTAACAATCTTCAGGGTTCCCACAGACCTGGATTGTCGGGGAAAGTTAGGGAAATTCACTGTCTGTCAGGGAAGTCCTTGTAAATTTTCTAAAAGTCAGGGAAAAACGATAAAACTCGTGAAAAGTCAGCGGAATTTCATAAACCATAAAAAATATCATAATTTTTTATAGTTTTATACATTGTGGAAATTTACATAGAAAAAGGGCTATAAACTGGGAAACAAACTTTATTTTTTAAAGTAATATACATACATTATGTTAGTGTATTACATTTTATATGTAAGGTAGGTTTGAATTTCCCTCTCTTTTATCAGGTGTTACTGCTTTATTATGTCACTAGAAGATTTTATATTGTCATTCCACGCCAATATAGGTAGGCAGTAATGCAGTGTCCCTCCTTCCTTCGTATGTTTCCCTTCAGATTAGTTAGTTCTTTCTTGTGAGTGCGAGCCTTTCTTGAGGAGATTTCAAAGTTCATCGCCACATGGGCCACATCTGTATTCAGAAGTACGGAATGCCTAACATTTCTTATTAAGACTATTGAAAAAATCAAGGATATCTGGCTCCATTTAAAATACAAAGCTGTTAGAAGTCTGGCGTCATTTGATCCTGTAATTATCAATAATCGGTCAAGTATTGGAAAGAACAGAATCAATGTTTTACTTGAAGTTCTGTATGAGAAAAACAAGATTACTGAAGTATTTGCTGGAAAAGCTAAGCAGCAGTATTCTGTGCTCTGTAGTTTTGATTCTGTTAATAGCTGTATCAATGACAAAGAGAAAACTGAAATTACATTGGACGATTTCTATTCATCTTTTTTATACAAAAGCCCAAGTACAGTATTATGAACTGTGGGAAGTTGTTAAACTGGCTCTAATTGTTTCACATGGTAATGCCTTTGTTGAGTCAGGGTTTTCAGTAAACAAATGCCTATTAACAGAAAATGAAAAAGAGCATTGCATATGATATTGTTGCTCAGCGCATTGTATATGATGCTCTTAAGTACTATGGTGGCTTCAGAAATGTTAAAATCACTCAAAAAATGGTTACTATTGTACAATTTGCCAGGAAAAAATATGAACAGTATCAAGCGAAAGTAAAAGAGAATAAGAAATACCAAGAAAACAATGGCCCAGACCTTCTGAAATTAAAAAGTTACAAAATCAGAGAAAACTTTCTCGAATGAAACAGCAAATAGAAGAAGTTTGAACCCAGTTTGAAAATTAGGCGCTTAGAAGATTCTTTAAATAAAAAATAACTTATGTTTCTGTAAATAATAATTACATATTAATTTGTTTCTGTGCATATTGAAAGTGAAGTGAAGCTATCCTGTCTATGTTAAATAGACATTTTTTCACTTATCTAAAAATGAACTTTTTCTTGTGAAACTTACTGTTTTTCGTTGGACGCGTTTCGGCGTACATATCCGCCTTCTTCAGCTTTGAGTCAGACTGCCATCATTTCGTAACGGTTGTTGTGTGGAAGGTGTAGTGGGGGTGGTGTGTGGAGGAAGGGGATTGGCGCGGGGATTTAACTTGATGTTTGTTTTTTGTAAAATTGTGTCAAAAATGTATGTGATTTATATTGTAATTGATCGTTAAGTATGTTGTTTGGTTGTGTTGTGTGGTGTTTATATATTTCGTATTGTTCAGTTGTGTTGAGTTTTCGACCTTTAGGTAAGTAATGTAAAATTTCAAGATTAGTGTCTATGTTGGTGTAACTGTGGTTTTCTGTGTGTATGTGTGTGGCAAATGCGGAGTGTATATTGTATATACTTAACGATCAATTACAATATAAATCACATACACTTTTTGACACAATTTTACAAAAAACAAACATCAAGTTGAATCCCCGCGCCAATCCCCTTCCTCCACACACCACCCCTACTACACCTTCCACACAACAACCGTTACGAAATGATGGCAGTCTGACTCAAAGCTGAAGAAGGCGGATACGTACGCCGAAACGCGTCCAACGAAAAACAGTAAGTTTCACAAGAAAAAGTTCATTTTTAGATAAGTGTTAGTGCTGTGAAAGAAGAGATGAATAATCAAGACAGACATTTTTTGTTTTGTTTTTTATAATCAAAACAATGTTTACTTTTTGATATTTAAATGTTAAGTATATGTGTCCATGTTTAATAATACTCTAATTGTGTTTTATGTCTTACATTCAATATAAATATATTGTAGACCTAGTTAATAAAAAATAATTATTTAAAAAATGTGCGTAATCTTTTTGAACTTTTCGCATGTCAGGGAAATTTCTTGTAACCGTCAGGGAAATTAATTTTGAAACTTTTGTGGGAACCCTGATGTTTCCATTGTTTTACATACTGAAAATCCTTTTGCCAGCAGTGACTTCGCCTTTTTTTTATTTGTGACTCCTGTCAGTTTTGTTCTTTATGTTTCCCAACCAATTTTTAAACCGTTCCTAAAGTTTGGAAAAACATCGTGTCTCTTGTTTGGAACACATTCGTATAGTTTGTAACGTTTCCAGTATTGTTTCCAACACGTACAATGTAATAATAAAAACGTACTCGCTTCTTCATTAGAATACAATTTTAAAACGCAGCAAATCGACAAATGTTTGCTTAGAAGATAATTTTGTATTTTTTATTACCGTTTCTGAAAAAAAAACTCATTTTTGCTGTGCTCAGACATTCTTTTATGTAATGCCAGGCCCTTCTTGCTTGGCTCCTATTCTTTTCCCTTATTCGATTTTTCTATTCTTTCTCTTGTTATTCAGGCCGTCTTTTATCGCGTAAACTTTGTCTTTGTGCTCGATATAAAATAAGTCGTTTTAATGGTTCATTATATTGCTAATAATAGTATTAAGATGTCCAAGGGTCTAGATATAGTCCTACTATTGTTTTAACAATAAAATGCAGTTTACGCAATAAATATATAATGCAAACACATGAAGTTAATCTATACTGAGGGAGAAGTAGATGTTGCCTGTAATGAATAAAATTTCTGTAATGTATTATGTTATAAACTTATATAATTTGGTGTGCTTTTTATTAATTTCTGCCTGCTGGTATAGTGTGTTTACAAGACAAACAGAGCAAGACGAGCGTTATCATGCGTGTGTTTGCATATAGTGCATTCACGTCACAAACAAGCGAGCGATGGCTTCCACTAATAATGTTTGGTCCCGTCTGTTTAGCGATATTATATTTGAAACTGCTATACAGCAAGTGTGTCACGTTATAAATAATGTGGGGTTATAAAGAAGATGGTTGTCTGAACATACAGTATGTGTCAAAAAAATATTGAACCCTTATATTATAAACGTACCTTTTTTATAAAAACCGTTAAACATCAAAAGTAAAAGGAAATAAATTGTATCCCGAACCATTAATTAATTACTTAATTCTAATACTAAACAATTATACTTTAAATATTTGTCACGCCATAATGTTTAAAAACTATCTTGAATTCTTGAAGGTCAGCCGATCATACTCTTTCTTAATATATTTTAACAGACGTGTTCCTCAGGGGCGTTGTTAATCATATTTACTTGTTTTAGTGAAACTATGTACCACTTTTTCTTGGCCGTAGGGCTACGTGTATTTGTTCCAGTTTCTTTTATGTGTATTGTCAATTTTATAAGTATTCAGGTATAAATAGTAATAAAAGCAACATTAATCTTACGTAGTAATAATAATCGTTATCTTGAATAAAACAAAGTTTTATATAAAGTCGTAGATGTTTGTATTTTTTTATGAATAGAATGAAGTATTTTTTCTCTGTTTCATGAAAAAGTTATAATTACTTTATACTTCACTTCTCTCCACGCAGACACATCGTAATTCCGACATGTTTTGCTATTTACCTGTCTTGTATTTTTAATGTAATTAAGATCTGTTAACCTTTTATTGTTTTAAAACGAGAAATTTCTTGCGAGATGTAGCCCTATTCTTTTAAGTGGTTTTTGGCTGAATACATACCGTATATTCGTAGCGAATAATTATCTCTGGATTCACTCAAGTCTAACGTAATTGGTAGGTAACTGTATCCAGTAAGGACAGTGAAGGCTCTAAGGCTTATTGATGATAGACGAATAGCCTCAGTTTTGTATAGTTGACGTTACGTAATGTAATATACATTCAACTCATAAGCCGACAGCGGAAGAGACTGAAACAGAACTGTCACCTGTATACAGATGTGACGTATGTATTTGACGAGAAGTATGTATTATTGCGAGTTGTAAAGGTGATGATTAAAAACAATAATAAGTTGAAACTTAACGATAAATTTAACATACAAGTAATTAAATCGTTTAAAATATTTTGAGAAAATCTTCCAAAATATGGTGACGGTATAGCTTCTTCTAACGTCTGGTAACTAATCTACTGGTTTAGCGTAGACTCTGTTACACAGAACAGTTCCATACACTGTCCAGATGTACGTCTATGGACAGCGATATTTCGTGAAAATTCTCTGCTAGCGATTATTGGTTTGGTTCTATCTGTACTGACAGGCTTTTTGCCTGTAGGTGTCTCTGTATGGCTTCGTCCTCCTCTTCGTGTTTTAAACAAAATAGAAGAACCTGTTGAGCTCTCTCTCTCTCTCTCTCTCTCTCTCTCTCTCTCTCTCTCTCTCTCTCTCTCTCTCTCTCTCTCTCTCTCTCTCTCTCTCTCTCTCTCTCACACACACACAATAAAACTAGCCTTTTCCTAAGATCTCGACCTCCTTCTTCAGGGATCGCTACGCAGATAGTTACACTTAGTATTTTTGTCTACAAAGGAAGGTAAGTTATATTACCGACAAAAATGAATATTTATTAAATTAACACGTAGACTGTGTAACTCCAGTAAACGTTTCTCATAATTTGCTTACGACATTCCAGCCAGGCAATGTCGCGAACTGTACAGAAACTTTAGTTTAATATAACACGAGCGTGTAAGTTAAATTCGCAGCCGGGATGAAAAACTATTGGACATAAAACTATAGTCAGCTTTAACTCTGTGCCAAAAATGAGTGATGTCCTCATAAATTGTATCAAACACGTCTATGAAATGGAAGGACAGGTTCTTTCCTACATTTGTTGCTGAAGAAGAAAAAACATTTCTTATCAGTGGTTAGTGAAATGTAAACAATGAAATTTAGCTTACTTCAAAAAATTATCACAACATTTAAAGTGCTAGAATTCAGGACACTAAATTAATTCGTTTTATTAACATCTGTTCTTTAGTACCTTATCACTGAATACTCTTGATTCTGCCGGATTTGTGAAGAAGTAAATACTTGGCGTTGTTTGTGCTTATTTGATCTATAGAAACAAAACGAATAATTTCTGTTATCAAACTGGTAAATTTGCTAATTTGATTCGAGTAATTTAAAATCTTTCTGTGATATTCGTGCTTCTACATTTATTTACTTGTTTTTATCTTATCGTTAAAAAAGATAACATTTTTGTAGAAGAACACGTTTTTAAGATATAAAACTAACACATAAATAAGAATGTACGCTGGTCGGTGGTACTAACACAATGGTATTTTTCAGTCGAATATCAAAGTTGTGTGTTCTTTTTGTATAGAGAATGTTATAGGCACTATTATAACTGGAACACCTGTTGGTAGTAAACACGATTGTTTAAACTCACACGATTTTTATCGCTCATAAAGACTTGAGTGTGATCGAATTTAAAGTTGTCTTTTTCTCCCTAAAAGTAATGCCTGTAGAAGAGCATGCACTCGTATATAAACTTTTTGTATGTAGTAAACAAATAAGGTATGAATCGTCAGAAGCTAATATTTATTTTTTCGTTTTTTAATTGAACCGTCTATATTGTAACGATACCGGGGGACCCGAGTTCGATTCCCGGTACCGAATCACAATTGTATAGTTATTATTGGTTCTGTTCTTATATTTTTTGTTAATAATAATGATATTGTTTGTTAATAATTATTATATTGTTTTGTAATAATGATAATTGATATAAAATGTTAAATATAAATAATTATATATGTATAACTGAATGTATGAAAACAGAATTTGTATGAGTGATGTAATGTAAAATTGGTGGCGTTGCCAAGGAGACTGTTTTTGTGATATTGAAAATAATGAATTGTTAATTTTGGATCTGTAGAAGAAAAGATGAAATAAAAATTGTTCTTTAATATCTAAAGTTAATTAGATGGAAATAAAAATTGGTACAACAAAAACCAGTTGTTGTACACATATTATCAATATATAATATATATTGATTATAGTATAACATTAATAAAAAAAAATGTTCAAATAAGAAAAAAATAATAAATAGACCTCCGAAGAGAAATAATGAAACGCTACAATATTATGTATAATTCTGTATTTAAAATTGCGCTAGAAGTCGTTTACAGTATATACATCTTGCTAAGACGCAATATAATCGAATGACTGAACCTCGGAACTTGAAGTGTCAACGGTAGTCCGGCATTGGATGTGACTGTGTCGCAGACATCCGATCTGATTTCGTTTCCCATTATAAGCACGGAGATTAGGTCGTGTGGTTAAACAATTGTGGTTCCATACCCTAAGTAGATTCATAAATACGAAAACCTGGTCGAACGAGGTCGCAGCGGTTCGTTAGGGTATCCAGATGCTAAAGATTAATTAGTTCAATTCGTGGTGGAACTGAAGGTGAACACACACGCATTTCCTATTTATCTAAGAGAAGTCTCTCTTGCGTTTATTTTTTATGTTTGTTAGTGTCTTAAGTCCAGCTCGCTCAAGCAGGTGGTAAAAAAATGTAACTGCTTACACTGCTATTATTTAGGTAGTATTTCTTCGCTAATATCCGAAACCTGGGAAATGGTAGTTCCTGAAGTGTTCGGTCTGCTGAAGTTGTTCTTTTTTCTCCAGAGGGAGGTCGATGGTTAATTGACACAGCATAAGGACTCCGTGTCCAGTCATACCGGATGACTTGAATGGGGGAGGGGATTGTTGCCAACTCGTACGTCAGTGTGCCGCGGGAATTCACTGCATAGATAGTGTGCCGTGAACAAAAAAAGGTTGAGAACCACTGTTAGATTGTTGTAGTGATTGTAAAGTTTGGTTTGTTGTGTTTTATGTAATATTTTATTTGAAAAATATTTACGTTAACAAAATTGAGATTTAAAACTGTTAATCCTTTTGAATTCTCACAAATTAATACCTTTCTCTATGATTTTCATGTTCCTTTTGTTTGGGGAGGGGGGTTAAGATGAAAACGACAATTCTGATTAAAACAAATTCAGGAAAAATTTTAAAGTTAAATACAGTCCTTTTCTCAAAGACATGTTTTGTTTTTGCGGACTCTCAGTTTTATGGATTTGTTTCAGAAAATAACTGTAAAATCGTTTAATCTAGTTTTCCCTAATAAACCAACTAGATTTTTTTGAAAGAAACTATAATTATACAAGTTGCATGTGACGCGTATTTTTCAGTCGATAATTGATAACGTGTATTAGGAAAGTGTACCCTTATATCTAGAGACCTACAGTTGTAGAGACTAGAAAGTGTGTAGTAGCTTTTTAATTCTAATACGAGGGCTGCAAGTAGTTTCTTGGGCAACAACATTTGTGTTCGACTTGAACATCTGTTACAAGCAAACATAAAAAATAAGTCATTCTGTTAAATAATACTGTTAGTTCAGTTGTTCAAAGTAAGCAAATTCGGAGTATTTTTTAAATCGAACAAATTGGAACTTCGTGCTGAGTGAAATTATTTCTAAAGTTCAGAAACAGTAAAACATAAAAGCTGTTATACCTGTCTTATATAGGCCTATATCTTATATAGTATATCTATCTATCTAAAACATCTACTCTTTCATTTATTAGTATAAAAATATACTATTGAATTGGAATGTGGTCATACCAGCCTTGAAGATGACCTACTCTCAGGACGTCCAAAAGTTGAACTTTGGAAGAAATTGTTCAATAAGTACTTTACATGGTTTTGGATTACCAACAATAGAAGAACGTAGACTTTATGAAAGCATATACATCATAAAAGAGTTGATTCCAATAGTCCTCCACCGATGAAAGCAAATAGCGTGTTCCATCGATAAACAAGTTACGGTTGACACTTTTTAAGGGCGCTAAATAATTTTCTTAATGGAATGATTATCTTGAAAATTTGTTAACCAATAAAAATATTATTCACACAGACAAAAAAAATCATGTGACCTTTGCGTAAATTTCTTAAACCTGGTGAAAAAATGTTGAAAATACTCCGTTTCAGTTGATTACACAAAGATCTATCTACCCTCTTCACATAAAATTACGTTTAATGAAAAGTTTCGTGAAAGCCATGGACAAGACAGGGCGAGGTTTTCCATATTTGAAAGAAGTTCCCCAAAATTAGCGATGCCAAAAATTAAAGGAGGTATTTTTGTAGAGCCCCAAATAAAAGAAACAAAAAAGTTTGTTTATAACAAGAAATATGAAAAGTTTGAAGGCAGGTCGAATGACTTAGAAAAGAATGCATGGGTTTCTTTCAGAAACGTAGTGAAATACTTCTTAAGCAACAAAATGTCTGACAACTGGATCTAGTTAATCAGTTGCGGAAAGCTTATAAAGATTTAGGGTGTAATATGTCACTTAAAATACACTCTCCATTCTCATTTGGATTGCTTTCCCGAAAACCTGGGGGCCGTGAGCGATGAATATAGAAAAAAGGTATCGGTGGAAGTGGAGTTCAAATATGTTGGCAGGTTACTGTTGGACTCTCAAAAGGGACATGCCAGAGGCTAATTATTCCAGGAAGCCTTCAACTACCACCTTTTAGGTATATGAAATATTGTTTAATAGCATAAGTAAAATGTTATAAATGTAAAATTTTAATCTATGTGTCACAAAAAAAAAAAACCTTACGTGATAGAAAAAAGTAGTTTTCCTTCTTAATGTAGCAGAGGAAGTACTGTAGAGATCAGCTAATAAAACCTTTGGGACAGAAAAAAACTTTATTTTGTTTAGACCAGCGTTATCAACAATCGAAAGAACATGAAATTTAGGAAAGCACAGACATCATAAAAGGGTCGATCCAACAGTCCTCCACCGATGTTCCACCTATAGACAAGTTTACGGTGTTAGTTTTTAAGGTTGTTAAATTTTCGTAATGTATTAATTATCTTGAAAAATTTCAAATCAATAAAAATATTATTCTCATCTCTTGGATACGTTATTTACAAAACTAGTGAAAATGATGGGGTTTAGCAAGAGAAAATGTCTTTTTCTTCGAGGCAATGCGCCTATACACAAATCTGCTTTGGCGATGGTGAAAACCAGAATGTGAAATTTTCTCACATAAATTGTAGAAAATATAGACTTTGTGTTCACAACATCTGACGTTTAGAGTTTCAACTGCTCCCAAACGTAGAGGGATAATGAATATTATCAAATAAAGAGTTGATCGCAGATGAAGAGAGATATTTTGTAGAGGTTTTTCCGGTAAGCCACTGTAGACAATGGGTAATGACTTCGGAGCATCATATATTTAATGGAAGTATCTCTAGGTTTATGTTTTAAATAGGAATATACATTGAACATAAAAGTTTCTTTTTCAATTGTAAGACCAGTCTTTTGACTGTCCAACCGAGTATTTACTAGGAAATTAATTTTTTAATCTTCGAAAAAGAAAAGTCTTAGGTAACTGTTTTTGAATAAATCTACTGTACATAAAATAATTTACATTTCTGTAAATTCAAAACTTCTGTGAAAGTAAAGCATTGTGGTACTTCTTTTCACATAACTGTAAAAATATCTGTTTTACACCGTTGGCAGAATTTCAGAGGTGATGTACTTGATAACATCACGGGTACAAATAGAGTAACGCGAGTACAACTACGCTTAGAGCGCCCCAGCTGACGAGGAAACTTATCCATAGGCTCCGGCTGGACCTTGTGATAAACTTGTCGACTATTGTGTGGTCAAGTACCGACTATACTGTACAGCATTAACATGTTCGACGTTGGAAATAAAAAATAAATTATATTACTCTGCGGATACGTGAGTTTTCCCCCATTATCATGTACTCCAATGTAGAATATTCTACAGATCAAATATAGTATTACGAGGGTCATTCAATAAGTAAACAAACAAACAGCTGTGGAGCAAAATCTTTGTATTCAATCAATACAATTTTTTTTTTACTTTTCAACGTAATCTCCAGCAACGTCTATGCACTTGTCCTATCTCTTTACAAGCTTTTTTAGTCCCTCAGCAAAGAATTCACATTAAGTTGCGTCGCGACATGCTGGCGTTCCGTAGACGCAACTGGGAGCTAGCTGTGACACAGATGGCGGCCCTGCTGAGGACCGTAATGTCTGGCGGATTCCCAGTGCCCTAACGGGAAAGCGCAAACGCGCGCCTCTCCCCGCACTGGCCGGACCCGGCGGTCAACCCCTTGGCCGCCCCCTCGAAAAGGCAGAGTTCTTGGCTGACAGTTTAGAGCGACAGTTCGCTCCCAACCCATCCAAGAACCCGGCTTTCACTGAGCAAATCTGCCGCGAGGTAGAGCGCTTTCTATCGGCCGATATCACAGTCCAACCGGAGCCCATCTCCCCGGAGGAGGTCTCTGAGAGGATTGTTCAGCTCAAGCCCCGGAAGGCGCCTGGCCCGGACGGAGTCATGAATTCCGCCCTCCATCGCCTTCCGGAGCGAGGAACCCAGTACCTCACTGACCTGTTCAATTTATGCCTCAGACTGGCCTATTTTCCGGTGAAATGGAAAACGGCTACCGTCATAGTGATACCTAAGCCGGGAAAGAATTCTTCTCGCGTGGAAAACCTCAGGCCCATCAGCCTCTTGTCCGCGACGTCCAAGGTTTTCGAGCGTCTGATCCAGCGTAGGATCCGAGACCATCTAGAAAGACTAGACGTGCTGATCCCCGAACAGTTCGGCTTTCGTGAGCTGCACTCCTCGACTCATCAGCTGATGAGACTCGTGGAATGCATTACCGAGGCTGGCTGCCAGAGCAAACAGACGACTGCGATCTTCCTAGACGTAGAGAAAGCCTTTGACCGCGTGTGGCACGAGGGTGTCCTATACAAACTGACGGAAGTACTTCTCCCAGACTGCTACGTTCACTTGATCGGCAGCTTTCTGAGAGACCGTAGCTTCCGAGTGAGAGTAGACCACGCTCTCTCGTCGGAGAGGCGTATTACCGCTGGCGTCCCTCAGGGAAGTGTCCTTGGGCCTCTCCTGTTCTCGCTGTTTGTCAACGACACGCCCCGAGTTCCTGGAGTAAAACTGTCGCTGTTCGCGGACGACACTGCGGCTTTTGCCTCAGAGCCGAACGCGAGTTATGCGGCAGTTAAGCTCCAGCGCCAACTCGACGCGTATGTCGGGTGGACCGATGACTGGAGAGTTGCCGTTAACGCTTCCAAGAGCGCCGCGGTAATATTCTCGCGCAAACGTAAGCGGCCTCGGCCCGCTTAAAGTAGGCCCCGTCGAGGTGCCCTGGACCAATAGCGTCAAGTACCTCGGGCTCCACGTGGAATCCCGACTCACCTGGCGAACCCATACACAGTATATCCGACAACGCGCTTCGGCGCAACTCAGTAGACTCTGGCCCGTGCTATCTAATCCGGCAATGAGCCCCCGGCTAGGTAAGCTCATAGTCAACACGTACGTGTTGCCCGTGATTACCTACGCCTGTCCTGTTTGGGGATACCTGGCTCGTGGTCATAGAACAACGCTCCAGCGCGTACTCGACCGGGGACTGAAGCTCGCGTGCAAAGTCCCCCGGAGGTACTCTTCTCGTCTTTTGAAGAGAGGACTCGGTGTCCGCTCTCTTGATGACACCGTGAGACGCCTGGCGCGTAGATTCTATGTTCGTTCCGACAGAGTGACCCACAATTCCCTCATTGCCGGACTTGGTAAATACACCCCGCGACCAGGTGAGTCCTGGAAGCGACCTCGTTTGCTAGTCCCGGTGGTATAATTCACCAATCGCAGGTCGCTTCAGACCCCCCCATAAGTAGATAAAAAGTATATATAGAAATCCAACAGACCCAGTGGCAGGAGTCCTTTCTGAGACTCGGGACACTGCACTACTCGCGACCCCCAGTTGTGTACTGTGGGTAAAAACTTACGTTTTGAACAGACTTTCAAAAGACCAGAATGGGTCCGCCTTGGACAGATTTTATAATGTTGGGAAGGCCACCGTAAGTTAAATGAACACCGATAAACAAGTCGTCTTAAAACACGATTGCATCAAAACTTCAGTGTTATAACGAGTAAAAATTAAAACAATAATCCCAAACTAACCACAGGTAACTTTTATCAACCATAAATAAAATGTTTATTCGTAGTGGCGTATTAAAGAAATCGTAATTACAACATTTGTGCCACCTTAGGATATTTTAAACACAGTAGCAGACTGTCACACATAATCTTAATTATATTACAGGTTTTTGCGTTTAATATCCGAATTTTTTGCGTGTGTACAGCTTTGGTAATATCCGAATTTTCTTAAATCCGAACGGCCTTCGGTATCAGTTAGTTCGGGTAAATGACGCGCTACCGTATTACTGAAATAAAACTTTTTTTAATTGTGTGGACGGTACTTACATGAAATGCTACTGTGAAAACGATGGAACGAACTTTATATTTACCCTAATAATGATCTTATCTCTTAGATTATTTAAAGCAGTAATATAATATTCTTGTTTCTACTGTAACAATTAACTTAATTTCTGCATTATTAAAATTGGAAACTACCGAGCTGTTGAACCGTGGTCGATTGCTTACAGTGCGATTCATATTGTAACACAACGTCAATACAAGATAATGTGTGTTGATACTCTCCTTTAAGCCCCACTGTTGGGCTAGTCACGTTGTAACACAACGACGATGTTGGATAATATAATATGTGTGTGATTGTATTGATTGTGTTGCTTGTAGATACGCTCCGGTATCCACAAAAATGTTGTACAATAAAATTTCCAAAAAAAATGTAATTATTTTTAGCAGTCTGATTGTAATTAATGATTGTGTGGATATCGCTGGTTAAATCTTTTAATTTAAAAGGTATTTTTCGCACTCCGCTGATAACCTCCCCACTTACCATATGTGGATATTGCTGTTCTGTTGGGTGACTGCTCAGCTGTAACATACACGCTACACATACAAGGAGAATTTGAATATTTTAATATTTGAATATTAAACGTGATGAGCATGCACAATAATAATAATATAACAACTGAATAATGCTTTGAATTATCAGGAATATTCAAATTCTTCCGCCACCTTTTGATAGAACTGGCTATGAAAAATAAACTATTTTAAGTTTGAAATTAAACACTTTTTCCACTGGTAACAAAAATATTGAGAGTGTGTAACAAAAAAAAAAATAAGGGTGTGTGACTGACCCACGTGTGTGGAGAGGAAGAGGGTAAGTTTAAAAGGATGCACACACACACACACACACACACACACAACACTGAAACACAAGGAATTTGCTAGAAAAATATGTAACTGTGCAGATGGTGGGACAGGGTTTAGGGGGTGGGGAAGGGTCATTTATATTATAGCTTGTTGTGTGTGAGCAGGGTGGGGGAGAGGGGTGAAGGGTTTGTTTTAAAATAATTTTTGCCTATTCCGATCTGACGATGGGCTGTGAGGCTTGAAAGCGCTAATTGGAATAATTTTTATATAGTGGTGTGCAATATTGATCATTCTGATTAAAAATATTGAGGTTTATTAACAGTTTGGAATGCTAGTAAATCTTTAAAATTTAACAATCAGTCACTAATAATTTTACAGGAAAATAATTATGAACAATTTTAAAATGAAACTCTTCTTAACCTCAAGGCTGGTAACACTGTCGGTTAATACAATAATTTTTATTTTGAGAGGTTATGTCCTCTTACATAGTTAAATTACCAAGTTCGTGTGATCTTTTAAGTGACATGATGCCAGATACAAGATGTGGTGTTTTCTAACAATATTTAATAAACAATTAATAGAAAACAAACAAACAAATATTAAAATTGAAAATTGGTACCATATAATCGATAACTATGGTATTATCGTACGCGGGAATTAGTACCCAGTCGTTACTTTGATAAACGAGTGCGTTGATTTGCACTGCTGAAATGTACTATTATTATTTAATAGTTAACTATAGAAATTATTTATTCACAAGAGAAAAAGTTATAATAAAAAAAACTCTTGTGGTATCTTTCATCTGGTTTGTATTATTTGAGAACAGACTTATGACAAAAAGGTGACAAATTGTGGTTATTATTTTTAGGTTATCTAATAACGTGAATAGTTATTAGGGTTAATTATATTATTCATTGATTTCTTATTAATCTAAACATATATATATATATATATATATTATTTATAATATTTCTGATGCATAACTATCAGTAGAATAGAATATTCTTTCGCAAAAAATTAAAAATATTTATTTACATTTAATCAAGTCAAAGACTGCATGAGTCAATTGAGCGTCTATTTGCGGCACTCGTATTTTGTAATAAGTACATTAATCTTGACTCTTTTAATTATGAAAAATATTAAAAACATTTATTTATCAAGTTAAAAATTGTGAAATAATTCTTTCGTCAATTCTGATAAATTTCATCAGCATTATTATACTTCGCTACTATTGATTAGCGTAGTATCCAACCAATTGTTTTTTACAGAAATGATTATTTCTGTTTTATTGTTAATTAATGAAACATATTGTACTCCCTGGTTTATTTTCAACACAACACTCGAAAATACGACCGATATTATACACTGGTCGTATTTTGTTAATATATTCACTCCGCACTGTACACACGTTAATTCTGTGTTATCTTTAGGTTAGGCGTGTGTAGTATTACTAATGTATGCGTGTCGCGCACAATTCAAAATAAACTTCTTCATCGATTTGGTCCGTCGAATTATACGTGTTGACTCGTTGATGATTGAAAGATGACTGTCACGCTCCTCCGGAGCGTCTCTGGCTCGTCTGCCGGTTTTCATTCATTTGATTGGTTGAATTCTTTGAACTCTCCGACCCAAAGTACCTTAATTTAGTAAAACTTTTAATTTCTTACCAAATTTGTAGATGGGTTTGAGATTAAAATGACGTAAGCACTGGTGCACAAAATAATTAAAAAGTTTATAATCGTTATAACTTTCTTATTATTTGTCTAATCGTTGAATGGTTGGTGTCAATAAATCGCGGACATCCTGAGCTTTAAATAAAGTCCAAACAAGATTATAATCCGTCCATTATTAATTCACTACAACGTTTTCACAAAATTTTATGGTGAATCTTATAATTAATAAGTTTATTACACCAAAACTTAACTAATTACACAAAAACACTTCTGATTAAACGATTTGAGTCTATTTCTCAACTGCTTAATACAAAAATTTGGGAATAATTATTATTCAAACAATGTTTGGTCATGGCGTCTATAGCGTCCATATTCGATTATTCATAATTGCCCTTAATACTATTATTCCTTATCTAATAACATTTGTCTTGTATTCTAATAATCATAAAAACGTTTATTTACATAAGTTTACTCTTTAGTATATGCACAAGGTTGTGTTTCATATACTAGTAGTCTTATTCAACTACCTCCTGATCTCTTTTCTTCAAATTGTCACTTTGTTTATGGTTTTTTCTACATAAGGTATATAATGTTGTAAAGGCAACTAGTGTACAACTATAGTACCCAGTTCATTTAATATATTTGTTAGCTTTTAGCTATCTGAGAATCCTTCAACTTCTAGTATTGGGTTTGTTTACATCAGGTCATGACATGGGAGTCAGTTATTTTTTGATAAATCAATAACTAAATCGTTATTATTATATTTTACATAGATTCTCAAAGTAGTATCAGACATCCTTCTGATTACTGATAACATTTTTATTTACCTTTGAACAAGTTTGTATGTTGCATTTTGCTTAAATAACTTGCTACATAGTGTTTGTTTACATTCTGATTCCACCATCATGGTCATTTAGTTTTTAATAATTTGTCTATAAAATTACTATTCTTATGGTTATGGTCTGTTCTCATAGTAGTATTAGATGTCCTTCTTACTACTGGTAATACTTTCATTAATCTCTGTTTAAGTTTTAATAAGGTATTTTGCTTAACTAGTTGGTTACATTGCCTCTGCTCACTTCTGGCTATTCATTCATAGTCAGTTAGTTTACAATATTTTGATCATAAAACTATTATCATTACACTTATAATCTGTTCTCATAGTAGTACCAGATGCTTTTCTAACTACTGGTAATACTGTTAGTGGTCTTTGTACAAGTTTTAACAAGGTATTTTGCTTAATTAGTTTGTCATATTGGGTTCCCTTTCATCTAGCTTTGTGCTATCATCTTTAATCTGCTTTATTTGCAGTGTATTTCAATATAATACATTATTTGTTAGGGTGCATTATTATTTATAATGAATCTTTGATTGATACAATTGTTGATGGTTGTTTGGTTTAACTAACATGTATGATTTTTTGTTTCATAGGTGCATTTCCTATGGGGTTATGTAACAATGTACAACATATTCTTATGCAGCCTTTTGCTACTACTATTATGACTTCAGTATGGTATTCTATTACAATAGTTTAATTGTTAATTAATACACATGTTTACACTATTTCTTCTAAACAATAATACAAATATTCTTAAACTAATGATAATACATTTCTTGTCATGGTTTGTACCTAATTTCTGTCACATTGTTGTTTGATATTTAACAGACTATTTTGTTTGTTATTATTTTTTCTGGCCTTTCTTTGTATTGTATTCTGTTTTGCCGTGGCATTCAGTTACATTTCTTTTGAAATTTACAAAGGTCTTTATTATTAGGTTCTATGAACAACGATACAACTGTTCTATCTTACATTGCTTGGTGGTCTTATGATTATCTATTTGGATCACAATCTTCATTAAACTAGTCACACTAACTGTCTGTGTATTTTTGACTATTTAATTCTTGATGTTTCCACTATGAAAGTAACACATTTTCTTCCGCTATAAACCTTATCACTTGAATTGTTTGTGGGGTTTATTAGGTTAAAATTAGTTAACTGGTCACAGGTTCTCACACTTACATTAATTATTCACTATAACTGTTTGTGATTTCTTAAATATGTTAAACACTGTTTCTTCATAGTTGACAATCACTATTTTTCTGGTCACTAGTATCGTCGCTAGTATACTTGATGAATGATGATTCCTTGTATCGTCTATCCATCTTCTTCTTTCTTCATGTCATGTTTCCTTGTCCTTCTTCTTCCTTTCTTCTTTTCTTCTTCCATATTTCCATTGTAGTATTCGTTGTTCCATAATATTTATATTTGTAAATATATTGGTTTGTCTGCCATCATTGTGGTTGCTCCTGAGTTGTCTCTTCCTTTTATTTTACATAGTCATTTTGTTGGTTCCCCTCACTGTTGGAATCTTGTTGTCTTCTTTTACACTTTCATTATTTATTATTGTCGTTGTTTCCCCTCACTGTTGGAATCTTGTTGTCTTCTTTTACACTTTCATTATATTCATTATCTTTGTTGGTTCCCCTCACTGTTGGAATCTATTGGGCCTGGTTTCTAACATTTTATTTTGGCTCATGGTCATTTTCTTTCTCTATTTTGTGTACGATGCTGCTATGTTACACTTTCTTCTTCTCTGTTGGAACTTTACACTAATATATCTGTAGATACACACTTCTTGTTCTCATAATTTTACTTATCTAGAAATACTTTCATGCTTTCCCGTCACTTGACGTAATAATTGCTTACTTTATGTAACTACCAAATTTGGTAACGTTACAATATATAGTTTAAGCAATCGAGCACAGCCCAATAGCCCGTTAGTTTCCCACTTTAATAATGTTGACTCCGTCGTCCGTGACAGTCTTCGCAATAGATTAGGCTTATTTCTGCCTCTTACTGTGTAGATGAAATCGTCGTTGCTTAATAGGTATTTCCTGTTTGGTTAGTTATATTGAATGAAAGAGCTTGGCGAATGGACGCGACCGGTTAATAACTTGTGCTGTCCTACATGCTTTCAGTCATGTTGTTTGCTACTTTAAGTGCGTATACACGTGTAGGCCTATTTGATCTGCGTCCTGTGACCGCGCGTCCTCCATTCTGTAATATCAGGCGCTTTTGCCTAGATGGCACAGCATAGGATTCTACTGGACTTTCCTAGTTCTGTTTAAAAAACAACCCCTTATGCCAAGGACCGTGATTCGTTGATTAACAGTAGCGGCATCAAAGATTATGTACGTGTGTTCTTCATTTTAGTATCAAATTGTTTCTGTGAAAATATTTATTTCTTATCTTGATGATGGACGTTTCAGTGAACACCTTTAATGGTCAGAATCATCAGAGTAATGTAAACAGTTGTTTATAAAAATCTTATATATAGTTTAATATATAAACATTTTTTACATTACTCTGACGATGTTGAAGTATAAGTGTGTCCAATGGAACTACGTCAGTAAATACAAAAAACAAATAGTTCCAGAGAAGTAGTTTTATAATCAAATAAAGAATTTCTATATATAGGTCAAAACATATTATTCTATACACGGGCTCACTCTCACACACACAACACACACTTTGTACTCCTCTATGTATAAACAACATTTTCCGAAAATACGACTTTTAGGGAGTGATCCGGTAGTCTCAGTTTAGTAGGCCTATAAGCTTCACCAGTTTCACCAGTTGGGTCTTGTTGATAAAAGACCACCAATACCTCTTCCGCCGCTTTTCACGTAACTCCCGACTCCTGCGTCTTTTTCAGCAAATCCCCTGTCCGTCGAAAAATCCTGGCACGACTTCATATAGTCTGTAAGGTCACTATTAGATGCTTCGGTTTGGTTTGACATTTTCAGTCTTTTGACTCGTCGTTAGTGTTGAATAATTTTTATCAAGTAGGCCTACATTTAAACGGTCTAGTGCGTCCTGAAGTGAAATATTTATTTCCAAAGAACAACAATACGAATATCATATTATTATTACAATGGAAATCAGTCTGATCGTATGATGTATTGATTAATTAATTAAGTAATTATACTGTACTGTAATTATTACTTAAGTAATTAATTAAGTACACTGGAAAAGTTATTTAACCTTAGACACGCCATTCCAAAGATAACAATGAATTTAAAAAAACGCATTTTGTAAAATTCTTACACCATCCGTTAATTAGACTAACAAATTAACAAATTTCAATCTTAACTACTACTGCATTTTTTACGGTAGTATAGAACGTCAAAGGCGGAACCGGTTTCGAGGTTACATCGAAGTAAATTAACAGTAGTTATCAGTGTTTCTGAAGGAAATATTACTGTATGTGCATTATAAGCAATTATGATTATTATGATTTGTACGTGTACGTGACTTTCATGATAACAAATTTGTATTTGTAAAAAATAATTATGATATAAAATTCACTTATTAACAAATAACCATTTTACAACACTATGTTTCAGTTATTTGTATAAGTTATAGAGTAATATACTCCAGTTTTTATTTTTCGAAGAAACCACTAAACTGTATCATTCATACATTAATTAAATATATTAATTTCTGTGAGAGGAGCTGTTCCTTGCGTTAGTTTTAAACCTATTGAAGCTGTTATATCATACACCTTCCTTTTACGGGTGCATACAATTTGAAATTCTCTTCTATTACTAGGCTATATTGGCTTACATGAGTTTAATTTGTACTCTCTATATTCTGGTGATATTGGATGTACTTCCCTTTCTTCTCAAAGGTGAACAACAGAAATCCACTCATTTTAATGTGATGTTTACAGGTAAGAAGTTTACTTTCTATCAAACGTGGAGACTTTCTTCCCATTATCCAGTATACTTCATGAAAGCAAACTCCGAGTTTTGTTTTGAAAATATATGTTTACACTACGTCATCTTCCAGTTCAAATATATTGCACATCATTACGCTGTGGTATTTTCATTTGAGTTACAGTTGGACAAGTTTCTTTTCTCACAGTGAAAATACATGATTCGGTTTTGATTCATTGGTTTCTGTATCCATAGTCAGTACGTTGATTCCCATCGACTTCGTTGGCTTCATACAGTAAGCAGGTTTTCTGTTTTATAAAGAAATTACGGGATCCTGATAGCGCAGTAGATAGCACACTTGTTTCTAAAGCAGCGCATCGTGGGTTCTACTCTATTTCCACGACTAACATTGGAATTGTGAATCCATTCAGCCATTACGGGTATTGGCCTCGTCAGCGGGGAAAAAGCAGTCAAGGCGCATTGAATTACTCGATCTATTCGTGTGCTCAAATATTGTAGCCTATCTTGGTTTCATCGTATGATGCATCGGTATTAAAAAGGAAAACTTCAAGTCTGATCAATAAATGAGGTAGATAGGCCTACTTGTCTCACTTAACAAACACTTCAGTTATTTTTAATTCTTTTTGTCATAATGTTAGTTTCGACTTCTTACATGATATTCACAACGTGCTAATTATTGCATCGTGTGGAATAGAATCTTGAGACCCGGCCGCTCTATAAATAATGTTTTCGATAACATTAACCAATGGTTAACATTTTCGTAGTAATAAAATCATCGTCTGTTGTACGCCTCCAGCAATGTATCTTCCTTTTTTCTCTTTTTTTTTAGTGCATTTCTCCGTATTTGTACAAACCATTCTCCAATACTTCATTGACGATCTCTTTATAAATTTCTGTCTTTAGTTTTCCAAGACAATAAACATACGTACTTCCACTTTGATCGGACAAATGCAAGTTTATCCTTTTACTCTCACCAAATTACAAATCAGTGAACTGTCAGGCAACTGAAATTATCCTTAAATGAACGAAACCAGTTTATTAATTTTCTTGCACATCAATTCTGTCCTCGAATATTTTTGTAGGCCTAAGTCTGACTTGGTTCCCATTCTGCACAAAAAATACGATTTCTCGTAAATTTGATTTCTTTGCCTGATTTGGATATGCAGGACTTTGTTAACAATTTTTATTTATTTTTGTTTCATTAGTTACATTTTATGTGTAGCTGTAATGTGTTTGTATGCAGTTAGACAGTACTCAATGATACGGAATGGTATTAAAGAAAATTTGAGAGAAGGAATTTAGTTTTAATTGTGTGTATTCTGAAATAGTCTTGTTAGAAACGTTTGTTTATAAATATTTTATAATTTCACATTCATAGCAAGTGTCTGCCATGAATGTTACAGTGAGCTGTTATCTATATTTAGCCTTATCATACGATTAGGAAAATAGGTACAACTGATTCAACGATTCTAACGATTGTATTCGTCAATTTTAAAGTAAAATAACATCAGTTGCATATATTTTTATTATTGATATACGTAACTATTTATTGTATTCTGTTTATTATCATTGCTTCGTGGTGTTTTGTTTGTTTTATTTTGCTTGTGATGACGCTGACACAATTTATTTCCATCTCTTACATAACGCTGCAAAAATTCCTCCAAGGCTGCTCCCATGCGTTTCGTTTTGTGACCGTCTGTTAGCATTTTCGGCACCCATCTCGAACACAGTTTTTTGTAGTGTAAATGTTCAGTCACAATTTCGTGTAATAAAGATCTAGAAATGTTTGAAAAATCCATTGACAAATCAGAAATTGTGAATCGCCTATTGGAACGAACCTTCTCGTCAACACTGCGCAGCAATTCTTCGTTGACTAAGGACGGGCGACCACTACGCTCCTCGTCGTGAACATTTTCTCTTCCATCGTTAAACATCCTAACCCATACCTTCACTAATCGCATTCTGTCCATAAACTTCACAAATCTGACGATGAATTTCATAAGGACGAAGATTTCTCACATTGAAAAACCGAATAACTGTTCTTATTTCACAACTGGCGGGCCGATCGATTTTTTTAAACATGATTACCGACGTGTAGTAAACGTAAATCGGAACGTAAACAAACAATATAGCTTGGCTACTTCATCGTCGAATACAAGGAAGTAAGTACGCATGTGCGACCTTCGTACTACAATATGCGCGGGATATATGCGGAGATGGTACTTACTTTCTGGATAAGCCTCGTAGTAATGTAAAGTAGATAGAAAAGGCGTATTAACGCATATCAGGTGTTTGTGTGCATTGTTGGAGACAATAAATGTACAGATGCCAAAGGGGTTATGATAGTTAAATCATACGAAACCGCTAAGCGGAATCGCATAACTAACTGGAACTTGTCATAAAATGCAGCTGCTACTAATACCGTGTATAGAAGTTAAAGACGTCGTGTCGTGGGGAAATTAAACTTTCCGACAGTTAAATCTAGAAGAGACGATCCTGAACTGAGTTGAGTGATACTGAATTACGGTTAGAGAAGAGCAACTGATAAGAGAGATTATTTTAAAAATAATTAGGAAAAGGATGGACAAAGGAATTATGCGAACTGAACAGGAAAAGTGTACTTGATGAACAGATGAAACGGAAGTAAAAGTTTACCGTTCAAGGAAATGTAAGTTTCACCATGTTAACGCGTTACACATAAAAAGACAAGTCTGGATGAAACCCATACGTTGAATATTATCACAAAACACAAATTATAATCGTATGCATTGTTTGTTTACCTGTTCATCATTAACTGTAGCTGTTCGAAATTTATGTGCCACACGTGCTTTGAAAAATTGATAAAATCCGATATCGCATTGTGATTAATTTCTTTGTTAACAAAGGTGCTAGCACCATTGGAAATTCACAACAAGGTTATAAATATGATAGGAGACGCTGCGCCTTCAGAAACAAAGATTTGAAACCGGGCTTTCAAGTATAAACGAGCATTGAATACAACCTCCACAGTGGACGCTTAAAAAGTGCAACAATTCGAAATGTGGCATGCACAAAGTTTTCTTATCTCAAGTTCTTGAATTAAAATATGATACACACGGTCATGTGAGATGCCTGTGACCTCATCCATTCTCAAACACCGAGTATGAAATTGTTTTGATGATACTTGGAGTTGCTGCACATTTAAGCGTCTCTGCGGGAATCATCTTCATTACTCGTACGGCTACATTATTTAAGGGGAGTCCCTACTGAAAATGGCTAAAAATTGATAAAAAATGCAATGTCTCAAATTGTCTATGGTTAGTTCTTTATATAAAAAACACACTAAAACATTTTTTCCGAAATAGTTTGTAGGCAAAAACAAATTGTTTGGGAAAACCTAGTACCTAAGCGATTTACGTTTCATGTAGGTATTACAGTATAACTAAACACTATTATTTATACTGTATAATATAATTTTACACATATATAATATTATATTAGTACTAATTTGGAAATAAATGTTGCAAGTATAAAACATCAGCTATTTTATTTACAAAGAAAAAATCAGACTTGTAAAACAGGTGATTGACGTATTGTTGGTAACTTGCAATGTTTTGTTTCCTGCTGTGTTGAGCTTTGTGGATGTGATTTGGAACAGTTTTGTGTTTGAATTGTTATTATTTTCCAATAATAAATATGGGAAAGAAGAAGAAAAGTTTACTGAACATTAGTAAAAGAAATCAACAATTGATCTTGGAGAGATGGAAAGATGTGGCGAGTGAATCTGATCAATGTAGGACAAGTGAAGTTATGTTACCTAATGAAGTTATTGATAGTACTTAGGTATCAGTAGACAATGAGGTAGATAATAATGATGTAGACATGCAGGATGCCCCTGTTGAGAAAAACCAAAGTCCTACTGGATTTGCCTTGTAGAGTAGTTATAAACCAAATATTATTCCAGATGACAAGCGCCAACTTATGCCTTTGTAGACATTTACATTCTAACCTCGTTTTTGTGCCAGTCCCCTTGTAGTGAGTGTCTGGAAAAATCACTTTCTGTGAAACAGATTATTGTCAAAGGGTATGCTACCATTATAGACATAAAATGTACTTTGTGTGGGGAAATATTCAACTTCAATTCATCCCGACGCATCTTGAAAAAGACATCAACTAGGCCTCCTTTTGATATAAACCGCAGGGTTGTGCAGGCCTTTTCCACTCTGGGCAGGGGCCACAGAGGGCTTGAATTATTCAGCATGAGTCTAAATATGAAAGTCATGACAAATTCAGCCTATAATTGTGATAAAAATGAAATAAGTATATGTAATGCAATCAAAGTCAACACTTGACTCAAAGAAGTGCGTAACATTTACGCTGTGAAGTGCGATTCTGAAATAGATGATATTCAACCCTCCAAGCCCATTGAAATAGCTGTTAGTTACGATGGTACGTGGCAAAAAAGGGGGTTTACTTCAAAATACGGTATAGGATGTTGCATTGAAATAACTATTGGACTGGTAATTGATTTCCATATTTTGTCAAAATTTTGCAGAACTTGTGAAATGAAAAAGTATTTACTTGGAGGTAAATCCAAAGAATTTGATGAATGGTATACAAACCATAAGCCTAAATGTCAGTGCAATTATGAAGGATCATCACCAGCTATGGAGATGGCGGTTGCTGAAAAAATTTGGAAAAGGTCTGAAAATTTTGGTTTTCAGTATACATCTATGGTGTCTGATGTGATGCAAAGACTCATGCACACTTGACTACATACATACAATATACCCTGGAAAGGAAATTGAAAAAATTGAATGTGTGAACCACGTTGCCAAAAGGTTGGGGACAGGTTTGCGGAAAGTTGTAATAGATAGCCGAGGTAAAAAAGATGAACATGGCAAAAAAGAACCACCACTTGGCGGAAGAGCCCATGGAAGCCTAAAAAACAGTACTATAGACAAATTGACAAAGTACTATCGAAGTGCTGTGCAGAATAATTTAGGTAGTGTTGAAAAATGAAAACCGCTATTTATGCAACTCTTTACCATTGTTCCTCCACAGATAAAAAAACAATGCATTTCAAATGTCCCGAAGGTGACACGTCTTGATGTTTTTACCAGCGTGCAGTTGCGAAAAAAGAAGTGCCCAACAAACATAGTGAAAGCATAAAAACACCTATTTTAGAAAAGTTTATCCCTAAAATTATGTCCTTGTACCAGAGATTAGCATCAGACTCTTTGTTGGAAAGATGCATTGATGGCAAGACTCAAAATGCAAATGAGGCCTTACACCAAGTTATTTTTGGTCAAAATGCAGCAAAACGATCTTTGTTTCTAAAAATGCACTAGAAACAGCTGTTGGTATGGCAATTTGTGAGTCCAACACAGGCAAACTGAAAACTATTACTGACATCCAAACTATATGTGGCATTAGTTCTGGTAAATTCACTGTTGAAGTAGCAAGGAAAGACTGAAACTCGCTGAAAAAAAAACAAAAGCAAGTTAGTACACTACAATGAATACAGAAGAAAGAAGAAATATGCTATGTTGAAAGAAGAAGAAAGAAGCTTGGAAAAGAGGGCCCAACATATGGACCAGGTGAATTTTAGTGACAGTGTAAAAAAGTGAAATGTTGACTACAGAGACATGATCGATAAGAATATTGATATGTTTCTATAAATTATTAAAAATGTAAAATAAAATATTTTATTGTTTATTGTATTATAATTTATTATTTTAATACCCATACAGTAATAAAAACATATAAAGCCTTTGTATTCCATAAATATTTAATTTTCCAACAGAAAGGAATATTTTTAGAAAATCTGCGTTTCCTGCAAATTCTATTTTTTCATGTTTTTATGCATACTTTTTGATAGATCTAAAAAACTATCTTACTTACTGCTCTGAAATTTTGCACAGGTCTTTGGGATATAATTACCTAAAAAAACACTATTTTTATTTAATTTGGGCTTATAGTTCCTTGGTTATAAAATTTTTATTTATAAATGTAAAAATTAAAAAAAATATTTTTACTATTTTCCTCGCAAAAAAATTGTTTTTAATTACATCCTAATAAAAATAGGTAGGCCTACGTGTTTTATTTTTTATTTATTTTTTTTAAGATATTTTATATTTCATCCCATTCAAAATGACACTTCCTAAAAGGTCGTAGGACTTCTAATTTTTCTGGAATATCGATTTGAAAAATATTCCAAAAACGTTGCCAAGAAACGTTAAAAATTCAATTTTTAATACTAAAGTAATTTTTTTCCCAGTTACAAAATTGTACCCTTTATTTAGTGCAACAATAAATAATAAAAAAATCTGAATAAATTAAAAAGTTACAAAATAAACATTTTTGCCATTTTCAGTAGGGACTCCTCTTAACTTGAGTGTCCACTTACAAATCAAAGTTTCTGAAGGCGCAGTATCTCGTTATGCATTTACAATTTCGTGTGAATTTCTTTTCGCTAGAACTTTTTTTTAAATACGAATTCAGTCACAGTACGATGTTTGATTTTATCCATTTTGCCCACGTTTCAAAACACGCTTGACACGTAATGTCGAACAGCTGGTAAACTATGAATGAACTGACACATAGATTTGGGAATTAACAGACGTTTGCATGAAATATGAATCTTACAACACGCTAAAAATATTCTACCACTAAACTATAGATGTCGCTCTCCGAACTTTTCAATTAACCCTCGTACGTGGCGGCACGAAGAGCTCAAAGACCAAATGTACGAGGGTAGGCTGAAAAGTAATGCACACATGCTTGTAGAACACGAACAAAATTACCTACAGAAGCGCACCTGGTGGCATTCGGGAGTAACATTCCCCTTCCAAACGCATGCGCAGTTTGAAGGAGTTTCGTACAACAATACGCTTTAAGTAGCAGAAGTATGGAGACGTAGGAAAGTCTACCTCGAGCTGTTGCCTGGGTAGGCTGTGTCAGTTTGTATGGCATTTTTGCTAGGTGATTTAACCGTTATTTGTGTATTTTTCAAAGTGATTTCTTCACCATATGAAGAAATCGTGTTGAGTTTGTGCTACAACTATTTATTTCAGTGCAGTATCATTTAATTAGTGTGCTACAAGTATTTGTTAGTGCAGTGTAGTGCGCGGCCGTTTTTGTGTTCGTGTGCTGTGCGGCGTCTGGTGAGTACATGTGTCAGTGCCTGTCAGTTAGATTAATCAGTGCTGGTGAGTTCTCTCTCCTTTAAACACCTTTGACGTCCATTTCGGGCTTCCGAAATGGCGTCAAATAAACCTGATATTCCTTTGCCGGAGCCGTTAAGCTCTCTCTTGGGCGCTTGCGGTTCTGCTCCTTTGAATTCACCTCTCCCCCGTGAAACCAATTGTGAAAGTGGCAGTGACAGTGAAATATCCGACGTCCATATGGGGAGTGCTGGGTCGGGAGATGAAGAGTTTTCGGTTGTGAATGGCAAACGCGCCAAACGCAAGCGAAAGCTCGCCGCCAGTCAGTCTCCCGCCTCACCTAACCAGGTCGCTGATTCAGCTAACAGCGGCCGGCAGTCTGTTAATCTTCCTTCCTCTAGTGCTAAGCCTGACCCTTCTACCCCTAAGTTTCCACTTATTATCATCCCAGATAATAGGAATTACACCCAACTTCTTGCCAACCTCCGTTCTGCTCTTCCTTCGGCGTCCGTGGAAGCGAAATGCTCCGGCCAATCGCTGAAGCTGGGCGTCAAATCCATTGTTGACTTCCGCGCTGTTCAGCACTTTCTGTCAGCGCGGAACATTTCTTTCCATACCTTCGCTCTCCCTGAGGAGCGTGAGGTAAAAATTGTCATTCAGGGCATTCCCTATCATACCTCCTCCGATGCTATCGTGCAGGAATTGACGACTCTTGGCTATTCGCAAACAGCTGTGTCGGTTTTGCACGCTGGCAAAGGGGACAATAAGCATCCCGTCAATACTTTCCTAGTTAAATTGCTAAGAAGTGGAAATGTTGAGGAGGTCTATGGCCTCCAAACACTCCTTCACCTGCGGGTGACAGTCAGATCATTTGACCCGCGCCCAGGCCCTGCTCAGCGCTTCAACTGTCAGGGCTTCGGGCACTCTTCCCTATTCTGCCATGCGCCCCCACGTTGCGTGCGGTGCGGCGACCCTCACCGTGGCTGTGATAAGCCTCGTGTGCCGGGTTTTGTCCCGTACTGCTGCAACTGCAAGGGCGCCCATCCGGCTAGTTACCGGGGTTGTATCAAATATATCGAAGCAGAAAGACAGCAGCGATCTGCGCGCCCTGGCGCGCAGCGTCGTGTAGCTGGCCCGGCCCCTAATCGGCGAGAGGTCTTCCCCCCTCTCTCCGGTACATCTGTCAAGGCCCCGGCAGCGACTCCTGTCGCTCCCGCGGTCTCAGTCCCGCCTGCCGGAGCGCCCGGCCCTTCCTGTGCAGCGGTTGCTGCGAAGACATCATCGTCAACCACTTCCGCCCGTAAGGGTACCAAAAAGCGCTCGCGTCGCCGGACTCCCGGCCGACGACATCAGCAGGCTCGACCTGCCCAACCTCAGCGGGACTCTCCCGCCCCTGTCATCTCCCAACCTCCGCGTGAGCAGACCATAGTTCAGTCCGCTAACCCAGCGCCATCTGTAGTCCTGGCCGAAGTTCCTCAGGAACGTCCGCGCGGGTCCCGGGAACTTTCTCGGGCTCCAGCGGACCCCCTGACGGCTTAGGCCACTCAACTTGTAAATAGCATCAGGTCTGCTCCTGACACCTCGACAGTACTGATGTTAGTGTTCCAATCCCTCTCTGCTCTCTTCCCTCTCCTCCCCCTCAATGGCTAGATCCCTGCGGATCGTCGCTTGGAACGCTGATGGCGTTTCCCCTCGTCGATCCGAGCTGGTGGCTTTCGTCGTGGAGTACGACGCTGATGTCGTGCTTCTCTCCGAAACCCATCTAGCCCCCTACCATCGATTCTCACTTCCTGCTTACACTTGTTATCGTCAGAAACGTCCCCTACAGCCGCGCCAACCCCCGTCTGGGGGTACGGCGATTCTGGTCCACAGGCGGATATCCCATAGGCCACTACCCCCCTCACTACTCGACTCATCGAAGGTTGTGCGGTGGCAGTGGACGCAGGCGACTCGGAGTTGCGCATTGTTTCCGCGTATCTCCGGCCTGGCCTGAGCCCGCCGCTCCCGCCTGAGGAGTGGAACGCTCTCCTCGACCACCCAATCTCAACAATTGCAGCCGGCGACTTCAACGCCAAACATCCTTCTTGGAACAGTAGGGCTACCAACGCCTACGGCAACTCACTCCGCCGGTTCGTCCTAGACGACGCGGATACGCACGTCATCGGCCCTGATGATCCTACCCACTTCCACTATGCCGGTCACCGACCGGACGTTCTTGATGTAGTTGTAGTCAGGAACGTGGCCCATAACATCCAGGTCTCGTCAGTGTCAGACCTCTCGTCTGATCACAATCCCCTGCTAATAACTGTTCGAGATGTGTCGGCTTCACCCCGACTTCCCGCTGGTCCTGCTAGGAGGGTCAACTGGCGCTCCTATCACGACGAGCTATCTCGAAGGTTACCATCTGTCCCAGCGGACCCGATCGCCACTCGTGACGATCTGGATCTCCGTGCCACTCATCTCCAGGAGTTGGTCCAAGGTGTCATGGATCGACACACATACAACGTAGAGGTGAATCGCAAATCGGCCCTTCAACCGGAAGTTATCCACGCCATCTGGCTTCGGCGCAAGCTCCGCCGCAGATGGCAACGAACCCGAGATCCCGCCGTCAAACGACGGTTTCAGGCCCAGTCTCTTTACGTCCAGCAACTTTTGCGGGACGTAAACTCTGATCAGTGGGACCCATACCTTGAGTCCCTTGAAGTCGACCAAGCCTCCGTCTGGAGAGCGACGAGTCGCCTTACTCGCGAGAAGCGTACTCGCAACCCGTTGAATACCCCGAACGGCATTGTTTCTTCATCGGAAGGCAAGGCTGAGGTCTTCGCCGACTGCATGGAGACTCAATTCACCGTTCATGGAGGCGTCTCGGACCCTGCCTTCTCGGTAGTGGTTCGAGACTTCCTATCTGGATATTTTTCCCGCCCTCCACCTGACCCTCCCGCTCTCTTCGACAGGGACGAACTAGTTTCGTCTATCTGTCGACTGAACCGACGTCGCGCCCCTGGTCCTGATCGGATCGGGGCCGCAGCTTTGCAACATCTCCCGGCCTCGGGCGTTGAATTGGTCCTGGATCTGTTCAACTCCAGTCTCCGGCTGCAATACTTCCCCCGCCTGTGGAAAAATGCCAACATCTGCATGATACCCAAGCCCGGCAAGCCTAGAATGCTTGCAGGCAGCTATCGTCCCATATCGTTGTTGCCAGTACTCTCAAAGGTGTTTGAGCGTCTCCTACTCGCCCGCATATGGCCGCTGCTGGATAATTTTATTCGGAGCGAACAGTTCGGGTTCCGTAGAGAGCACTCGACAACTTTACAACTCGTCCGAGTTGTCACAGCATTGTCCGACGCCGCCAACAAGAAAGAGTCTACGGGCGCTGTCTTGTTGGACGTGAGTAAGGTTTTCGACAAAGTCTGGCACGAAGGTCTTCTCTACAAACTCGCTCACTCCCCCATCCCACCGTCCATTGTGCATTTCTTGCGGTCATACCTCAGTGACCGTACCTTCAGGGTTAGCGTCGAAGGGTCCTGTTCATCAGTTCGACCCGTCGCCGCTGGCGTTCCGCAGGGATCTGTCCTCGGCCCCGTTCTGTACCTAGTGCACACGAACGACCTGCCTGTTATTCCTGGAGTCACGTTATCTCTATTCGCTGACGACGCAATGTATTACTGCAGCTCCCTGTCCCCGCGAATTGCGTGTTCAAAGCTGCAGCGTCAGTTGAATCTGCTTCCGGCCTGGCTACGGAAGTGGCGGGTGCTGATCAACGCGGAGAAATCCGAGGCGATCTGCTTCACCAGCAAATCCACTTCCCGGTGCCAGCCCCTCTCCCTCGAAGGGAGGCCTATCGCCTGGCATAAGTCGGTGAAGTATTTGGGCGTTCGGCTAGACCAGCGCCTTAGCTTCAACGGCCACGTGACTGATACCCTCAACAAAGCTCGAGGCGTCCGAGCCAAAATATTTCCCATGCTCTCGTGCCGCAACCGCCTGGCTTTGCGCACTAAAGTTACCATCTATCTTTTGTTTCTCCGGTCAGTATTGACCTATGCTGCTCCCGCATGGTGGTCGCTTGTGTCGACCACTAACAAGTGTAGGCTGGAAGCTTTCCAGGCCCGTACCCTCAGATCCTTGTCGGGGTCTCCATGGTTTGTGAGAAATAATGTTATTCGTGGAGGCCTTCGAGTTCCTACCCTTCCCGATTTTGTCCGGTCGCTTGCCGAAACTCTCTTTGCTTCTGCAGCGACCTCGTCCTTTCCTTATCTCCGTTCTATCAGCACGTCTGAACCACCTCCCGCTATACGTGTCAAACGCCCTCGGGCGATCTTAGACGACCCCCCGTAATTCTGTATGCTGTAACTTAGGTTCCCAAGCAATTCTATTTCCTTGTTACCTTCCTATTCAGTCAGATACCTTCCCCAAGTATGTTGGTTTGCAAACTGCTTGGCGCTGTTACTGATGCCACAGACACGGCGGTTCCCTGCCTCGCGGGGAACGTCCGGCGCTACAAGGCGCCTGCATGCCGAGCCGGGCGCGTGCGGCATCTGCCGTTCGCCCCGCGACCGGCGGCAGTACCATGACCCGGAACCTGTATAATATAAAATTGAAAAATTTCCGCCGCCTTCAGCGGGAGCGGGGAGTCTACCTAGAGCATTTGCCCGGGTAGGCTGTGACTGTTTTTGCTCTGCAAAATTTTACCAATTTGTGCGGAAATATACAGTTTTCACCATTTTTCTTACCATCATCGTATTCAGCATCATCATCACTACAGATTTCACCTACAGTTCAGTGCGACTCAGCTTTATTTAATCAGTGCGGGAGTGTTTTTGTTTCCGTGTGCTGTGCGGTCTGTTTCGTGTTCAATTGTGCCTGTGGATAGTTTTCAGTGTCTGGTGATCCCTCAATCCTAGACCTGCGTAGACGTTCATTTCGGCTTGTCCGAAATGGCGTCGAATACGCCACCGAATCCTCTGCCGGCGCCGCTTGTTTCCTTAATGGAAACATGCTCAACCGGCTTCCGTACCACTCCACTTCCTCACGACAGTGAAAGTGATAGTGAAAGTGATCTTAGTGCGGTAGAAATGTGCAGTGTTGGGTCGGGGGACGGACAGTTCTCGCTTGTGGAGGGCAAATCTGCCAAACGCAAGCGAAAACTGGCCCAAACTCCGCCGCCCGCCTCAGCTGCAGATCTGCCATCTAATCATGGTAACAGCGGCACTCAGCGCGTGCAACGTGAGTATCCAGCTACCACCCAAACTGTGTCTCCTCCTCGCATTCCTCCTATTGTAATTCCGGATAATAGGAATTATTCTGAACTTTTACGTTCCCTATCCCGAGCTCTCCCTTCGGTCAAGGTCGAGGCGAGGTGCCAAGGCCCCTCGCTAAAGCTGGCGACCGCTACGATCCCGGACTTCCGCTCTGTTCAGTCATTCCTGACAGAGCGTAAGATTTCCTTTCATACATTTGCCCTCCCGTCAGAGCGTGAAATCAAGGTCGTTCTGTCGGGAATTCCATCCTTTACCGACCCTGATGCCATCAGGCAGGAACTTGTTGCGCTCGGCTATGCGCCGACCGCGGTAAGCGTCCTGCATGTTGGCAAAGGAGATGACCGCCGTCCTGTCAACAGCTTTCTTTGCAAATTACTGAAAGTAGGCCCCTTCGAGGAGATTTACACTCTCCAGAATCTTCTGCACCTACGGGTGCAAGTCCGCACATTTGACCCGCGGCCCGGCCCCTCGCAGTGTTTTAACTGCCAGAGGTTCGGCCACAGCAGTCTTTTTTGTCATCAGCCCCCGCGTTGCGTGCGTTGTGCTGAACCTCATCGTGGCTGTGATAAGCCTACGACGGGGTACACAGCTAAATGCTGTAACTGCAAAGGAGCCCATCCGGCTAATTACCGAGGCTGCCCTAACTTTATCGCTGCCATGAAACCGCAGCGACCTCCTGTGCGCCCTGGCGCGCAGGCAGGCCGTGTAGCTGGTCCTGGCCCTAACCGGCGAGCGGCTTTCCCGCCTCTCACCGGTTCATCTGCCCAGGTCCCGGCAGCAACTCCGGTTGCTTCCGGTGCCGCTGTCTCGCCTGCAGTCGTCGCTTCGGCGCCGCCTGCAGCGGCCTCAATCCCGGCGCCTCCCGGAGCGCCCGCACCTTCCTACGCGGCCATGGCCGCTAAATCAGCCCCGCCTCCAGCCCGATCGGGCAAATCAAAGCGCACTCGTCGTCGCCGGAACTCCGCCGGCCGACCAACATCATCACAGGTTCCACCTGTACCCTCTCCGCGGGCTCGACCCGCCCCCAGCCATCGTCCTCAACCTTCCAGCGAGCAGTCTACTACTCAGACCTCCAGCCCAGCGCCATCTGCTACCTCTGTCGAGGCCAGTCAGGCTTGTCCTCCTGAAGCCCGGGAATCTTCCCGGGCTTCGGCGGATCCCCTGACTGCCTGGGCAGATAATCTTGTTGCATCCATCAGGACTGCTCGTGACACTACCACTGTGCTTGCCCTGGTGTTCCAATCATTAGCTGCCCTCTTTCCTCTTCTTCCCCTAAATGGCTAATAGCCTGAGGATCGTTGCGTGGAACGCCTTCGGGCTACTCCCCAGGCGATCTGAACTGATGACTTTTGTAACGGAGTATGATGTTGATATCATACTTCTTTCCGAGACTCATCTGGCTCATTACCACTCGTTTTCCCTTCCTGCCTATGCCTGTTATCGTCAGGATCGTCCCCTACGGCCTCGCTGTCCCCCCTCGGGGGGCACAGCTGTTTTAGTCCACAGGCGGATATCCCACAGGCTTTTGCCTCCTCTAGATACATCTATTGTTGAAGGCTGCGCGGTGGCGGTGGACGCCGGCGGATCGGAGCTGCGCGTTGTTTCTGCGTACCTCCGGCCTGGCCGGCGAACTCCGCCACCGCCCGAGGAGTGGGACGCCCTCCTCGACCACCCCCTCTCAACCATTGTAGCCGGCGACTTAAACGCCAAACACCCTTCATGGAACAGCCGCGTTGTCAACGCCTATGGAAATTCTCTGTTCCGGTTCGTCTCTGGCGACCCGGCACTTAATGTCATCGGCCCTGAAGACCCTACCTACTTCCCCTTTCACGGCCATCGGCCGGACGTTCTTGACATAGTAGTTGTCAAGAACGTTGCCCGCAACATCGAGGTCTCGTCTGTGTCGGACCTTTCGTCCGATCACAATCCCCTTGTTATAACTGTTCGAGAGCTGTCGGCGTCACCCCGACTTCCCGCTCAGATTGTTAGGAGAGTCAACTGGCGATCCTATCATGACGAGCTCTCTCGAAGGTTACCATCTCTCCCGGCGGACCCAATCGTCACTCGTGACGATCTGGATCTCCGCGCCACAAATCTTCAGGAATTGGTCCAAGGTGTCATGGATCGACACACCTACGCACTCGAGGTGAATCATCGTAAATCGGCCTTACCTGCGGAAGTACTCCACGCCATCTGGCTACGGCGCCAGCTCCGCCGCAGATGGCAAAGAACCCGAGACCCAGTCGTTAAGCGACGATTTCAACAACAGTCCCTTTACGTTCAGCAGCTACTGCGGGACGTAAACTCTGATCGATGGGACTCATACCTTGAGTCTCTTGAAGTCGACCACGCCTCCGTCTGGAGAGCGGTGAGTAGACTGACCCGCGAGAAGAGAACTCGCAACCCGCTGGAAACCCCGAACGGGGTTGTGTCTTCATCAGAAGGCAAGGCTGAGGTCTTCGCCGACTGCATGGAGTCGCAATTTACCGTTCATCGAGGCGTTTCGGACCCTGCCCACTCGGCAGACGTCCGGGACTTCCTATCTGGTTATTTTTCTCGCCCTCCCGCTGGCCCAGACCTCCCGTTCGACAGAGACGAACTCGTTTCGTCTGTCTGTCGACTAAACCGCCGTCGCGCCCCCGGTCCTGACCGGATCGGGGCCGCTGCATTACAATATCTCCCGGCCTCAGGCGTTGACCTCGTTCTCGAGCTGTTCAACTCTTGTCTCCGGCTACAGTACTTTCCCCGCCTGTGGAAAAATGCCAACATCGTTATGATTCCTAAACCCCGCAAGCCGCGCATGCTTCCTGAAAGCTATCGGCCAATATCTCTCTTGCCAGTTATCTCGAAGGTGTTCGAGCGGCTCCTGCTGGCCCGCATCTCGCCGTTGTTGGATAATTTTATCCGCAACGAACAGTTCGGGTTTCGCAGAGAGCACTCGACCACGCTTCAACTAGTCCGCGTGGTAACGCAACTCTCTGACGCCACCAACAGGCGAGCGGCTACGGCCGCCGCACTGCTGGACGTGAGCAAGGCCTTCGACAAAGTCTGGCACGAAGGTCTTCTCTTCAAACTTGCTAACTCCCCCTTACCATCGTCCATAGTGTTTTTCCTCCGGTCGTATCTCAGCGACCGAACCTTCAGGGTTAGCGTCGACGGAACCTGCTCTGCAGTTCGTCCTGTCGCCGCTGGCGTACCCCAGGGATCTGTCCTCGGCCCCGTTCTGTACCTCGTGTACACGAACGACCTGCCTGTTTTGCCCGGAGTCACGTTGTCTTTGTTCGCTGACGATGCAATGTATCATTACAGCTCTGTGTCCCCGCGTTTTGCGAGTACACAGTTGCAGCGTCAGTTGGACCAGCTTCCGGACTGGCTACGGAAATGGCGGGTGACGATCAACACGGAGAAATCCGAGGCGATCTGTTTCACTCGTAAGTCCATCTCCCGATGCCAGCCCCTCTCCCTTGAAGGGAGGCCTATCGCCTACAAAGAGTCGGTGAAGTATCTAGGCGTTCGGCTAGATCGTCGCCTATGCTTCAACGCCCACGTGACGGACACCCTTGCCAAGGCTCGCGGCGTCCGAGCCAAACTTTACCCATACCTCGCGTGCCGCAGCCCCCTGGCGCTGCGCACGAAAGTTACCCTCTATCTGTTGTTTCTCCGGTCTGTATTGACCTATGCGGCACCTGTATGGTGGTCACTTGCCTCCGCCACCAACAGGCGTAGGCTGGAAAGTTTCCAATCCAGAACCCTCCGTTCCTTGTCGGGATCTCCTTGGTTTGTTAGAAACAGTGTAATTCGAGGAGGTCTACGAGTTCCTGCTCTCTCAGCCTTTGTCTGGTCATTAGCTGCGACTCTCTTTGCCGCAGCTGAGACCTCTTCCTTCCCTTACCTCAGAACCATCAGCACCACGCAACCACCTCCCCCTGTCCGGGTCAAACGCCCTCGGGCGATTCTCGATGACCCGCCATAAGTTTAAGTAAACTTAAACCTCACTTAACTTGTATATTCTCTATCTGCCCATGCCCCAGAATTTACCTGTAAAGCTGTTTCCTTCCTCCCTTCCTAGTATGCCGACCGCGCTGAATGCTGCTGCTACGCGCTATCACTGGCACGGAGGCTCTCTGCCTCGCGGGGAGCGACCGACGCCTCACGGCGTCTGCACGCGGGACTGGGAAAGGGCGACATCTGTCACCTGAACCCGTCCTTGCGGCAGTGCCCACTGATTGCTGATAATTTAAATAAATAAAAATTAAAAACCTTTCTCCCCCGCCTTCTCAGTTAACTGGTTGGCGGTTGTCCATTCCTATTTTATTCTAGGTTACCTGTCGAATGAACCAGAACTATGTCTATCCACAGGCAGCCATTGGGCTCGTCCCAGATGCTGCAGTCATGCACCGGGTGCAAAGACGCCCCGCTACTACAGTGCTACATATGCTACGCCGCCTTCTCACACTTCATCGCCACGCCATCGAACGCGGTGTGATTGAGTCTACCCAGAACTGTTGCCAAGGTAGGCTGCGTCGTTCGTTTTCTTGTTCTTGTGCGTGGAATTTTCCATTGCACAACACTGGCTCCAGCTTGTCTGGTGTGCTATATCTCATTTATTACTTCTTTAATCAAGCTGAAACTTTCACAAAGTGTTATACATAATTAGTGCTCTGTGTTACAATTGTGCGGGCAGTGGTGAACTCGAGTTTCTGGTGTTTTGGTGTTCTCCGCTGCTGTCTGTTGCCTGGTAAGTGTTGTAGCTATTAAGTAGTATACCTCACTACCCAGCTAGCGATCCGTAAAGTCTCACCAGCCTAGGCGTAGGTTAACCTCGCCGATGGCCGCAACCAACATTCCCGTCGGTCCTTCTCAGGGCCACGAAATCCCACCTGGCGCTTTGGCGCAACCTTTGCCGACCGAACCCGAGGCGGTGTCGGCTGGGTCGAGTGCAATGGACACTGAGGAGTGGCAGACTGTAAGTAGCCGGAAACGGCGAAACAGTGGCGACTCTGCGGGGTCCGGGCGGTCTTCCCAGCTGGGTCCTGCCACGGATAGACCTGCTACGGCCACCTCGCTACCTACCCCGTCCCGGCGGTTGCCGCCTCTGATCTTTGACCGGCCTATTGACTGGGATAAGGTCATGCGGCGACTTCACCGGGCCGCTCCTGCGAATACCCTGACTGCAGTTTGTCAGGGTGGCCGCTCCGTCAGAATTGAGACCACGACCATCGACAGTTTCCGGCTCGCCCAGAAGCTGCTGACTGATCGTGGTATCCCGTATTACACCTACGCCCTGCCGGAGGAGAGGGAACTCAAGGTCGAGATCATCGGCATCCCCGCCGATGTTCCCGTGCCTACAATTTCTCACGCCCTTGAACTTTTGGGCTTTACTGTCAGCTCAGTGACTCCTCTCTTCTCCCCCGGCAGACGCATTCCCAGAAATGCCTTCCTTGTGAAAATCCTCAAGGTAGGGAATTTCCAGTCAATATATCAGGTAGACCTCCGGGTAAAAGTTTCAGCTTTCGAGTCCCGACCCGGACCCAAGCAGTGCTACAACTGCCAGAGGTACGGACACAGCAGTATCTATTGCCACTACCCGACACGCTGCATTCGTTGTGGTGAAGGTCATCGCAAGGGCGATTGTCCTCGTGAACGCACCGCCACTGCCACGTGTGCAAACTGTCGTGAACCACACCCGGCAAGCTCTCGCCAGTGCAAGCACTATCATGACGCCCTAAAGCGCATCACCAAGGCCCAAAAGCCTATCCCACCTGCCCCCAAGAAACCCTCAGCCCCTGCATCTGCCACCCCGGCGGCCCCAGTTCCGGCTACCTCGTCTGCGCCTGCAGCCGCTGTAGTCCCCCCGACGTGCCCAGCGCCTGCCGGAGCGCTCAGTTACGCGGCAGCCGCCGCCTCCGATGCATCTTTCCCTCCTTTGGCCTCGTCGCGAAAGCAACCCGCGCCAAAGAAGAAAAAGTCATCGACCACCATCCTCACGCAGCACAAGCCCGCTGCAACTAAGTCAGCATCTGCCCCAGCTCCCAAAGAGCCTCGGCAGCCTACAACTACACCTCGGCCCGATAATGGTATCATGTATCGAGTGCCCCCGCCCACGCCGCAGGCGCCATCGACGGAGGAAGGGTCCTCGGATCCGACCTTTGCCGATCGTTTGCGTGTCTGGGTTGAGACCCTCATCCCTCAAATCTTGGCTGCCAAGGACGTCCAGTCTCTGCTAGTCACCATTCTTACCTCCCTCATGACTCTCCTGCCTCTCAATGTCTAGGCCTCTTCGGCTGGTGGCATGGAACGCGTGTGGTGTTCCGTCTCGCCGAGCCGAATTGGCTAACTTTGCCACTGAATATGACCTCGATGTCATCCTCCTCTCCGAAACTTTCCTGACCCCTGCTGCTTCCTTTCAGCTTCCGGCGTACACTACATATCGCACGGATAGGCCCCGGCTACAACCCCCCGCTCGTCCCAGCGGGGGTACTGCTATTCTCGTCCACAGGCGCATTGCCCATCGTCTCTTACCCCCTCCAGATACTAGGTATTTGGAGACGACGGCGGTGGCCCTCTGGATCGGGGACCGGGAGGTTCGCTTAATTTCGGCGTACCTTCCTCCCGGGCCCGGAGGGCCTCCGCCGCCTGAGGAGTGGGACGCCCTCCTCGACCACGAACTACCTACTATAGCTGCCGGAGACTTCAACTCCAAGCATCCCTCTTGGAACAGCCGTGTCACGAACCCGCGTGGCCGCTCGCTCTACAGCTACGTTCAGCGTAATCTGCAGGTCTCAGTCATTGGTCCTGACTCACCGACCCACGTGCCCACTAGGGGCCTTCCGGATGTCCTTGACATTGTCATTGTCAAGGACCTGGCCATTCCTATCACTGTAAGTGCTGTATCGGACCTCTCGTCCGACCACGACCCGGTACTTATCACTGTTCGTCCCCTGTTGGACACACCTCTCCAACCCCCCTCTCGTCCACGGAGAGTCAACTGGCGCTCCTATCATGACGAACTCCAACGAACAGTGCCATCTGACCCCCCGGCCCCCATCGCCTCTACGGCTGATGCGGACCGTATGGCCGACTATCTTCAAGAAGTCGTTACGTCCGCTATGGACACACACACCTATCTTGTCCCAGAGACAAATCGCCGGTCTCAATTACCTGAAGAGGTGCTCCTCGCCATCCAAACTCGGCGCCAACTCCGCCGGAGATGGCAACAAACCCGGGATCCTGCTATCAAACGCAGGCTCAACGCCCAATCTGACCTTGTCAAGCAGCTTCTGCTTGATGCCACTGCACATCGTTGGGACTCGTACCTCGAGTCTCTTGAAGTCCGGCCCGAGTCTGTCTGGCAGGCTGCGAGTCGACTTAATGGCGACAAAAGGACCCGCCATCCCCTCAGATCACCGGACGGCATTGTGTACTCCGCGGCCGGCAAAGCTGAAGTCTTTGCCGCAACCATGGAGGAGCAATTCACCGTCCACGGAGGCGTCTGCGACCCCGTCCACTCGGCCGAGGTCGCAGACTTCCTATCTGGATATTTTTCCCGCCCTCCAGCTGACATCCCTGACCCGTTCGACCGGGCCGATGTTGTCTCGGCTATTTGTCGACTTCGCCCTAAGAGGGCGCCCGGCGATGATCGTATCGGAGCGGCGGCGCTACAACACGCTCCCCCTAGCCTCATCAACTTGGTCCACGAGCTGTTCAATGGATGTCTCCGGCTTCATTACTTCCCCAGCCTGTGGAAGCGTGCGAAAATCATCATGATCCCCAAGCCTCGCAAGCTGCGTATTGACCCCTCAAACCATCGACCCATCTCACTGTTGCCAGTCATATCGAAGGTACTCGAGCGCCTCCTGCACGGTCGGTACGCGCCTCTGCTGGATGGTTTCATTCGGCAGGAGCAGTTCGGCTTTCGCAGGGAACACTCGACGACCCTTCAACTCGTCCGGGTTGTTACCCATTTGACGGACGCCTACAACAAGCATCTGTCCTCCGTCGCTGTATTGCTCGACGTGAGTAAGGCCTTCGATCGAGTCTGGCACGAAGGCCTTCTCTACAAACTGGCCCACTCCCCCCTCCCTGCCTCATTCGTTCATTTTCTCCGATCGTACTTGTGCGATCGTATCTTTAGGGTATGCGTCGAAGGGTCGTACTCATCCGTCCGACCAGTCGCCGCAGGCGTACCTCAGGGATCTGTCCTTGGCCCCGTTCTGTACCTCGTGTACACGAACGACCTGCCTGTTCAGCCTGGAGTCACTCTCTCGCTCTATGCGGATGACGCTATGTACCACGCCAGCTCAGCGAGTCTTGATTTCGCGGCTGGCCTGGTGCAACGTCAGCTCGCCGTACTTCCGGACTGGCTAAGGAAGTGGAGGATGGCGGTCAATGCGGATAAATCCGAGGCGATCGCCTTTTCTCGTAAATTAACTTCCCGCTGCCAGTCCCTCTCCCTTGAAGGGAGCCCAATCGAGTGGAAACGGACTGTAAAGTACTTGGGCGTCACTCTTGACCGACGCCTAAGCTTTGCACCTCATGTCTCTCTGAGTCTCCAGCGCGCCAGAGGCGTCAGAGCCAAACTATTTCCCTTTCTCTCTCATCGGGGTTCAGTGCCTGTGCGCACTAAACTCACCATCTACTTGCTCTTTCTTAGGGCAATCCTGACTTACGCAGCCCCCGCCTTTTGGGTACTACTCAGCCCATCCGCTGTCGCCCGTTTGGAAGCTTTCCAATCCCGAACCCTCCGCTACATCTCCAACTCTCCCTGGTTTGTCAGAAATGATGCCATCAGGCGAGGGTTGAAGGTTCCTTCACTTACCGAATTCGTTCGGTCCCTAGCCCTCAAACTTTTCTCCCGAGCCTATGTCTCGACCCATCCTCACATCCGTCGACTAAGCACAGATGTCGGCCCACCACCTAGACGACACAAACGCCCCCGAGCGTTGCTCGACGACCCCCCATAAGCACTTACAGAACATCTGCCCCATCCCCCCGACCTTGAGTATTTTCACGCTCCTCCTCCTCCCTTCTTTCTCTTGTCCGTGCTGGCGCTCGGCGACAGACTAGAGGGGGGTCTGCGCTCGCCCTAGGTGTGCCTAGTGCCACCTCTGGTGGACGCTGCCTCCTCCTACGCTCTCTCCCGTGCGCCGACATTGCCGCCTGGCAGCCCTCGGCGACTTTTCCTGAGCGGCTAGGGGCGCCCTACCCGTTGTGGGAGGGCCATTCCTGCTTCTCACGCGAAAGGTCTTCGAGGTCTCCCCCATTCTGCCGTCACGGGTCTCTTCGAGGTCCCAGGGTCCAAGTAAAATCGTAACATCCTGTCCCTCCAAAATAAAATTGATGGAGGTCCCATTCCTTTCAAAGCGCGAGATCGCTAGTCAAGGTAACAGCAAGGCAACATGCAGTCATCGGGTATCACCCGGACACTGCGACCACCGGAGCACGACTAGCTGCTGCTCCGTTCAACTCTGGACTCTGGCCGCCTTCTCAGTTAACTGGTTGGCGTGTCCCACCCGAAAAATTTAGGAAACCTTCTTTTGAAAGTCCAGCACTGTTTTCTTCTGACAGCCATCGGGCACGTCCCGGAAGCTGTAATAAGCCATGGGTGCAAAGACGCCCCACTATGTAATGCAATGCAATGCAATGCGTGTTGTAGTGCTATGTCAACGCGAGTTAAACAGCGCGCGGTTATCGAATTTTTAACTGCTGAAAATGTGATTCCTAATGAGATTCATCGTCGTTTAAAGGCTGTTTATGGTGACGATGCTGTTGATAGGTCTACTGTGAATCGATGGGTAATAAAATTTCGTGGTTGCGAGCCTGGAAAAGCCGTAATTGATGACGAAAAACGCAGCGGACGTCCGATCACTGCCACAGACGATGAACATCGCAAACTCGTTGACGATTTGATTCAAAATGATCTAAAACACCTCCGACGTCGGGTTAGAGGCAGCCTGGCGCCAGTAATCTTGCAACATGACAACGCTCGTCCACACACCTCGCGCGCAACCCAAGAGGCTCTGCGAAACCTGAAGTTTGAACCGATTCCACACCCTCCCTACTCCCCTGATCTCGCGCCTTGCGATTTCTATTTTTTTTCCTCTACTCAAAAGAGACCTCAAGGGTAATCATTGCACTTCGGACGATGAGGTGAAGGCAGCTGTCGCGTCCTGGATTCGAGAAAAGTCGGAAGAATATTTCAGTGACGGGATAAAAAAACTTGTTACGCGTTGGGAGAAATGTGTTAGACTTAACGGCGACTATGTTGAAAAATAAATATATAATTTTGAAGCTAAGGAAATGTACTTTTATTTACTTTTTGCCCCATCTTGCTATTTCTTTTCGTTCGTGTTCTACAAGCATGTGTGGATTACTTTTCAGCCTACCCTCGTATATACCATCTGGTGTCAGCATAGGCAATTACTGCTTCGCATGGAAAATTTTACTTAATCAGGTTCCTCAGGAACATGGAAAAGTAATGCAGCGTACAAAAATTAGAGGAAGACTTTTACCAACAAATAGAGACTAGTATAAACTTTTAAAACTTTTTTGAAAGTTTTTTTTTAAACTAGAAATACAAAACTTGTTGACTACAGAAACCCTGATAAGAATCGTGTTAACCATTGAGACTTCGACGGTGTCAAAAAAATGAGAATCCGTTAAGATTGATTCAAAAGAAGGCCTTCAGGCCTTCATACCGACACCGATATGTGATGTCGGTCTGTCGCAGAAGAGTTTTAATTGTGAAATGTATGAAACATGTAAAGAGCTACGGGCGACGCAGTTTCTAAAACCTATAAGGTTTATGTAGGCTGGACCAAGTCCGCATGCAGAAGAGGAACCAGAAAGGAAAATTATGATGGCACAGCCAGATGGTCAAAGGGAAAAACGAAGACACAAACTAGGGTGGATAAGTGGTCGTTGAAGATGATCTGAGGAAGGTGGATATTGGCGTAGAACAGCTACCAGTGCGACGTGTCGTAGAGGAAGCCAAAGTTCACGTAGGCTGTAGAACGGAGTAGATCTGAAATATCTAATTTCACAACTGCATTGTTAAAAAAATATAATACATAAATGAAATTGGAACTGACAGATATAAGGTATCAATGGATCGAAATTCGCTTTCAGCGTGTAGTTTTGAACGGGTTCATGTTTTGTTAGTACTTATAGAACTGTTTTAAAATTATATAAGGCTGATTATAACAAGCCTAATCTTCAATGTGTAGAGTAAGATAGTAGAGTTAATAATACCGATTTATATCTTAAACGTCTTTTGCCAAGGATGAAGAAAGATTGAAGAGTTAATATATATAACAGGTAATCCTGGGCACTTTATTGGTACTGTAGGTAAGGTCTGGCTGCAGTGACTGGTATAATTGTCGTTATGTTTGCTCAAAATACTTAGACAGATTGTGAATCTAAGGTGTAAGAAAATTGCGAAGAATCCGTACCGAACAGATTTTATTATCTGAAACGAAAAAAGTACATTCAAGTGTATTCGCATGTATGAGCATGCATCTTTCTTGCATGTATCGTCTTAAAATTTGACTTTAAAATGTGTTATTTTAATCGTTTCTCAATCGTTAATTTTAAATTTGTATTGAAGAAACGCTTGCTAAAAGACGTTTCTAGACGTTCCCCACACAGTTTTTTTTTAGGCAGATGTAAGCTGAACTCGGGCTAAATAAACGGACGTTACAGCGCATATTGCTGCTTTATACGTCAGTGGAACGCGGGTAACCACAATCCAGACACCGAACAGATTGTTTTAACATCTGGTCTCCGTCTTCGTGTCTGATACAAAGGATACAATAAGAATCGTTAGGGTCTCATTCATGAAGGACCGATGTGGTATAATTGAAAATCACAGGATTGCAGTCGAAGTCTTGAAAGGATCACATTGCTTTTATGAGAAACTTCACATTAATTTTGGATTGTGGGAAGTATTTTGTAAAATTTTTTCATATCATTATAAAAGACGGTTAGTTACAAGGTTTTTCGAAATATTTCATATAATGATTATAGAATAACTAATCGGCTAAAAATGATGGAGTAACATCGGGCATAAAGTTTACATTTACTTTAATGAAATAACAAAAACGTGTTTGACTAGAGTATCGACCGTCGTTGGAGAACAGTTTTCTTAACTGCAACAAAGTACTCCGTTGTAAACAAGTCTAGATGACGCACTGCTACTTAACATGTTTTGTACGCCATTTTCAGTTTTTCTTGTCCACCCATATGCTAGTTTGAAATTGGTAATCACTCTGAACCTTGAGTTCACTTAATAGAGGCTACTCATAGTCAAGGATGTTCAGGCTATGCACGAAGATACGGGCGTGAAAATATGGTGAACATAAAATCAATGTGCACTGTAATGCGTGAGGACCGTCGTTTATGGTGTAGGCTATTCTACTAGACATTTAGACAGTTTTTCCTGTCCGTTGTACGGTAAAAGACGAAACTGAAGATAAAATAGTAAAGCAGTGTACACTAAGTAATAGGAGACGACGTACTCCTTTGCGTACAACCTGTCTGTGCAGTACTGCTACACACCTTCTTCTTCACTTCACAGATTAGGCACATTGCCTCTTTCGTCTTCACAATATATCTCGCTATCTTGCTCTTGGCCTACCTACATTCCTTCTTCCAAAGTGTCTATACCTATATGTTACTTTAACACTTTTACTTAAAGGCCTCACCAAACTTGCTTTGTATGTCCGTTTCTTTGTCTCTGTTTCCATCAACACAATCTTCCTTGAGTTCGGACATTACTCCGAGCTTTCTCTCTTCTCAGTAAGGTCGAAGTCCTCTCGCTGACCATTTGAGTCTTTCAATAATATATACCCTTTTTTGTTTCGCTATATGCAGCTGGCGTGTATACGTATTTTGGTCTATTGTTAATACGTACAGGTGCTCTTCAAATGAGTTCGTTTACATTTGTACTTTTTTTCTACGGATTTGAGGTAGTTGTCAAAGTTTAACGTTTCTTAGTATGGAGAGCGATGAACTCTGCCTATTTGCCGTGAGCGTGTTGGGGCTGTTATATGATTTTATTGCCTGTCAGTCACCTCTGCGTTTCACACAACAATTCCCTGTTATGGCGCTTAAAGATACATCTCTACTCAAAATAAGAAATTTTCGAAAATTCTGATTTTGGCGTTATAACACAGACACTGCCATTGTTTTATAAAATTGAATCCCTGCGTCTTTCCTTGTTTTATTCTTTAGTGTTCAATGTACGATGCGCACACATCATCTGAAACTTCCATAATTTCGTCGCGACATCTCGTCCTATTTCGTACCCAGTACTGATGACACAATCTAGATAATTAAACTTAGAGACTTGTTCCAAAATTGTTCCCTCGGGAACAGTTTTTGATCTGACTGCATGCTTTCCCCAGAAAGATGTGCTCTTTATTTTCTCCTTTCATAATTTTGAAATCGCACACACATTCTAATGGTGAAAATATTACTGAACCGACGGAAGATAAAGAAGAATATTACTATTACAAGATAAAGAAAATATTACTCCTATTAATTACTAAAAAGTTTGGAATTGGTTCTTATGAATTCACCAGTACTCCGAATTTTGAACTTTTACCCGCAAAGTAAATAGTTATGTTGTTGAAACAGTTATTTGTAATGTGAAATCCGAAGTATTGAATTAAAATGTGGTTTGTCTTAAGCACAAAATTCCAACTCTAATGGCATCTGAATATTGGTTATTTTCTTTGGATTTTTCCTTAACAGCTAATGCATTACACATTTTTTTAAACTTGTTTGTTCAATACGTATGGTCTGTTGAACAACGAAACATATGTTACAAATGGTGCCCAATAAATTCGTAGCACGTAAAACGTGTGTATTTTTCTTGGAATAAAATTAATTCAAAAACCTTTAATAAGAGGTTTTAAAACTTTTTTTATATCACAACGCCATAAAATACAAATAATATGTAATTTTTCAAGAAATATGTAGGTTTAGAGCCGTCTGATTGATAAAAATGACTATAATATGTTTAAAGTATTTTTGTACAACTTCTGCGACACAGAGTGTAGGCCTATCTCATGAAAAAAGGACTGTACTTCTTTATCTGTATTGTATGGACGGATCATCCTGTACGTTGTAACTGTTATTGGGTCAAATAAACTCGTCGCTAAACAACTGGCGGTTGGGAGAAGACCATTGAGAATCAAGCTGGCTGTTGGAAAATTCACGTCACCACTGCGCCTAGCACCAGTAATACACTTGACTGTCGCCGGAAAATAGCACGATCATAATAGCCTACAAAACTTGAAACTAAATTCGAAGTATACATTCAAAATCGCTGACCGTCGTACAATATAATCATCGTCTTTGGCGAGTCACTGATTTTTCAATGCTTGTGAGAATGGCTAGTTATTTTTTATGTATCACGATTTCCTCTTGTCAATTTGTGAAAGAATTCTTTTGAAAGCAAATTAATCTACTGCCGTATCGTTTCTGAAATATTAGGGCACTCTTCATTTATGAACGAATTTAATAAAATTGAATATAGCTGGTCAGTTATAAGGAACTAAAAGTACAGAAACTTATAAATTATTTTTTAATTAAATTTTATCGATTTATACATCTATCAGAACAGTCAGTGGAACAATACGCAGGTAGGATGGGATATAGGCCTAAATATTGTGTGAGATAAAAAGTAGTAGAAAGAGTCTTGTATATTATCAACGATTGTAGCTGAACGTTAAGGTACAGTCACGGGATTTAACAGTCAATCTGTAATACTTTCTCCTCATTTTAAAATCTGATGAATGATAATTCCTTCGACCTTCGACTTTTTTTACCGCTGTTAGATTAGTTGAAAGGGTTTAAGCAGTGGTTTGAAGTGTGCCCCCCCCCCTTCCGTCGCTCAGACGTACTGGTAACACATATCGCTGATTAGATTACTTGCTACCTTCACATGTAGGCTATAGTGTCTGCACTTATCCGCATAAAATGGTGACAGATATGATATAGTGTCGATTGTGAAATTATCCTTTTCTCCCACGTTCAGAATAATTGGCAAACATGCACCCGTGTTCGGTTTGCGTTACCTTTTCGTTACCTCATTTTTTTTTGTGGTATCTTATTATAAATTGTTTTTTTTTTTCATAAAATACTGTTATGAAGGAGTTATTTATTTTCCTGTTTTCCCATTATAAAAGCCCCAAAGAGACTGTAATTATTTAAATCAAGGTAAGCGTTTTTTAATAAGAGGAGGTGTCTTCGTTTGCCACCGCTATGTTACAAAACTTCAGATTTGTACAGTTTCTTGTTCATAAGGCTTAAGTATGTACTTTCATTTTTGTACATTTGTTAATATATATGTAGGTATTAGTTTGTCAATAGCCCTAAGTTTAAGAGCATGTCATATACTGTAACTATTTAACTAATCATGGATGATTGCTTGTTCGCGTTAAGCACATTGCAGAGCCGTTAAGTTGACTACAGGAAATAAGTTTCTGCTCCTTAGTCAACTTTTCCAAACTTTACTTAGGCCTACAAAGTCAAGGCGTCATATTTCGACTAGAGTAACAACACCTTGTCCAATGGTAACGTGTTTAAGAGGAGGGTAATGCTACAAGATATCAAAATCCAAAAAATAAAGTACAAAAGGAAATTCAAAAAAGTGCTGAAACTATTGACTTATATTATGGCTCGTGTCTGTTGTAGGACTGAAACGCAAAAGGGTACCTAAAATATGCCAGTGGAAGATTGTTCAAATGGTGATCGTATAAAGTGCCGGTACGCGTTGAGCCTTCTCACAGTTCTTCCACCAAAATAAATAGCTGAAATTATAGTAGTTTCTCTAGATTTCTGTTGTTTACTTAACGCTAGACATGCTTGTGATTTACAGAATTTAAATTAGAATGAACTGTATCTGTCACTGTATAGACGATAAAACTGGTTATACGTTTGCTATCCTACACTATTCCAACGTTGTTATCTAGAATTTCTTAGAACTAAAAAAAAAAAAATACAATATATATATATATATATATATATATATATATATGTCAACTAAAGGCATTTCCAAGCCATTTTCCTTGTTAGAAAATAAATTAATTTTTCCTCTTTCAGTAAGTCATTTTTGAATCTCGTATTAATTTTGTGTCTTGTGAATTTAGTCATTTTTGTGCCACTTTTCTTGTAAAAAAAAATAATGCTAAGGAAGTAAATTCAATTTTTGAGCAATCTTGAATCTATGACTGAGTGATTGCCCGGTTGCTAATGCTTGCTTTGTTCATGGTTTCGACTTCACGCTTAGTGTGCCAATTTTAATTGAACAATTTTAATTTCAGTAATTCAGATTACTTGAACTAGGCAATAACGTAATTCAATCAATTATGATCGATGCTTTATGGTACCAAATTCTATCCCAGGGTGAATGTTAATGGTACGAGTATGGGAATTGTAAGAGCGTGGGATAAAGTGGAATATTTGAGAAATAAAAGACTGGGTATTAAAGTAAGATCTGGGTGAATTATCATTGGAAAGACGAGCACGAACATTATTATGAAACAAAGCTAACTGCCTTTATGAGTGTGTTAATCAGTGTGTTTCCTACAAAAGCTTGTGGGTCAAAGGCGTGGACACGAATACGCAACTCCGGGCTGTATGAAGTAACATCGATATTATACAAATGACACCTTTCTTTGAGCTGTACTTAATAGAAGTTATGAGGAGAGACATCAAAACAATTAAATGCAGAACACATAGAAATTGGAATAGGTGTTGTCGTGTACAGCATGTAAAAAATGTAATGGACGTTAGATGGCCGTGAAGATTGGTGGATTGGTGGCCAAGAGACTGCAAGATGAAGAAATCGCTTGATTTAGTAGGCCTACTACGGTATGGTGAACTAGATAAGTTTTGATCTGGAACAAAGTGTCTGGAAAGGCATTCACCATCGGGCGCTAATGATGATTTTTGTACATCATCTGTACACGTATGTTTATTCGTGTAAACTACGTAGTATACAATATAAGGTTACTATCGCTCGCGTATAGTATAGTTTTTAATAACAGAATGTTTGAATAATGAAAATACTAGTGAATCGTTTATTGTTATTAAAATAATAATATTTTATGATAATACACGTTTTACTTTATCATCAGAGATGACGTCCACATTGTGATGCGTATTGTACATGAGAGGTCAGGGGTACTTCTAATTCTACACCGCAACATATCTAAAATTCACACAGCACTCACAAACCAAGAACATTTCCAATAACCAATGGAAGCCATGGCGATAGCATTTACTATAGTAACTTGTAGTGGTAGTTACTGCGGATATTGCCCAGAATGACCTTTATAGTTTTATACACACGCTTGTAGTTACTATAAAAGCAAGATGTTCAAATGCGTCGCGTAGATAAGATTCTTTGAGTTTAAAAATGCATTTCCTCAGCCAGTCTTTAAGAATAATTGCTGAATGCACACGTGGTGGATACCAACGTTTCTGAGACTATCGATTTCACAGCATACAACAAGGATACTTTGGTTCAATGGGTCAAACATGACTTACGAACGCTAGGCGTTAGAATTCGGCAAGGATAACATCTCGGGATCGTGACCAATTGCAAAGTGAAAGGAGGCTAAGGCTCTAGCAACAGAAAATACGAACGAAACAATACTGAAGGAACAAAGAAAGAGAAAGAAAAGACGGGTATTAATGTCTCAGACGAAGGGATAATACTCGGAAGCCGCTGTTGTAATAATGTGTTCTTTAAAATGTGACACTGTCTCCACCCTGTCTCTGTGCACCAATCGGGTTGATATTAGTGAAATGACCTTATCGTTTCTAGTCAACTTAGAATCGATGTTGCCATCAACTGTAGCATATCACCTTGGAAGTGAAGCTGTCATGTCGTGTCTTTGTCAATCTGTTGTCGGGATGTACATTTGTTTTCAAGTATGCGACTGATAAAAATCGCTTTGATAACGGACGTTAATGTTTAAAATGTGGCAGTATGAGCTATAACCACTCTTGAGCTAAAGTTGATTTTTCGTAAACCTGACTATGGAACGCGGCTGGGAACTTTCACTATGCTTCCTGTGAACCCAGTCTTATTAAACGTGACGGGCAACTGTTATAAAATGTTCTTTGTGATTGTGGTGCACGTATAAAAACCGTTAACGTAGTCGATTTATTAAAAGTTGCATTAGATTGATACCTTTCGGAGAGGGGTGCACTTGACGACTGCTGTCACTTTCTTTCAGAAGTAAACGGTCTAATGCAAACTTTTAAAACCTTGAGTACAAATTAAGAAACAGGCTAACAATCAATGTCAGGATTTAATTTTAGTACTTGTACTTATAAATTGTAGTACTCTCTCATGCACGTTTGTTTATTGTTCACATAGCAACAGGCTTGTCGCTATTACTGACTCCCCGCAATAATCAAACGTCATTGATATTTCTTTATAACTACTTCGACTGCACCTGTGGAATGTAGGCTACTTCAACCTGTACCGGTAAATCTTTAATTCACATAAGCAATTCATTCTTTTTTTCATGCTATGTAGCAAGTTTGTGGAAAAGCAAGCTTCATGTTTTCAAGTTTGTAGAAAACTACATGTGAACGTACTATATTTTCCCGTAAAGATAGATTTTTCACAAAACATCCTGTGTACACTACGAAAAAATGTCTTTTGTACTTGGAAATGATTTTAATGAAATTGTTAAATAGTAAGTTTGAAAAGTTATGATGTTTGTTGATTGACATACGAGTAATTTATACGTATTATAGCTTACATTATATTGTATCGTGAATTGTCTGACCCATATGTTTAAAGGCTCTAAGGATTGAATTAATTTTTCGGCTACGAGAGTGGTTCGTTTTCAGAAAGAGACTATCAGAACGACCTTATAAAAAGAACCTGTTGCCACTGCTTCCGTTGAGGGACTCTAATGTTAACAGGTTTATCTTCAGAACTTTGTTATTTTTTAATTAAATAATTGTTTTCGTTTACTGCTCGTAATTTGCTACGCTGTTGTAACAAAACGTTTTTCAATTCCAGTCTGACCGTATGTGTGGCGTAATTCCATTTGTAATTTCTAATATAATGCAGTATGAATTATAGCGGGTTTCGAGCAATAGGACAATCTTTTCGAGGATTATAAAAGCAACCTTTCGTTTAGTAAAATGTTAGAGCAGGTAACGGATTCATCCAGTAGCCGATGATATTGTTAACTGCCGATGTTACTGGATGGTAGCATTGAGACTTTCTGAGCCAACAGTTACCGATTCCTTTCGGCAGATAACTTTCCGGATTTACCAACTACTGTACTTTACCTCCTCCCTATTCTATTGAAACGGATATGGCCAAGCTATTCGTGTAAAGAAATTTTCTTTCAAATATGTACGATAGACTTGCGTTAATGAGAGGGTCTCTGTATAAAACCCAGTCAGTAGCGACAGAAGTGAACATTTTAACCCGGTAAATTGCGACCCGGCCAGTTGCGATCGGAAACATCGTCCTACCAGCTACTGACACAGACCGCGTCTATCAAAGGCGTGTGAAGAGATGAAGGCTCACGCCTGGAATGGTAATACGGTTGTTTCCAACATTTATATATACATATTGAACCAGTTTGTGACAGACCTCTGCACTCGCTTCTTCGCATTACTTATACCCTGATTAACGAAAGAAAGTGACTGGCGGAGCGGCCGCGCGGCGACCGAGTTTGTAGTAAAAACATTCCACTTAATAACCTCGTGGAAACGTAAAATACAGGGCTAGAAATGTCTAATGAACTGTATTTTAATCATCAATTAAAGACGTTTTTAACAAACTTTTCTAATTTTTTAAATCTTTTTTCAATTAATTTACATTGAGAGTTAAATAAAAAAATACACGAATTTGAATTAAAAATTTAGGGTTTATCGTTTTTATTACGTAAGAATTCAGAGGTTAAGCATCGGAAAATCATTTCTTGTAGACAAATGGTAGTCCACCTTCTTTAGTACAATGTATCAAAAATTGAGATTCCTACGAATAATATTAACGACGTTATTAATTTTTTCCAAATGTACTGTTAACTCCGTTATTAATAATTTTTTTCATTGAGTTTTTTCACAGTAAGCATAACAAAATTGTATTCATCAATAAAAAGTGGTATGTAACCTTCAAATATTACGAAATATAACCGCAATCAGTTAATATAGGAAAATTAGAACTAACATCGCTCAACGGCGCGCCATCGAGTCAAGGTACAGTAACAGCCCAAAGAAAGTGGTGCATACGCTCACGGCTCACGCATTGACACAGCCAACTTGCTACAAGTCACCAACCTCTCATATAAATATACAGAGATTTTAGTTATCTGTCTACTTATTTAATCTAATCTATCTACCTGGAGATCTGTCAAAAACTTACATCTGACCAGACTTTTGTGGGTTAGTTGAACTACATGCTTTTTATAACAGATGGTCTTGAATTTGCGGTACGGTATTTATTGTTTTCTTGTTAATAAACTATTTTTGTTTTGTGATCAGCTTTAATACTACTAATTGAAGTGCAATGTAATTACTGGGAAATTGTTAATGCCATTCAAATTTCTCAACAACTAATTATTTAACTATGAAATACAGTTTACAGTTTAAAACTACCGAGCAAAGCTCGGTCTACCAGATATTGCATAATTATAACAGTATTTTACTGTTATAATGTATTGAAATGTAAAAAACAATTAGTAAATTACTTGTTATTAGCACTGACAAATAAATAATAAAGACAGTAAGGTACTTACAAGTATTGTAGTGTTCTTCAGCTTTTATGGAATCCGCTCATAAAATATGTGTATAAATCATAAAAATACACTATTAAAACACTCTATAAGAAACACTTATTAAAACACTTATAGCTGTGAGTTAGTAGTCTTCAAACGAAGACGGTAGCGCGCGCGAATAAAATGGGTCCACTAGGTTCTGACTGTACTTCCGCCGCAGAGCGCCACGCACTGCTCTCTGTGAAATTCATTTTATATATTGATCCGTTGTAGTATTCCTATCACGTACAAGGTGTAAGTTGTATATGTCTTCTACACTTAGTTATCTAAAGAGAGCGTCACGCAAATCTCATTCATGTACAACTTTTAACAACTGAGTTAACAGGACATTAGAAAAAAATTAATAACGTCGTTAATTTTAATCGTAGGAATCTCCATTTTTGATATATTGTACTAAAGAAGGTGGACTACCACTTGACTACAAGAAATGTTTTTCCGATGCTTAACCTCTGAGTTCTTACGTAATAAAAATGATAAACCCTAAATTTTTAATTCAAATTCATGTATTTTTTTATTTAACTCTCAATATAAATTAATTGAAAAAAGATTTAAAAAATTAGAAAAGTTGGTTAAAAACGTCTTTAATTGATGATTAAAATACAGTTCATTAGACATTTCTAGCCCTGTATTTTACGTTTCTACGAGGTTATTAAGTGGAATGTTTTTACTACAAACTCGGTCGCCGCGCGGCCGCTCCGCCAGTCACTTTCTTTCGTTAATCAGGGTATAGGCATCGATTTGCAAGCTGTTAAAAACATCACTGAGTGTCACAGACATAGAAGCGTTTAGATCGCAACGCTTGGCCCTTTAACAAGCCGTTTCTGCTAGCTCCGCTCGCAGCTAAAAGGTTATCACGTGTGGGTCTACTGCATAGAAAAACTACAGTACTACAGTACTGTATAGAAAATCACCTATACCAACATTATAACTAAGACGTCTTCCAAAGATGTTTGTTTTTGTTCTTAAAAAAATGTGTTACTGTCTTTAGTTGCCTTTTCTTCAGCACTAAAGTATCCTAAAAGTATGCCTCTCTTTCCTCAGTCCATTCCAGTAGTATCCAGGGTTCATCACAAGAAACACTGAATTGATTTTTTTTCTCTGTGGTTCATTCATCCCCTTCACTTCTCAAACGATTTTAAGATCAGTGAGGCCACATCTAATTCTTCCTCTTGTTCAATTTACGACCGATTAGTGCTGAATCAGACTACCTTGGTAACTCTCCCAGATGTGCGTCGGATTACCGCGAGTCAACTGTAGTTGACTTTGAGATGGGAAACAAACACTTGACAGCCATTAAAGTGGCAAAACGTTTGGAGCAAATTAAATAAAAATAACAATTTTTGTTGTAGAAGTAAATACAAGAATTGCAAGAGTTTCGTTTAGATCAGTATACCTAGTAAGTGTGAGAGGAATTTATTGATCATTGATATAATTATATTATGACATTGCGGTACGCGCTGGAACGATTTCAGTATAATTAACTACGAACTTTGCCTACCAGTGGCATAACTAAGGCTGTTCTCGGGGTGGGGGGGATGAGACTAGCTTGATGGTTGGACTCCCCATTTTCCTCATAACAAAAGAGACATTTAAGGTTCTTCCCATATAATTATTTATACAATTATTTGGCAGCCTTACTTTAACACGCGCAACTGGCTTAGAAATAGTCATACGTTAAGTGTTTATAGAATTTCTCTAAAATGTTTAATAGCTCTGGGGGACGGGATTGACCCCCCTCGTGGTTACGCCATTGATGCCTAGGACATGAGTCGCTGAAGAATTACTGGACACTTAAAATGCAGCATCAAAGGCTGCCTGGTAACAGCTTCTCACACGGTGATATATTCGGTGACGAAACGAATGTGTCAGTTTTTATGTCATTCACAAGTTACAGATGATAAATTTGCATTACGTCACATAGAAAGATCGGTTGTTAAACATATCTGTTGATTAAATAGTGGGGTATCTGACGAAATGTATCCGGTTAGTAATTAATCTGGCGTAAGCTGCACGTCAACACAGATAATGCAACATACACTTGTATAATCCGCGCAACAGGGTGCGAGTATCGGTTTATCTTGATTACGATGTGTATACATTCACGTTTATACAGCCAAGCACGTTTCCACGTATGCAGTGACTCCTGGTAATGATGTACCTGGGCGAAGCTACAAGACATATCCCTCACAAGTCTGTAAAGTGTACCCTATATAGCAAATGGGTTAGATTATGAGCCGTCAGAGGTGACCCCGACTCAACAGTGACAAATTCAAGAACTCTCCACTTATCCGAAAACAAGTGCATCCTCAGAAGTGTGCCTGCGATGATGTATCTGTGGCAGACTTTTACACTAACGGCGTCCATGCAATTTGGGCAGACGGTTACTTATATCATAGCTTCTACGTACCTGAGCTGTAACTCTAAAGCCGGTCACGCACTAACCATCGCCGCTGTCCAGCATGCCCGACGTCGGTAATGGATGTTCCCACCATACTGTCGTGCAACTCGTCCAGCGTGCCAGACGTTCTCGTTGATAGGACGTCCCACAGACATCTATTTAATTTATATTTTTCGATAAATTTTGATGTTATTTCACGGTCCATTTGTTTATTAATTAAAATAAATTAATAATAACAATATTAAAAATAATAACTGTTAATGATATTTGAATATATTATGTAAACGAAGAATAAACTAAACTAAATATTAAACTGAAATTTTATCTGAATCATTACTTATTAAATATAAACTAAAGAATGAATGTAAGTAAAATTAAACAGTAAACATGTATTAAACGAATGTGCTCTAAAAACATGTACTGTACTTGCTCGAAAATGACGATTTGATAGACGGCAAGCGTACGCATGATCAAACATGCACATACCTTTACATCCGTCAACACTACACACGATCCATCCGCACGTCGTGCGGCTTGAGCTGATGGTCTTGCTGGACTCATTTTTCGTCGTGCACATCCTTAAAAAAATACACGACGTGCGGATGGATGTCAAAGCTACGCACTGTCGTTTTTGACTTGCTGTCCGTCATGACGTCCAGCGAGGATGGTTAATGCATAGCCGGCTTAACGTGATCCGTATTTATTGATTAAGCGTCTCTACCACATCAGTTCCTGAACTATGCCTTGTTGGCCCCAGCCTTGCCGAACCTCAGCGGCAGCTCGACGCTTTTTTATCTTAACGATCAGGAGGCACGGAGCCACAGACTGAATTTGTGGGTACAGAGCAGTTCGTCTCACATAATTTTTCCCTGTCTATAATAGTGCAGTGTTAGTGACAAACACTGCAGAAACACAAAGAATCCCTACGTTAATTGGACTGCGACCCGTACAATGCACGGAATTCACATGCCTGACATCCCAACATTTATCACGTCACGTCATTCAACACCTAATTCCCCATAGAAGAAGCCTTAGAAGTCTTGCAGTATCTGTTTTGTGCTAGTGTATGTATGCATTAATTTAAGCCACGAGTTAGCTCTTTCATGGTTTTTAATTTTTTTAATAAAGAATTAGCAACACCATTCACTGTGTTGATGTTTTGCTTTGTAAATATGAGCAGTTCCACGCTGTTGTATTTCCAGTTTCATCTCATTCGGCTAACGCTGCACTTCGGGATTTTACAACAATAGATTTTCGTTGACACTAACAAGATTCTAGATGCACTTACTATATCTTTTATGCGCTTACTAGATGCTATTACTAGATCTTTTTAGTGGTAGATGCCAATAAGCCGTGAAAGTGTGGCATGAAACCGATCACAGTTGCAGAAACTGTTCAACCACTGGAGCTATCCCCTCTTTACTACGAACTACTCTTCTGTCTGTCACTTTCCTCACAGCCGTCAGAAAATCCAGTACGTCGTACGTAATAATGTCTTGTCAGCGTCACGTAAGCCATCAGGGTGACGTATTTTGTAGTGTGTTATAAGAATACACAACTTTCCTGGTCTTAGTTATTATCTAGACATTCTAGGAGGTGTCTGCTTAAAAGTAGTCTGGTTAAATTGTTAAAAATTAAAAGGAAATTCATATTTATTTCAAACGAGCTGATTAGTCTGGCGCGGCCAATTCTCTCTCACAAGTCAGAGAATGACTTCTCTCCTTTTGTGCCGCCGGCTTAATAATGAAGACCGGACATCAATAGTTGGCTTAATGCTTCGCAGTTACTCGTCGTAGCTATTTAGCCAATGTATTGCAACTTTTGGTTTTAAGGCTGTTTTAAACTCAGTCATGGGAACAACAAAAAGGGACTGGAAATAATAACGCGGCGTCTTTGGCAGCCAAATCGGCTACAGCATTACGTTATTCAATATCTAATGTGTCTAATATTCAATATCTAATATGCCCCTCTGCCTCCGCAACATTTTTCTGTCGCTGATCCTGTAACTCCTATCATTTTTAATTCCTTCTAACCCCCAAGTTAGGGTTTTCTCCCATTTTTCTTACTTCAGTTTCTATTGCAGAACTCAGAAGAAAGTTCTATAAATTTATCTGTTTCCAAGACAATCCAAAGCAATGAATTTGTTTCTCTTCTGTGCGACTTAAAACCACCGTTTGAACATTTTTCAAGAAATAATACACGTACAATAATTGACACAATAATACAATTGACTTTATATATCATTTCTTTATAAATAATGCCTTGATTTTCTTGCAGGATTCTTGTATAATATGTAGGCTATATTATTATACAATAATTTAGGTTAAATTTAAACGACAAAAGTAAGAACATTCTACATACAGAAGTAAATGTAATTTGATAATATACGTATGTATTACAACTTTATATACTATTTCAAGAAAAAAATTGAACGAGACTATACAATACACGTGTGCAGTATGTAAACAAATTTATTTTTAAGAAAAAGATCGTTCATACTCTGTGACTTCAATATCATTACTTTAAAAACAGACACTTAACATATCCTGATTGTCGTTTATAATTCTTTTCGTATAGGGAACATCTGTTATAAATCTCCTTGTTGTATTTTGATAGAAAATATGTAAAGGTTGTATCAAATATAAAAAATTAATAACTATAAATTATAGTGGTGTGGTATACTTTATAATTTAAAAGTCAAAGTACGGTTAAAATTAAAGTAAATCAACATAAATTGTATTCATTTACTAAATTATTTATTTTATTAAACCATTTGTTTTTCCACTACATATTACAATGGATACAAAATTATACATAGGCGTGTACTGTACTACAGAATTGTATAAATATTTAGTTGAATGTTCATTTTGTTCCTTACAAAAGTGCCTATGTATCGTGTCCTCATACTGGATCTCTCAATAACTGACCTTATCGTAAAATATATACAGATATTAAACGCAATTAAAATTATGGTAAAATATTGAATAAACACACAGATTGTATTCATTAAGATATTTATTTCATTAAAATTATTATTGTGTTTCATAATATGATAGACATAAGAGTGGATAAAGACTGGTTAAAGATAACGTTTGTTCTCCATTAAGTAATGCTCAAGTTTCTAAAGTTCTAATGTTATGATCGCCTTAATCAAAACATCAGAGCAGGTTATTTTGTGTATGAGGGTCCAACGTGGGCAAAGACTTTCAACATTCACTGTGGAGCGTTGCTCAGAGTAAAGCTGCGAATCTACATTGTACGTTTCACAGAACAGATAAACGCGGAAAAGAAGTAGCGCTACAGAGTCGCTCGCATGAACCCTGAGCACTTGCAGAGGGTCCACTCCCTAAAGACGAAACGTCTGTCTGTGAACCGTTCCACTGTATACACGTGCAGTTACACTGACCAGCGATCCACAGGAAGCGAATCTCCGTCCATGCTGGACACCATTTCCGCTTGCACGCGTGGTTGTCGTTGTATGGATTACGGAACTTTTCATTTAAAATACGTGCAAACACAAGCAAATAAACGTGAGTTAGGCCAGATATAACGCGATTGTGTGCATGTGTATGTGTCCTGCCTGCCTTTTGATACCGGTAATCATAACAATAAAACTTTGGAAACGTAAACGTTAAATAATGGAGATGATTTACTTGCTAGCCAGGAACGTCTTCACCCGTCGACGATATAAATTAAAATGGAAAGAAAATTAGTTTAGTCGCCTAGTAACTGATTTATTTTATTTTTAACAATTACCATTGTTTAACCCAGTTTAAATGTATTTTTAAATATGATCGTGCCAATTTTTTAACGTTGCTTTTAGTTATAAGACCGCAATATAAGTGAAAGGGACACTTTCTACACAAATGTTAAAATTTGTTTTTTAACAGGATTCAAAACAAATTCGTTGCCATGGTAACCATAAATCTAATCTGCTGTATGTTCCCAGACATTACACAAATTTACTAACTTATTTTATCCAAGGAAAAATTTATTAATATTATTTTAATACACTTTATTAAGGCAGACAGTCTGATTTCAATATTCACTGTAAACGTTATAGCCTACTACACGTTAATACGAAATTGTAAATATCATTTACAACATATTATTTATTGTAAATATTACAGGTTAATATAAAATACTCCATATTAACACCGAACACTATTTTCATAGGTTAATATTCCATGTTAACGTTCCATTTTTTCTACAACATTGTATAATTTCTAAAAAAAAAACCATCAGTGACACGCTTTTTGAAAAGCTTCAATACAGAAATAATCTATATCATGAAGAAAGCACAAAATTATAAATTAAAATACTTTAAACTAAAGAAAGCATTTTATTGTAGAAATCGTACGAAGAAGAAGAAATCATAGAAATATTGGTACTCTCCCAATAACCGTACCTACACTACATTTTCGATGTTTTGATTATGCGATAATATCAATAAATCACGATATGAAGAAGTGTACCAATTATAAATTATTTTATTGCTTATCAAGTACCCGTTAACTCAAAAACGTTAGATTCTTTACTTTAAGTGTTACTGAGTTATAAGCATTGTATATACACATTAAACGTTGTTTTCCTCAACCATGGAGAGGTTTATTTATTTGTTTTAGCAGTAAACTAAAAACCAAAAATCGTTGTCACCTAACCTCACAAATGAAAACAACACGAATTTTTGCTTTCCATTAAGAAATAGGACAATTTATAATTAGTACACTTCTTCTTTTCTACATCGTAATATATCGATACAATCGCATATTAAAAACATCGAAAATGTACTCCAGGAACGGATAAAGGTATAGTTCATACAGTTCCGATGTCGCTAAATAGCATTTGTTTATTTACTTGTTACTACAGTAATTAATTCTGGTCTTCATGGTGTTGTTGACATCTTTATACGCGTCAACAAAAGGGCATAATTAAAAGGGCCTAAATCGTGCGAATGGGGTAGAACATCAATTCCAAACCAGACTTTGTTTTCCGCCTTGTGTCAAAGGTTACCTGTGCAAAATTTGTTGGCAATCGGTGTAACGGTGTGGATGTGTACTCAGTACAAAGAAACAAATCCTCAGAGTTTGAGTTTTATATATGTAGATTATTCTTACCGAAGAATGTGCTGGAATATCGACTACCAGGTATCGACTCGTTAATTCACTTGAGAATTTAAAATAATTTAAAAATCCTTTGTACATTTTTAAGTTCTTTCTTTTTAACTGTGCCTCTTTAAACATGACTGGTTAAAACAATAGCAAATTCGACTTATTTCAGGGGTGAGTGCGTTTTTAATCGTAAAATCTGAACCTCTTTTGCAAGTGATGTTCGTTTTGTCACGTTTGTTCTTTCACTTTTTTTGCAACGCAAAAGCGAATCGTATCTATTAAGTATTTTATTTATTCGTTGATACGGCGTTATCTCAGCCTTGAAATTCAACCACACCTGTAAATTGTCTTATCTTGTTGTTATGTTTTCTTTGGTTTTCCTTGCATCTTTAAGTAATAAAGAAAATTTTATTTACGTGTTAGGAATTTGGGACTGAAAACTACGTCGAGCATACGCCTGAGATACTTGTTTCTGGTAATCGGTATATTTGCCGTTCCACTATCGCTTATACTTACTTCATTATCATTACGTTCAATGGCTCAAAGGTTAGGCAGTCTTTTATCGTTTAGGACAATAGTTCCCAAACTATACATCCGTTGAATGGCGTAGTACGTCCTTCGTAAACTACTGATTAATAAATAATGCCTATGGATTAGTAATAGTCAACATTTACTGATAAATTGAGTCACTTTTGGGATTTTACGTCACCCACCCGAAAACCGTTATATTATTTGTTGATCGATGTTTCATGTCAACTGGAGTGTGGTAATGTTATTCAATCAAGCTTAGTCGCCTGCGATGTGCTTAGTGATGTATTAAATTTAATTCGATTTTGTAGAAAACAGTTTGTTGTGTTATAGGTGTCTCCGCTCCGTCCAACTTCGAAGCAAGAAAGGTCATAAAACTCATAAAGAATTGTTAAAACTCTTCTTTGTTCTTGATTTTGTAATTGAAGGGACATAATATTAGAGTGACATACTGACAGGTACAGGCCTCCACGACACATGTGACTGACTCATGTTAAATACAGCTTTTGCTACATTTTGTTGTTTTTGCCATTATCGCTTCCTGCCAGCCGCACATTAATGTCTTTGCCATTTTTTTTTTTTGGGGGGGGGGAAGACTTTACCATCCGTCATTACCATATTGGCACACAGATTATAGAAATGGAAAGGCTCACTTACGTGTGTGGAATGATCTAAAATTAATTGGTCGTGTTTAAAATGATAGTCGACGACATACAGTTCTATAAAAGAGTAATACCAGCTGCAGTAGGAAATACATTAAGGAAGGCATATGTGGACGTGTAGATGTGCACAGTGTGAGAACGTATAAACACGGATAGTTATTGTTTATAATTCATAAAGAAAAACGAAACAAGAGAGACCTATCACAATGTACACTAACTTTACAGTCAAATTTTAAATTGAAATTTTTTCTCAATCTTTCGTTATTATAATATCATTTTCCTATTAAGGTGCGTGTGTGAGAGAGATTTACATGAATATAGATTTATGCATTACACACGCGCGCGCGCGCGCACACACACACACACACACAATCATCGTCAAAAATATTTCTGTAATCACGTAAGCTCGTACATAGGAAGTAAGAACTGAGAATTTTGAGTTTGAGTTTGCGATGAGAGTACCACAAACGAGAATATTCAATCAGTTGATTACGAAATCTGTTACGACAACAAACAACGGAAGTTACAGTGTGACGTTCTCGTGACAGTCATGTGAATACTTCCTGCTGTGCTTTGCTCAAAGGGAGGCCACTGGAAGTGATTCTGGTTATCAATGAATAAGGCGTCGCCACTGAAAGAGAAAGCTTGACACGTAATCGGTTGCTGATGAACACACCATCTTTGACTCTTCTAACTTTGTTGTAATCAACTTCCACTTCCTTCGCTTAAAGAAAGCAATAGAGATTATCCAACGAGAGATATTTTGAATCAGTTGGCCGAATCTTGTTTCAAAGTTCGCAAAAGTAACCCAGACGTTTCCCTCAGGTTCTCGTGTTCTAGCAGGGAGCCATGTTTATGAAATGAGCTCTCAGCTGTCATTTGTCTGCGACCTAATACCGTCAATACAAACTGAAGGTCGTGTATAAGGAAACGGTGTGATTTAGTATAGCATAGCCTGAATAATCCATCATGACCGGTACTCGTCAGGTGACAAATTACGGAACTCGTAAAAAGAATACCACTTTCGCTTTATCATGAAGTCTTCAGTTTCATCACCGTTATTCTATGCATTATTTACTAATAATTAAGGAACTTCATACTCTTCCGATGTCGTAACCACTGTTTTACGTACTGCAGCTGCTAGAGAACGTGACGTCATACCTATGTAGTGCGTACCTTATTTAGCCATTTCAAATTATTTGCACTGCCTTTTAAAATTACGTTGTTCCACATGAATAATATCCATGTCTAATTCTATGGGTTCATAGGAATGGCACAAATCAGTAGTATAGAAAATTAAATTAATTCATTACACGTGGGGCTGGATTTATGCGAAAGCATACGGAACGCTCGCCCATAGGGGTTCCGTTAGAAATCCATGGGGAAACTAACAAAGAAACGATACCAAAGGGTTTAGAATTTTTTAGCACGTGTATAATTGATCCTTTTGAGCAAAAGGGTAGTTAGCGCCTATTTAATGCCTATTGTCGCCTCTGTATGTTTTAAAATTTTATTAGATAACATAAGGAATATTTTATTTTATACTGTAACGTAGAAATATACAGATATTCTAAGTACATGTAATTTTATTATATTTGTTTTATTTATTTGTTAGTAAAAATAGTTTAAGATCGTATTTGTGCGTTAAAAGGAATCAGTATTGTTTACGTTTTGATTTCTAGTCTAACTGCAAATAAAAATGTTTCAATACTGTCGTACGAAAAGATTTCTAATTGATACGTTTCAGCCCACAATCCATAAGCGAACGCATGGGGGCGCTGTACTTTGTTCACATTTAGGTGGTTAAGTGGGACATAAGTATTGGCCCAGATACTAACACACGATCGTCTGATAAACACGTGATGTGGCCGTAATTAATATTCGTTGGAATTTTTTTTTCGTTTGTCCCAAATGAGAACTGTCAGATTCCGCTAGCCGTTTTGGGTGTTTTTGTAATTAGCTCGTGTGATGATCGGGCACGTGTCTGGAAAACCAAAATAGAAGTTCTCCAAATGATGATTAGATAAGCATTTCACTTTATTGTTTTGTATTTTATCTACAGATTTCGAAACCCACCTAATATTGGTGTTATGAAATCCCCAAGTGTCTGCTTAAGATATGCTTTGTGTGTGTGTGAGTGCGCGCGCGCGCGTTCAGTAGTTTATACTTGTTTATGTGGGCCTGAAGTATTTTCCTTGAGCAAAATTATATTTTCCTTTAAGAAATGAATTGTTATTGAAGTAATACTAAGCTCTTTATTAAGGTCAGGTATTGTTCAGTAGTTTTCCTAATCTTTGTTATTATTGTTCATGGTACATTACGGTGTGAATTTAGTATTTTGTACATTATGGTTTAGATAAGACGAATAGGAAGAGATGAGACTAGTGACTGAAGGGGTGGGGAAAGGGACTGAAGGGTCTTGGGATTCGTAGACATAGATAGGTATTTGATAGTGTTGACTGGGATTATATGTTTAATATACTTAACCAGACTGATACTTTGATTAGAGGTAAACAAATAATCTTGGAGGTAATATAAAAATGCGAAAACCCCATTCTGCAGTAAACACGCGTTAATCTGGAACAAAGTAATGGATCCTAAGGGGTTATGTACGGAGCATTGATTGCACTTTGCGGCTGTGAGACATGGACAATAGTGGCAGAAGACAAGAGCAAGTTTAGAATTACTTGAACAGTGACACTACAGGACGTTATTGAAAGTAGAGTGGATGAGGAGCAGCAATAAATAAGACGTTTTTGGGTAACACATGAGAAGAAAGGGATAAAGGGGAAAATTCGAAGGAAACGAACTTATTGGACACATCATACGGCATGAAGGAATTATCAAATTAATAAATGAGGATTAATTAAGACAGTACCTTTGAAAGATCAAATTAAGAAAGGACAGTTGCGCTGGTTTGGACACGTTTAGAGGATGGAGGGGGATAGACTTCCAAAACAACTGTATGAGGCAAGAATTGCTGGGAGAAGACCCAGGGGCCGGAGAAGAGTGACTCGGGAGGACAAGGTGAGGTGTTCTCTGCAGGGGTCGGGAGTGCTGTGGAATGGAGCCAAGGCCCTGGCCATGCAGAGACCACGGTGGCGAGACCTTTGCTCAGCCTCTACACCTTGCGGTAGGCTAGTAGACGATTGGAATAATAATAATAAGAAGAAGATAAATGAGGATTACACGATGAGAAGCGATACACAGGAAGACGTAGACTCACATGAGTAAATCAAATAATAAACGATATACTATATAATTTGCGCTTCCTATGAGAAATGCACAGACGCGAACCATATGGAGAACACTTCGCAATCAAACTACGCACTGAGGACCAATAAAGAAGAAAGCTGAGGTACTTGTCATCTCTTTATATAGAAATCATTTTCAAAACAAAACATTTTCGGTGTTAGCTTCTATTGCAGTCTGCGTTGGCGTTTTTTCTACAGTTGATAAGTTTAGTAAGGTTGGGGCTTAGTAGTAAAATGGGTACGGCGCCGGCGCCGGCGCCTGTGCGGTCCAGACTGCACTATAAATCAAGGTGCACTTTACAGCCCCCAGATCGACTCTGTTTGTGGGAATGAGTGCCTGGAATGACATCCTGGTGTAATAATGGGCGGCTGAGGCATAGTGCTGACCACACTGCCTTCCTCGTCTACCGAAAGACTACCCTGCCTAACGCCTAGACAGTTAGACGGTAAAAAAAGGAGCCGTAATTATTATTATTATTAGTATTAGTATTATTGTTGTTGTTGTTTATAGAATCGGCTCATTTTATGCCAATGGCGTGGTCAGATGGGTACTGCGGGTTACAACCTCTCCATACGAGAATGCTAGAAAAATCTGCAAGCATGCAGTACCGGGCTATTCTCCTGCTACCGTCAACACCTCTTGTCTCTCCTCCCACCCCCACCCGTTTATCACCAACCATCCGTCACCATGGAAAAATTCTTGCTACGCCACTGTTTTATGCGATTTATAGACGGTTTTTGCGTGGCTGTGGTCGTCCGAATGGCAGACATCTGAGGTCGGAACATAACCAGGTATAATGACCGTATACCGAACCCGTTCACTAGCAGTTGCCCACACGGCGAAATTATTACAACTTGCCCGCCAAGTATTGGAATACTAGTGAAAACAAGTTCATTGATTTTTCACCCCACTTTATGTATTTTAAAACTTATGCACTATATCTGATACTTGATGGACAGGATTCAGGGTACAGAATGAAAATCTAGGACAAAGTAACGACCTATTTTCTATGAAACTATGGGTCTCTTTTGTTCTTATCCGGGAGAAGAGCGGACACTACCGGCATAACGTTCCTTTCTTGAAACGAACCGGCAAGATCGGCATGGATTGTAAACAGTTCGCCGTATTGTTTGCTGCAGTTTTAAATCTGCCATCCATAAATATTGTTTGCTTTTCATTGAGTACAGCAATTCCTTTGCTGCGGAAAAGTTCAAAATCCTTTCTTGTGGTGCAGAAGAGTCGTCAACCAGAAGAAATTCACTTTCGTCGTTCATTTTTAACAATCTATGTGGCAAACTGATGTCTTCAGGCCTTGTTGCCTTGTTGTGTACCCCGAGTCTCTACTGAATTCGGTGTAATGTAATTTTCGAAACTAATTGAGAAGGCATTTCTGTAACTGGTTCACAGCCACTGTTGATTAATGACACTACTACTTCTGTATAAGTAGATGATATTGGTGTGTTCCCTTCTCGTGCTCTCTTCTTTGGGTTAGATAAGTGCTTCTAAATTTCGTTGGCAGCAAAATATGGTACTTCACTAAGAATAGTGTTATTCTTGCTGGATATCCGTCCTTTACATATCAGTTTTTTATAGTTTACACATCGCTACGAGATCCCGTTTTCTTTGTTAACCCTATCAACTAGATAACGGTACCCTCTGTAAAATTCACAAGCCTTTCTCTTGTTTGTTTACGTGATATCCAAGTAGGCATAAGTAAGAAAATCGCAATTTATAAACTGCCCACTATTATTTGCAAAACTACCAAATTTTAAGTACATTCACACAAAACTGAACTAAATCTTGTGAACTCTTTCGTACTGATTTTAACAAACTGATGTACGGAACGCAAGAGATGAATTTATTGTAAGCACCCGGTTAATGGAATTGCGATTTGTCTCTCAGCATAAAGATGATTGTTTTAAATTCATGCTTTTTGGTATCCAGGCCACTTATATGTATATGAATAGAGTAAAATAATTTACCTCTTTTTTTTGTCCGTCTGGTGGCTTTTCCTTTTTTATACTACTACGCGTTTCGGGACATATGTCCCAACATCAGGTACAGTCCCTTGGTAAAGTTCGTCAAATAGTTAAAATATTAAAACAATTTACGTATAATTTACACATGTCACAATTAAATATAAAATATCTGAACGCGGGAACACACGCGATGTCGTTGGTGCGCACCACGGAACACTACAGTCGACTGTAGTCCGTGGTCCGCATCAACGATATAGCGTGTGTTCCCGCGTTCAGATATTTTATATTTAATTGTGACAGTGTAAATTGTTTTAATATTTTAATTATTTGACGAAATTTACCAAGGGACTGTACCTGATGATGGGACATATGTCCCGAAACGCGTAGTAGTATAAAAAAGGAAAAGCCACCAGACGGACAAAAAAGAGGTAAATTATTTTACTCTATTCGTAGATGATTGTTCTTCACAACGCCATAGGACTTTATTATGGAGGCGGCAGGAGCGGACTGGCATCCCTGGGGCCCCCTGCAGCTACACACACAAACGCGCACGCGCGTATTTGTGTGCGTATACTTTTTTAAATTATTTATTTACTCTTAATAGATACATGGTATGTACAGGATTTACGTAAGTGAACGTTTTAATACAAAACATACGGGACAGTTTATTTGATTATTTAGACTTTAACATAACCAGCTTTAAAACCATAATTATCTACTATAAATGTTTCTATTGTAAAGAACATTTATACCCTACAAATCTACATAAAATCCCAATTAAAAATATTCCACAGTGTATTACGGTGGTGGAGCCCCCTTGAGCTTGGCCCTCGGTCCATTGTCACTCCGTCCCACCAATCCATAGCCCCAGTAACGTAACTTTTTTAACCGGGTCCTCCTGCAAGTTTATGCCATGGACCCCCTTTTGAATCTTGACATAAGGCCGTGAGGCCCTCCCAGGCCTTCGGACCCGCCCAGCCCTGAATGCTGCAATAACATTCAAACAAAAATGACAATAGCCTACTAGTCGCGTCAGTCAGTTGCCACACGGCGCGTCTCTACAGTAACCTTCGCTTTCCTCCATTAGTAAATACTAAATAGGCTGTATATAAACAAGGCTAAGAAGTGATCACTTCCAATCTGACTAAAATAAATCCTGAAGATTTATTTCCAACAATATTTACACGATAAAAGGTTTTTAATACCGGTAAAAAAAATTATATATATATTTCTCGTTTTTTTCTCGAAATAACATTTTCATGGTTCGGGGGGCCCCCCTGAGCCTCCTCGGAGCCAGGGGCCCTCGGCGATCGCCGACCAGCCGACCTGGCCAGTCCGCCCCTGGGAGGAGGAGAGAGAGATGTCATCATACAAAACTGTCACTTCAGGAATTCCTCCCCTTCATGACACTTGAGGGAATATTTTTGTCTTGAGGCAAACTGCTAATAATTCTACCACGCTGTCTACACTCGAATCGTATAGTTCGCCTACTTCACAGAGGTAACTGTAAAATGATTGTGTATGTGTGTGCCCGCGTGCGTGGTGTTTACATAATTCAGTGACATACTTCTGAACACGGTCAGGTCGTTTAGCACAAAAACAATAATAAACAAACAACACAAGTGTTTACATTAAACGTAGTTATGATTTACGTCGCGCGTGTTTCCTGTCGGCTGGAGGTCACATACCCGATCGCGCACGTTGTCATTATCAGGTGTATAGTTTGTAATAACGTTAATCATACTCGGGCTGCACAAAAAAAAAAAAAATTTTAAGCGATTTTAAGTAGAGACTATAAATAACTGTCAGTGTCAGCGCCAAGCACTGGCGTAACAATATGGCCACGTCGTTACTGAACACAGCAGCTATTAAAGACCGACCGAAGTTTCGGTTCGGTTTCGGTTTCGGCCAAAAATGCTGGTTTCGGCCGCAGTTTCGGTTTCGGCCAAAAATTGGCCGAACTTTGGCTCGGCCGAAACTAGCGTTCGTGAGTTGTCGGATGAAGTCGGGTCATGTTCGGAACGGATTCAGTCGCCTATACCGCTTGACCTCGGTTCGCCACTTGAGTCTGCAGACTGACAGCGTGAAGCCACTCGGGCAACTTCGGCTACTTTCGTTCTCATCTATTCCCGCCTATATTCTGTTGTCAGATGTGAGTTAGGTAAACGTTTGGTTAAAGTTTGTGTATTTATTTTAGCACAATAATTTTATAAAGTTCACGACTTCAAATACGTAAACTCAAGAGTAAATTTTTCGTGTATTCAAGTGGCTGTGTGTATTCGTGTAAAGTTTTAATCGTGTACTGTATAACCTACTTATACATGTCCTGTAAGCATTCGATGTTTCATTGTAAAGTTTTGTCATTTTATTTTTAGTGTAATAGTTTTTATTAGGTACACGCGCTGTTAAGTGTTCGATGTGAAGTTCGTGTAACATTTTAAAGGAGTCTTGTCAATTTAAGGGGATGGGAACCGTATATGTTAAACTGCCATTTTCTCAGCGTCTATTTTGTGCTACAGACTTGTAATTTGTACAGGTTAATCATCACACTTTCAGATTGTTATGGCACTAGAACAGTAAGTTTATAAATTTACAAAATTTATAATTTTCTAAATTTTTTAAATAAAAACCTTTTTTATTTCGGTCAGTTTTTAAAACATTTTTATAATTCTAGTAGACAAATGTTACTAGTAGAATAACAGTTTCACGAACGTGTTCCTATAGAAAACGTGACTTTTATATAAAAAACTGTGTTGCTGAGAAATCGTAATTAAAATTTACTTATAATAATGTTGGTTTACTTACAGTATCAAAATAGACCAGCTGCATATTGTGGGTCATCTGGGTTTTATAGATAGTATTCTAATTTCTTTTTCACCACCTGCCTAATCTGCCTAGCTTTCTTGCCAGTTCTGTGGACATCTTTCAGCTTTTACTACCCTTGTATTATCTATTACCTTGAGTGCAGCTACCATATTTTCTTCAGGATTAATACCCACCTTTTCTTGGACCTGGCATTTTCCTATATTCCCACCATTAAAAGAAATAACTACTTCATAGATGCCAAGTTTTATGAATCAAATCCAACAAAGATAGTTTTTGGACTTTGGTAGTCTACTCCACACAGTACTGTTGAAGGACTCATTTGGGCTTTGAGTTGTATACCTATTTTGAACACGAATATAAAGATACTGTCAAGAGCTGGGCGTATTGCTTCCGTCTTCATGCAGGTCTAAACACCAATATGCACTTGGAACGCATGCATGGTGTTCTAAAACATTTATATGGGCGGGAAGAAACCCAAAAGGCTTGACATTGCACTGCATACGTTAATGCGCTTCGTAAGAGACAAGCTTTACGACAGATTAATTTACCTAACCAATGGTAAATTAACGAGTAAGATTTCTGCCCTTCGTTACAGACACAAAGAGTCACTAAAATTTCTACAGAAGAAATTGTTTTTGATGGAACTCTGTGGAAATTACAGTCGACAAGCAGAAACGAGATATACGAAATAGGAGAGAGACAACAACAACTGCACTGTAAATGCGACCTGCGGTGTACCGAGTGCAAAGTGTGTATTCACGCTATGCGTGCAGCTGTCCCGACTCGGCCATAAAATGTAATATGTGCAAACATATCCATGCAGTCAGAAGGAAAATAAATGAGAGCTGTGAAGAACAAAAAAATGATTCTGAAGGAGTTTTAACAATAGAAGAACATCCCAACTTTGCAAAACAAGAGGCAATAATAAAGAAATTAAGACATACTTTACCCAATGAAGACATGGAGCAAAGTAGGGCTAAACTCAGACAGCATTTTGAAACCGTTCTTGCTAAAATGGAATGTGCTGAAGACGTTGAAGTAATTAATAGGCTGCTTCAGCCTTTTATACCTACATTAGAGGCCAGGAAACTCAAACGAGCTCTTCCTCTGGAATCGGAACCGTCGTGTTCAAAACAAATGTAGCTGAACCACAACGACGGCTCTTTTCAACTAAAGTGCCCAAAAAGAAGTCGTTATCAATATCGAAACCTAGCGTGCGCGAGCAAGAAGCTATTGCTGCCTCCTTGTTGCTACACTAGTAACTGTCTAAAGTTTTATAAACTTCTGTAAGTGAACGTAAATATGTTTTAACGTTAAGAATTCTTCAAGTGTTATTCTGTTGAATGAACGGAAGTGAAAAATAAAAATAACTTAAATTCCTTAAAATTATGCAGATTACTAGAAAAGAAAAACAGAGTGAGCGAGTAAGAGACTACTGCTGCCTATTAGTTGTAGCGTTGACTATTTTTTTTTTAGAATTTAGGACTTCTGTGCAAAGTGTAAATCAAGTATTTCTAAAGCCTACCGTCAGGTGTAAAAGATTATATAGTTATGAAAGCTGTAAAATCGTACAGCCTTAAATCGTAACATCATCAACCCTGCAAGTGACAAAGTTCTACTGAACAAAAACTGGGTGGACAAAGGAATAAGCGCTCTCTCATTACTGGACATACAAGCTGCTATAACTACGGTAAGTCTACATTACTGTATAATCGTAATAAACTAAGTGAGAATGTTCTGTGAGTTATCCTAATTTTTAATATTGCTGGAAAAGTTAGTATAAATGATGTTTTATATTTTAATTAAGAAATTAATCTTACTGCAAATACGAAAGCAGCTCATTTTCTTCAAACTTCAATTATTCACATACTGTCTGCTACTCAGACTTAGTTCACACACTTGCGTATAGACCTATATTTGTCCCAACGGGGTTTTTACCAGTAGCTACCGGTAATGTTCCTGTGTTCTGATTGGTCATTGTTTTTGTTATCGTCTGCAACTGTAGAACGTTCAGTTCTGTGTTTACAGAGAAAAAATACATTTAATATTAAAATGAATGTTGATTGTAAAGGTATAAAGGTAATTATATAATTCTCGAAGGTAAATAATAAACACAATTGAGAATCAATTCATATCATATCATTTCTTACCCTGAATTGTAATTTTGTTTCAGCGTTTATCACTCCAGAAACAAAAATAATTGATTAAATTGACTCCAGATAAATACGAAACCAACCTGCGAAGTTAGTGCACAGGTAAAGAGGAGTTTTACCACAACTGATTACAGCAATATATATCAAAACCAACATTGTGAGTACAAAAAACTGAACTTAAAAACCGGCAAAACAGTATAAAATAATTTTCTTAATAAACGTATATTTCATATACTAATGCGACGATGTAGTCAAAAGGTTCATATTTATCTGGGGAGCCAGTGAAATTGTGTTTGTTTCTGGAGAAAACAAAAACAAAGGTTAAAACAAAAATACAATTCAGGGTAATAAATGGAGTACAACGATATGGTTAAATTAATTCTATATTATGTTTTAATATTTAACTGTGACCACAATCAATATTCATTTTAATATTCAATTCATCCGCTATGCACACAGGAAAACCCCGATTTGGTTAAAAATACGTGGATTTCATTATACACGTAAGTGTGGAGTGTGGGTTGACGAGAGAGTAGACAATAGTGGCGGACGAACAGTAACGAAGTTGCCCGAGTGGCTTCACGCTGTCAGTCTGCAGACTCAAGTAGTCCGCCGGCCGGCGTTTAATTGTTAGGTGTGTCTGTTGCGCCAATGGTAAGTATTTTGTTTGTTTTTGTTGTTAATTACGATATAATTTAATGATATCTGATAGTGACATTCTTATTATTGAGTTAATAAACAATTTAACTTACCCAATATGGTACTTAATCTAATTATGATTAAGTACAACGATACGTATGTATGTTGTAAATAGGTTGTGTCTGGCAAAATTAGATACTTACATACTTATTTATTCTTAATTTCTTACATCTGGTGGTAAATAATGATTGATTAATAAAGTTTGTTCGATAGTTTAGAAGACCTACGCGGGCAACGAAAACATAAACATAATCAAAAATTACTGTACACGCGTATATTGTCTAATCGGAACTGTTGTGAACAGTGCACTGAAAACGGAAAGTAGTTTGAGGTGTGAAGGAGTGAAGAGGGGTCTGTAAATTTTTATTGAAAGCGGCAGTCTGTTTAGTAGGTGACTCATAGTCTGAAATATTTTGCCGACCCTACGCTGCACGTTTTCTTTTGTAGAAAATGACTAATTGCACTGATAGAACTTCAAGTCTTATCAATTTCCGGTTAATTGTCGCATTTATATCGCTACCATACTAACAGTACAGTAATTATAGTCTACTGTATAATTACGTACGTGCCTACTGGAAATGATGTGTATTTTCTTCTTTTGTTATCTACTACACTATTTTATTTCATAAAAATAGACAAAAAAATACTGTTATTAGTGCCGGTTATTAGAGCATTCCGGTTATTAGGATGCCGGATATCGGAGCTTTTACTGTAATACATTTGCAGCCTTACGGCCTTGATATAGAGTCGTTATTTGTTTGAATGGCTAAGTGTGACATTGTGACAGTGGATTTTTATGTGGTAGCTATTTCTAGTTCAATTTACTTATTCTATAACTTACTTTATTTATTGTTTTAGGTATCAAATGTCACAACAAAGAGAAACGAATCCAATTTGGCAATTCTTTAATAAAAGTACCACCGATTTATCTAAAGCCGTTTGCAAAGTTTGTAATAAACCACTTTCATTGGGCAGCCATGAACCCAAAAAACAAACATTACACGGATTGAAGCAACATTTATCAAAATTTCATGACGCGGAGCATAGACAGGTTTTAAAACGGCAGTCAGAATTGGACGACTTGAAAAATGAAACCAAATCAAAGCGGATGGATTCGATAATCTCCTTGAATACCGATAATGATGATAAACCAAACCTAATTCAGTCGACCATTCCGAGTTTGACCACTAAATCTAAATCTGTGCAATGACCAGATGGCCATGAAATTACGAAAAGAATAGACAAAGCCATTATGGATTTGATAATTGTTGATATGCTGCCGTACTCTTTGGTAGATGGCGAGGCATTCCAACGGCTCAATTTTACTGATCCCCGCGCTGTTCACAAATATCGACTCAAGTCTGAAAAATTCTTTAGAACATCGTTGATGCCGCAGACCTATGAGAAAATGAAAGCCAAAGTAAAGGATTTAATTGCAAAATGCGAGTGGTTAAGTGCCACCACCGATATATGGACCAACGCAAGCAAAACATGCTCACTCCTCAGCTTTACAGGTCATTTTATCATTGAGCACCAACGTCTGAAAGTTATATTGGGTGCAACTGTGCTAGAACAAGAACATACCAGCCAATACATCGAACAAAAACTTACAGAGATGGTTAATGAATGGAACCTAAGCGGCAAGATTTTTCTGGTGTTACGTGACAATACACCAAATATGGTTTGTGCCATGCGTGGGCACTATGAGTCTATAGGCTGTGTGTCACACACGCTGCAATTGGTGATAAAAAATTCCCTTTTCTCAGATGAACAAACCAAAGCCATAATAAAAAAGTGTAGAAAAATCGTTGGCCATTTCCACCACAGTGAGCAAGCTTCCAGAAAATTGACAGACTGTCAAAATCAGTGTGGACTGCCAAAACATGCTTTGATGCAAGATATCGATGTGAGATGGAACAGCACATACTTGATGTTGCAGAGGCTTTTGGAACAAAAAAAGGCAGTAAACTTGTATAGTGTTGAACATGGTGGAATTACCACACTTTGCCGTTCTGAGTGGGATATTATAAAACACCTCACAGACGTCCTGAAATTTTTCTACGAAGCCACACTGGACTTATCTTACAACGACGCATGCATTTCTGTAATAATACCTCTGTTATCGTTGTTGAATCGCAAATTGCAAGTTCGATGCGAAAATGATGATGAGACAGTGGCAAATATGAGAAGTGCACTGCATGAATCTTTAAACAAGAAATTCTCTTATGTTAAAGGACATCTTTCACTGATGGCTGCGACATTACTCGATCCAAGATTTAAATCGAAATGGCTTACTTCCGACGAAGTAGACATTGCAATGTCCGAAATAATAGAATTTTTGAATGGGCATAACGATTGTGAAGTGGTAGACAGAGACAATGTGCCTTCATCTTCTGCAGAACCAATCCTGCCTGCAACCAATATTCAGCAGGAAAAAGAAAGTCTATGGGATACCCACGACCACGACTCTGATCAGATACAGACACAATAGAATTCCAGGATCAAACTTCAGTGTTTAAACAGACCATCCAGTGTTATCTGTCGAAGCCACAGTTACAACGCAATGGTGACATATACTCATATTGGAACTCTAGTCCATATCGTACTCTAAGAAAAGCAGTGTTGAAGTACCTTTCTGCTCCACCTACTAGCGTTCCTAGCGAACAGATGTTCAGTGCCGCTGGACAAATTTACGCAGATCGTCGAAGTAATTTACTCGGTGAAAATGCGGAAAAACTTATTTTCTTAGCTTACAATATGACTTTTTAATTATGATTACTAGAACTACTAAGTTAGCTAAACATTTAAAGTGTTTCTGATGTGACTTCTATCAATAGATAGTTGTTATTCTTTAGTTTTTTTTTGTTTGTTAATACTTTTGTTTTGTACGTTAATTCAATTTTCTTCCTTTCGAAGATATGATTATTATCGTTATTCTGAGGCTGTTAGGACAAAGGTGCCAAATGAAAGATCTCATTAATTTAATTATTGACTTATTGTTGAATTAAGAAAATAACAATATTATTTTAAGAGAATATCATACATAATATAATACATTATAGAAGAACCTGTTAGTTATCAACCTGCTAGTAACAAATGCTTCTTGAAAAGACTATTTGATTGTGATAGATAACTAAAGACTTAAAAATTGATATAAGTTGTAGTTTTATGGGTCTCTTTCTAAATATTTTTGTACCTAGGTACATTGTATTCCAAAAATAAAGTGATTTACTAATAAATTGAAGTATTTTATTTAATCGAATAATCTGTTACAAAGCTAGGACAAACTAGTTGTTTCAGGGTACAGTGTAAATTTATTAATTTAACTAAATTTTAACCTAACTACATAAGTTTCGGTTTCGGTTACGGTTTCGGCCGAAACTAGAAGAGGGGCCGAATATTCGGTTACGGTTTCGGTTGCGGCTGAAAATCGTGTTTCGGTCGGACACTAGCAGCTATACACCTACACTACTTGTGTTTTAAAACATATGTTCATGGGCGTATTCAAATTGTCGCTGAATTTTCCAACACTTTCGGTGGTCTGGTGTGTGCGTGTGCGCGCGCGCTAATTAAAATTACACAGAATGTTTAATTAATATGTACAAAATAATGTTTAAGTATATGTGGGCGGTATTCACAGAAACTGGCCAGATTACATTAAAAGTTTTTAAAACTTTGTTTTTACATTATTGTTTTAACGAATAATCGCATTAGAATTGAGTGATTATAAAACTGATCACAATAAATTTTAAAATTATGTGTTTTCATTATGGCACCACGCTATCAGTTCCTTTGGACTGAAGAACAAATTCAGAAATGTCGTCAGAACTGAAGATGAAAATTAAAGTGAAATAGTTACTCCAAGGTATATGTTAAAACCATATTACGAGTTATGGCTTACAGCCACCTCTTGTTTATGGCATTCTTTTTAAAATCTTCGATTTTTACTTCCATGTTCCTTAAGGAAATGGAAGTATGGTGATGGCAAAAAAAATCGTGTTCGAGATTATTGCAGATTGTGATTGTACTACACTCAAAACATGAAAAAAAGTCGTTTTTCGAAAAGTGTGTGTGTGTGTGTGTGTGTGTGTCTGTCTGTCTTGTGTAGATTTTTTTTCTATGGCAAACGATAACTGCCGCAAATTCAAACAGAATCAAATAATTTTTTGCATGCAGCCCTGACCTGTTACCAGGTGCATCAAACATCTTTTCCCTACAAAGCTATTCAAAATTTGCCCACTTTGGCATAAGAATCCCCACTGTCTCAAAAATGTGTGGTTTAAGCAAAGCGTATATTGAAAGGAATGTGAGTAGATCCTAAAATACTGTTACAAGACTGCCGTAAACATTAAAAGCCTTTTAATTATGATGAAACAAAATTCACTCTCCTGTTGACATCACTAAGTGTGAACATTGCATGATGAAACAAAATTCACTCTCCTGTTGACATCACTAAGTGTGAACATTGTAATCCTATTGTTTAATTGACAAAAACAGTTTACCATCAGTCATACCTACTTTTATTTTATATACGTACACACACACGCGCGCGCTTTATATACGTTCAGTTGCCATGCCATATCACTGCGCCATTTATACTGAAATCAAAACAAGATGTATTTTGTTTATTTAGGAGATTTTTGTGTGTGATTGGCCAGAAAATGTGTCAATGCCTAGTTTAGTTGTGATTTTCTTTTTACTAAGGTTAATGGTGCCTGAAATCCTCTCGAAACACCCATTATTATGTAATAAAGTAAATGTATATTATATGCCACAAAACTGTTTATCAGCCCCTGTATAAACATGTATCCGTAAGGAGTCTCCATTCTTTGGCTAGATATGCAATATCTCTTTCAATGTTTTTCTCGAAGGCTGCTGCTACTGAATCGAATAACTGAATGTTATTTTTTCTGCGAAGAAATTTTAAAAATTTGAGGGTTTGAGCATTCATCAGATTCAGCCCATCAATTCGTCAGATAGGATTTTTGAGCCTGCTAATTTCCCCCACAACTGGCATCCCTGTCTCGCCTCGTACTGTACTTTGTTGAGCCGTGGACGAATTTTGCTAGGGTGGTCCAAAAATAAAGTACACTAGTGCTGTCTTGCCGATAAAAAGACCAGCTATGATCTCGATCCTGTTTTCTTGCAAGATTTCGACCCGTAGACCCATCTGATGTAGTTGGCCTTAGTTGTCTATTGTTGTCGTTTGTAGTGAAGTTAGCCTACGTCAGTCAGTTTAAAAATGCCTCTGATTGAAACCCCGTTTAGCGTAGAAGTGCGAGCAGTTATCCAATTTCTGAGGACAAAAAAAAAGAATCCACCAGAAATCCACAGATAAATTGTTGAAATGTACGGTGAGAGTGTAATTTTTACGTAAACAAGTCTCTGGGCGGTGTAGTCGGTTTAAAAAATGGAGGAATCACTGTTTGGCGCAAAACGCGCAGGGAGGTCTCAAATGCATGCAATGGTAAAAATGAACGTCGTGTTAAAGAACATTTACTAACCACCGATCTAAATAATGTAGCAAACACACTTAACCTACAAAAACGTTTGTTTATCGGCCATGACTAAAGGCTACCAGAAAGTTTCAGCCTGATAGGTGGTGTCCTTGAACCACCTGCTATGTATCGGAAAGAACTGAACTTCCTCGATAGTATTGTCACTGAGGATGAAACATGGTTCTACCACAATACCTTAGAGGAAAGGTATTCAATCATATGGAAACACCCAGGATCTTCAGTTGACAAGAAATTCTAGGCAACAGCTTCTGTCGGAAAGTTTTGGCGACAGTGTTCTGGAACAGGGATGCACAATTGTTGGTTAATTTCATTCACAAAGAAAAAACAATATTAATGCTGATCGTTACATTGAAACTTTACACAAATTACCACTGTAAGAAACGTAGATGAAATATCTATAAATGAAGATGTTATGTGAACGGGGTGGGGGTAATTTTCTATTATTAAAAATTATAGTTGAAGGTGGAGGGGAGAATTTTTTATATGTGTACTACGTTATCGGCACCAAAGAAGTAGTTTTTTGTTAAAATTGCTTCCCGGGCTCTTGAGCCGTAGTTCAATGTTTTCTGCAAAACCAAACTTTTCGGCAGTGCCATCGACTGCCATCATCGGTGAAAATCGAGTGCGAAAACGTGAGGTGGTATACGTTAGTGACCACAGTACTGTGGTTAATGCTGAAGCAATAAGTAGAAAGACGTAGTTTCTATGGAAATATTTCATTTCGAATATGATTTTAAATATAAATCTTAGAACATGGAAGTCATGTATGGTTCTCCATACCGATATTTTACTTCCATATTCCTTAAGGAAATGATGGTGATGGCAAAAAAAATCGTGTTCGAGATTATTGCAGATTCTGATTGTACTACACTCAAAACATGAAAAAAAGTCGTTGTCCGAAAAGTGTCTGTGTGTCTGTCTGTCTGTCTATGTGTAGATTTTTTTTTCTATGGCAAACGATAACTGCCGCAAATTCAAACAGAATCAAATAATTTTTTGCATGCAGCCCTGACCTGTTACCAGGTGCATCAAACATCTTTTCCCTACAAAGCTATTCAAAATTTGCCCACTTTGGCATAAGAATCCCCACTGTCTCAAAAATGTGTGGTTTAAGCAAAGCGTATATTGAAAGGAATGTGAGTAGATCCTAAAATACTGTTACAAGACTGCCGTAAACATTAAAAGCCTTTTAATTATGATGAAACAAAATTCACTCTCCTGTTGACATCACTAAGTGTGAACATTGCATGATGAAACAAAATTCACTCTCCTGTTGACATCACTAAGTGTGAACATTGTAATCCTATTGTTTAATTGACAAAAACAGTTTACCATCAGTCATACCTACTTTTATTTTATATACGTACACACACACGCGCGCGCTTTATATACGTTCAGTTGCCATGCCATATCACTGCGCCATTTATACTGAAATCAAAACAAGATGTATTTTGTTTATTTAGGAGATTTTTGTGTGTGATTGGCCAGAAAATGTGTCAATGCCTAGTTTAGTTGTGATTTTCTTTTTACTAAGGTTAATGGTGCCTGAAATCCTCTCGAAACACCCATTATTATGTAATAAAGTAAATGTATATTATATGCCACAAAACTGTTTATCAGCCCCTGTATAAACATGTATCCGTAAGGAGTCTCCATTCTTTGGCTAGATATGCAATATCTCTTTCAATGTTTTTCTCGAAGGCTGCTGCTACTGAATCGAATAACTGAATGTTATTTTTTCTGCGAAGAAATTTTAAAAATTTGAGGGTTTGAGCATTCATCAGATTCAGCCCATCAATTCGTCAGATAGGATTTTTGAGCCTGCTAATTTCCCCCACAACTGGCATCCCTGTCTCGCCTCGTACTGTACTTTGTTGAGCCGTGGACGAATTTTGCTAGGGTGGTCCAAAAATAAAGTACACTAGTGCTGTCTTGCCGATAAAAAGACCAGCTATGATCTCGATCCTGTTTTCTTGCAAGATTTCGACCCGTAGACCCATCTGATGTAGTTGGCCTTAGTTGTCTATTGTTGTCGTTTGTAGTGAAGTTAGCCTACGTCAGTCAGTTTAAAAATGCCTCTGATTGAAACCCCGTTTAGCGTAGAAGTGCGAGCAGTTATCCAATTTCTGAGGACAAAAAAAAAGAATCCACCAGAAATCCACAGATAAATTGTTGAAATGTACGGTGAGAGTGTAATTTTTACGTAAACAAGTCTCTGGGCGGTGTAGTCGGTTTAAAAAATGGAGGAATCACTGTTTGGCGCAAAACGCGCAGGGAGGTCTCAAATGCATGCAATGGTAAAAATGAACGTCGTGTTAAAGAACATTTACTAACCACCGATCTAAATAATGTAGCAAACACACTTAACCTACAAAAACGTTTGTTTATCGGCCATGACTAAAGGCTACCAGAAAGTTTCAGCCTGATAGGTGGTGTCCTTGAACCACCTGCTATGTATCGGAAAGAACTGAACTTCCTCGATAGTATTGTCACTGAGGATGAAACATGGTTCTACCACAATACCTTAGAGGAAAGGTATTCAATCATATGGAAACACCCAGGATCTTCAGTTGACAAGAAATTCTAGGCAACAGCTTCTGTCGGAAAGTTTTGGCGACAGTGTTCTGGAACAGGGATGCACAATTGTTGGTTAATTTCATTCACAAAGAAAAAACAATATTAATGCTGATCGTTACATTGAAACTTTACACAAATTACGGGAAGCTATTCGTCGAAAACGTGTTGAAAATGCTGACCCTTGGTGTAAAGGTTTTGTATGAGAATGTAACTCCCCATCTCCCCATACTGCTGACAGAACACGTCAAGCAATCAAAAGGACGGGGGGGGGGTGAGAAACTGTTGAGCACCCCTTTACAGCCCCGATCTGGCACCCTGTGATGTTTACCTGTTCTGGAAAATGAAGGAATATTTTCCAGGAAGGCGATTTTCGTCTAGCGGAGAAATTAAGTAACACGGTAGTAGATTGGCTAACACATTTGGACGTAATAGTGTCACGTTGGGAGAAATGTTTAAATCGGTTTGGCGATTATATTGAAAATAAGCAACCAGTAATCTTCATTTTGGTGTGTAATTTAAAGGGGTTGTAATAAAATTTCTGTTAGTGTCTTTCAAGTGCACCTTAGTTTTGGGACTGCCCTCGTATTGTTCATTTTGCCAATGTGTGTACAGCTAGCACGTTATCCAAGATGTGTGTGTTCACGAACTAAATGCTCGACTTTGTATTAATTAGTACATTGATTGCATATTGTAACGTACCGCTTTTTTCGTGAGGTGTTATGGAAGTGTTATTATATGCCTCACGCAGTATGCGTCACTTCTGAATTATACTAACTGACGTTTTAAAAGGTATAAATAAAGGATTTTGTTTATCTTGTTTTACTCAATCTAAAAGAAATCGAGAGTGTGTGATTTGGGGTCAAGGAGGTAATTTGTTCAGCCTTATGCAGAAGAGAGAGTAAGTATCATTATTGCCCCTCAGTTGTGACGATTTCTTCTGTATGTTGTGCTGAAATTTTCATTAACTACCCACTACAATAAATTATAACACGTTATAATTCAATATTAATTTTCAATAATATTGCTTTATTGATTATTGACTTTTGTCTCCTGCCACCAAAATATAGGTATCACAATTAATCTTATTTGAAAAAAAAAACACATCATCTCGACTTTACCGAGTAAACATAGATCTGTCTAATGAACAAAACATATATGTTGTTATTTACCCAATATTACGCTGTAATAAAAAACATCAGTTATTACATAATTCTTAGTAATTCCCCAGGGTTCAGGGTGAATTCTTTGTGTTATGAGAGTGTCAGAAATGGATAATTGCTACGCTTTACAAATATCAAAAAATTAATAAATAATTTTGTTTATTTTTCAAATATTACGTAGTTTCCGGAATTGCCGTAAGAGAGCAGCATGTATTTGTTTACTTTGAAAGAAACATACGATAAAATGAATATTTTTTGTTCTATTTCACTGTTAAAAAACGAGTTTTCTTCTGGACTTATTACGAAAAAATGTTTATATTACCTCGCTCCGTGTTGTCCTTACTGGATTGAAGTTTTATTCTGTGATGAGGTACGTCTTGCGTTATTATTTCCTTTTCGTTTGGAGTATTTTATAATTGTCTACTGGAAGTAGGCCGAACTATATTGGATCCTCAGAATGTTTTCATCCACTGGTTTTTAATGTATATCACCATTTAATTTGGATTCCTCAGGTATAATTAGTTAGTATTCACTTTGTTTATTACTCTTGCGTGAATTTCGCCTCCTCCAACGTCCAAAAAAGGTTATTTTTTATAATTTTTGTCGCATCGTTTCTTCAACTCTCCGGTTTAGTTCAAAATTTTTTTATATCTTATTAACAATACTTGTTATTTTTCATCACTCTTAGTAACACATAGTATTTTTATTATGTAGGCAGTTTGTGATTATTATAAATTTATATTTTATTTATGGAAAAATAATTCCCTTCCATTCCGGTTTCTTTACTAATTTAATTTACATAATATGTTTTGGTTAATTTTTTTATGACATTGTATATAAATATTTTATCATTTTATTATCATTAAATAAATTTATATATTATTTATTTAGTCTCGAATAGTGTTCATACCCGGTACTACTTCCTGTTGCCATTTCCTTCATAGGATTATTTTAATTTTATATTATCTTTGGTAGTTAAATTTTTATGTCTTTTAAAATTAACCCTGGGTTTTCTTACAATCTAACACAATTATTTGAAACAATATAATATTAACTTGGGTATAACAAATTGTGGTTCATACAATATAAATTACAATAAATAAATAAAATTACAAAAATCAATCAGTATTATTACATACTACTTCCATAGTTTTATCCTATCCAAAACATACAGCACAGTTTAGTAATACATTAATTTCACTTTGGTTTTTCACCTCAATGGGTACACTAGAACTCACTTCGCACTATATACCACTCGAATTGTTTATTATGTTGAGTGATATAATTAAATTTTGAGCGAGCTTTAGTTTTACCCATTTCTGACTTTTATTCTCATGATTTACTTTATTGGGACCAGGTTATGTACCGTTACAATATTCAGTTTCGTGTATGCAAGCGTTTCGCTGACATACCCGCAATAAATGACATATTATTTTACGTAATTGTCATTTTACACAGTTCTCGGATTCCGTTCCTGAAAGTTTACCCACTAGAATATCATACTGGTAGATAATTGTAAAAGTTACTAGTTTATGTAGTAGTGTGAAATGCTGTACAATATTTCCGTAATACGTGAGAACATTCACACGGTGTGTATAACTGCCTGCGTGATGGAAATGAAATACTAAACGGTATTGTCTTCTAATCCGAGCGGAAACCGGCACGAAGCCTTGAACTGCGGGTAGTGTGTCAACCGGATTGTTTTTACTTCCATGTTCCTTAAGGAAATGGAAGTATGGTGATGGCAAAAAAAATCGTGTTCGAGATTATTGCAGAATATGATTGTACTACACTCAAAACATGAAAAAAAGTCATTTTTCGAAAAGTGTCTGTGTGTCTATCTGTAGATTTTTTCCTATGGCAAACGATAACAGCCGCAAATTCAAACAGAATCAAATAATTTTCTGCATACAGCCCTGATTTGTAGAGTACTCGCGACCTATTGTTTTTGGTGAAGATCGATTGAGGGAAAGGGGTAGTTTACCTGCAACGGTTTTTTTTAATCAAGGGTAATTTTGTTTGTTTGGCAAACGATAACAGCCGCAAATTCAAACAGAATCAAATAATGTTCCGCATACAGCCCTGAATTGTAGAGTTCTCAAGATCTGTTGATTTTGGTAAAGATCGGTTAAGGGAAAGGGGTAGTTTACCTGCAACGTTTTATGTTTTAACAAGGGTATTTTCTATGGCAAACGATAACAGCCGCAAATTCAAACATAATCAAATACGTTTCTGCATACAGCCCTGATTTCTTGAGTACTAAAGACCTATTGTTTTTGGTGAAGATCGTTTAAGGGAAAGGGGTAGTTTACCTGCCACGTTTTTTGTTTTATCAAGGGTATTTTGTATGGCAAACGATAACAGCCGCAAATTCAAACAAAATCATATAATATTTTGCATACAGCCCTGAATTGCAGAGTTCTCAAGACCTATCGTATTTGGTGAAGATCGGTTAAGGGAAAGGGGTAGTTTACCAGCAACGGTTTTTTATCAACGGTAATTTTACTTCCATATTCCTTAAGGAATGGAAGTATGGTGATGGCAAAAAAAATCGTGTTCGAGATTATTGCAGATTCTGATACTACTACACTCAAAACATGAAAAAAAGTCGTTTTCCGAAAAGTGTCTGTGTGTGTGTCTGTCTGTCTGTCTGTCTGTCTGTCTGTGTGTCTGTCTGTAGATTTTTTTTCTATGGCAAACGATAACTGCCGCAAATTCAAACAGAATCAAATAATTTTTTGCATGCTGCCCTGATTTGCATAGTACTCGCGACCTATTGTTTTTGGTGAAGATCGGTTGAGGGAAAGGGGTAGTTTACCTGCAACGATTTTTTTTTAGCAAGGGTAATTTTGTTTGTTTGGCAAACGATAACAGCCGCAAATTCAAACAGAATCAAATAATGTTTCGCATACAGCCCTGAATTGTAGAGTTCTCAAGATCTGTTGATTTTGGTGAAGATCGGTTAAGGGAAAGGGGTAGTTTACCAGCAACGGTTTTTTATCAACGGTAATTTTACTTCCATATTCCTTAAGGAATGGAAGTATGGTGATGGCAAAAAAAATCGTGTTCGAGATTATTGCAGATTCTGATACTACTACACTCAAAACATGAAAAAAAGTCGTTTTCCGAAAAGTGTCTGTGTGTGTGTCTGTCTGTCTGTCTGTCTGTCTGTCTGTGTGTCTGTCTGTAGATTTTTTTTCTATGGCAAACGATAACTGCCGCAAATTCAAACAGAATCAAATAATTTTTTGCATACAGCCCGGTTTTGCAGAGTTCTCGCGACCTATTGTTTTTGGTGAAGATCGGTTGAGGGAAAGGGGTAGTTTACCTGCAACGGTTTTTTTTTTAGCAAGGGAAATTTTGTTTGTTTGGCAAACGATAACAGCCGCAAATTCAAACAGAATCAAATAATGTTTCGCATACAGCCCTGAATTGTAGAGTTCTCAAGACCTATTGTTTTTGGTGAAGATCGGTTAAGGGAAAGGGGTAGTTTACCTGTAACGTTTTATGTTTTAACAAGGGTATTTCCTATGGCAAACGATAACAGCCGCAAATTCAAACAGAATGAAAAGATTATTTGCATACAGCCCTAAATTGTAGAGTTCTCAATACCTTTTGTTTTTGGTGAAGATCGGTTAAGGGAAAGGGGTAGTTTACCTACAACGTTTTTTTAACAAGGGTATTTTCTATGGCAAACGATAACAGCCGCAAATTCAAACAGAATCAAATAATTTTCTGCATACAGCCCTGATTTGTAGAGTACTCAAGACCTATTGTTTTTGGTGAAGATCGGTTGAGGGGAAGGGGTAGTTTACCTGCAACGGTTTTTTTTATCAAGGGAAATTTTTTTTTTTTTTGGCAAACGATAACAGCCGCAAATTCAAACAGAATCAAATAATGTTTCGCATACAGCCCTGAATTGTAGATTTCTCAAGACCTATTGTTTTTGGTGAAGATCGGTTGAGGGAAAGGGGTAGTTTACCTGCAACGTTTTTTTAACAAGGGTATTTTATATGGCAAACGATAACAGCCGCAAATTCAAACAGAATCAAATAATGTTTTGCATACAGTCCTGATTTGTAGAGTACTCAAGACCTATTGTTTTTGGTGAAGATCGGTTAAGGGGAAGGGGTAGTTTACCTGCAACCTTTTACGTTTTATTTTCTATGGCAAACGATAACAGCCGCAAATTCAAACAGAATCAAATAATGTTTTGCATACAGCCCTGATTTGTAGAGTACTCAAGACATATTGTTTTTGGTGAAGATCGGTTAAGGGGAAGGGGTAGTTTACCTGCAACGTTTTTTTATCAAGCGTATTTTCTATGGCAAACGATAACAGCCGCAAATTCAAACAGAATCAAATAATTTTTTGCATACGTCCCTGAATTGTAGAGGTCTCAATGACTTTCGATTTTGGTGAAGATCGGTTAAGGGGAAGGGGTAGTTTACCTGCAACCTTTTACGTTTTAACAAGAGTAAAGTACTTGAAAATTTATTTAAACTTTTTGAAACAATGGTAATTGTTAAAAATAAAATAATTTTGTTGCCAGGCAATAAAATTATAATTTTTTCATTTTAATGTAATATAATATTTTTCATTTAATACAGCAATAAAAAGGCAGGTAAGACACAGCCTGGCTGTTTGGCTGAAAATGATTTTAAATATAAATCTTAGAATATGGAAGTCATGTATGGTTCTCCATACCGATATTTTTCTATGGCAAACGATAACTGCCGCAAATTCAAACAGAATCAAATAATTTTCTGCATACAGCCCTGATTTGTAGAGTACTCACGACCTATTGCTTTTGGTGAAGATCGGTTGAGGGAAAGGGGTAGTTTACCTGCAACGGTTTTTTTTTATCAAGGGAAATTTTTTTTTTTTGGCAAACGATAACAGCCGCAAATTCAAACAGAATCAAATAATGTTTCGTATGCAGCCCTGAATTGTAGAGTTCTCAAGACCTATGGTTTTTGGTGAAGATCGGTTAAGGGAAAGGGGTAGTTTACCTGTAACGTTTTATGTTTTAACAAGGGTATTTCCTATGGCAAACGATAACAGCCGCAAATTCAAACAGAATCAAAAGATTATTTGTATACAGCCCTAAATTGCAGAGTTCTCAAGACCTATTGTTTTTGGTGAAGATCGGTTAAGGGAAAGGGGTAGTTTACCTGCAGCGTTTTTTTATCAAGGGTATTTTCTATGGCAAACGATAACAGCGCAAATTCAAACAGAATCAAATAATGTTTTGCATGCAGCCCTGATTTGTAGAGTGCTCAGGACCTATTGTTTTTGTTGAAGATCGGTTAAGGGGAAGGGGTAGTTTACCTGCAACGTTTTTTTATCAAGCGTATTTTCTATGACGAACGGTAACAGCCGCAAATTCAAACAGAATCAAATAATTTTTTGCATACGTCCCTGAATTGTAGAGGTCTCAATGACTTTCGATTTTGGTGAAGATCGGTTAAGGGGAAGGCGTAGTTTACCAGCAACCTTTTACGTTTTAACAAGAGTAAAGTACTTGAAAATTTATTTAAACTTTTTGAAACAATGGTAATTGTTAAAAATAAAATAATTTTGTTGCCAGGCAATAAAATTATAATTTTTTCATTTTAATGTAATATAATATTTTTCATTTAATACAGCAATAAAAAGGCAGGTAAGACACAGCCTGGCTGTTTGGCTGAAAATGATTTTAAATATAAATCTTAGAATATGGAAGTCATGTATGGTTCTCCATACCGATATTTTACTTCCATATTCCTTAAGGAAATGATGGTGATGGGAAAAAAAATCGTGTTCGAGATTATTGCAGATTCTGATTCTACTACACTCAAAACATGAAAAAAAGTCGTTTTCCGAAAAGTGTCTGTGTGTGTGTCTGTCTGTCTTGTGTGTGTCTGTGTGTCTGTAGATTTTTTTCTATGGCAAACGATAACTGCCGCAAATTCAAACAGAATCAAATAATTTTTTCCATGCTGCCCTGATTTGCAGAGTACTCGCGACCTATTGTTTTTGGTGAAGATCGGTTGAGGGAAAGGGGTAGTTTACCTGCAACGTTTTTTTTTATCAAGGGAAATTTTTTTTTTTTGGCAAACGATAACAGCCACAAATTCAAACAGAATCAAATAATGTTTCGCATACAGCCCTGAATTGTAGAGTTCTCAAGACCTATTGTTTTTGGTGAAGATCGGTTAAGGGGAAGGGGTAGTTTACCTGTAACGTTTTATGTTTTAACAAGGGTATTTCCTATGGCAAACGATAACAGCCGCAAATTCAAACAGAATCAAAAGATTATTTGCATACAGCCCTAAATTATAGAGTTCTCAAGACCTATTGTTTTTGGTGAAGATCGGTTAAGGGAAAGGGGTAGTTTACCTACAACGTTTTTTTAACAAGTGTATTTTCTATGGCAAACGATAACAGCCGCAAGTTCAAACAGAATCAAATAATTTTCTGCATACAGCCCTGATTTGTAGAGTACTCAAGACCTATTGTTTTTGGTGAAGATCGGTTGAGGGGAAGGGGTAGTTTACCTGCAACGTTTTTTTTCTATGGCAAACGATAACTGCCGCAAATTCAAACAGAATCAAATAATGTTTTGCATACATCCCTGAATTGTAGAGATCTCAAGGACTTTCGATTTTGGTGAAGATCGGTTAAGGGAGAGGGGTAGTTTACCTGCAACCTTTTACGTTTTAACAAGAGTAAAGTACTTGAAAATTTATTTAAACTTTTTGAAGCAATGGTAATTGTTTAAAATAAAATAATTTTGTTGCCAGGTAACAAAAATAAAGTCATTTTGATTATAAAATATAAATATTTACAACAAGAAAAGAATTTTCAGTTTTCAAAATTTAAATATATTTTTATAAAACAATGGGTTCTTCATTGAGGTGGGGACCATGTCACTCACTCCATCTCAAGCCTCTCCCATTTTGCAGAAAAAGAGGACCCTGTCAAGGCTGATACTTTGACGACAGTGACAGGGCTTTCCACCAAATTCAGCAGAGTGACAGGTAGGCCCAACTCTGATTGGCTCCTCAGATTTCCCCAGCTTTAGTAGGTTCTATGAAAATATTTTATTTCAAAAATGATTTTAAATATAAATCTTAGATATGTTTTATAAATCTCATGTTGTATGTTTTAACATGGGTAATTTTACTTCCATATTCCTTAAGGAATGGAAGTATGGTGATGGCAAAAAAAATCGGGTTCGAGATTATTGCAGATTCTGATTCTACTACACTCAAAACATGAAAAAAAGTCGTTTTCCGAAAAGTGTCTGTGTGTCTGTCTGTCTGTCTGTGTGTCTGTCTGTAGATTTTTTTTCTATGGCAAACGATAACTGCCGCAAATTCAAACAGAATCAAATAATTTTTTGCATACAGCTCTGATTTGTTGAGTTCTCAAGACCTATTGTTTTTGGTGAAGATCGGTTAAGGGAAAGGGGTAGTTTACCTGTAACGTTTTATGTTTTAACAAGGGTATTTCCTATGGCAAACGATAACAGCCGCAAATTCAAACAGAATCAAAAGATTATTTGCATACAGCCCTCAATTGTAGACTTCTCAAGACCTATTGTTTTTGGTGAAGATCGGTTAAGGGAAAGGGGTAGTTTACCTACAACTTTTTTTTAACAAGGGTATTTTCTATGGCAAACGATAACAGCCGCAAGTTCAAACAGAATCAAATAATTTTCTGCATACAGCCCTAATTTGTAGAGTACTCAAGACCTATTGTTTTTGGTGAAGATCGGTTGAGGGGAAGGGGTAGTTTACCTGCAACATTTTTTTTTTCTATGGCAAACGATAACTGCCGCAAATTCAAACAGAATCAAATAATGTTTTGCATACATCCCTGAATTGTAGAGGTCTCAACGACTTTTGATTTTGGTGAAGATCGGTTAAGGGGAAGGGGTAGTTTACCTGCAACCTTTTACGTTTTAACAAGAGTAAAGTACTTGAAAATTTATTTAAACTTTTTGAAACTATGGTAATTGTTGAAAATAAAATAATTTTGTTGCCAGGTAACAAAAATAAAGTCATTTTGATTATAAAATATAAATATTTACAAGAAAAGAATTTTCAGTTTTCAAAATTTAAATATATTTTTATAAAACTATGGGTTCTTCATTGATGTGGGGACTTGACGACAGTGACAGGGCTTTCCACCAAATTCAGCAGAGTGACAGGTAGGCCCAACTCTGATTGGCTCCTCAGATTTCCCCAGCGTTAGTAGGTTCTATGAAAATATTTTATTTCAAAAATGATTTTAAATATAAATCTTAGATATGTTTTATAAATCTCATGTTTTATGTTTTACATGGGTAATTTTTTATATAACGAACCATAACTGCCGTAAATTCAAACAGAATCAAATAACTTTTTACATATGTGCCTGAGCTATAGAGAACTCAATGTCTGTTGATTTTGGTGAAGATCGGTTACGGGGAAAGGGCAGTTTACCTGAAACATTTTTTGTTGTAACATGAGTAAAGTACTTAATTTTGATAAAGTATCCTGATAAGATCTTAATAATCGACTGTAGAAACGTAGATGAAATATCTATAAATGAAGAGGCTAGTTGAACGGGCTGGGGGTAATTTTCTATAAATCAAAATTATAGTTGAAGGGGGAGGGGATAATTTTTTTTATATGTGTACTACGTTATTGGCAACAAAGAAGTATTTTTTTGTTAAAATTCCTTCCCTGGCTGTTTGGCTGAAAATGATTTTAAATATAAATCTTAGAATATGGAAGTCATGTATGGTTCTCCATACCGATATTTTTTACTTTTTCTATGGTAAACGATAACAGCCGCAAATTCAAACAGAATCAAATAAGTTTTTGCATACAGCACTGATTTGTAGAGTACTCAAGACCTATTGTTTTTAGTGAAGATCGGTTAAGGGAAAGGGGTAGTTTACCTGCAACGTTTTATGTTTTAAGAAGGGTATTTTCTATGGCAAACGATAACAGCCGCAAATTCTAACAGAATCAAATGATTATTTGCATACAGCCCTAAATTGTAGAGTTCTCAAGACCTATTGTTTTTGGTGAAGATCGGTTAACGGAAAGGGGTAGTTTACCGGCAACGTTTTATGTTTTAACAAGGGTATTTTTTTCTGTGACGAACGATAACTGCCGTAAATTCAAAGAGAATCAACTAATGTTTTGCATACAGCCCTGAATTGTAGAGTTCTCAAGACCTATTGTTATTGGTGAAGATCGGTTAGTGGAATAGGGTAGTTTACCAGCAACGTTTTATGTTTTGTCAAGGGTGTTTTCTATGGCAAACGATAACAGCCGCAAATTCAAACAGAATCAAATAATTGTTTGCATACAAGCCTGAATTGTAGAGTACCCAAGACCTGTCGTTTTTGGTGAAGATCGGTTAAGGGAAAGGGGTAGTTTACTAGCAACGGTTTTTTTCAAGGGTAATTTTTTTCCATAGTAGACGATAACAGCCGCAAATTCAAACAGAATCAAATGATGTCTTGCATACAGCTTTGTATTGTAGAGTTCTCAATACCTATTGGTGTTGGTGAAGATCGGTTAAGGGAAAGGGGTAGTTTACCAGCAACATTTAATGTTTTAACAAGGGTAATTTTTTATATGACGAACGATAACTGCCGTAAATTCAAACAGAATCAACTAGGTTTTTCCATACCTTTTTGAACTAAAGAGAACTCAAGGTCTGTTGATTTTGTTGAAGATCGGTTAAGGGAAGGGGTAGTTTATCAGCAACGTTTTATGTTTTAAAAAGGGTAATTTTTTTATGACGAACGATAACTGCCGAAAATTAAATGAGAATAAAATAATTTTTTGCACTCTTTCCTGAGTTGCAGAGAGCTCAAGGTCTATTGATTTTGGTGAAGATCAGTTAAGGGAAAGGGGTAGTTTACCTGCAACATTTTATGTTGTAACAAGAGAAATCTTTCCATGACGAACGATAACTGCCGCACATTCAAACAGAATCAAATATTTTTTTGCATGCTTCCCTGAATTGTAGAGGACGGAAGGTCTGTTGATTTTGGAGAAGATCGGTTAATAGAAAGGGGTAGTTTACCTGAAACATTTTATGATTTAACAAGAGTAAAGTACTTAATTTTTATAAATAAAGTATCCTGATAAGAAGCTATAGTAATCCACTGTAGGAAACGTAGATGAAATATCTATAAATGAAGATGTTATGTGAACGGGGTGGGGGTAATTTTCTATTATTAAAAATTATAGTTGAAGGTGGAGGGGAGAATTTTTTATATGTGTACTACGTTATCGGCACCAAAGAAGTAGTTTTTTGTTAAAATTGCTTCCCGGGCTCTTGAGCCGTAGTTCAATGTTTTCTGCAAAACCAAACTTTTCGGCAGTGCCATCGACTGCCATCATCGGTGAAAATCGAGTGCGAAAACGTGAGGTGGTATACGTTAGTGACCACAGTACTGTGGTTAATGCTGAAGCAATAAGTAGAAAGACGTAGTTTCTATGGAAATATTTCATTTCGAATATGATTTTAAATATAAATCTTAGAACATGGAAGTCATGTATGGTTCTCCATACCGATATTTTACTTCCATATTCCTTAAGGAAATGATGGTGATGGCAAAAAAAATCGTGTTCGAGATTATTGCAGATTCTGATTGTACTACACTCAAAACATGAAAAAAAGTCGTTGTCCGAAAAGTGTCTGTGTGTCTGTCTGTCTGTCTATGTGTAGATTTTTTTTTCTATGGCAAACGATAACTGCCGCAAATTCAAACAGAATCAAATAATTTTTTGCATACAGCCCTGATTTGTAGAGTACTCACGACCTATTGTTTTTGGTGAAGATCGGTTGAGGGAAAGGGGTAGTTTACCTGCAACGGTTTTTTTTTTATCAAGGGAAATTTTTTTTTTGGCAAACGATAACAGCGGCTAATTCAAACAGAATCAAATAATGTTTCGCGTACAGCCCTGAATTTTAGAGTTCTCAAGACCTATTGTTTTTGGTGAGGATCGGTTAAGGGAAAGGGGTAGTTTACCTGTAACGTTTTATGTTTTAACAAGGGTATTTCCTATGGAAAACGATAACAGCCGCAAATTCAAACAGAATCAAATAATGTTTTGCATACAGCCCTGATTTGTAGAGTACTCAAGACCTATTGTTTTGGTGAAGATCGGTTAAGGGGAAGGGGTAGTTTACCTGCAACGTTTTTTTATCAAGCGTATTTTCTATGGCAAACGATAACAGCCGCAAATTCAAACAGAATCAAATAATGTTTTGCATACATCCCTGAATTGTAGAGGTCTCAAGGACTTTCGTTTTTGGTGAAGATCGGTTAAGGGGAAGGGGTAGTTTACCTACAACCTTTTACGTTTTAACAACAGTAAAGTACTTGAAAATTCATTTAAACTTTTTCAAACAATGGTAATTGTTAAAAATAAAATAATTTTGTTTCCAGGCAATAAAATTATAATTTTTTCATTTTAATGTAAATTATGTATGAGTTAATATCTTTATATATATAATTCTTCTGTACGTGTGTATGTTACTGAACTCCTCCATGTATAAAATAATATATCGTTCGTGGCAGGTAAGCATATCTCAGTTATGTAATGTTTACGTTTCCATTTTATTATTATGCCTACAGCAATAAAAAGGCAGGTAAGACACACACACACACACACAATTCACGTTATTTCTGGCCTCACTCATGTTTATTTCTTACATTTGCACGCTTTTTAAATGGAAAGTGCCGAAACCCACACCAACATAACGCGTGCAAGCCGAAAAAATGGACATCAATTTGCTTCCTGTGGATCGCTGGGCAATGTAACTGCACGTGTTTACAGAGGAACGATTCATAGACAGACTTTTCGTCTTTAGGGAATGAACCCTCTGCAAGATGCTGAGGGTCCATGAGTGACTTCGGAGCGCTCCTTCTTTTTCGCGTGTTTGTTCTGTGAAACATACACTGTAGATTCGCAGCTTTACTCTAAGCAACGCTCAATAGGAAATGTTGAAAATTTTTGTCCACAGTGTACCCTCATTCACACTAAACCTGCTCTGATGTTTTAATTACGGACATCATAATATTACTACTTAATGGAGATCAATCATTAACTTATACAAGCCATTAATTTTATGCATATATTTTATATATATGTTTACAACGTTATCGGCAACAAAGAAGTAGTTTTTGTTAAAATTCCTTCCCGGGATATTTGGCCGTAGTCCAATGTTTTCTACAAAACCAGACGTTTCGGCAATGCCATCGACTTCCATCATCAGTGAAAATCGAGTGCGATAACGTGAGGTGGTATACGTTAGTGACCACAGTACTGTGGTTAAGGCTGAAGCAGTAAGTAGAAAGAAGTAGTTTCTATGGTAATATTTCATTTCGAAAATGATTTTAAATATAAATCATAGAATATGGAAGTCATGTATGGTTCTCCATACCGATTTTTTCAGCCTGTTTTCATTTTAAGTAGCGTCATAAGTTGTTTGTGCATCTGACGTTTACAAACCGTATATCATATCTGCAATCGCATCGAAGAAAAAATGATTAGTCGTTCGAATGAATCTGTCTTATGGCGGATCGTTTACCATGACGCAAAGCTATTCCGGTCTTAATAGACAATTGATCTTAGTGTCATTAACAGTTCGGTAGGAATGTTACCATTGTCGTCTACGCTACGGCTGAAGTGTGTAATCTAAATCAGACTGAACATAAATTCCAACAAGGAAATAAGTAAATTTAACTTTAAATATAAATGTCTAATGATACATACATAATTTAAAATAAATCGAATGATATCTAAGTAAATTACAAATTTTAGTCGATAAGAAAAGGCAACCTCTTCCGCCAAACTGGGTCTCGAACGTGTATAACATTCATTTTCTGTCAGGGTCGAGTATCCACCATATCTTAAAGCTTCTGACTAGGGAACACGTTCTAGCCATCAGTCTCGATAGCTGCTAGTGTATTTATATCGTCAGAATGTAAAGGATGTACGCAAAGTCTGCTGGTCGAACCTCAATTGTATTCATACGTCTAAAAAGAATACAACATATTTTCTGTCGATCGCATAACCTCTAGCTTTGGAAACCAAAACCTGAACCACTACACTAATCGTGATCGTTTTACAGATCGGTTGAAGTATGTACTTCGTTTATTCATTCTGAACGTGCGGTTGTTTATCCTTATTCGTTGTCGTACTACAGGAAAAGGTGGTTTCATTTCGACTTGACAGTTTACCTGTCTGGGAGTATGCTGTTTGATAGGTCGTAAGTTGTCATGTCGTGTCTAAGTCTGGTTTATATTTTCAATTAGGATAGCGATTGTATTATACTCATATTGTTTGTCAGTTTGTGAGAAGTTAATGACGAATTAAAGATTCGTCATTGTTTAGGTATAAAGCGTACATAAAACTTCTATAGTGACCTACTGATATGTTCGGTTTGTTTTCCCCGTAGTTTAATTAAAAACCAATGAAGAACTTCGACGTCACGCGTTTAATACCTTGTTCACCGTTGATTTTCCCTGTGCGTAATGTGTATATGCGTCTGTGTTGATGTTTGTTTACCAACCTGTTATAGCTTTTATCGATTCTACAAATGCTTAAGTATAAACAACGAAACAATACAGTATGTTCTCTGTTGTTTCTACCACGCATTTCTCAACTTACATGACTTGCTTATCTGAACTGATCGCCAAAATTCGAACTTTTTTTAAAGTCATCAAATGTTTAACCCCCCCCCCCCCCCCCCGGACCCTCCGATAGGCAAGGAGCTGGTCTCGATCAGTTGGGACGATCGACGTGTTCATCTGTTCTTACCCGGTCAGTTGGCTCTTCACTTTCTGTTCGATATTTCGGATCGAACCGGTCATTCTTTTCATTTTCCGAGGTTGGCACTATGGCTTTTGTAGAGCTCGTACATGCACGTGAACTTTTAGCTTCTGTCGTACGCCAGCCATCTCAGTGTCAACGTCCACGAGTCGGGCCCTTCTCGGCAGGTAGAAATCCATGCATTTCACCCATCCTTTTCCCAACCAGTCTATCCTGCCTTGAGTGTCAGGATCACCCAGTCGTGAGATACGGTAAGTCATTTTTATATTATTTATGTCTGATTAGCAATTCTGCATGCTGCTGCTTTCGAGCTCACCAGAGGCTATTAAATTATCATATAAGAAAGCCGTCTTACTTTCCATCTTTTTAAACTATTATCTCACATCTATTTACTACCAGAGGGTTCATGAGGTTGCTAGCTTTTCAATTAAATATTTTGCCGTCACGACTGGGAGCACGTGTTTCGTAATTCTGTGCATGTTGCTGCTGGTGGATCGAGTTTCAGTAATTGGGTTATAAGTCAGTTTGGGCTGCGTGATTTTTATTTTAATTACCAACGTGCCGTGCCGTTTCGTTTTTGTGCCTGCTCGTGTTTGTGTTGCATGCCGTTAATTTTTAAATTTCATGAATGTTTGTCATTTGCATGCTATCGCACGGAAGCACGTTGGTATAATACGCACGCATGTGAACTACGAGTTTGCGTTTCAATGCTGTGGCTTAGTGTCAGCAGTGAACGTCGTGTGTGCATCGCCAGGTGAGCAAATTTTGTGTAAAAATTTTGCACCTTGTTTTTTGGGGTAGTCGTTTAATTACTGGGTCAAGTCTGGTAAAGTTTGTTTCCGTCCTGTTACGGTTTGCGTCCCACGTGAAATTGTGCGCTACGTGTTTGTGACTGTCAGGCGTAAAGGGAACGGTTTTAGGTTATCCGGATTTCGGATTAGCCTGCCTTTGTATTTAATTTAATTTTTTGGCATGACTATTACCTTTAGGTGCGATTTATATTTTGCATATGCGATATCCTGTCCATACACGACGCGTTGACCATCAATTTTGGCATTTATTGGGTCCCAGTTATTGTGTTTGGTTCGGTAACTGGTGAATTGTTGTACATTGTACTTTGCTGTGTTTTGTGTGTATTTATTCTATTTGGTATTATACATGTTTGTTTGTGGGTGCACTTTTGTGTACCATTATTTTGCACCGTATGTGGTGTAATCTTGTGTAACTTGTGTTTTTGTTGTCGTGCTTTTGCGCTGTGTAAATCAATTTGTTGCGTGTTTAATTTATTGTGTTTGGCATTATTTGCCTGTTGGATTGTGCAAGTTGTATTTTGCCGTGCACTAATTTACTTTTGTATTTATCTTGCTCGGTATTGTTTATGCAAAGTAGTTGTGTGAGACGCCTAGTTATCTCGAGCACTGTTAGGCTAAGTCGGTGCGTGATTATTGTTCAGTTTCTAATTCTCTTATTAAGGGTGGTTGTCGGTTGCGCGATATTTTTTAATTCAATATGCCTGCTAAATTGTCGTTGGGAGCTTTTGACCGGACCACTTCGGTGGGAATACTTGCGTTGCAGCATTTGATAAATAAGTTGGAAGGGTTGCCGCAATTGAGAGCCGTGGATCAACATGAAGCCGGTATTTTGGCCTCCAGGTTGTCCGAAGAATATCAGGACCTTCTAGGTAAGGTCGATCCTTACCTATCGGCCGAGTCATTGCCCCAGGGATTGGACGAGGACCACATTTTTGCGGTGGTAGCTCAAATTAAGGATATTTATGTCCGGGGTAGCATTTTAGCGTCCAAACTAACAAAACCAGAGATACCGGTTGGTTCCGGCCGATTTTCATCGGCAAGTGGCGGGCACCCAGGTGTGCTTGTTCATGAGTTGCCGAAGCTTTCGTTACCTTGTTTTGATGGCCAGGCCAAATGTTGGTCCGAGTTTTGGTCAAAGTTCACCACATTGGTGGACGAAAGTCCTGCCCTCACTCCGAAGCAAAAATTGTTATATTTACTGACTCATCTTAAGGGTGAGGCTTATGAGAAGGTTGCCGCGCTTCCCATAGTTGATGATAGTTATTCACTTGCACTGTCAACTCTTAAAAGTCGTTATCACAATCCTCGTTTGGCCGCTCGGGTTTATTGTACCAATCTGCTTCAGTTACCAGCCGCTTCTATGCGATCAGCTGCGTCTATTAGAAAGTTGGTGGACAGCTTCAATGCTAACTTTTCAGCGTTGTCAGCTCTAAACATTGCTGATATATATCAAGCGATATATGCGTCTTTTGTATTGTCTAGGCTGGATCTATCATTGCGTGAACGCTTTGAGGCGTCTGTTACGGACAAAGAGAATCTCCCTGCCCTAACAGAAATTATGACATTTTTAACCGCTATGGCGGAACAGAAAGAACAGGCATCGTTGGAATCGGCTTTACCTGCTCTTCCTAGCACTAGCCACCAGAAAACCCAGAAGGTTTCTTTTTCTAAGGCTACTCCTCTTGCTGTGTCTACGTTATCTGCGGAGGTTACGCAACGGGATGCATCTGGTTCACGTTGCCTTCATTGCGATTCCCGGACCCATTTGCTTCTCAAGTGTCCGGCGTGGCTGAGTAAGGACCCTAGGGCTCGATTTCAGAGTCTTAAAAATAAAAAATGTTGTCTTTCGTGCCTCCAACATAAACATTCGGGCTGGTGCAAAAATAGGTGCAAAACGTGTGGCTCTCAGTACCACCACACTTTACTTCATTTCAAAAGTGCCCGTCCGTCTCCGTCTCGTTCACAGATTTCTGACACAGCTGAACTTAAGGCAGCGGAGTCATCGCTTGTTGATCTGTCGAGCACTACTCTGACCGTGTCTCTGCCCCATCCTGCAGGGGTTCTGTTAGCCACCTGTCTAGCAGTCTTGTCGTCTCCGAATGGTGGTTATATTGTAGTTAGGGCCATCCTGGATAGCGCGTCCCATGCTTCTTTCATCACTGAAGCATGTGCATCTCGCTTAAAATGTGCTTGTTTTGACGCTTCGGTAAGTGTCAATGGGGTAGGTGATATTGCCACCAAAGCAAAAAAGGTGTGCCATCTGTCCTTGGAAACTTTAAAACGCGAGGTTGTGGCATCTAACCATGCCTTTATAATTCTTTCTAAGATCTCGTCGGACTCACCTAGGTTCCAGGTGTTGCCTGAAGTTAAGCAGGCTACAAAAGATCTTTTGTTAGCTGACCCTACCTTCGATGTAGCAGCCCCAATTGATGCATTGTTTGGAGCCGATATTGTAGCGGCTATTCTTATGTGAGAGACTATTCCTTTGGGTGCAGGTTTGCCTGTTGCAGTTAGGACACGTTTTGGGTTTGTGATTATGGGTAGAGCCCCCATTTCACTTAATTGTGCATTGACTTGTGCTAGCGGTCTCACTGGCCTTCCTTTGGATCTAGTATCTGCACATCAGCTTCACTGTCATTTCCACCACTTTTATCCTTCCGTCACAACGTTATCTACGGATACAACAAACCTAATTGAGCAAGTTCATCGTTTTTGGGAGGTCGAAGAGCCTCCAGCTGTACCCCACCAATTATCTGAAGAGGATCACTTTGCTGAAAGGTTTTACATGGAGTCAACAAGTCAGTTGCCGTCGGGTCGTTACCAGGTGCGCTTGCCGTTCTTCAAAAACTCTTCTCACATTTTGGGAAATTCCCTTAAGGGAGCCATGTCTCGGTTTTTTGCGTTAGAAAGGAAATTTGCGGCGAACAGTCAGTTTAAGAGCCAGTATGTACAATTTATAACGGATTATGTCGCTCAGGGGCATATGTCATTGGTGTCTGACCCCAATTTTCCAAAATATTTCATCCCTCATCATGGTATCTTTAAAGTTAGAGGTGATACTTCAAAAATAAGGGTGGTGTTTGACGCCAGTATGAAGACGTCCTCTGGGATTTCCTTAAATGATGTGTTATGTGTCGGCCCTAAGTTGCAGACCTTACTGTCCGACGTTTTGACTTTGTTTCGGCGGTTTAGCCATGTTTTTACGTGCGACATCGAACAGATGTACCGCCAAATTGCTATGCATCCTGATGACTCGGCGTACCTGTGTATTTTATGGCGTGAGGAGGTTACCGCCCCACTAAGGGTTTTCGCTTTGCGTACCGTCACTTACGGGCTGGCTTGCGCCCCTTTTCAGGCGTTGCGAACCTTGCAGCGGCTGGCTCAGGATGAGGCAGTTAATTTTCCTGCGGGAGCGGCGGTACTTAGCCGTAATATTTTTGTGGATGATATTGCTGCTGGCGCTGATTCAAAATCAGAGCTTTGCAAACTACAACGGGAATTAATTCTGTTGTTGTCTTCAGGAGGGTTCAATTTGAAAAAATGGTGCACTAATCAACCCGACTGCCTACCTGAATCAGCCGCTCCAAGTGATTCCGTCGTTGCTGAGGATAAGGATATTCTGGGTTTAAGTTGGGACCATTTTACCGATTGCTTCTCCTTTCCTCCTTTGGCCTGTTGCAGCAATGCTCAGGTTCAATTTACCAAACGTGTCGTGTTATCTCAGATGGCACAATTATTTGACCCATGTGGTTGGCTTTCGCCAGTGATTTTCAGGGCCAAGGCTTTTTTCCAAAAACTCTGGGCTGAGGGCTTGGACTGGGATGCTCCTCTAATTGATGACTTAAACGACTATTGGAGTCAATTCCTGTCCTCTTTGAATCATCTTCCGGTAATTGCTATTTCCCGGCCATTCTTCCCTAAAGGTGGGCATATTGAAAGGGTAATATTGCATGGTTTCTGTGACGCTTCCCAGTTGGGTTACGCGGCCGTCCTCTATCTGTCCATTTATACTGACTCTGGTCCTCCGGTGGTTTCGTTGGTGTCGTCTAAAACTAAAGTGGCACCTCTTAAAACTTTATCAATCCCACGTTTGGAGTTGTTGGGAGCTTATCTTTTAGCCAAACTTGTTCGTCATTATGTTGGTTTATTCTCATCATGTATTCAATTGAGTCAAGTTTTCTTATGGACGGACTCGACGATTGTCTTGGATTGGCTGAATATGCCTACTTTTAAATTGAAGACATTTAGTGCTATTCGGGTGGCTGCCATTACCGAGTGGACCGATACTAAATCTTGGCGTCATGTGCATGGTGTTTCTAACCCCGCTGATTTAGCCTCTAGAGGCACGTCACTCGCCAGCCTCCGGTCGTCGACATTGTGGTGGTCAGGGCCAGATTGGTTAAAGCTTGATGCTCTGCGCTGGCCCCCTATTAATTATCGCCCGAATCACGACGTGCAAGATGTTGCCTTGGAGACCAAGGTCTCTTCGTTTCTCATTCAGGAGCCCCGGGTGGAATTGTTTGAGCACTTGTCGTCGTGGCCCTTAGAGGTGGGGGTGACCTAAATTATACCGGTTGCCCATATCTTCTTAATTGGGTTTATCTTGTTTTTTCGGGTGAGCAGAATTAATTTCAATGATTGTTGTGGACTTACTGGACACTTTGCTGGGATTTCCCAGGTGATTCCTTCCAGCTGTTGTCCGCAGTGAATTTTACATTGTGGAATGTTTCTGGCATGGCGTTGTGCCAGTTCATTGGGAGTTATGGATGCTCAACAAATCAACAACAAAAAATAAGTAAAAAAAAAAGGAAAAAAGGGGGGGAATAAAGGGAACAACAACAAAAATTAAAAAAAATTAAAAAAGGAAAAAAAATGTAAAAACTAGGGAACTAACTAAGTTGATTTGCTGAGTTTTACATTGTGTTTGGCTGGGCCATTGTTTATTGTATGTTATTGGGTTTTGTCTGCTCTACCCGAACCTTTCGGATTGCTCGCCTGGTCGATGCGCCCGCGGCGGAGTTATTCGGCATGGTTTTCTGATTCATTGCATGTTTTGCATGTTTTCTGTATGTTTGTATTTTCTTGTGTTTGCGTGTGACCCCCTCCTAGGTTGGAGGGTAATTTCCAGAGAATGTTCCTGTTCACCAAAAGCCAAATTTTTGTACTGCATTTTTGGCCATGTCTTTTGGTGTAGTTGGTGGTTGACCCATTGCGGTCAACGGGGGCCGGTGTTCGATATTTCGGATCGAACCGGTCATTCTTTTCATTTTCCGAGGTTGGCACTATGGCTTTTGTAGAGCTCGTACATGCACGTGAACTTTTAGCTTCTGTCGTACGCCAGCCATCTCAGTGTCAACGTCCACGAGTCGGGCCCTTCTCGGCAGGTAGAAATCCATGCATTTCACCCATCCTTTTCCCAACCAGTCTATCCTGCCTTGAGTGTCAGGATCACCCAGTCGTGAGATACGGTAAGTCATTTTTATATTATTTATGTCTGATTAGCAATTCTGCATGCTGCTGCTTTCGAGCTCACCAGAGGCTATTAAATTATCATATAAGAAAGCCGTCTTACTTTCCATCTTTTTAAACTATTATCTCACACTTTCACTTTGTTGCAACTGACCGAATCTCTGCCAACTAGTAGAAACTTTCCTGTTCCAACCGTCTCTAATATTTTACGTAGATATTAGGTTAGGTTAGTTTTGGTCGGGATAGGTTAGGTTTTGGATTGTAATTATAATTTCTATATTATAACAATAACATGAAATATTAGTCACGATTGACACTGTTTTAGAACAGAGAAAGTTGATAAGTCATAGGCCCAAACACTGGAAACAGCCGTACGCAGTACTATTCCAAGCGTGAGCCTTCACACGCCTTTAATAGGCGCTGTCTGTGTCTGTAGCTGATAGGACGATGTTTTCGATCACTACTGGCTGATCGGAATTGACCGGGTCCAAATTTTTACCTCGGTCCCAATTGACCGGGTTCAAATTTTCACCTCGGTCGCAACTGACCAGGTTTTGTATGACTGGGTCGCTACTGACCGCGGTCGCAGGAGTTAGGTGAGAATGACGAGAAGAAAGGCGACCATTTACTTATTTGGTTCATAGCCATTACAATTATTGGCTCTTGGGGTGATACGATGGGAAGCTAAGCGTCCTGATAATTTGATTCTGTTGACAGCTGTGCCACAGATTGGCGCCTGGCATATGCATACGTTCGGCCTAGTTAGCATCTCTCCTATTAAACGGTCCATCACGTATTCGTGGTTATCTGTACGCTTTGACTAATGACAAAGCGTTCTCTTTCTTAAGTGGGAGAAGGCTCAATGACCGCAAGTGGAGTGCTGGGACTTTTCCTACCATTTCCTGATAAGCTGACGAGGTTTTTGTACGTTAGTAGTTAAACCAGTGCCAGGATTCGGCATCTGTCTCTCAACCGTCATCAGTAGTCGTTTGTGGTGGCTCAGTATTGTTGCTTAATTTCACTTTATACGTTGTAAACTGTTAATCAAAATTCATTTTTCCATAGATCTGCTTCCGATTCTTGTAACGTGTGCAGTGTATTGTAAAGAAAGTTCAAATTCACGTACAGCGTAAGTTAGTTATTATAGAACGCAAGACTCAGTTTTTTACGCGGAATAACAAAGACACTTGAATTAGTTATTAGAGTACAACGTGAACGTGAAAATCACTTGTAGGCCTACGTTTACTTCATAACACTGCACACTATAACTTACTTTGCTGAGGCTTATTTACGCGTTTGCAGTCGCTGTCCGACCAAAACTAAATTAGTGATTGTATTATGCGAAAGAGTAAATACGACAATCGGTCAATTGAAAACAATTTTTCATTTGTGTTGTCCATACGGCTTGTGTCTTATGCAATCTATGTGAGAAATTCCAAGGGGGAAGATGTTATGAGTGTATAGCCTACTCCACTGTCCACATGTTTTCTGTTTGCCACTTTATTTTTGTGTTTTTAACGGTAACTAAAATTTAAAAAGCTAATTTATTAAGTGATGTATAAGTCAATATATATAAAAACCATTAGAATAGATCATATAATACCAGTATTAAGTACTAAGATTTAATTGTCGTCTATAGGTCACGGCTTTATATTGTACACGGAAACAAGACCTCCACTAACTCAAATTAGAATATCACTCGATTAAGGATTGATTTTAGGATATAAAATATCCATTTCCACGCGTGTACACTGTAATAACATAATCCGGGCTTACCGAATGTAGTGGATTGCCCATCTGTGAGGCCTTGTGCAACATGTTTTGGGGTTACATTACAAATTTGAGGTACGACAGACAAATGTGTAAATTGCGATTAATTTACGGTCCGAGTTGCGTAAGTCTAACAACGTTTTGCCATACTGTATGTAATTCTTGTTACAGGCCTTATCATATCATCCTTACTTATCAGGTTTCCAGTACAAATTTGAAATTCTAGTACTGTACTTTACTCGATATGTGAAACATATCTGTAAAGTTGTCATTTACAATATTATTGATTGTGTTGCGTATTTACAAATAGGCTACTTGAGTCTACGAATAGAAACGACTTATAAACACTCTATTGTTAGAAATTTAAAAATCAAGATTAAAACAGTATTTCCCTGTTCACTTGTGTGACGTTTGTTTACTTTGTTACGCAAAATAAGTCGCAAAAATTCTGTGCCGTTTTAGACGCTCAAGTGAATCGTGCACACTAAAAATAACAGTTTTGTTTACTGAATTGATACCACATACCACAATAATAAAATAATTAGACGAACATTGCTTTCTGTCTGACTTTTATTGAAGACTTGCGTAACTGAATGGGACGGCCAGCCATTTTTCAAGCGTTGCTGAGATAAAGAGATAACATCGTTTTTAGAGGCACGGAAAGAATAGAATCTAAAATTTATTTCATCAAACTGTAACTGGCATGTAAGACCGGGCATACACGTTAATGTACTCTTAATCGTCAATCGTTAAAATACTGTTATAATCGTTAGAACTGTTATGGTTCTAATCAAACTTATTCTTTGCCAATCTTTATACGCTACGATCTTTATTTTCGGTAAAGTTTAATTTCAGATTTTAACGATGGGAAGTTTAGCGAGGATCGGTCAATAAGTATAACACAAATTTTATATTATTTGTGTCGACGTTTCGACGATATTTATTGTCATCATCAGGGCCTGTGTCAAGATAAAATATCAAACCTGAACACCCGATTATGGACGTCAGATGTAGTCTCACATACTTTATATTATTTTATTCTCACACCTATACGTACCGTTAAGCTATATATTTTATTGTCTATATAGTTACGCTATTGTTAATGTTTGTTAATCGAATATGTAACACTTTTATTATACCTATGTTAATGGCCGTTATGGAAGATTATGTTACATTTAATTTACATAAGTCCTAAGTTTGAGGTTTGCGAATACGTCAGGTTCCTCACGGTGTCATCGCGTACCATCTTGTTGAATCAGGCATAATTTTTCCAGTTTACGTAACTTGAATTCCGCTCGTCGACACTGTCGTAAAATCTATGGCCCCTTTTAATTTCTGTATTGAATAATGTGGATTACATCCCATAACTTTTCCAAGAAAAGGTATGATCAACTGGCCACCGGTAGTCACGTGACCTGCTTTATAACCAAAAAGCGCCGTATCCAATGGTTATTACCTAAGCAGCATTATAATTATTTTAACAGATCCGTTAAGAATTTTTACAAAACGAATGACTAAATCACTACAAAAAAATAGCATGCACATTTGTATTCAGCATCGAAAGTGAAGACGAGTCATTAGTGAGACAGGTGTGGTAATAAGCATCGCGGAAGCTGGGACGGAATTTACTCGTTTCAACATGCTCGAATGGGTTTTAACACCACAACAAGGTTATGTGATTGTCATAATAACAAATTCTCAATAAAAGTATTCATACGTATTCCCTCTATCCCTCTAACTAAGTAACAGTATTATAAAATGTCAATAATTCGTGTGGACAGAGAATACTTCGAACAGCAACCGTTTCATTGAATTTCGTTTTTATATAGTATATCGTTTGATTGAGTTTGTAGGTTAACCCTTCGGTAGGAACATATGCCTGCCAGGCATGTATGGTTTACCTTTTTGCTGCTAGAAGCCTCCTGCATGCTGCTGGGCAAGTCCCCCTCCTAGAATTCCTCAATCAGTTGTTGTGTGTGACAGCGAAAGTGTCGTCATCTCGTAGCTCTCCTCCGTTTGACCGTAAGTTACCTCTTTCTAAAAGTTACCCTGCCTGTCAGGCATGTATTCCTCTAAATGTACGTCTGATTTCATGCCTTCCAGGCATATGATCCTCTAACCGTACGCAGTTTTGCATGCTTATTAGACATATGTTCCTTATAAGGGGGGGTCAGGCAGATGTTCCACTAGGAGGTGTATAGTACCAAACATATACCAAGTCTGGAAAAAAATACATATCATTGTGAAATTATTACAATGAAGTAAATTGGAAAAGAAGAAATGGTATATTTATTTTCTAAAGTAGTTATTTTGGCATTTTTATGAAAATATGAGTACCTGCCTAGGAGGCAGGGTGTTCCTCATAATGTATGTATTGTATATGCCTGTGGGGCAGGGTGTTCCTTTAAGTGCAAAATGAAAACATGTTCCTACCGAAGGGTTAAAATATGTCTGTAACAGTATATGACGTTGAGATCTACTAAATATGAATGGTAAAATAATAAAGCGCGAACTAGACACGTAGAAAGGAAAAGTGAGTCTAACAAGCAGAGTGTTTAAGCAAGAGATGATAAAAGGAGAGGTAAGTAGAGAAAAGTGGAATGAAGAACTGATAAAAGCACCTGGGAGTAGAGGAATGTAGGAAGAGTTTGGTGGGAAGTATGGAGAAGATCGATTTAAGAGACAAGTCCCAGTACATCCATAAGGACAGATAGGAATCCAATGATTAAGTACATAAGTTTACGGGCTAACAATTTTTTTTGCTGATTAAAACGGAAGCAAATTATTGTAACTAAAAATATGTCATTGAATAATAAAAAGTTGAATTCAAAATTTGAAGAGAAACAGATATTATAAAAAAATTGTTTACTTGTGATTCTGTTCTAAGCGGCAAATGAAAGCGTACACAAGCTATTGAGACTCGTATTGTGCGTAGGCCTATATATAGGCAATGAAAGTTGTTTACATTGCGAAGGACTTACGTAACTGTTATCGCAGAATTAATGCTCACAGGTGGCTCGTGGGATTAGTCAGTATTCATGTTATTGTCGTGTTTAATAAACAAATGAATAGAGCCGCCGACATACTACCGTGCTTAAGCTCCGTTTATGTGCGCTCTTATCCTGGGGCTATCGTGTACCCTTGAGTAGCAAACAAACAGTACCGCTTTCTTTAACATTTTCTGCCTCAGCTGTGTAGACTATAAATCCCCAGAATATTTGCATTTGTTCAGCCCGCGAAAAATTGTACAGAAATAATAATTAATACGTATAGTTTTAATTGGCCTGAGGTCGTCTTCAAGCGTGAAATATGAGTCCCTTGCAAAATCATGGTTCCTTGTGTATCTCCTTAAAACGTTTTGCGAAAAAGTAGGAAACAAACAAGATCACCAGAACGCGTTTAAAACGACCCTGCAGTTCTCATGTAGCGCAGACTATGACATCGCGCGTAAAAAAAGTGAATGAATGTTGACGTGATGTCTTGTGATTAGTTCGGTTGTGCTTCACCAGAAGCTTCGTAATGGCGTAAAGACTACACATGTATAGCAAAATTGAAAGTTAAGGGCATGAAAATGCGCGAAACGCTTACGGTCAGAGGGGAAAGACGATGTGGAGAGAGTCGCTGTGAGATGTGAGAAGAGAATTGTTGTTATCAGCGATACTTCTGCCAACCTATGACTATTGATTCTAATAGTAACAAAAACTCGCGACTGTTAAGGTTTGTTTGTAAATGTGTCACCACGAATCTCTATCTGTGTGTGTGTGTGTGTGTGTGTTTTCGTGTATAAAAGAGAGAGGGACATCATCATCGGTGTTTGCCCAGTCTCCAGACACAAATTCTTGTCCAGTTTATTCTTGCCGAGAACTTAACCAAGTCATCCAAACCTTGTAAAGAGGTGTCGTGGCCGCTTGATATCTCCACCAGTTTGCCTAACCAAGGCGGTATACTGACACAACGTGCAAACAACGCGTAGCTTAGTAAAACACATTCACTTTAAACATCTGTTTTTGAAAAACTAAACATTATAACTTTCAAAAGTTAAGACATGTTTTACGTGTTTCATCCATATAAGAGATATCTCCATTTCTTTTTTCAAAAAAACTCACATAATAGACCTATACAAGAGTAAATATACTATTTTGTACGTTCATTATTTTTTATAGTCGTCATACAAAATTATTCAGTCAGTTCAGTAATCGTGTAGATGAACTAGTTTCGATGGCACTTTATAAATATTACTATTTAAAAAGAAAGTGTCGTGTATTTCAAAGTAAACCTGTTATTTTTTCAGTAATACAATTATCTAGTGAAGGCGTTTGTCATAAGCAACAGTGTGCCCCAAGGTAACGACCTCTGTTGTTGTAAACAACCATACATTTTTAACGGAATTCCAATGTTGTATTATGAAAGCTGATGATCAAAGTTCTGTAAAAGTGTAAAGGTTAACACGTATTTGGCCCAGAGTCACCTCTGTTGTGATAGCCTGGTTGAGAGAAACAAAATATGAGTTGGTCTTTTAACGACATTCGCATGACATGTTTTTTTTTTTCGTAAATGAAACTAGCTTTTACGAACGACTTGCCGAGAATTGAATTAGAGTATGTTTTGTGTACGAAGAAAATTGATTTATGGTAGATACATTACTTGTAACTATAATATAAAATACTCAACGTTATTAACCTGTGAAAGACCATCTATCAGTTACTTGTTTAGTAATAACTTTGAAGGAATACCAATAGAGTATCCCAAAAGTAACCAAATTTAGTTTCGCTGAGAGAACATTTGCATTGTAACCAGCTGGTATTTGATCCAGTAATAGAATTTGTACAGCTAATTATCCATATGGTCGAGACCAAAAAATGTAATTTGTTATTTTATTCAATTTGTTTAGTATTGGTAATTGTAGTGGTTGTGAAAACTCAGGGTCTTGCGATCGTCCTATAGAAAATTAATATAGTTGTTCAACTAAACTAACATGAACCATACCCGGACCGTTTCTGTTTAATTGGCTAGACGGCGAACAGTAGGCCAGTTAGCGCAAAACGCAAAGGTAAGTTTCAAAAAGTAACATTGTTGAACGGTTTTATTTAGATATTATCTGCCTCCAGTCATCTTTGATTAGAAGAGACCCAGCGCGTTAAAAGGGCCAATGGTCCACAGGCAGGCACTAGTGAACGTAACACTGTAGGAAACGTTAAGCGTGTGTAGGAAGATCGCCCCAGTGACTCATAGACGACGAAGCAGGGATGGATCCAGCAAGCAGTTTTTTTTTTGGGGGGGGGGTTGAATGAAAAGTTGGACCATTATTTAATGGTCTTAAGTATAAGTGACGGGAATGCGTGAAATAGAAATACAGTGTGTTTTATTATCAATACAATACGTTTATTAACATACAATTAATTATAAAATCCTATCTCTGTTTATCACTTCACTGTTCTTTTAATGTTATTCACCTACGGTTTAAAGTAGGCCTTTTAAAGTAAAACCATGAACCTACATATCGTGATATAAATTTTGTGTCACATTCACAAAACCAGTCTGCAATCACAAGAAGACGAAAAAAATTTCTTCTGAAGTGACCATTTTGGGGAGGGGGAGAATTTCCCCCATCCCCCCGTGGATCCACCCCTGCGAGGAAATCTTCCCTAAAGAATTTTCTGATCTTTAAACTTAATCTTTTTGACAGGAAAGGCCCATGAAACATTAAGAAATTCTATGATTAAAAGCTCGACAAACAAACGTTTTTTCCCACGAAAGGTTTGTAACGAGCAAAAATTTTAAATATTTTTTTAAATTTTCACCTCGACGGAGTACGTTCACACGAGGCGGTGTCAACGACTTATAGTTGGCGCAATAAATAAAGCGTAATGAGAAGATGTCAGTACAGCGTCGCTAGCTTGACAATAGAAAGACATTAAGTTCGATACAACTATAGAAATCGGTGGCACAAGATGACAGGGAAAGTGTAGTCCAGAATTATTGCTCACTACAGCTGGAACAATATAGGCAAGGACATTCACACTCGTACCGAGAATTGTGGCAGATGTTTGACCATGTTACGTCAGTATACGATAAACGACAAAAACGAGTGAAACTACATATTACAATGGAACGTATGCACTGCACCTTAAGAAACAATACAGTAGGATAGATCTGACAAAAACTCGAGTCATGTTACGCAGCTGGAGTTATCGTCTAAGTGACAGACAGAATTTACGAGTGGAAAGTTGGGGTGACTTCACCAGCCAGCAGATGTTCAAAATTACTAATAGCCACAAAAAAAACGGGTATAACATAGAACAATACGCCAGGAGGACCGAAAGTACAGATAATGGCAATCTAGAGAAACACAGAGTTTGCTTCAGACAATAGGTTGATAGACAAGTGTCTAATAGCCGTAGTTTCTACGAAAAGGGTCAACGTTCGTCAGGGCAAAATCGGGGGACGTCTAAGAACCTATCAGATGCCTTCAGCCAGGGAGAAAATTGGTGGTGAGGAGTGTTTCCATAGCAACAGAAACGGAAGACCTATCGGAAGAACTATGACGTAGAATCTCGACATGGTGGGACAGAATATTCCTAGAAAATTCAAAACTGACCAATCTCGAAATGAAGTAGGCGTGAACTGCGCCAGAGACAAAATTTTGAGTAGGGACGAATTAATAAAACTATTTGTCCAAGACGGTGGAGAGACAGTCTATACTCAATTTTTGAAACAGTTTCTACTCAAATCTTCAAGCAGTTGATACTCAGATTTCAAACAGTTTACTCTAATTGTTCGGAGTTAGTTTTATTCTAAGTTCACAAGAGTACACTAATCGTGCGGAGAATTAACTCGAGTACGGGACTTAGTACGTTAGCCTGTAACTTAAAAGACTTAGTAATATCTTCACGTCACGATAATAAGTCTTAGTAAACTTTTAAAGAGTGTATTTCGAAGTGTGTCGTAACGGACTTTGACGAGAATTATATAAAGTGAACAATCAGACCGTTACACGAACAGATATCACCACATAAACGATATACTAAACAGTTGAACTTAATATAGTGTTACTACACCTTATTAACAACATAATGAACATGAAATATTGAACTAATTAATAAATTATACGAATATTTAAAGAAACAGCGATAAGTGAAACCAGACATGTACATTAACGTCAAAACGAACACACAACATACACCGTAAGATGAAACATTTGATTGATCATTCAACTTCAATTATTCACATAAACAAACGCCAACGCGAGTGACCGGAAAAGTGAGTGTTAAGTGATTGTGATAAAACAGCATCCGACGAAATGTGTCTACGAGCCATCATCATCACCGGAATTAGACTTCGTCTACAACTAATGGATATTCAATAATCAAGTAACCATTATTTCAATCATTTCTAATTAAGTTACTTCTACTGACCTGATTCTTTCAAAGAATTCATCCCTGAAAATTATTAAGAAACGTAATGAATAAATCTGAATAAAAAGTAATTAATGAATATGTTAACAAAAGCTTATTTGGGATTTAATGAACGCATTAAATAAGTAGAATATGAATTGTTATATTATTTGATTTATATATTGTCACCGGACAAAAGGCTTGCCGCATGACAAATGGCGCCAGTCATACACTAGTTATTTTGGTGGCCCTAAAAAGGACCGAGTGGCGAGAACTGTTGGTCGTGCCGCGCTGAGGTGTTCGGCGGCTGCGCCCGCTGATCGTGGAGTACTGCAGTCCTCTTCTTTCGGCACCGGTTGTAGAATCGGCTGCCGGCCCAGCGAAATCCATCGCTGGCGCGGAACGGGAGTGCGAAGACGCAAGAACGGCGGCGGTTCTATTCTTCGGCTGTTCCTTCCGGCTGACTCCGCCCCGATGTCGTCCGAGAGAGGAGAGGAGATGAAGTGCGTTCGATGGCGTGGCGATGAAGAGTGCATAAAATTTTCTGCCGGCCCGGGTTTTATTAACTAACCGGCATCGCTGATTGGCTAGCTCCGAACACGAAGTTGGTCACGTCTCGGCGGCTGCTGATGCCGGATTGGCTCGCTCCGAGCACGTAGTTGGTCACGTCTCGGCCGCTGGTAACGGAGAGCAGATGTTCGCATATCGCTGCCGTCACAATATGTATGTATGTTTTCTTTGTTTCCAGCATATATTGAAACATGAATTTGTTCTTATAAAATATGTATGTATTTCAGGTACAGCGACGTATCATATGTACAATTATAATTTGTTGTGAATTATAAATAAACTAGGAATTTAAGTTGATCATATATATGCGTTCATTATTACCAATTACATCCCAGATATTAATTTAAAAATTTAAAGGAATATAAATAGATTTTAAGAGTTTCATATGCTCAAATAAAGTAAATGAATTGATAACGCTAATCTACTAAATGATATCGAGTATCTGTTAATGAGAATCAGAATAGTTATACATAGTATTAAATGGTCGTATAACACACGGCATGAAAGTAATCAATTAAAGCAAATAAATATATACTATCTATCGCAAATCAATATAATAAAACATCATTATATTGATAACGCCCAAGGTACGTAAGACGTTACAAATCAATTTTATCGACTTGATATCAGTATAATTTATAATTTTACATTATAAGTTTATCCGAAATTAAAAATTTCCCTGAATGTAGAAACACACATGGAACACAAATTTTCAAAGTGCCATTTGGGAATAGATAAGTTACTGACAAAGACGTCAAGAAATAGATAAATATTAAATATTTATAAGTTTCCAAACGAATTAACTGTCCAGATAAAGCGATAGTCGTACAGATAAAATAATAAGGTGTCTTTGGAAAAACTGTGGTAAATCAGACAGATATTATCTTTTGAAACTCGTAGGTATGGAAACAAAAAAGTCCGATTATACCTATAATAGCTAGTGAACGAAGTATTAGTGTTAATTAAAAAATAATATTAGTATATTCAATATTATTAGTATCAGTGCAATCAAATTCTGGAAACACTGAATTTTTAAGAAATTATTTAGATAGATTTTGAGTAGCCTACTGATCGCTCAAAAGAAGATAATTTTTGTGTACTATTATAATCAAAGATATTTCCTACCTATCAATAGTGTCACAATATAATCATATTACCACTAATCTGATAACAATAATATATTTATAATAATTTACTCGTATAATTTCGAATTTGAAGAGTCCCATCTACGTGCTTTATAAAATAAAGTCATGTCTCTACACTACACTTTTAACATTGCGTAATTACAAAAAAACCAACAACAATGTATTATTATATACGCTCTATGAACGTTATGTAATTGTAATGTGTAATAAAAATTGGAAACATTTGTTAACATTGAAAATTAAAGATTTTTACTTTATCATCAGCAAGATGTTTTAATAAATATCTGTATGATGGGGCTGAGTATTGCACGAAATATTTGCGGACTATGAAGGTGCTCCAGGTCACATCGTAATGATCCGAACAGCAGGCGCATCCCAAACAATAGCAACTGATACAAGGTCATTCCGGATGCAACGTTAATGAACACCAAATGCACCTGACACAGTATTACTGGAAAAGTATGTCAGTGTACAGTGGGAATTTGACGTAGCACGGCGTGAAGCCGTTTGTTGCCTTGTTGGACAGCAGCAACAAGGATGCACAGCAAACAGAAATGTCAAGCTGAACGTATAAAAACATCAAAAATCGCACAACTCAAGGTCGGTGTGTACCTACCCGCGTCTATTGAACGAGTTTTCAGTTTTGACTCGCCTGTTTGCCATTTGTCTGTCTGTCTGTATGGGGTATGTCTCACGATAACTTTTGAATGTATTAACCGATTTCTTAAAACTTGGCACGCGGGTCGTTAATTTCACTCTATAGAACGCTAATGGTTTTGATATTGTCCCCCCCCCCCCCAAAGTGGGAGAGAACCGAAAGTGTGAAGGGGTGCAAATTTTGATAAAATCGCAAAAGTCTATATAGGAAGTCAAATTAAAAAAATTTTAACAAATATATGAATTTTTGAAAATTTCAAAATCTTGGGATGCCAGGGGCCAAAACGTGGGTGAAAATTAGGTAAAATTGTAAAAATTCATGTGGCGTATCAAATTAAAAGAAATTTTAACTAAACTCTGAACATAGTTACAGTTATGGAAATTTCAAAATTCTTTAACTCCGGGGCTCAAAACTGGGGGGAAAATGGAAAAATTCTAAAAATCCAGCTGGTTGTCAGGCTAAAATGAATTTTAACAGAAATCCGATTGTTTGGAACTTTTAGCGTTTGTTTATGATTACTCAACAATTGTTACTTTAGTAAAAAATAAAATAGTAAGGTAATCGGGATTTTCGTAAGTTTTCGATTAAAAAAGGGTAGGCCTATTTAAATTAACCCACATCTTTTTATGATATTTTAATTAAAAAGAGTTTTATTGTTGCAATTATTGATAACAATGAATTGTTCATATATAGGCACATTACCAAAATTAATTGAAATTTTTAGTTTAATTCAAACGTGCAACGATGACGGATGTATCCTGTCTCGATGTCTCTGCAGGTAAATTCATCTCGTGGCCCGTTTACCCACTGTGAAATACTAAGTATTTTGGGTACTCTGTCACGATTAGGATACCAGTTTCCTAATCATACCGGGCATCACACTCACACGCCAGTTTGGGGGGTTCCAGCACGCACTGTGGTACGCGCACGCATTTGGTGCTCGCGGTGTACACACATGCGTTGTTGTTTTAATCGTGACAATCACAGTAGTAGAATTTTTCCAACGGGAGTAAGAGATTGATAAAAAAAAAAAAATAGGTGGTGGCAAAAATTTGGGGGGTCAAAATTGTGAAAAAATCGCAGAAGTCCATATGGGTCGAGTTGAAGCTGAGAACTCTCTTCGTTCGTACAGTTATTATCAGTGTAGGCTAGACGACTAGAATCATTAGTCAAAATTTAAGATTCGGAGAACATTTAAGTCAAAATGAACTAAACAGAATTCTTCGATAAAAACCGACCATGTAATGTTAAATTATGATGCATCCAGTACAGCAGTCTGTCTGAAACAGTTTACCATCAACTTCAAAGCAGCTTGTATCAGTCGTAATTAATTTTTAGCTCCACTCGTATAGTCGCGTTCTTGACGCGTACCATTTAAATAAAGGCCTACACTGACAGCAGAATGACAACGACACAACGGGTAAGCAGCAGTTACTGAATGATACTTTAACGCTGAGAAATGCGGACACCATTGTACGCGTGGCTATACTAAAAGAATAATCTGAATGGCGTACACAGACAGAATCATTGTTCTGTGAACACATTCCACATCAAAGCACTCCCCATGTAAACGTTTTGAGCGCACAGGCTAGCGTAATGATGGATAGAATTAGAATTTCAATTAAAATTTCAAGAGTGTCCTTTTGAGACATTCTTGCACTCAACGTTTGAGTGTCACTGCGTTATGCATTGCAATATAGAAATTTACTCATTTCAAATTATTTTTGTGGCAATAAATTTATAATTATGTACATTGTTCTCTTGGGTGAAAGAAATGTTCACCGGAGCGTCTGTCGACTGTACGAGCCACCGTCCTTAACGTCCTGAATGCCTCTTGTCCTTTAGTTTGAACGCTAATGACATCGTTTTGTCGATAACGATTCCTTCACGGTTCTGTCGACTGAAAGATACACTGGAGAAATCTCGCACAATACTGAAATTAACAACGGTTTTACTGTACCAACAAGACGAGTAAATATGAAATCATTGAGGCAGTGACGTTAGTAACAGTATATAATAAATTGTAACCAAAAATACGCGCTACAACAGATAAGCAACAGGCAAATGAAACTTTAAGAATAAATTATAATATCGATTCTGGTAAATTTCCGCAGATAACCATAAGTGCTATTTCAAGTGTCCAGTTTGCCAAGAAAGATGAAGTAATAAGGAAAGTGCCCTGAAAATGAATATACGGAAAGTGTGTACAATTTGACGTAATAATAATTATAATATTAACTTTATCTTTCAAAATTCCTGTTTTAAAAAGACCACAAAATTTTTGAACGTTATTACTAAGCTGTCGTGTTGTCTTGTAAATGTGACAGGTGTTCTTAACTGTTTTGCACAGTACAAAGTGAATCGTTTTGTGTAATTACTAATCGATACTGAATTAATGTAAATCTGCATAAAGTGATACCTTTACGCCCATATACAGAAAGGTGAAAAGTAAGTAGAAATTCCATTGTATACTGTCAAGTCCAGCTCCAAGTTTTGCTTCATCTGGAAATCTGAAAAACCGATTGTAATTGACTTGAAGGTAGATTCAGATGTACAGAATATGCGGAAAACTATTATATACTTATTAAATTGTACTAAAAAATAAAACAAATATATATATGAGTTTAATTACGGCGTTCTGCAGTCCTGTAACTGCTGTCACACAGCTTGTGTCTAGCCTAAACTTCAAAAAGAGAGCGTTTAAAAGAATATTTCCTAGAGACTAATGTGCGATTATTTTTGTCACTGTCGAAATACTGCAAACCTTTCTCTTCAGAAGCGCGTTTTTTTGAGTCGCGCTTAATTTTCTCGTTTTTCAGTATGTATGCAAACTTATAAGAATGGGCACTGTTTCTTTTGTAATGTTCTATAAATACTTTGTGTAATTCCATTCGTTAGAATTCGATTTTTGTGTATACCAGTTATTCTGATTATTAAGTCCTTTAAACGGCTTCCAGACATGTGACAATTGTGCAGAATATGAGCGTAAAAGAAATGCGACTGTATCACGAAGTCATTTTAAAGGAGGTAAATCCTCTATTCGGACTGCTTCCGTCGTAATATTTTTCTCGCTTGATGTTTCGATCCCTGGAATCTGGGATCGTTCTCAGAAGCTGTGAGTGGTTGTTAAAGGACCCTGTTGAAGAACCGCCACTCACAGCTTCTGAGGGCGATCCCAGATTCCAGGGTCGAAAAATCAAGCGACAAAAGTATTACGATGGAAGATCTCCGAATAGAGGATTTATCCGTAAAAAAATCACCCATCGCTTAGAGGTTTTAAAGTCATTTTAAAGAGCATATACCTGAAATAGAACTTGGATAATAATATGACTCACAAGCAAAGACTGTTTGCTATGTCGTCCATTTGTCTTAAATGTAACAAAACTTTTTTTTTGTTAAAAAAAGTCTAATATATGATGGGGGAGTGTTTTTAAAGCAAGGCGTAATAAGATATAAGAGTAAATATTTGCGCTTGCGTAAGTTAGGCTGTTATCTATGTAGGTGTAAAAATGTAAAACACACAAAGTTGTTAAGTTGCGTTTGCCTCACACATAAGTGTTTATTGATTTTATTTTTGTCCTGTCAACAAACAAACGATTTATGTATCGGAATAGTTCAGTTTGTCGCGTACCGCATTGATAACAATGGCCTTCGATGCCAAGTAATAATATTGGGGTATTAAATATTTATCTTATACGTTTGTATCAGTCGATTAATATTTAAGATCTCGCGCGTAATTATCTCTTTTTTTTGTATACCTATCTCTTTGTTTGCGTATTCACATAAATTTAGCGTTATTGAAAAAATGTACAGTTCTCGCAACTACGCAATTCGAGATTGAAACATCTACAGCAATTTAAGTAAAATGCTGATAAGTAACACCATGATACATCGTCGGAGCTACAGGACGAGAAGGGCCTTGGCCCCTTATAAGTTCTCCTGCTTATCTTGATCTTCACCTTTACATTTCTGCCAATACTCCGGGTTCGTTGTGCAGCTGGGATGCAAAATCATGTTTTACATAATTACGGATCCTGTAATAGAAAACTCAATACGCGTAGGATTATATTTTAACTGTTACATTTTCTATACAGAAATTCGTCGGTGCAGCTCCCGTCTATTTATGGAATCGGAAATATTTTTCGACAAGATGGAATATACAAAATAAGATTTAATTTGTAATAATAAGTTACACGTAATGAGTGAGAACAGGGATCCAAAGTTCTGTTAAGGCTCAGTTATTCAAGCTTACGACGTTATAACTAAGTGTAATAGGCATGAGAATATTTACCGATTCGTCTTTGTAGAAAACGGGAACAGCCTTCATTACGGAGTAACGAGAGAAACTGAATCGCTTGCAGATCACAGATGTGTTACTTGAAAGCATTCCAGGTATAGCATTTATGGTGAATCGCTATGAGGACTACTGATTGTGCTTAAGGAGTCCGATTTTGTGAAGACACCTATCATGTTTTCGTATCTCCTTTGTAATCGTTTGCTGTCTTCTCAGTTTTACGTTGATACGAAAATTTTCAGAACCAGGCTATCTCGTTTTTAACATTTAACCTCAGTTTTCAAATGCCAGTTTTAACATAGACTTCAGTTTCCTAATTATTCCAGATGACGATACCCAATATATCTCCAATGCTTCGAAATTTTTAAATTAAGTAACGATTTCGATGTAAGGGGCTTAATAAGCTGAATTCAGAAGCTGTACGAACTCCAGACATGCATAACTAACAGTTTTATAAATGAAGAGTAACATAAGGCGTTTAGGAATATATCTTCAATAATGGTTATTTTACTGTAAACCGAGATGTTACACCAACACGTTTTCTATCCTCAGTTAACGTGGTTACGTCTTGATACACTGCCGGGTTGCGGTTTTCCAGTGTACTCGAGACACAACAAACTTTATTTCTGTACGCAGGCCTGTAGCTCCTCGAATGAGACAGACTGACACAAACAGTATTTGCCTTGTTAATGGTGTTTGTCAATTAGCGACTGTAAACGATGTTTACACTCTTATTATAATGGGCACAGAAATATGTACTATTGATGCTACGTTAAAAATAAACTAGTTTGTTTACTGAAACTTTAATAAAATAACTATAATTACTGAAGACCCAATAACACTACTTTTAAGCACAATAGGCCTTTATAAAATTGTTACTTCTGTAAAGCTTTAATTTTTTTGTGCTTACTCGTGGCTTGTCGTTCAAAAAATAAATCGAAATTAAACTTTCAGAATTAATACAGGAAGCCAGGATTTTTTCAGACACATTGTTTCAATTCAGAACTTTGTAGAATTAGTTTGTACCATACATCCCTGATCATAAGTTGTTTTAGACGACTACTTATTTAAGTTCTTTTTTTGTCAGCGATTTATTAAATAAAGACCCATTTTCGCTAGCTACTACTACCCGAAAAGATCTATGTCGTCTGTCAAGCACTCTCTTACCATTCATTTTTCTTTTTCTTTTTCCTTTGCTCTTAACTAGGACTACCAGTTCAAAATTTGTCATCCTATTGTTTAGAACAGTTTTCTACTTTCAACCGTTTTGTAACACTTCAATCTTTTTTTCTTGATAGTTGTAGTTATAACTTAACGTAGCCCGTTTCAACTTGCATTTTGTCCATTCGACTTATTTACTAGTACGAATTGCAGACCAATTTTAATTTGATCTATAACTTGTGTAACGCCTGGTAGGCATTTCAGTGTTGATGAATAGCAGTTTGTAACGAAATGAGCGCGCGAGCACATATAGTGAACATTATGCAAGTGTAATTCAATAGAGAACAACTGCAACACTTGCATAAGATTGGAAATGTTGAGTAATAATAGTAATACAAGTTAGAGAAAAACATGGCATAGACGACTCTTTTAATCTTCTTGTACCTGACGTGAATGTCACAATGGAATTATACGTTAATGTTGACAGTATATTGTTTTGGGTAATTAATTTCTCAGAATCACAATTACATATTTGGTACATCAAATGAATGCCACGTGTCTTCCTTTTCTTCTCGTTCAACCCAGAGATTAGTGGGCTTGCAATTCTTCTTTTCCAAAGACACTCTCGTGATCCCTGTATATTTTCTTCCTCCTCTGATTTCATCCATGCACACCTGTCTGGGCCTTTCCCTCCCACTACAGCACTCAGTCACTCCCTCGATCAGGGCGCTGAACCAGTAAGTGATCAACCATACTCTTTCTCTTTTCCGCAATGATTTTGAACAGTGTCCGTCTTTCATCCACTCTTTTAAGTACCTAATCGATCAGAGCGCTGAACCAGTAAGTGATCAACCATACTCTTTCTCTTTTCCGCAATGATTTTGAACAGTGCCCGTCTTTCACCCACTCTTTTAAGTACCTAATCATTGGTCACTGTTTCAGTCCATAATATTCTTAAGATCGTCCTCCAGCATCACATCTTAAAAGCTTCAAGGTAGTTCCTTTCCAGTTTTCTCAAGCCATGTTTCTGAGCCGTATGTCGTATGCTCCAAATGAAACTTTGTATGAATTTCTTCCTGGTTGAATTACTGTAAAAAGTTACTCAAAATACTATGCATCTGCGAAGGCATATACGATCAGATGATCATCGAAGGCTTGCTTGTGTAAGCAGCTCTACTGTCGGCACAGAAACTATGTGCACTCGAGTTCGAACCTTAATTCCAAGTTAACGGTTACACTAATCTTAAATCAAGTTACACCAATTTTAAGCTTATTTCATTGTACGTTGAATCGCATGCTGCCTGGGCAGGTAAGGCGGATTGTCTGGCCGCTTTTCGTACTCTGCCCGTGTGAGTCTCAGTGGTGTTTACTAAACTGTCATGAATCCGCCTTCTGCCCTGACTGTACTACCGTACGAGAACGCTCACTGACCTAACGGCTGAGCGCACACTACCTCACTATTAAATAAAAATCGTTATAAAATACAATTATCACTCTACGTTTTTTGTAATTTATGAGTTGATGCAGAAAACTAATGGCCTTTAAAACGAGACCAAGCGCGATTTATTCCGATTATTCGGTAATGAGAAAAAGATGTTTTGCAAAATTGATAACAACTTCTAACTTTACACATATGTTAAAAACATCCCCATTCTATAACGTGTCCATATTTCGTTGCAATCGGACGACGCGTTTTTATGTACTTTTGTTTTAAAGTTGACGTTTCTCTAGAATATGTAGAGAAACGGACACTTTTTTATTCCGACCAACGCAACTCTGACGAAAAAATGATTACCACCATTCAGCGCACAATGAAATAAGCTAAAAATTGGTGTAATTTGATTTAAGATTAGTGTAACCGTTAACTTGGAATTAAGGTTCAAACTCGAGTGCACATAGTGTCTGTCCCGACAGTAGGGACAATTTTGTTGCATTTTATTTTCGTATTCATCGTTTTTTTTTTAATTCTGTTTTTGTGCCTCTCGACAAATGCATGTGTGAATCTTGTTAGGTTACATTCTGACATTTCTTCTCCATTTCAACATTCCGTATTAACATTATTGTATCAGCATGATTTCCCTCATCGCCAGCTGAAACCCCGATGTAGTTTCGAAATCCTCTGGCTTTATTCTTCTTCCTTTACGTACTAGCTAAAAAAATAAATTTTGGTAATTGGTTTACACTTCCTTTAACCTTTGGGTTTATTTTTTCCGAAGTAGTCTGAACACCTTATTTTAGTTATCAGTTTCCTCCACGGTTTAATAATTCTTGAGGAAAAGTAATCATTTCGACATTTTCCTTGAGTGCTGTCAGCCTCGGTCGAGTACTCTGTGTTCATTGATTCATGACAAGTTGATGAACTGTGACGATCCGTTTTGGTGGAGCGCCTTGAAGCGTTTCACGTTTCCATCTTTAGCTCATGATGTTCTTTGTTTTTGTGAAGACCCGTACGTCATAAACGTTTAATGGCAAAATGACATTACGTACTTTCCTTGTTTCTCGTTAGTGTTCACTCCTCATCGCCATTCTTCGTAACCTTTAACGATTGTTATCGCCCCTGTTCACGTTTGCGTACAGCTTAATAAATATTCTTACTACAAATTTGTTAGAAATATAGCAAATTTGTTATTCAGACTTTGCAAACATTTAACGATTGTTACTATTTACACCGTATTAATCCATAATTACAGGTGTGTCCGATTGTTAACATTATTTCGTCATGTATGGAGGAGCGTCTATGGCTAGAACATTGCCATTTGTCACAAAATGTAACATTGTTTTGATATTATGTGTTTCACAATAGTGTTGCATTAGAGATTTTAAAAATAATCATTTGACAATACAACGCAATATTGTGATTACTGTATAGGCCTACATACTTGTAATGATGTAAAAACTCCCGTGAATAACTTTGCCATGTTCTGTCTTAAGGTCAGATCATAGATAACTGCAGCGAAGCTCTTAAAACAATTATTACTGATGGGAAATTGATATTCTTACATTCAAATTGGAGTGAAAGTATTCAAATATATACAAGTTAAATTGATATTTCATTTATATGTCTAAAATTATTTAATTCTCTAACACAGTGATACCCGATACCCTAAGAAAAATACCTCAGATACTACTCAATACTATAAGTCTCAATTTATATTTTTATACTGAAGTTCAATGGCGATTAAAGAAATTGTAATTACTATCTAAATAACAAAGAATATATATAATACATTTTTATCTGTTTATTTTCATATAATACAATATGTAAATTTTAATAATTAAATTCTAAAATTGTACAGCATCCCAGTTGCTGTGTCACACCTTTTGAGAATCATTACTGTGGCACATAGTGTTAGACATTATACCACATTACCAATAGCTAGTAAAGTTGTATTTTGTGTTCGGCTTAAAACAGATGTTTTCTGTGCTTTTATTGATATGCCAGTGTTCCAGTGATGAGTTTTGTTTTCTATCTTTCAGCATGAAAATTTGTTGAAGTTCCAGGAACATCTAGATCTAAATACTCTGCATTAAATAGTCTCATAGCATAGTATTCTTGCCTTCTGTGTAGAAATTAAAATTTGGCTATTAATTAAAACAAATTTGTACTTTTTTTATATTTGAAGTAGTCAAAGTTGTGGTCCTAAATTTTGAATATTGAAGTTAATTGATAGTATTTTGCACCATTTTATAAATCATTAGTAAATTGCTATTCTGTTGTTTCCAGTAAAATTCTGATTTGTATTTTGGATTATCATTACTACATTCATGAAGTCTTTTGTATAAATATTAATTTACTTAGTTACTTCTGAAGTAAAGTGAGGGACAGGAAATGATGCTTCATAAATATCTTTCTAGCAACAGGTTGTGCGTTGCTTTAGACCATATCTTTCTTCAGTTAAGAACATTTTCAACAGTTAAAGGTAGTTAATAGTATCGTAAAACTAATGTTTTTCCAGTTTGATGAGAAAATAATAAATTTTTGTGGTCAATGATCATTAGCATCACTACAGCGGACAAAAGAACTGTACAATCAGTTCTACTACCACATCCAAAGCATGTAATTGATTTACTAAAATCTCTAATGTAACAATTTTTCTGTTATTGTTTAGTACATAAACGTTTCTGTATTGTAGGAAAGTCTTGGTGGAAATTCACGTACAGTTATGTTAGCAACCATCAGCCCAGGTAGTGCATATGTTGAAGAGAGCCTTGCAACATTGCGATATGCTTGTCAAGCAAGTTCCATCATCAACACAATACACATAAATGAAACACCACAGGAACGTTCAATCAGGTTAGTAAATCATATAGTTTGTGCATTTGTATTTAGTCTGTAATAATGTTATAAAGAGTATTAGAAATATGTTTGGTTGTTATGATGACACCAATAACAATTTAATGATATTCATTTTATCAAAACTTGTATTTTTTTATATTCTTCTGTTAACTACTTCTACTATAATGAAGTGCATAAATATGTTGGATTGCAATATTAGTTTAACTAGTTCATGTATACTTAGCATATATGTAAAATATCGGCATAGCCTATGATATCGGTATGGAGAACCATACATGACTTCCATGTTCTAAGATTTATATTTAAAATCATATACGAAATGAAATATTTCCATAGAAACCACTTCTTTCTACTTATTGCTTCAGCCTTAACCACAGTACTGTGGTCACTAACGTATACCACCTCACGTTTTCATACTCGGTTTTCACTGATGATGGCAGTCGATGGCACTGCCGAAAAGTCTGGTTTTTCAGAAAACATTGGACTAAAGCTAAACAGCCCAGGAAGGAATTTTAACAAAGAACTACTTCTTTGTTGCCGATAACGTAGTACACATATACAAAATTCTCCCCTCTCCCTTCAACTATAATTTTCATTTATAGAAAATTACCCCCACCCCATTCACTTAACCTCTTCATTTATAGATATTTCATTTACGTTTCTACAGTGGATTATTATGAGCTTCTTATCAGGATACTTTATTTATAAAAATTAAGTACTTTACTCTTGTTAAATCATAAAATGTTTCAGGTAAACTACCCCTTTCTCTTAACCGATCTTCTCCAAAATCAATAGACCTTCAGTCCTCTACAATTCAGGGATGCATGCAAAAAAATATTTGATACTATTTGAATGTGTGGCAGTTATCGTTCGTCATGGAAACATTTCTCTTGTTACAACATAAAAGGTTGCAGGTAAACTACCCCTTTCCCTTAACCGATCTTCACCAAATAAACAGACCTTGAGTGCTCTACAACTCAGGAAAGTGTGCAAAAAATTATTTGATTCTCTTTGAATTTTCGGCAGTTATCGTTCGTCATAAAAAGTATCGGTATGGAGAACCATACATGATTTCCATGTTCTAAGATTTATATTTAAAATCATTTTCGAAATGAAATATTACTATAGAAACTACTTCTTTCTACTTACTGCTTCAGCCTTAACCACAGTACTGTGGTCACTAACGTATACCATCTCACGTTATCGCACTCGATTTTCACTGATGATGGAAGTCGATGGCATTGCCGAAACGTCTGGTTTTGTAGAAAACATTGGACTACGGACAAACATCCCGGGAAGGAATTTTAACAAAAACTACTTCTTTGTTGCCGATAACGTTGTACAATATATATAAAAAATTGCATAAAATTAATGGCTTGTATAAGTTAATGTTTGATCTCCATTAAGTAGTGCTCAAGTTTCCAAAGTTTTAATATTATGATGTCCGTAATTAAAACATCAGAGCAGGTTTAGTGTGTATGAGGGTACACCATGGACAAAAATTTTCAACATTTCCTATTGAGCATTGCTACAGTGTTCCTAGTTGCAGCGTTCCTATCAAGCTGCGAATCTACAGTGTATGTTTCACAGAACAAACACGCGAAAAAGAAGGAGCGCTCCGAAGTCACTCATGGACCCTCAGCATCTTGCAGAGGGTTCATTCCCTAAAGACGAAAAGTCTGTCTATGAATTGTTCCTCTGTAAACACGTGCAGTTACACTGCCCAGCGATCCACAGGAAGCAAATCGCTATCCACGCTGGACACTTTTTCGGCTTGCATGCGTTATGTTGGTATGGGATTCGGCACTTACCATTTAAAAAGCGTGCAAATGTAAGAAAATAAACATGAGTGAGGCCAGAAATAACGCGAATTTTGTGTGTGTGTGTCTTCCCTGCCTTTTTATTGCGGTAGTCATAATAATAAAATGGAAACGTAAACATTACATAACTGAGATATGCTTGCCTGCCACGAACGATATTTTATTTTGTACGTGTATATTAACTCATACATAATTTACATTAAAATGAAAAAATTATAATTTTATTGCCTGGCAACAAAATTATTTTATTTTTAACAATTACCATTGTTTGAAAAAGTTTAAATGAATTTTCAAGTACTTTACTGTTGTTAAAACTAAAAGGTTGCAGGTAAACTACCCCTTCCCCTTAACCGATCTTCACCAAAATCAAAAGTCCTTGAGATCTCTACAATTCAGGGAGGTATGCAAAAAATTATTTGATTCTGTTTGAATTTGCGGCTGTTATCATTTGCCATAGAAAATTACCCTTGATAAAAAAACGTTGCAGGTAAACTACCCCTTCCCCTTAACCGATCTTCACCAAAAACAATAGGTCTTGAGTACTCTACAAATCAGGACTGTATGCAAAACATTATTTGATTCTGTTTGAATTTGCGGCTGTTATCATTTGCCATAGAAAATACCCTTGTGAAAAAAACGTTGCAGGTAAACTACCCCTTTCCCTTAACCGATCTTCACCAAAATCAATAGGTCTTGAGAACTCTACAATTCAGGGCAGTATGCGAAACATTATTTAATTCTGTTTGAATTTGCGGCTGTCATCGTTTGCCAAAAAAAAAAACCCTTGATAAAAAAAAACCGTTGTAGGTAAACTACCCCTTTCCCTCAACCGATCTTCACCAGAAACAATAGGTCGTGAGTACTCTACAAATAAGGGTTGTATGCAAAAAATTATTTGATTCTGTTTGAATTTGCGGCTGTTATCGTTTGCCACCAAAAAAATCTATAGACAGATAGACACACAGACACTTTTCGAAAAACAACTTTTACTTCCATATTCCTTAAGGAAATGGAAGTATGGTGATGGCAAAAAAAATCGTGTTCGAGATTATTGCAGATTCTGATTGTACTACACTCAAAACATGAAAAAAAGTCGTTTTTCGAAAAGTGTCTGTGTGTCTGTCTGTCTATCTGTGTGTCTATCTGCCTGTAGATTTTTTTTCTATGGCAAACGATAACAGCCGCAAATTCAAACAGAATCAAATAATTTTTTGCATACAACCCTGATTTGTAGAGTACTCATGACCTATTGTTTTTGGTGAAGATCGGTTGAGGGAAAGGGGTAGTTTACCTGCAACGGTTTTTTTTTATCAAGGGAAATTTTTTTTTTTGGCAAACTATAACAGCCGCAAATTCAAACAGAATCAAATAATGTTTCGTATACAGCCCTGAATTGTAGAGTTCTCAAGACCTATTGTTTTTGGTGAAGATCGGTTAAGGGAAAGGGGTAGTTTACCTGCAACGTTTTATGTTTTAACAAGGGTATTTCATATGGCAAACGATAACAGCCGCAAATTCAAACAGAATTAAATAATGTTTCGCATACAGCTCTAAATTATAGAGTTCTCAAGATCTGTTGTTTTTGGTGAAGATCGGTTAAGGGAAAGGGGTAGTTTACCTGCAACATGTTTTTAACAAGGGTATTTTCTATGGCAAACGATAACAACCGCAAATTCAAACAGAATCAAATAATTTTTTGCATATAGACCTGATTTGTAGAGTACTCAAGACCTATTGTTTTTGGTGAAGATCAGTCAAGGGGAAGGGGTAGTTTACCTGCAACTTTTTTTTATCAAGGGTATTTTATATAGCAAACAATAACAACCACAAATTCAAACAGAATCAAATAATTTTTTGCATACGTCCCTGAATTGTAGAGATCTCAAGGTCTTTCGATTTTAGTGAAGATCGGTTAAGGGGAAGGGGTAGTTTACCTGCAACCTTTTAGTTTTAACAACAGTAAAGTACTTGAAAATTCATTTAAACTTTTTCAAACAATGGTAATTGTTAAAAATAAAATAATTTTGTTGCCAGGCAATAAAATTATAATTTTTTCATTTTAATGTAAATTATGTATGAGTTAATATACATGTATAAAATAATATATCGTTCGTGGCAGGTAAGCATATCTCAGTTATGTAATGTTTACGTTTCCATTTTATTATTATGACTACCGCAATAAAAAGGCAGGGAAGACACACACACACAAAATTCGCGTTATTTCTGGCCTCACTCATGTTTATTTTCTTACATTTGCACGCTTTTTAAATGGAAAGTGCCGAAACCCAAACCAACATAACGCGTGCAAGCCGAAAAAATGGACATCAGTTTGCTTCCTGTGGATCGCTGGGTAGTGTAACTGCACGTGTTTACAGAGGAACGATTCTTAGACAGACTTTTCGTCTTTAGGGAATGAACCTTCTGCAAGATGCTGAGGGTCCATGAGTGAACGGAGCGCTCCTTCTTTTTCGCGTGTTTGTTCTGTGAAACATACACTGTAGATTCGCAGCTTTACCCTAAGCAACGCTCAATAGGAAATGTTGAAAATTTTTGTCCACGGTGTACCCTCATTCACACTAAACCTGCTCTGATGTTTTAATTACGGACATCATAATATTAAAACTTTGGAAACTTGAGCACTACTTAATGGAGATCAATCATTAACTTATACAAGCCATTAATTTTATGCATATTTTTTATATATATGTGTACAACATTATCGGCAACAAAGAAGAATTTTTTGTTAAAATTCCTTCCCAGCATATTTGGCCGTAGTCCAATGTTTTCTACAAAACCAGACGTTTCGGCAATGCCATCGACTTCCATCATCAGTGAAAATCGAGTGCGATAACGTGAGGTGGTATACGTTAGTGACCACAGTACTGTGGTTAAGGCTGAAGCAGTAAGTAGAAAGAAGTAGTTTCTATAGTAATATTTCATTTCGAAAATGATTTTAAATATAAATCTTAGAATATGGAAGTCATGTATGGTTCTCCATACCGATATTTTTTCATGTTTTGAGTGTAGTACAATCAGAATCTGCAATAATCTCAAACACGATTTTTTTTGCCATCACCATACTTCCATTTCCTTAAGGAACATGGAAGTAAATATCGGTATGGAGAACCATACATGACTTCCATATTCTAAGATTTATATTTAAAATCATTTTCAGCCAAACAGCCAGGCTGTGTCTTACCTGCCTTTTTATTGCTGTATTAAATGAAAAATAATATATTACATTAAAATGAAAAAATTATAATTTTATTGCCTGGCAACAAAATTATTTTATTTTTAACAATTACCATTGTTTCAAAAAGTTTAAATAAATTTTCAAGTACTTTACTCTTGTTAAAACGTAAAAGGTTGCAGGTAAACTACCCCTTCCCCTTAACCGATCTTCACCTAAATCGAAAGTCATTGAGACCTCTACAATTCAGGGACGTATGCAAAAAATTATTTGATTCTGTTTCAATTTGCGGCTGTTATCGTTTGCCATAGAAAAACGCTTGATAAAAAAACGTTGCAGGTAAACTACCCCTTCCCCTCAACCGATCTTCACCAAAAACAATAGGTCTTGAGAACTCTACAATTTAGGGCTGTATGCAAATAATCGTTTGATTCTGTTTGAATTTGCGGCTGTTATCGTTTGCCAAAAAAAAAAATTTCCATTGATAAAAAAAAACCGTTGCAGGTAAACTACCCCTTTCCCTCAACCGATCTTCACCAAAAACAATAGGTCTTGAGTACTCTACAAATCAGGGCTGTATGCAAAAAATTATTTGATTCTGTTTGAATTTGCGGCAGTTATCGTTTGCCATAGAAAAAAAATCTACAGACAGACAGATAGACAGACAGACACACACACAGACACTTTTTGGAAAACGACTTTTTTTCATGTTTTGAGTGTAGTAGAATCAGAATCTGCAATAATCTCGAACACGATTTTTTTTGCCATCACCATACTTCCATTCCTTAAGGAATATGGAAGTAAAAATTACCCTTTTTAAAACATAAAACGTTGCTGATAAACTACCCCTTTCCCTTAACTGATCTTCAACAAAATCAACAGTCCTTGAGTTCTCTTTGTTTCAAAAAGGTGTGCAAAAACGTAGTTGATTCTGTTTGAATTTACGGCAGTTATCGTTCGTCATATAAAAAATTACCCTTGTTAAAACATAAAATGTTGCAGGTAAACTTCCCCTTTCCCTTAACCGATCTTCACCAACACCAATAGCTATTGAGAATTCTACAATACAGGGCTGTATGCAAAACATCATTTGATTCTGTTTGAATTTGCGGCTGTTATCGTTTGCCATACAAAATACCCTTGTTAAAACATAAAACGTTGCAGGTAAACTACCCCTTTCCCTTAACCGATCTTCACCAAAAACAATAGGTCTTGAGAACTCTACAATTCTGGGCTGTATGCAAAAGAGTAGTTGATTCTGTTTGAATTTGTGGCTGTTATCGTTTGCCATAGAAAAAAATTACCCTTGATTTAAAAAAAACCGTTGCTGGTAAACTACCCCTTTCCTTTAACCAATCTTCACCAAAAACAATAGGTCTTGAGTACTCTACACATTAGGGCTGTATGCAAAAAATTGTTTGATTCTGTTTGAATTTGCGGCTGTTATCGTTTGCCATAGAACAAAATTCTACAGACACACAGATAGACAGACAGACACACACACAGACACTTTTTGTAAAATGACTTTTTTTCATGTACTGAGTGTAGTACAATCAGAATCTGCAATAATCTCGAACACGATTTTTTTTGCCATCACCATACTTCCATTTCTTTAAGAAACATGGAAGGAAAAAGTGACAAGAAAATATCGGTATGGAGAACCATACATGACTTCCATATTCTAAGATTTATATTTAAAATCATTTTCGAAATGAAATATTACCATAGAAACTACTTCTTTCTACTTACTGCTTCAGCCTTAACCACAGTACTGTGGTCACTAACGTATACCACCTCACGTTATCGCACTCGATTTTCATTGATGATGGAAGTCGATGGCATTGCCGAAATGTCTGGTTTTGTAAAAAACTTTGGACTACGGCCAAATATCCCGGGAAGGAATTTTAACAAAAACTACTTCTTTGTTGCCGATAACGTTGTACACATATATATCAGTGGCGAAGTTACATGGAGGCAATTGAGGCAATGCCTACCCTAACAAATTCTGTAGAATAAAAATTATAAATACGTATGAACTACATAACGTAAAGATTATACATTGTTACTGTGACTGTCAAATTTATTAAACCGAAACGTGCTTTATTGAGCGACCGCTAGATGGTGACAGGTGAGATTCGGCATAGTTCGTTTAAAGCGAATGAGGCAACCTGAACTTGCCTCAGCGTTTTTTGTATACATCGTATGTAAGCAATGTAGAGGTGTGATAGAGAAGTGTAGGGAGGGGGGATTGTCCCGCGCTGTACACATAGAGCGTTGAGGCATGCCTCACTTCTGTGGTCCAAACAGTTAAGTTAAAGCGCCTGTGTTGTTTCTAAGTGTTTATTTTATGCGGTTATTAAAAGTGTCACTGTTATTCCGCTGAACTAACAGATGATCAAGATTGTTATTTGAATTATTTGTAACATTAAACATATATATAGAAACTAACCAAGTTTAAAAATTTGAAGTTCAATCAGTTGTATTATTGTGTATGACTAACACAAGGATTGTTCAATAGACACACGTATAGAGCTGTAAAGCATTTTTTATTCAACGATTTTAAAAGAAGTCTCCAATAACATTAAGACATGAGTTCCACTGTTGCGCTAACCTGTAGATTCCCTGCTAGTAAAATTCTTACGGCTGTTTGTGGAACCATTCGGTTACAGCAAACTCTACCTCAGCGTCCGATTTGACCCACCGTCCTTTTAGTGATTCCTTAAAAAAAATTTAAGATAAGATTTTTGCCTACCCATTCATTAACTACTAGCTTCGCCAGTAAGCAAATTGATGTCCATTTTTTCGGCTTGCACGCGTTATGTTGGTGTGGGTTTCGGCACTTTCCATTTAAAAAGCGTGCAAACGTAAGAAAATAAACATGAGTGAGGCCAGAAATAACGTGAATTGTGTGTTTGTGTCTTACCTGCCTTTTTATTGCCGTATTAAATGAAAAATATTATATTACATTAAAATTAAAAAATTTTAATTTTATTGCCTGGCAACAAAATTATTTTATTTTTAACAATTACCATTGTTTCAAAAAGTTTAAATAAATTTGCAAGTACTTTACTCTTGTTAAAACGTAAAAGGTTGCAGGTAAACTACCCCTTCCCCTTAACCGATCTTCACCAAAATCGAAAGTCCTTGAGACCTCTACAATTCAGGGATGTATGCAAAAAATTATTTGATTCTGTTTGAATTTGCGGCTGTTATCGTTTGCCATAGAAAATACGCTTGATAAAAAAACGGTGCAGGTAAACTACCCCTTCCCCTTAACCGATCTTCACCAAAAACAATAGGTCTTGAGTACTCTACAAATCAGGGCTGTATGCAAAACATTATTTGATTCTGTTTGAATTTGCGGCTGTTATCGTTTGCCATAAGAAATACCCTTGTTAAAACATAAAACGTTACAGGTAAACTACCCCTTTCCCTCAACCGATCTTCACCAAAAACAATAGGTCTTGAAAACTCTACAATTCAGGGCTGTATACGAAACATTATTTAAGTCTGTTTGAATTTGCGGCTGTTATCGTTTGCCAAAAAAAAAAATTTCCCTTGATAAAAAAAACCGTTGCAGGTAAACTACCCCTTTCCCTCAACCGATCTTCACCAAAAACAATAGGTCGCGAGTACTCTACAAATCAGGGCTGTATGCAAAAAATTATTTGATTCTGTTTGAATTTGCGGCAGTTATCGTTTGCCATAGAAAATACGCTTGATAAAAAACGTTGCAGGTAAACTACCCCTTCCCCTCAACCGATCTTCACCAAAAACAGTAGGTCTTGAGTACTCTACAAATCAGGGCTGTATGCAGAAAATTATTTGATTCTGTTTGAATTTGCGGCTGTTATCGTTTGCCATATAAAATACCCTTGTTAAAAAAACGTTGTAGGTAAACTACCCCTTTCCCTTAACCGATCTTCACCAAAAACAATAGGTCTTTAGAACTCTGCAATTTAGGGCTGTATGCAAATAATCTTTTGATTCTGTTTGAATTTGCGGCTGTTATCGTTTGCCATAGGAAATACCCTTGTTAAAACATAAAACGTTACAAGTAAACTACCCCTTTCCCTTAACCGATCTTCACCAAAAACAATAGGTCTCGAGTACTCTACAATTTAGGGCTGTATGCAAATAATCTTTTGATTCTGTTTGAATTTGCGGCTGTTATCGTTTGCCATAGGAAATACCCTTGTTAAAACATAAAACGTTACAAGTAAACTACCCCTTTCCCTTAACCGATCTTCACCAAAAACTAAAGGTCTTGAGAACTCTACAATTCAGGGCTGTATACGAAACATTATTTGATTATGTTTGAATTTGCGGCTGTTATCGTTTGCCAAAAAAAAAAATTTCCCTTGATAAAAAAAAACCGTTGCAGGTAAACTACCCCTTTCCTTCAACCGATCTTCACCAAAAACAATAGGTCGCGAGTCCTCTATAAATCAGGGCTGTATGCAAAAAATTATTTGATTCTGTTTGAATTTGCGGCAGTTATCGTTTGCCATAGAAAAAAAATCTACAGACACACACACAGACAGACACACAGACACACACACAGACACTTTTCGGAAAACGACTTTTTTTCATGTTTTGAGTGTAGTAGAATCAGAATCTGCAATAATCTCGAACACGATTTTTTTTGCCATCACCATACTTCCATTCCTTAAGGAAATATGGAAGTAAAATTGAGACAGTGTGAACTCATTGAAAGAGTAAATAATAATAGACAGAAGACAATTAGGAAGAAAGAGGTAACGAGACCATTACAACAGAAATGACAGCAGGAGAATTTAGTGACTAGGATACAGACAGAATGGCTGAGAATAGAGCTGTCAAGAAAATGTACAAAAATAAGCCAGATGAAGAGGGGAGGAGGCAGTGGTTTAATCATGTTGACTATACTGCTATTATCGTAGTGCTAGGGTGTAATAAGAGAAGTCATTAATTTTATCATACCTCTATTAGATGTGAGTCACTCTGTTGCCAGTATCTGATAATAAACCAGTATTATCTTATATCTGTCTTACAATTATTTAATAAAATTTTGCCTACTTTAAATTTTTCTCAAGTCTTTTAGTTATAAAATGTACAGACAGTTATAACAGTACTGTCTGTCAAAGTGGAACGTAAATAAATCACTGTCGTGATATGTGAGTGGTTCAGAATGTTTAACCATTGAAACCACACTACTTGTTTGTGATTCCTTACATAAAACCAGACATATTACACATTGTTTTCCCATAGAATAGTAAAACCAATGAATTTAGTTCATGGTACTCCTTCAATTTCAGATTAAAGGAGTCTTGTTAGTAACTGTGAACAGATTGTATGTTTCTGTCATTTAAATATTTGTGAATAATTACATTATACTAAAGACGTATCAAATTCTATATATTTAGACATTTGGAATAATAAACAGGTTTTTTTAATTTCCAAATTTAATATTAACAATTTTCTATGTATGCCAATACCCACATTAAGACTTTCATCTGTTTTCATGATATCTTTTAAGTATATTCTGTTTATATTCTTTTATAATGTACATGACAAAACTATGAAAAATTCTGAACAAGTACAATTTTTTTTAAACACAGACACACACATACATGAGGTGCCTACAGTTGTCACAAATTCTCTATTCATCATTACACCATTTACTTTGTCCTTGTATGATCTCTTTGGCTTTACTCATTTCTTCTTGTTCTGGGATCCCATTCTATACTCAGATAAGCCAATCTGCCTTTTGATATATGTCCACAGCAGTGCATTCATGTTGCTTCTATAGCACCAACTCAGAAGTTCATCTCAGTTGCGTTTATTTTAGATATTGGTATATTTCATTTATTAAAATACCATAATTCTGAACCATAAGTTCCAATATTTTCCACAATGGATTTGTAAGTACATATTTTAGTAGTTTTTGTTGCATTTCCACTTCATATACAGTATAACAATTTCTGTATATTTTTTATGAATTTAGTATATTATTCTGGGAATATTTGTTTTTGTTTTAATTAGAGTATGTAAGATGGTGTTATTAATGAACATCTCAACTAACTCCAGTCATAATTTTATATGTGCATGTGAGCATGTATAGTCTTCAATCTTCTAGTTCCAACAAACAATGTATTCAGCTTATTAAAACAAGGAAAAATGTATTAAGTATTTGATTGGTCATAATATGTCCAAAACCACAAAGACAGCTGTACCCCAAGAAAATTTTGAAGCTTTCATTATTTTGAAGAGTATAACTTCCTATTGAGAAAAAACATGACCAACAAAACTGTATACCAAGTGTAGGCCTATACACAAAACAAAAAAAGTACTTTGACGGATACTACTACTGTGTAGTTTGTGTCAAAAAAATATGTTTCCAGAATTATCAATAATAAAAACATTATTAATTTCATATTTTGTAAAATAATTTCCATTTTATTATTTTTTGTGAATAAATTGTTTTTTTTGTGATACCTGAGCGATTTTCATACTTATTTTAGCAGCCACCTAATACAGTTCATTTAAATCGGTTACCAATCTACTCACAACATTTATGATTAAATTTCCAGTAGTACCTGGCTTGAGAATGTCAGCTGTGAGAAAATTCCTGTGTGGTAGTTAACATTTTAAGCTTCATCCTAAACTACTGTTACTCTTCCCAAATATAAAAATATTTTTTCTTATGTAGGTGTTTAGTAGAGTGGTGATAAAACTGTTGAAGCTCTTGTACATTTTAGAAAATCAAGAATGAACAGTAGGGATTGGTTTCCAAGTGCTAGTTACTTTTATTAGATATTGACATATGTATGTTACCAGGGGGGGGGGGTCAGAACTAAACTAGCCCAATTTTACCAATTCTCCTTGTTTTACTATGCATTCTATGTGACATTATTACCAAAAATGATTCAGCACATTTCAAGTGTCTATTTTCAACCAACAGTGTTTTGACAAGTGAATTGATAAGTGAATTATTCACAATTTCTCATAAAATTATAAAAAAAAGCACTTGATATGTTTTGAGTTTCTGGTTAAATTGTAGACTGTTATAATCAGCGGTCATTACTATCTGTACATAATGCTCTACTGCATTACATTGTGGTTTATAGATGCCTTAATGTATATTCACTTAATTTGACCATTTTTAATTAACACTCACTTTTGATACCCGTGTACTACTTTTACTTCCATGTTCCGTAAGGAAATGGAAGTATGGTGATTGCAAAAAAAATTGTGTTTGAGAGAAGGGCTGATTCTGATTGTTCTGCCCTCAAAACATGAAGAACAGCCATTTGGAACATTGCTGTATACGGGGTCGTCTCGATGAATTGGTGGTGTGACAAGTTTATAAAATCTTCCGCAGCTGGTAAGTACTCTGCCCACCTTCGCTGCTGGTTAAAACAATATGTTCGTAGGATTCTACCTACTTCCCTCAGAACTCGTTCTGCCGGGTTGCTGTTCGGGTGGTACACCGATGTTTTACACGTTTTTATCCCATTCTCTAGGAGAGTGTCCTTCCACCTGATCCCCTTGAACTGTGTTCCATGGTCAGTAATGATGGACTTGGGCATTCCTACTTCACATATATAATGTTGAAAAAGATGTTTAAGATTTTCTGTGTCGTTGCCCTGTTGATTGGGTAAAGTTTTGTAAATCGTGTGTAATGATCTAGCATAATTTATATTGGTGTCTTCCCCCACTGCGCGGGAATGGGCCGCAAATATCGATGAACACCTTCTCTAGTTTACTGGATGATGTGATGGGCATCATCGTACCTTCTTTCTTGTCGTTAACTTTTACGAGTTGACAGATATGACAATGCTTGATGTGGTTCCGTACTTTCCGATTGGCATCCTTTATGTACACATGTTCCTGGAGTGCCTTGACTACCTTTAATGCACCCATGTGACCATACCTGACGTGGTAATCCATTATTATATCCTTTTCTACGGCTCTGGGTATTACGATTTTCCACACGTTATATCTGTACTGAGTCCTGATGAATAAAATTTGTTGGTGTAAGCTGTAAAATGGTGTTATTCGGCTATCTTGCTCATCGATTATAATAAATAAATCACCTTGTATCCGTCGTGTGACTTCGTTATACGTCGATTAAAATGACGCGTTTCGGAACATGTGCTCCATCATCAGATTAAATCACTCCATTGAGGTCGTTAACAGTTAAACTCACATGTTACACATAATAGTCAACTAATGTAACTCACTCGCTTTCTAAATGGTGCGCACCACAGCGAATCCGATCAGACACTGAATTATTATCGGAGTGATTACGCCTAAGCAGGTTCAATGCTGTATCGTATAGCGGGTTGGATTTAAAATTTAAATGGTCATTCAATATGAAATCTCGGCTGTTTATGTTATTATATGCTTTGTATATTTCGAACTCTTCTATTGCGTCCATGTAACGGCCTTTGTTGCACACATGTAGGTGTATCAAATTAGATTTGAAATCGGTATAATTATGATTGTGTAAGATTAAGTGGCGGGCAAAGTTAGACTTGATATTATTTAACAGAGTGAGATTATTTAGGTGACGTTTTGGTGTGTGCTCTTTAAATCGTTTGAGGAAACCTCTCCCCGTTTGACCAATGTAAAAACTGTTGCAGTCGTTACATGATAATTTATATATGCCGGATTTCTTTTCTAAAGGTATGGGTTTTCTGTGACGTAGTATTTTTAATAGACTATTGTTTGTTTTGAAGGTAGCAGTAATATTCAATTTATTCAATGTGGAGGTTAGAATCTTTGGCATTATATTTGTGTATGTGGTAGAAATAAGTGTTATTTTTGTATCCTTATCTACTGGGGGCTTGGATTTTCGAATTTTATGTTTCTTGATGAGATTATCAATTAACGTGTTTTTGTAACCATTAGCTAAGGCTTCATGGTTAATGGTATTCAACTCCTCACGGTAATCATCATCACTGAGAGGTGCTGCCAACAACAACTCAATTAACGTGTTTTTTTTGTTGATTTGAGTTGTTGTTGACTCAATTAACACGTTAATTGAGTTGTTGTTGGCAGTGTGATATTTTTCACTGTTAAACCTTTAGTGTTCTTTATAGATTTATTAAGTGTTTATTTTCTTTATTATTCACTATTTTTCATAATATTTATATTCTATATCTTACACTATTCCCGTTTATACCTCATCTTCACTTTTAAATTATCTATAGTTAATTATAATTTAATTAGCGTACCTTCTTTATTACTACACTTTGGGGTTTTACACATACACTATTGCACTTTTTCACTGTTTATACTAAGTGTTCTTTAGTGGGTAATCCCTATAATTATTTCTCTTTCTCTTTCTCACTATTTCTTTCATTATAAAATTATACCTATTATTAATGACATTTTGTTATATATATTTCACTATATCTAACTTTAATATTTGGGTTAGTGTACTTTTCTTTACTAAGTTATTTTTTACTGTTTTTTGTTTAACACAGGTATATAAATTATCTCATTTACAACAATATTTATTTCCATTAGTGGATAATTATTGGGGTTTATTTACAGTATACTATCTTTGAGTATACCATTTCTCCCTTTTATATGTGGTGTCTCTTATTTCTTGGTTTCACTTCGTTTCCTCTTCATTCTTCCTCTTCTTCTTCTTCTTCTTCTCCTTCATCGTCTTCATTTTCAATTGCCTTCATTTTGATTCGGTTCTTCTCTTCTCGTCTGGTTTAATTTCATTTAGTTGTAGGAATTTGTTCACTTCCTTTAATTGTCTTTATTCTTCTTTGGTTCTGGTTTCTTCCCTTCTTTTGTTAGTTCCTATTTGTTTGGTTAATCACTTTTTTCTTTGAGTATTTTTCGTGGTTCTCTTCTTCTTTTTGTTTCCTGTTGTTGGGTCAATCACTTGGGTTGGGTAATGTCATCGTTCGTCGTGTCCTTGTCTTTTTATTTTATTTATTTTTAATCATTTTGTTTAATATGAAGTACATTTACATGAATAATTATCTTTTTTATCCCTGGTACTGGGGTGGCTTATTTGTGTTGTAACAATATATATATATATATATATATATACACACACACACACATATACAATACTTTGCATCAACATGCATATATAATTTCATAAGAAACATGTGATGTGATGTTTGAAGCTTAGCAAAAAGGAAATGCTGACAACAAACTCTAGCTTATTTTAAGTATTTTGAAACTTACAAACACTCTTTTTTTACTTTTGATGTATGGCAATGAAGATAGAGAAAATTTAGGGGAGATGGACACGACTAATGCTAATAACTTATAATGAAACCCACTTAGTTTTCTTGAGACTACCCTGAGATAAGCATAGACTTTGTAAGTTCTGAAATAGTGGACCTCTATGTACAGAGAACACGCAGTTTGTACACAGCATAAAAAAATGTCTTACTCCTACATAGGACAAAGGTAAAGGTGAGTAAAGAAATTACTTCTTTTTATTGTGACACAGGCAGTAACTGCTTGTAGAGCACTCCACAGCATCACATCATACAACCATTTCTGTCAACAATATTCATTACAAATGATACATTTTTCAAATTAAAAAAAAATCCTAAAACATGAACTATTACACACACACACACACACACACACACACACACACACACACACACACACACACACACACACACACACACACACACACACACACACAATAATACTTCAATACTATCAAGTATGGAAAACTCTTGCTCTTGCTTCATTTAAAACGAAACTAGTACAATCACTACGGACTCTCTCTACATCGTCATCAAAACAAGACTAGATATTGTGGCGATACATATCACCACCATGCATAGAAGAACTATTCAGATAAAGAAATCATAGTTAACTAAGTACTAGAATAAATAATACATGAAAGGAAACTTACTAATAAGGGAGTATTAAGCAGTGTATTCTGGTTCCAAGCTAAAACAAAACAAGGGATGAAGCCAAATAAATGTTAAAGCAAGGTAATATTGTAATTATAATGAAAATTATAAGAATAGAACCTCATAACGTGATAACCCAATAGATATGGTACGTGAGAGGTACAAACAAACCCAACGATGAAACAACTAACTGAAATAAAGACATGCAACAAGCAACAAAACAGTGAGGACCACATTAATGAGAAGACAACACGAAGGAATAAAGAACTAAAAAGATAACAAATAACAAAAGAAAATAAACTAAAAACATGTTAATGACCAAGTAAAATGTAAATAAAAAGTACTAGATAAGTTAATAACAATAATACTAATTAAAAGAGATAAGATCAGAAAGTAGGTAGAGTTGTAGAAAATGCAATACAATAAAATAAATGAAAGTAAGAAAAATGTGCATTAGTTCAAGAAAAATTGTAAAAACTTATATTGTACGGAAGTGCAGTGATTAGTGTACAAGGTAGGAGACAGTGATGATCAAAGATCATATTATAAACCAGTGGGGAGGGAGAAAGTGAAGTAATGGTCTTATGTATAAAACACTATACATTAAGAACCAGTAAATATAACGTTATATGTGTTTAAAGGGTTCTATATACCCAGGAGTTATTACATTATAATTAAGTATGTAAATGGTTTTCGAATACCCACCTGATGTATTATGTCATAATTAATTATTTAAAGGGGTTTGTATACCCACAGACTTTATTATGTTAGGATTAGGTATTTAAAGGGTTTTGCATACCCATAAGTTTCTTATGTTAGATTTGTTTGTTAAAAGATTTACTAATTTTTCAAGAACAGTAGTTGTAAGAGCTGTTTAGAAATATCAAAATCAGGTACATGGTAAAACCTCATATTATGTAACAAATCATTGTAAAGGAATGGCAAAATGCTAAACCTATAGGCCAAAAGAGGTGAGCTGAGCTTAAACAGTAAAATGTCCAAAATAGTCTTAACTAAACCGGATAAAATCAAATAGAAGCCTCACCTTAATGAAACAGGGAAGGTATTAACAAAATTATATATAAAAAAACTCATAATTGTAATAATCAGATGAATAGGGAAGGTAATATTAACACATAAGATAAGCCATTGAACTGACATGCTGTCAATATTGTTGTTATTATAAGAAAATGAAGATAGGTATTTAAAATTGTAATGTTATATATAAGGTAGAAATATCAGACATTATTGTTATTAATAAGTACAACCCTATTAGGACAGATTTAAATAACAAAGTAGGATATAAGAAGTGTTAAGAAAAAATATGTAAAAGCCTAAAAACTTAAAAATTTGTAAATGTGTTAAAATAAGTGATACTGGGCCGAAATGGGCCACAGTCAGTATCAAAATAATTATATTTTTTCAAACAACAATATCGTATAACTCAAATTTAACTTAATCTAAAAATAAATAAGGAGTAATTTGAGGTGACAGATTTAAAATTTACATATTTCAAATAATTAAAACCACGTGACCAGGGTCAGGGGAAAATGAACCAATCAGAGCCCACAGAAGCCGTTTTTAAACGAAAGAATTCGTTTAGTCTATTGTTAAAACTCAAGCTGTACAGATGCACTCCATGTAACCGAGAATTACATTTTGATGAATAATTAATGACCGAAAGTAAAAATAAAGAGATGACGATACCAAATTAAGAAAAAACATTAAATAATTACTCAGGCGAAATATATTAACAGAAATAATTGAAGACCGAATAACAAGATGACGATTTACTCCAACTAATACGTTCCCAATATGAAGTTTGTATCAGCGATCTGGTGAGATTGGAATAACCTAATAATAAAACAATCACACCTTTACATAACACGAGTTTCACCAACAACACTGTTAATCCAGACACTTGTGAACATCAACAAACCTTTATTTAATAACATTGTGGACAAAAAACCATTAAAACACTATTTAATTTAAAGAAAATAGGTAAAGCAGATTTCGGTACACATAGACGCTGGCCAACGGCCATTTTGTTAAAAAAACAATCGCCGCCATTTCGAGTGATACTTGGAACAAAACAGAATTGTAATATTTTTAGATTAATACTATTTAAATTTTATTATTTATTAAGAGTGTTAATTAATTAATTGTGATGTATTGTATTTTATCTGTAGGCATTTTCTGATCTTTCTTAGCAGCTCAAAGTATCCACGACCTGATATAAAAAATAATATTGTATTTCATTTTTAACATTGTATTTTTTTGAGTCGAGCTTGGTGAGCGAGTCGATACGGTTACTATTCCGTTCGATTCACGAACTGTTGAACTTACCCTGAGTTTAAAAATCATCAAATAAATTGATTTGTTAACTTATAAAGTATATTATTTCTTGAAAGTAAATTAAGATAAAGGATTTGCAGGTGATAAGGAAGAAGAGGAATACGGCTAGAGTAATGAACATCAAGCAATTAATAGAAGAGACCAGGTAACCTATAAAAATGAGTCGAATCACCAATCGATTGTGAAGAACCCACACAATCTATTTTTAATTATTAAGAACAATTATTTTTGGCGACATTTTCAAAACCATAAACTCATACACTTATCAGTTATTGCTTGATAATCCTTGTTTTATTAAACTAAATAAAATAAAATAAAACTAAATAAAAAATAATTCAACAAATAATTAATTTACTTAAAATAAAAAAATACAGAAAAACAAGATAAGAAACTACGGACACAGATTACGTTTCTTACAAAATTGGCGACCAACGTTTAGGGCTGAAATTAGGGAAAAATTATTATAGTAGGAGGTTATAATTGTATTACAGGTAACCTGATTTTAGCTGGCAGCTGCTAGAAGAAATCAGTATGGAGGAGAAGGAGTCAACATCGGTTGAAGAAGTAGTGACGGGCGATAAGGCGGAAACTAGAGGAGACCCAAATTTGATGAAATTTATAGAACAAATGAATGAAAAGTTAATAAAACAAATGAACGAACAATTTGACAGAAATGATGAAAATTTAAAACAAATGAATGAAAAAATTGACAGTAAAGGAAACAATAAACACACCAATGAAAAAATAGACAGTATGGAGAAAAAAATAAATGAAAATAAATAGGTTAATTACCTTTCATCACACTTCTTATATATCTAAATTTAGGATAACTCGAGTTTCGACATTGTTATGTCATCATCAGATCCTTAAAATATTGTTGAAACTACATCTATTGATGTTCACACAACGATAAAGCAACACACACGAAGGGACAAAAACATTTTAAACACTCAAAACATTTAAAACATTCAAAATAAATAGGAAGCGAAACACATGATATGCATACGTTGCGGACCTGTACAGGACTGCGATGCACGGCAAAATTACTCGACTCCAACTTGACCTTCGATCCTTCCTATCAATCTGTTACAGCTGAGTTCTCGCTCTATATCATTAATTCTATTAAATAAAATATTATTTTTATATGTTTTGATTTCTCATTTAAAACGAGATCATAATTTTCTTTTGTGGCTTTATATATTTCAAACCGTTCAAGGGTGTCTAACTTAAGTGATTTTTTACATTTATATATTATGTCCAGATTGTCTTTAATACTTTTAATGTTATTATGATCCTTTATGCTTAGATGTTCAGCGAAAGTGGATCTTTTTACGTTTGATTTAGATTTTGGAATGTGCTCCTTGTATCGCACTTTGAATGAACGACCAGTTTGTCCTATATAGAATTGCGAGCAATCAGAACAATTGAGTTTGTATACTCCAGTGCCGTCATATTCATCAGATGGTCTAATCTTACTTTGAAAGTTTAGTTTGTTCTCAAATTTATTAGTTGCCTTAGAAGCCAGAACAATGTTTTGTTTTTTCAATTGATTTTTAAGGATCTGATGATGACATAACAATGTCGAAACTCAAGTTATCCTAAATTTGGATATATAAGAAGTGTGACGAAAGGTAAGTAACCTATTTTATAGTCATAACCACTTCTGGAGGCAACAACAATGTTTAAATAAATGAAAACTCAAAGAAACAAAACGAGACTTTGAGTGAAAATTTAATGAGACAGATGAATGAAAGAATAGACAGTATTAACAGAAATACTGACGAAAATAATAGACAAATGAATGAAAACCTAAAACAAATTCACGACAAGTTTGAAGAAAATAATGAAACCTTCAGGAGACAATACGACAGTACTAATGAGAGTTTGAGACAGCTTAAGGAAGATAACAAACAAACCAATGAAAAAATTGACGGTATGAAGGAAGAAATAAATGAAAATTCAAAGAAACAAACCGAGACTTTGAAGGAAAATTTGATAAAACAGATGAATGAAAAATTGGACAATGCCAATAAAAAGTTAGAAAGCAGAATTGACAGTATTAAAAAGAGAATTAGTGAAACGTTAAGGGAAGCTATAAAGGAAAATAATGAACAAATGAAGAATGAATTCAGGCAAATAAATGAGGAAAATTTTAAAGAAGTTAACGAAAAGATCGAAACTTCTAACACAGGATTGAGAAAACAATTAATGAGAGAATCGAACAGGTTGATAAGACAATCAACCAAAAGATGGATAATGTAACGTAACGAAAATACGGTCCTCGACGTTACATAAATCAACTTATAAGATTTAGAATAGAGAAGAAAATTTATTAATTATCCACACTTGTAAAAGGTCAGAAACCCAACCCATGATTGTTTAAATAAAATAAGAATACAAGGTAGAAAGATAAGAAAGTGATAATGTTAATCATAATAAACCTCAATTAGTTATTAGTTGAAGACAACCATTATTTAAAATTATTTCTTATCTGTTAATAGTATTGAAACAGATACTAATTGTTGTTATGTTTAATAGAAAAAATGTTTAATTTATATTACAATGTTAAAAAGTCAGAGAGGGTATAACTAAATATATATTGTTTATATAAAAATTTGTATGAAAAAATTGTTAAGAATCTAGGCAAAATGATTGAAAACTAAACCTCATCAAAACTGAGAAATTAAGTACTTAAATACATTTAAACTGAAGGGATTTAGATAACATAAACCAGAATGAAGCCATATAATTAGAAATATAACTTAGAAAGATTTTGTAAAATTATAGCCAGGATTATAAATAAAAATGGAAATGACAGAACTCAAAAATTTGGAGAGGGGAGTCATATATTCCAACATAATATTTTAAAACTTAACCAATTCATATAATTGAAAGAAATTAAGGGAATATAAACCTTTTATTACAATATGAGATTAATAATCATAAATATAACTTAAAAATGTCAGAATTTGCATAATGACAGGAAGCTGATTTTGAAAATTTACAAGATACAAAATGAAGGTAAAATTACCAATTTTAGATAAAAAACATAATAAAACGGCATTATTCGATATCAAAATACGCCGAATGAACTGAAGGATAAAATTAAGTAACAACTAGCTAATAAATTTGAATAATAACCAAAGTTTAAGCAGTTATATAATGTAACTTTAATACATGCACAGGATGCAAAATAAAATTTGAACAATGTAAGGAATAATATCGCTTTGGCTAAGGTTTTAGTCGAAAGTGAAGGAAGTAGAGAGTTGATTATTGAACGTTGTACGGGACACTTGACACGAGCAATGAAAACGATTTAACCTAGTTTCTAGTACCGTAATGGCGAGTCATTGTATGATACGAATTTGAAAATCACGAGTGGCGACAAAAAACATTTCACAACATCGACACAGTGACATAAACACTTACAAAAGACTAACTAACATTGTATAGCACGAAACTACAGTTAAATAACATTTTAAACACCATAAAACAGTATATAACATAACCATCAATAGTGCCTAATCGAAAAAAAGTGAACTGACTTATAAATACACCACTATTCAAAATACCACACAGAAACTTAACCAGAGACTACACCAACATCAGAAGGAAGATTTGCAGACACCAGGACGTGAATTCGGCAAGAAAATATCTTTATTGGAACGCCAAATCTACGAAGGGACGATTGACAACCTCGACGGTGGCCATTATTTTTTCGTCACCGCTCAACTGAACAGTGAGCGACTAGTTTGTCAGCGACACGGTTCGCAATCAATTTATTTATTTTAATCTTTTAAATTGAATATATGTACTTTAGTATTAAGAATTATTCTTGTAACGTTATACTTTTTTAATCTTTGCCCGATTTCTCTGACTTTTCCAATAAATAGCTGTTAAAAGAACCTTATTGTATTTTATATAAAAACTTGTAACATTCGATACCCTGAGAGTCGATTTTAAAATCGACAAGAGTCTTTATAAACAACTGTTAATAAAATAATTTATACTTTTCCTCTTAAAACAGTTCTTTCTTTTCTAAACATAGCAATTTACACATACTATAATTTAAACAACATCTACTACAAGAATTTCACCACATTGAAGGAAGATAACCTCCAAAACTGAAAGTAAACAAAGATCGATTGTATCTGGAGACAATCCTGTAAGTGGTTGGAGTTTCTTAAAAAATACAGAAAAGCTTATAAAATTTTTTAAACAAGTGAGAGACGTTTTGGAATTTCACGAACATCAATTAATTAATTGTTTTTAATTAATTAATCAAGTAAAAAACAATTTTTAATTATAAATTTTTTTTTAAACAAACAATTTTCTTACACGAACACATATTCAATATATTTTGTAACACAACACCAAAACTTAAACACTATAACCACGTTTATTTACAAATTGGCTAGCCCAAACAGTGGGGCTCAAATTAAAAAGGAAGGAAGAACAGAACGGAGATTAAGAGAATTTGTAACCACAACACAGGTAACAACACACCGCTAATTAATTTTCGTTACAAATTGGCGCACAACTGAGGGGCTTAAATTAGCGATTGAAAGGCCACTACAATCTGCCCAATCACTAATTGAAGTTTGGCAACAGCTATAAAGCCAGAGAAGGGCAACAACGATAAATCAAAAGGGCAGAAAGTACACAAGAAGAGATGGATAAGATAACGGAAATGTTTCAACAAATAATGGAAGAACTCAAATCCTGAAAGGAAGAAATAAGAAAACAAATGGAGGAGGACAGGGACGAGGAAAGAAGGGAAAGAAAGGAGCGCCACAAATTTATAATGGAGAAACTGGATGATATAAGTAATGATAATAAACTGTTTAGCGAAAAATTAAGAAACGAGAGGACCAAAAAAATAAAAAATGATAGCAAACCAGAAACAGAAGAAATACCAAATGATAAAACGCAGGAACAAGTAATGGTAGTACCTGAAATTGAAACTAACCGAAACCAGGAAAATATTAAACAAAGGGAAGGAGAATCAAGGATGAGAAGAATATATCCAAGAAATTTAATAAAAACGAAGGAAAAGTTGGAGATGATGAACCATGGTTTATTTGATGATGGTAATATCTCTATTACCAACCATGAAGAAATCGTGAGTTCCAGAAATTATGGAAGTAGATTGAGGGTAATCTCAGAGATGGTGTATCAGCAGACAGTAGTCTACCACTGGGAAAGGACCAGAGGTAAACGGAATACAACATGTGGACCAGATCAGTTTCAGCGCAGGACTGGACAGTGTATTCCAGAAAGATGGAAATGTGACATCTTACCAGACGGTGATGACGGCACAGATGAATCACCAGAATGTATTCCATTAGTGTGCCATCTAGGACAGTTACAGGGTACAGTTACACTAGAATGTATTCCTTCAGGGTGGATATATGATGGTGAACCAGCTTGTGTGGCTTCAGATGAGCAAATAATTAATAACTCAGATGAAGATCCTCACATATATTTTTCAGGCAATACAACATATAAACCAGAGACGTACTGGTATATCAAACAATATGATAAAGGGAACCAGATAAACTTTGTGGCCAACAAAGAAATAACAGCAAGGAAAATTGAAACAAACAACAGAGTAACCGCAGTGAAAATGAAATACCAGGCGGAAACCAGAGATGTCAAAAGTACTGGGATAATTATGAAGACCATGATCGTCTGGAAAATAAGGGCAACTGAGATGATGGACCCTGGTTAATACAAATACCACACGCCATGAAGAAAAGGGACGGATGTCATGATAACCGACTACGGCGAAAAACAATGGTGAAAGAGACGAAATAAATATCATTGAAAGGAAATGATATGAATAATAAACACAGAAACAAAATTGGGTTTTATGAAGGAAGAGTATTTAAGAAAATGAACATTACAAATGAAAATATGAGCAACTGAGCGACATAAAGAAAATCGTCCATCCTCCTGGGTATAAAAGAAAATAAAATAATAAGGAAAGTAAAAGAGAAGATCAACTTACAAAAGTATAGATAAAATGGGCCAGTATAGAGTACAAGATATACCCATATGTTGTGGTAAAGGATAATCATAATAATACTTATGAACTGAGAGAAATAGTTTCCGGAAGAGTTAAAGGTGTGTACAATCGAGCATCTATGAAAAAATACTATGAAGAATGATTTTGGAATTTTATAAAATACAACAAAATTCGAAAATAAAAGTAAGAACATCTTACTACCAAATATTTTTGAGAAAAAACTTTATGGCGAAATAAAAAGAAAGAATTTGGAATTTATACATAAAAATTCTAAAATAATTGTAAGAACATCTTACTACCAAATATTTTTGAGAAAAAACTTTATGGCAATTTAAAAGAAAAGAATTTGGAATTTAAAACATAAAAATTCTAAAATAATTGTAAGAACATCTTACTACCAAATATTTATGAGAAAAAACCTTTTGGCAAAAGAAAAGAAAGAATTTGGAATTTTATAAACAAACAAATTCAAAAATAAAAGTAAGAACATCTTACTACCAAATATTTTTGAGAAAAAAACTTTATGGCGAAATAAAAGAAAGATTTTGGAATTTAATATACAAAAGTAAGACCAACTTACTATGACTAATTTGTGAAAAAACTTTATGGTAAATAATTAAGAAGAATTTGAATTTAGAGAAATACCAACAAATTCAAAAGATAATAGTAAGATCACCTTACGACACACAATTTTGAAGAGATACCATTTGGAATAATTAAAAAGGAAGATTTAGAATTTAGAATTATATATAACAAAAAATTAAAAATTAAGTAAGCACATCTTACTATAAACAATTTTGAAGGAAACAATTTTGGGAATAAATGAATTAAACAGAATTTGAATTTTGATAAAACATCAAAACTTTGAAACAAAATAAGATCAACTTATTACAATGATTTATGAGAAATGTTATGGAATTAAATAAAAAGAAGAGTTTGAATTTTGCATAAAACTGACAAAGTTCTAAAAATAAATATGTTCCATTTATAATTAAATTTAGAAGAAAATAATATGATTAATTCAGAAAAAAGAATTAAATATAATCCAGAATAAATGTGAATATCTAGCATTTGAAGGAGTAGAGAAGAAAAACAAAAAAAGTGTGATATACAAGAGAAGGCAAAAATTTGGAAACAAAGAGAAGAATCTGTTATTATAATAAAATTATAAAAAATCCAAGAAAGAAAAACAATAAAATAATAATGAGAACAACCTATGACTAATTACTTATGAAACGATAATGGAAACAGTTAATCAAGGAAAAGGAATACGATATTACTCAGTTCTGAAGAAGCAAAGAAGAACAACTCATACCAAACATATGGAGAAGATGATTTTGAACAAATAATAATAATAAAACCTATATGAAATGCAAAGAGAAGAAGTACCACATGAAATATAATATAAATGAATTAATGTTAATGAATGCGAAGGCGGATTAATAACTTTCTAAGAGAAAGGAAAGAACAAAATGTTTAAATAATATGATCAAAATAACAACCTGAATATCTAATATAAAGATACAAATTTAAAAATTAATATAATAAAATAAGACCATTCAAATAATGAATAAGAAAACACTATATATAAAGACCATGCTAACACTGTAAGTAACCAGAAGGAAGTATAAAGAGAATTCAAATGGAGAAGAAAAAGAGTTACACTATAACCAGTAACAAGAATTATTAAGAGAAGTTTTCAACCATAATTAAAATAAATATATCAGACAAGTTAAGAGTTCAGAAAAATATATATATAATGAGTATAATAATAATTAAGAAGATTTATTAAGATGGAAAATGTGAGATAATCTGAGAAACTACGAAGTGAAGAATCCAAAGATATTTTTATTAGTCGAAAATGAGACTACTTTTTATTTTATTTTATTCGATGACTGACTGAAGATAATTCCAGCAGCATTATGTTTTTTGAGCAGAGATGAATGTGCCTCTGGACTCAAATTGTAGAAGTGGAGTATGGCCAGCAGAGTTGTGTAGCCTACAGTGCCCCTCTGAACTGCCCCAGCCCACGTGATAGGGAATGTTAGGGAATTAATATCCCAAGGATGCAACACGAAGTTTATAAAGAAAGAAAATGTATAACAATAAGAACAATATATCTCAGAAGACACTAACTATCCAAGAAGGATCAAAAGTAAAATAAGTAACTATATATATATATATATAAAATTTATTAAACTCAAATATAAAAAGTCGATATAGAAATGGAGAGGAAAATGAAATATAAAAAATAATGAAATTATCATAAGAAATTATTTCATCCATAAACATGTCTGAAATAATTACTTCTGGAGGAGAGCAATCTGTAACGTGACAGATAAACACATAAAAACGAATGGCATTGATCATTAGAATAATATAAAATAATAACATTAAATCCAAAGAAAGCATTAGAATATAAAGAATTAATTCAGAGCAACCGTGCAGAACAATCATGGATATTAAAAGTATAAGTTCGTATAAAAGCAATGTTACTAGTGATGAATCATCAAAACCAGTGTAATAACCCAAGGTTTTAAAAATATAACCCAGGAAGGTAAGGAGTATATAAGGAAGCAACCCAGAGTATTACTAAACCCACAACGAAGATGAGGAATAAATGAAAAAGAAACCCAGAACAAGGCAAGATCCACCATAAAAGGTGATGTATTTAAATTAACCAGAAGAGTAGATGAAGAAGTAACCCCAAGAAACCCGATGACATCCAGAAGAAGATGAAGAACATACAATTCAAAGAAGCCAGAAGAAAAGAAGACATCATTGAAGAAAGAAGAAGAAGACAGCATCCAGAAGAAGAAGGAATGCTCTTATAAAAAACACCCATATCCCAAAATAAATAAAAACCATAATAATAAAAAGTATAACGAAGTATTCATGAACAGAAACCATATGTACAATAAAATTAAGAATAAAAGTGTACAGAGTAAGAGTTGCCAGTGGACCAAGGTGAAACAATAATATAATACCCAAAGAACAAGTCTTCATTGTAACCCACAAACCAAATTTCTTGATGTTAATAAGACTAAATGACCATTTAGAAATAGCATCAAGAAGTGTAAAGTGAACCAGTACTAGTTTGTGTATTATAAAAAATAAACCCTATGTTTCATCCTTGGCATCCACAAACTGTGTAGATAATGAAAAATACGACTTTTGAATGACTTATGATTTGTACAAGAGGGAATATAATACATGTAATAATATCAAGCTGTTAATCTGTTTGAAATGACATTTCTGTAAATGATGAGTAAAAACAGAAGCAGACACAGGATTAAACAAAAAGTGACAGGGTACAATTACCCTAAACCATATTTAAAACAGTTTAAAAACTGTATAATTAAATTTAATATAAGAAATAGAATAAGAATGTAGAAAATAAGGTTTTGTTTATTTGAAATAAGAATTTTAAAAAAGTATTAGTAATAAGAACCTTTAAATAAGTTTGGAACCACTGACATCCTAATTGTAAAATATTTATTACTTGTATTGATGTTAATGAGATAAACCTGTTATAAGATGACATAATATGATATAAGATGTTTGCATGGTAAAAAACGTTCTTTATAAATAATATTTCTGTTTTAGTATTAAGTTTTGATTATAAAAAAATGTCTAATTAGTTGAAGACAACCATTATTTAAAATTATTTCTTATCTGTTAATAGTATTGAAACAGATACTAATTGTTGTTATGTTTAATAGAAAAAATGTTTAATTTATATTACAATGTTAAAAAGTCAGAGAGGGTATAACTAAATATATATTGTTTATATAAAAATTTGTATGAAAAAATTGTTAAGAATCTAGGCAAAATGATGAAAACTAATCCTCATCAAAACTGAGAAACTAAGTACTTAAATACATTTAAACTGAAGGGATTTAGATAACATAAACCAGAAATGAAGCCATATAATTAGAAATATAACTTAGAAAGATTTTGTAAAATTATAGCCAGGATTATAAATAAAAATGGAAATGACAGAACTCAAAAATTTGGAGAGGGGAGTCATATATTCCAACATAATATTTTAAAACCTAACCAATTCATATAATTGCAAGAAATTAAGGGAATATAAACCTTTTATTACAATATGAGATTAATAATCATAAATATAACTTAAAAATGTCAGAATTTGCATAATGACAGGAAGCTGATTTTGAAAATTTACAAGATACAAAATGAAGGTAAAATTACCAATTTTAGATAAAAAACGTAATAAAACGGCATTATTCGATATCAAAATACGCCGAATGAACTGAAGGATAAAATTAAGTAACAACTAGCTAATAAATTTGAATAATAACCAAAGTTTAAGCAGTTATATAATGTAACTTTAATACATGCACAGGATGCAAAGTAAAATTCGAACAATGTAAGGAATAATATCGCTTTGGCTAAGGTTTTAGTCGAAAGTGAAGGAAGTAGAGAGTTGATTATTGAACGTTGTACGGGACACTTGACACGAGCAATGAAAACGATTTAACCTAGTTTCTAGTACCGTAATGGCGAGTCATTGTATGATACGAATTTGAAAATCACGAGTGGCGACAAAAAACATTTCACAACATCGACACAGTGACATAAACACTTACAAAAGACTAACTAACATTGTATAGCACGAAACTACAGTTAAATAACATTTTAAACACCATAAAACAGTATATAACATAACCATCAATAGTGCCTAATCGAAAAAAAGTGAACTGACTTATAAATACACCACTATTCAAAATACCACACAGAAACTTAACCAGAGACACTACACCAACATCAGAAGGAAGATTTGCAGACACCAGGACGTGAATTCGGCAAGAAAATATCTTTATTGGAACGCCAAATCTACGAAGGGACGATTGACAACCTCGACGGTGGCCATTATTTTTTCGTCACCGCTCAACTGAACAGTGAGCGACTAGTTTGTCAGCGACACGGTTCGCAATCAATTTATTTATTTTAACCTTTTCAATTGAATATATGTACTTTAGTATTAAGAATTATTCTTGTAACGTTATACTTTTTTAATCTTTGCCCGATTTCTCTGACTTTTCCAATAAATAGCTGTTAAAAGAACCTTATTGTATTTTATATAAAAACTTGTAACATTCGATACCCTGAGAGTCGATTTTAAAATCGACAAGAGTCTTTATAAACAACTGTTAATAAAATAATTTATACTTTTCCTCTTAAAACAGTTCTTTCTTTTCTAAACATAGCAATTTACACATACTATAATTTAAACAACATCTACTACAAGAATTTCACCACATTGAAGGAAGATAACCTCCAAAACTGAAAGTAAACAAAGATTGATTGTATCTGGAGACAATCCTGTAAGTGGTTGGAGTTTCTTAAAAAATACAGAAAAGCTTATAAAATTTTTTAAACAAGTGAGAGACGTTTTGGAATTTCACGAACATCAATTAATTAATTGTTTTTAATTAATTAATCAATTAAAAAACAATTTTTAATTATAAATTTTTTTTAAACAAACAATTTTCTTACACGAACACATATTCAATATATTTTGTAACACAACACCAAAACTTAAACACTATAACCACGTTTATTTACAAATTGGCTAGCCCAAACAGTGGGGCTCAAATTAAAAAGGAAGGAAGAACAGAACGGAGATTAAGAGAATTTGTAACCACAACACAGGTAACAACACACCGCTAATTAATTTTCGTTACAAATTGGCGCACAACTGAGGGGCTTAAATTAGCGATTGAAAGGCCACTACAATCTGCCCAATCACTAATTGAAGTTTGGCAACAGCTATAAAGCCAGAGAAGGGCAACAACGATAAATCAAAAGGGCAGAAAGTACACAAGAAGAGATGGATAAGATAACGGAAATGTTTCAACAAATAATGGAAGAACTCAAATCCTGGAAGGAAGAAATAAGAAAACAAATGGAGGAGGACAGGGACGAGGAAAGAAGGGAAAGAAAGGAGCGCCACAAATTTATAATGGAGAAACTGGATGATATAAGTAATGATAATAAACTGTTTAGCGAAAAATTAAGAAACGAGAGGACCAAAAAAATAAAAAATGATAGCAAACCAGAAACAGAAGAAATACCAAATGATAAAACGCAGGAACAAGTAATGGTAGTACCTGAAATTGAAACTAACCGAAACCAGGAAAATATTAAACAAAGGGAAGGAGAATCAAGGATGAGAAGAATATATCCAAGAAATTTAATAAAAACGAAGGAAAAGTTGGAGATGATGAACCATGGTTTATTTGATGATGGTAATATCTCTATTACCAACCATGAAGAAATCGTGAGTTCCAGAAATTATGGAAGTAGATTGAGGGTAATCTCAGAGATGGTGTATCAGCAGACAGTAGTCTACCACTGGGAAAGGACCAGAGGTAAACGGAATACAACATGTGGACCAGATCAGTTTCAGCGCAGGACTGGACAGTGTATTCCAGAAAGATGGAAATGTGACATCTTACCAGATGGTGATGACGGCACACATGAATCACCAGAATGTATTCCATTAGTGTGCCATCTAGGACAGTTACAGGGTACAGTTACACTAGAATGTATTCCTTCAGGGTGGATATATGATGGTGAACCAGCTTGTGTGGCTTCAGATGAGCAAATAATTAATAACTCAGATGAAGATCCTCACATATATTTTTCAGGCAATACAACATATAAACCAGAGACGTACTGGTATATCAAACAATATGATAAAGGGAACCAGATAAACTTTGTGGCCAACAAAGAAATAACAGCAAGGAAAATTGAAACAAACAACAGAGTAACCGCAGTGAAAATGAAATACCAGGCGGAAACCAGAGATGTCAAAAGTACTGGGATAATTATGAAGACCATGATCGTCTGGAAAATAAGGGCAACTGAGATGATGGACCCTGGTTAATACAAATACCACACGCCATGAAGAAAAGGGACGGATGTCATGATAACCGACTACGGCGAAAAACAATGGTGAAAGAGACGAAATAAATATCATTGAAAGGAAATGATATGAATAATAAACACAGAAACAAAATTGGGTTTTATGAAGGAAGAGTATTTAAGAAAATGAACATTACAAATGAAAATATGAGCAACTGAGCGACATAAAGAAAATCGTCCATCCTCCTGGGTATAAAAGAAAATAAAATAATAAGGAAAGTAAAAGAGAAGATCAACTTACAAAAGTATAGATAAAATGGGCCAGTATAGAGTACAAGATATACCCATATGTTGTGGTAAAGGATAATCATAATAATACTTATGAACTGAGAGAAATAGTTTCCGGACGAGTTAAAGGTGTGTACAATCGAGCATCTATGAAAAAATACTATGAAGAATGATTTTGGAATTTTATAAAATACAACAAAATTCGAAAATAAAAGTAAGAACATCTTACTACCAAATATTTTTGAGAAAAAACTTTATGGCGAAATAAAAAGAAAGAATTTGGAATTTATACATAAAAATTCTAAAATAATTGTAAGAACATCTTACTACCAAATATTTTTGAGAAAAAACTTTATGGCAATTTAAAAGAAAAGAATTTGGAATTTAAAACATAAAAATTCTAAAATAATTGTAAGAACATCTTACTACCAAATATTTATGAGAAAAAACCTTTTGGCAAAAGAAAAGAAAGAATTTGGAATTTTATAAACAAACAAATTCAAAAATAAAAGTAAGAACATCTTACTACCAAATATTTTTGAGAAAAAAACTTTATGGCGAAATAAAAGAAAGATTTTGGAATTTAATATACAAAAGTAAGACCAACTTACTATGACTAATTTGTGAAAAAACTTTATGGTAAATAATTAAGAAGAATTTGAATTTAGAGAAATACCAACAAATTCAAAAGATAATAGTAAGATCACCTTACGACACACAATTTTGAAGAGATACCATTTGGAATAATTAAAAAGGAAGATTTAGAATTTAGAATTATATATAACAAAAAATTAAAAATTAAGTAAGCACATCTTACTATAAACAATTTTGAAGGAAACAATTTTGGGAATAAATGAATTAAACAGAATTTGAATTTTGATAAAACATCAAAACTTTGAAACAAAATAAGATCAACTTATTACAATGATTTATGAGAAATGTTATGGAATTAAATAAAAAGAAGAGTTTGAATTTTGCATAAAACTGACAAAGTTCTAAAAATAAATATGTTCCATTTATAATTAAATTTAGAAGAAAATAATATGATTAATTCAGAAAAAAGAATTAAATATAATCCAGAATAAATGTGAATATCTAGCATTTGAAGGAGTAGAGAAGAAAAACAAAAAAAGTGTGATATACAAGAGAAGGCAAAAATTTGGAAACAAAGAGAAGAATCTGTTATTATAATAAAATTATAAAAAATCCAAGAAAGAAAAACAATAAAATAATAATGAGAACAACCTATGACTAATTACTTATGAAACGATAATGGAAACAGTTAATCAAGAAAAAGGAATACGATATTACTCAGTTCTGAAGAAGCAAAGAAGAACAACTCATACCAAACATATGGAGAAGATGATTTTGAACAAATAATAATAATAAGACCTATATGAAATGCAAAGAGAAGAAGTACCACATGAAATATAATATAAATGAATTAATGTTAATGAATGCGAAGGCGGATTAATAACTTTCTAAGAGAAAGGAAAGAACAAAATGTTTAAATAATATGATCAAAATAACAACCTGAATATCTAATATAAAGATACAAATTTAAAAATTAATATAATAAAATAAGACCATTCAAATAATGAATAAGAAAACACTATATATAAAGACCATGCTAACACTGTAAGTAACCAGAAGGAAGTATAAAGAGAATTCAGATGGAGAAGAAAAAGAGTTACACTATAACCAGTAACAAGAATTATTAAGAGAAGTTTTCAACCATAATTAAAATAAATATATCAGACAAGTTAAGAGTTCAGAAAAATATATATATAATGAGTATAATAATAATTAAGAAGATTTATTAAGATGGAAAATGTGAGATAATCTGAGAAACTATGAAGTGAAGAATCCAAAGATATTTTTATTAGTCGAAAATGAGACTACTTTTTATTTTATTTTATTCGATGACTGACTGAAGATAATTCCAGCAGCATTATGTTTTTTGAGCAGAGATGAATGTGCCTCTGGACTCAAATTGTAGAAGTGGAGTATGGCCAACAGAGTTGTGTAGCCTACAGTGCCCCTCTGAACTGCCCCAGCCCACGTGATAGGGAATGTTAGGGAATTAATATCCCAAGGATGCAACACGAAGTTTATAAAGAAAGAAAATGTATAACAATAAGAACAATATATCTCAGAGACACTAACTATCCAAGAAGGATCAAAAGTAAAATAAGTAACTATATATATATATATATATATAAAATTTATTAAACTCAAATATAAAAAGTCGATATAGAAATGGAGAGGAAAATGAAATATAAAAAATAATGAAATTATCATAAGAAATTATTTCATCCATAAACATGTCTGAAATAATTACTTCTGGAGGAGAGCAATCTGTAACGTGACAGATAAACACATAAAAACGAATGGCATTGATCATTAGAATAATATAAAATAATAACATTAAATCCAAAGAAAGCATTAGAATATAAAGAATTAATTCAGAGCAACCGTGCAGAACAATCATGGATATTAAAAGTATAAGTTCGTATAAAAGCAATGTTACTAGTGATGAATCATCAAAACCAGTGTAATAACCCAAGGTTTTAAAAATATAACCCAGGAAGGTAAGGAGTATATAAGGAAGCAACCCAGAGTATTACTAAACCCACAACGAAGATGAGGAATAAATGAAAAAGAAACCCAGAACAAGGCAAGATCCACCATAAAAGGTGATGTATTTAAATTAACCAGAAGAGTAGATGAAGAAGTAACCCCAAGAAACCCGATGACATCCAGAAGAAGATGAAGAACATACAATTCAAAGAAGCCAGAAGAAAAGAAGACATCATTGAAGAAAGAAGAAGAAGACAGCATCCAGAAGAAGAAGGAATGCTCTTATAAAAAACACCCATATCCCAAAATAAATAAAAACCATAATAATAAAAAGTATAACGAAGTATTCATGAACAGAAACCATATGTACAATAAAATTAAGAATAAAAGTGTACAGAGTAAGAGTTGCCAGTGGACCAAGGTGAAACAATAATATAATACCCAAAGAACAAGTCTTCATTGTAACCCACAAACCAAATTTCTTGATGTTAATAAGACTAAATGACCATTTAGAAATAGCATCAAGAAGTGTAAAGTGAACCAGTACTAGTTTGTGTATTATAAAAAATAAACCCTATGTTTCATCCTTGGCATCCACAAACTGTGTAGATAATGAAAAATACGACTTTTGAATGACTTATGATTTGTACAAGAGGGAATATAATACATGTAATAATATCAAGCTGTTAATCTGTTTGAAATGACATTTCTGTAAATGATGAGTAAAAACAGAAGCAGACACAGGATTAAACAAAAAGTGACAGGGTACAATTACCCTAAACCATATTTAAAACAGTTTAAAAACTGTATAATTAAATTTAATATAAGAAATAGAATAAGAATGTAGAAAATAAGGTTTTGTTTATTTGAAATAAGAATTTTAAAAAAGTATTAGTAATAAGAACCTTTAAATAAGTTTGGAACCACTGACATCCTAATTGTAAAATATTTATTACTTGTATTGATGTTAATGAGATAAACCTGTTATAAGATGACATAATATGATATAAGATGTTTGCATGGTAAAAAACGTTCTTTATAAATAATATTTCTGTTTTAGTATTAAGTTTTGATTATAAAAAAATGTCTAATTAGTTGAAGACAACCATTATTTAAAATTATTTCTTATCTGTTAATAGTATTGAAACAGATACTAATTGTTGTTATGTTTAATAGAAAAAATGTTTAATTTATATTACAATGTTAAAAAGTCAGAGAGGGTATAACTAAATATATATTGTTTATATAAAAATTTGTATGAAAAAATTGTTAAGAATCTAGGCAAAATGATGAAAACTAATCCTCATCAAAACTGAGAAACTAAGTACTTAAATACATTTAAACTGAAGGGATTTAGATAACATAAACCAGAAATGAAGCCATATAATTAGAAATATAACTTAGAAAGATTTTGTAAAATTATAGCCAGGATTATAAATAAAAATGGAAATGACAGAACTCAAAAATTTGGAGAGGGGAGTCATATATTCCAACATAATATTTTAAAACCTAACCAATTCATATAATTGCAAGAAATTAAGGGAATATAAACCTTTTATTACAATATGAGATTAATAATCATAAATATAACTTAAAAATGTCAGAATTTGCATAATGACAGGAAGCTGATTTTGAAAATTTACAAGATACAAAATGAAGGTAAAATTACCAATTTTAGATAAAAAACGTAATAAAACGGCATTATTCGATATCAAAATACGCCGAATGAACTGAAGGATAAAATTAAGTAACAACTAGCTAATAAATTTGAATAATAACCAAAGTTTAAGCAGTTATATAATGTAACTTTAATACATGCACAGGATGCAAAGTAAAATTCGAACAATGTAAGGAATAATATCGCTTTGGCTAAGGTTTTAGTCGAAAGTGAAGGAAGTAGAGAGTTGATTATTGAACGTTGTACGGGACACTTGACACGAGCAATGAAAACGATTTAACCTAGTTTCTAGTACCGTAATGGCGAGTCATTGTATGATACGAATTTGAAAATCACGAGTGGCGACAAAAAACATTTCACAACATCGACACAGTGACATAAACACTTACAAAAGACTAACTAACATTGTATAGCACGAAACTACAGTTAAATAACATTTTAAACACCATAAAACAGTATATAACATAACCATCAATAGTGCCTAATCGAAAAAAAGTGAACTGACTTATAAATACACCACTATTCAAAATACCACACAGAAACTTAACCAGAGACACTACACCAACATCAGAAGGAAGATTTGCAGACACCAGGACGTGAATTCGGCAAGAAAATATCTTTATTGGAACGCCAAATCTACGAAGGGACGATTGACAACCTCGACGGTGGCCATTATTTTTTCGTCACCGCTCAACTGAACAGTGAGCGACTAGTTTGTCAGCGACACGGTTCGCAATCAATTTATTTATTTTAACCTTTTCAATTGAATATATGTACTTTAGTATTAAGAATTATTCTTGTAACGTTATACTTTTTTAATCTTTGCCCGATTTCTCTGACTTTTCCAATAAATAGCTGTTAAAAGAACCTTATTGTATTTTATATAAAAACTTGTAACATTCGATACCCTGAGAGTCGATTTTAAAATCGACAAGAGTCTTTATAAACAACTGTTAATAAAATAATTTATACTTTTCCTCTTAAAACAGTTCTTTCTTTTCTAAACATAGCAATTTACACATACTATAATTTAAACAACATCTACTACAAGAATTTCACCACATTGAAGGAAGATAACCTCCAAAACTGAAAGTAAACAAAGATCGATTGTATCTGGAGACAATCCTGTAAGTGGTTGGAGTTTCTTAAAAAATACAGAAAAGCTTATAAAATTTTTTAAACAAGTGAGAGACGTTTTGGAATTTCACGAACATCAATTAATTAATTGTTTTTAATTAATTAATCAATTAAAAAACAATTTTTAATTATAAATTTTTTTTTAAACAAACAATTTTCTTACACGAACACATATTCAATATATTTTGTAACACAACACCAAAACTTAAACACTATAACCACGTTTATTTACAAATTGGCTAGCCCAAACAGTGGGGCTCAAATTAAAAAGGAAGGAAGAACAGAACGGAGATTAAGAGAATTTGTAACCACAACACAGGTAACAACACACCGCTAATTAATTTTCGTTACAAATTGGCGCACAACTGAGGGGCTTAAATTAGCGATTGAAAGGCCACTACAATCTGCCCAATCACTAATTGAAGTTTGGCAACAGCTATAAAGCCAGAGAAGGGCAACAACGATAAATCAAAAGGGCAGAAAGTACACAAGAAGAGATGGATAAGATAACGGAAATGTTTCAACAAATAATGGAAGAACTCAAATCCTGGAAGGAAGAAATAAGAAAACAAATGGAGGAGGACAGGGACGAGGAAAGAAGGGAAAGAAAGGAGCGCCACAAATTTATAATGGAGAAACTGGATGATATAAGTAATGATAATAAACTGTTTAGCGAAAAATTAAGAAACGAGAGGACCAAAAAAATAAAAAATGATAGCAAACCAGAAACAGAAGAAATACCAAATGATAAAACGCAGGAACAAGTAATGGTAGTACCTGAAATTGAAACTAACCGAAACCAGGAAAATATTAAACAAAGGGAAGGAGAATCAAGGATGAGAAGAATATATCCAAGAAATTTAATAAAAACGAAGGAAAAGTTGGAGATGATGAACCATGGTTTATTTGATGATGGTAATATCTCTATTACCAACCATGAAGAAATCGTGAGTTCCAGAAATTATGGAAGTAGATTGAGGGTAATCTCAGAGATGGTGTATCAGCAGACAGTAGTCTACCACTGGGAAAGGACCAGAGGTAAACGGAATACAACATGTGGACCAGATCAGTTTCAGCGCAGGACTGGACAGTGTATTCCAGAAAGATGGAAATGTGACATCTTACCAGACGGTGATGACGGCACAGATGAATCACCAGAATGTATTCCATTAGTGTGCCATCTAGGACAGTTACAGGGTACAGTTACACTAGAATGTATTCCTTCAGGGTGGATATATGATGGTGAACCAGCTTGTGTGGCTTCAGATGAGCAAATAATTAATAACTCAGATGAAGATCCTCACATATATTTTTCAGGCAATACAACATATAAACCAGAGACGTACTGGTATATCAAACAATATGATAAAGCGAACCAGATAAACTTTGTGGCCAACAAAGAAATAACAGCAAGGAAAATTGAAACAAACAACAGAGTAACCGCAGTGAAAATGAAATACCAGGCGGAAACCAGAGATGTCAAAAGTACTGGGATAATTATGAAGACCATGATCGTCTGGAAAATAAGGGCAACTGAGATGATGGACCCTGGTTAATACAAATACCACACGCCATGAAGAAAAGGGACGGATGTCATGATAACCGACTACGGCGAAAAACAATGGTGAAAGAGACGAAATAAATATCATTGAAAGGAAATGATATGAATAATAAACACAGAAACAAAATTGGGTTTTATGAAGGAAGAGTATTTAAGAAAATGAACATTACAAATGAAAATATGAGCAACTGAGCGACATAAAGAAAATCGTCCATCCTCCTGGGTATAAAAGAAAATAAAATAATAAGGAAAGTAAAAGAGAAGATCAACTTACAAAAGTATAGATAAAATGGGCCAGTATAGAGTACAAGATATACCCATATGTTGTGGTAAAGGATAATCATAATAATACTTATGAACTGAGAGAAATAGTTTCCGGAAGAGTTAAAGGTGTGTACAATCGAGCATCTATGAAAAAATACTATGAAGAATGATTTTGGAATTTTATAAAATACAACAAAATTCGAAAATAAAAGTAAGAACATCTTACTACCAAATATTTTTGAGAAAAAACTTTATGGCGAAATAAAAAGAAAGAATTTGGAATTTATACATAAAAATTCTAAAATAATTGTAAGAACATCTTACTACCAAATATTTTTGAGAAAAAACTTTATGGCAATTTAAAAGAAAAGAATTTGGAATTTAAAACATAAAAATTCTAAAATAATTGTAAGAACATCTTACTACCAAATATTTATGAGAAAAAACCTTTTGGCAAAAGAAAAGAAAGAATTTGGAATTTTATAAACAAACAAATTCAAAAATAAAAGTAAGAACATCTTACTACCAAATATTTTTGAGAAAAAAACTTTATGGCGAAATAAAAGAAAGATTTTGGAATTTAATATACAAAAGTAAGACCAACTTACTATGACTAATTTGTGAAAAAACTTTATGGTAAATAATTAAGAAGAATTTGAATTTAGAGAAATACCAACAAATTCAAAAGATAATAGTAAGATCACCTTACGACACACAATTTTGAAGAGATACCATTTGGAATAATTAAAAAGGAAGATTTAGAATTTAGAATTATATATAACAAAAAATTAAAAATTAAGTAAGCACATCTTACTATAAACAATTTTGAAGGAAACAATTTTGGGAATAAATGAATTAAACAGAATTTGAATTTTGATAAAACATCAAAACTTTGAAACAAAATAAGATCAACTTATTACAATGATTTATGAGAAATGTTATGGAATTAAATAAAAAGAAGAGTTTGAATTTTGCATAAAACTGACAAAGTTCTAAAAATAAATATGTTCCATTTATAATTAAATTTAGAAGAAAATAATATGATTAATTCAGAAAAAAGAATTAAATATAATCCAGAATAAATGTGAATATCTAGCATTTGAAGGAGTAGAGAAGAAAAACAAAAAAAGTGTGATATACAAGAGAAGGCAAAAATTTGGAAACAAAGAGAAGAATCTGTTATTATAATAAAATTATAAAAAATCCAAGAAAGAAAAACAATAAAATAATAATGAGAACAACCTATGACTAATTACTTATGAAACGATAATGGAAACAGTTAATCAAGAAAAAGGAATACGATATTACTCAGTTCTGAAGAAGCAAAGAAGAACAACTCATACCAAACATATGGAGAAGATGATTTTGAACAAATAATAATAATAAGACCTATATGAAATGCAAAGAGAAGAAGTACCACATGAAATATAATATAAATGAATTAATGTTAATGAATGCGAAGGCGGATTAATAACTTTCTAAGAGAAAGGAAAGAACAAAATGTTTAAATAATATGATCAAAATAACAACCTGAATATCTAATATAAAGATACAAATTTAAAAATTAATATAATAAAATAAGACCATTCAAATAATGAATAAGAAAACACTATATATAAAGACCATGCTAACACTGTAAGTAACCAGAAGGAAGTATAAAGAGAATTCAGATGGAGAAGAAAAAGAGTTACACTATAACCAGTAACAAGAATTATTAAGAGAAGTTTTCAACCATAATTAAAATAAATATATCAGACAAGTTAAGAGTTCAGAAAAATATATATATAATGAGTATAATAATAATTAAGAAGATTTATTAAGATGGAAAATGTGAGATAATCTGAGAAACTACGAAGTGAAGAATCCAAAGATATTTTTATTAGTCGAAAATGAGACTACTTTTTATTTTATTTTATTCGATGACTGACTGAAGATAATTCCAGCAGCATTATGTTTTTTGAGCAGAGATGAATGTGCCTCTGGACTCAAATTGTAGAAGTGGAGTATGGCCAGCAGAGTTGTGTAGCCTACAGTGCCCCTCTGAACTGCCCCAGCCCACGTGATAGGGAATGTTAGGGAATTAATATCCCAAGGATGCAACACGAAGTTTATAAAGAAAGAAAATGTATAACAATAAGAACAATATATCTCAGAAGACACTAACTATCCAAGAAGGATCAAAAGTAAAATAAGTAACTATATATATATATATAAAATTTATTAAACTCAAATATAAAAAGTCGATATAGAAATGGAGAGGAAAATGAAATATAAAAAATAATGAAATTATCATAAGAAATTATTTCATCCATAAACATGTCTGAAATAATTACTTCTGGAGGAGAGCAATCTGTAACGTGACAGATAAACACATAAAAACGAATGGCATTGATCATTAGAATAATATAAAATAATAACATTAAATCCAAAGAAAGCATTAGAATATAAAGAATTAATTCAGAGCAACCGTGCAGAACAATCATGGATATTAAAAGTATAAGTTCGTATAAAAGCAATGTTACTAGTGATGAATCATCAAAACCAGTGTAATAACCCAAGGTTTTAAAAATATAACCCAGGAAGGTAAGGAGTATATAAGGAAGCAACCCAGAGTATTACTAAACCCACAACGAAGATGAGGAATAAATGAAAAAGAAACCCAGAACAAGGCAAGATCCACCATAAAAGGTGATGTATTTAAATTAACCAGAAGAGTAGATGAAGAAGTAACCCCAAGAAACCCGATGACATCCAGAAGAAGATGAAGAACATACAATTCAAAGAAGCCAGAAGAAAAGAAGACATCATTGAAGAAAGAAGAAGAAGACAGCATCCAGAAGAAGAAGGAATGCTCTTATAAAAAACACCCATATCCCAAAATAAATAAAAACCATAATAATAAAAAGTATAATGAAGTATTCATGAACAGAAACCATATGTACAATAAAATTAAGAATAAAAGTGTACAGAGTAAGAGTTGCCAGTGGACCAAGGTGAAACAATAATATAATACCCAAAGAACAAGTCTTCATTGTAACCCACAAACCAAATTTCTTGATGTTAATAAGACTAAATGACCATTTAGAAATAGCATCAAGAAGTGTAAAGTGAACCAGTACTAGTTTGTGTATTATAAAAAATAAACCCTATGTTTCATCCTTGGCATCCACAAACTGTGTAGATAATGAAAAATACGACTTTTGAATGACTTATGATTTGTACAAGAGGGAATATAATACATGTAATAATATCAAGCTGTTAATCTGTTTGAAATGACATTTCTGTAAATGATGAGTAAAAACAGAAGCAGACACAGGATTAAACAAAAAGTGACAGGGTACAATTACCCTAAACCATATTTAAAACAGTTTAAAAACTGTATAATTAAATTTAATATAAGAAATAGAATAAGAATGTAGAAAATAAGGTTTTGTTTATTTGAAATAAGAATTTTAAAAAAGTATTAGTAATAAGAACCTTTAAATAAGTTTGGAACCACTGACATCCTAATTGTAAAATATTTATTACTTGTATTGATGTTAATGAGATAAACATGTTATAAGATGACATAATATGATATAAGATGTTTGCATGGTAAAAAACGTTCTTTATAAATAATATTTCTGTTTTAGTATTAAGTTTTGATTATAAAAAAATGTCTAATTAGTTGAAGACAACCATTATTTAAAATTATTTCTTATCTGTTAATAGTATTGAAACAGATACTAATTGTTGTTATGTTTAATAGAAAAAATGTTTAATTTATATTACAATGTTAAAGAGTCAGAGAGGGTATAACTAAATATATATTGTTTATATAAAAATTTGTATGAAAAAATTGTTAAGAATCTAGGCAAAATGATGAAAACTAATCCTCATCAAAACTGAGAAACTAAGTACTTAAATACATTTAAACTGAAGGGATTTAGATAACATAAACCAGAAATGAAGCCATATAATTAGAAATATAACTTAGAAAGATTTTGTAAAATTATAGCCAGGATTATAAATAAAAATGGAAATGACAGAACTCAAAAATTTGGAGAGGGGAGTCATATATTCCAACATAATATTTTAAAACCTAACCAATTCATATAATTGCAAGAAATTAAGGGAATATAAACCTTTTATTACAATATGAGATTAATAATCATAAATATAACTTAAAAATGTCAGAATTTGCATAATGACAGGAAGCTGATTTTGAAAATTTACAAGATACAAAATGAAGGTAAAATTACCAATTTTAGATAAAAAACGTAATAAAACGGCATTATTCGATATCAAAATACGCCGAATGAACTGAAGGATAAAATTAAGTAACAACTAGCTAATAAATTTGAATAATAACCAAAGTTTAAGCAGTTATATAATGTAACTTTAATACATGCACAGGATGCAAAGTAAAATTCGAACAATGTAAGGAATAATATCGCTTTGGCTAAGGTTTTAGTCGAAAGTGAAGGAAGTAGAGAGTTGATTATTGAACGTTGTACGGGACACTTGACACGAGCAATGAAAACGATTTAACCTAGTTTCTAGTACCGTAATGGCGAGTCATTGTATGATACGAATTTGAAAATCACGAGTGGCGACAAAAAACATTTCACAACATCGACACAGTGACATAAACACTTACAAAAGACTAACTAACATTGTATAGCACGAAACTACAGTTAAATAACATTTTAAACACCATAAAACAGTATATAACATAACCATCAATAGTGCCTAATCGAAAAAAAGTGAACTGACTTATAAATACACCACTATTCAAAATACCACACAGAAACTTAACCAGAGACACTACACCAACATCAGAAGGAAGATTTGCAGACACCAGGACGTGAATTCGGCAAGAAAATATCTTTATTGGAACGCCAAATCTACGAAGGGACGATTGACAACCTCGACGGTGGCCATTATTTTTTCGTCACCGCTCAACTGAACAGTGAGCGACTAGTTTGTCAGCGACACGGTTCGCAATCAATTTATTTATTTTAACCTTTTCAATTGAATATATGTACTTTAGTATTAAGAATTATTCTTGTAACGTTATACTTTTTTAATCTTTGCCCGATTTCTCTGACTTTTCCAATAAATAGCTGTTAAAAGAACCTTATTGTATTTTATATAAAAACTTGTAACATTCGATACCCTGAGAGTCGATTTTAAAATCGACAAGAGTCTTTATAAACAACTGTTAATAAAATAATTTATACTTTTCCTCTTAAAACAGTTCTTTCTTTTCTAAACATAGCAATTTACACATACTATAATTTAAACAACATCTACTACAAGAATTTCACCACGTTGAAGGAAGATAACCTCCAAAACTGAAAGTAAACAAAGATCGATTGTATCTGGAGACAATCCTGTAAGTGGTTAGAGTTTCTTAAAAAATACAGAAAAGCTTATAAAATTTTTTAAACAAGTGAGAGACGTTTTGGAATGTCACGAAAATCAATTAATTAATTGTTTTTAATTAATTAATCTATTAAAAAACAATTTTTAATTATAAATTTTTTTTTAAACAAACAATTTTCTTACACGAACACATATTCAATATATTTTGTAACACAACACCAAAACTTAAACACTATAACCACGTTTATTTACAAATTGTCTAGCCCAAACAGTGGGGCTCAAATTAAAAAGGAAGGAAGAACAGAACGGAGATTAAGAGAATTTGTAACCACAACACAGGTAACAACACACCGCTAATTAATTTTTGTTACAAATTGGCGCACAACTGAGGGGCTTTAATTAGCGATTGAAAGGCCACTACAATCTGCCCAATCACTAATTGAAGTTTGGCAGCAGCTATAAAGCCAGAGAAGGGCAACAACGATAAATCAAAAGGGCAGAAAGTACACAAGAAGAGATGGATAAGATAACGGAAATGTTTCAACAAATAATGGGAGAACTCAAATCCTGGAAGGAAGAAATAAGAAAACAAATGGAGGAGGACAGGGACGAGGAAAGAAGGGAAAGAAAGGAGCGCCACAAATTTATAATGGAGAAACTGGATGATATAAGTAATGATAATAAACTGTTTAGGGAAAAATTAAGAAACGAGAGGACCAAAAAAATAAAAAATGATAGCAAACCAGAAACAGAAGAAATACCAAATGATAAAACGCAGGAACAAGTAATGGTAGTACCTGAAATTGAAACTAACCGAAACCAGGAAAATATTAAACAAAGGGAAGGAGAATCAAGGATGAGAAGAATATATCCAAGAAATTTAATAAAAACGAAGGAAAAGTTGGAGATGATGAACCATGGTTTATTTGATGATGGTAATATCTCTATTACCAACCATGAAGAAATCGTGAGTTCCAGAAATTATGGAAGTAGATTGAGGGTAATCTCAGAGATGGTGTATCAGCAGACAGTAGTCTACCACTGGGAAAGGACCAGAGGTAAACGGAATACAACATGTGGACCAGATCAGTTTCAGCGCAGGACTGGACAGTGTATTCCAGAAAGATGGAAATGTGACATCTTACCAGACGGTGATGACGGCACAGATGAATCACCAGAATGTATTCCATTAGTGTGCCATCTAGGACAGTTACAGGGTACAGTTACACTAGAATGTATTCCTTCAGGGTGGATATATGATGGTGAACCAGCTTGTGTGGCTTCAGATGAGCAAATAATTAATAACTCAGATGAAGATCCTCACATATATTTTTCAGGCAATACAACATATAAACCAGAGACGTACTGGTATATCAAACAATATGATAAAGGGAACCAGATAAACTTTGTGGCCAACAAAGAAATAACAGCAAGGAAAATTGAAACAAACAACAGAGTAACCGCAGTGAAAATGAAATACCAGGCGGAAACCAGAGATGTCAAAAGTACTGGGATAATTATGAAGACCATGATCGTCTGGAAAATAAGGGCAACTGAGATGATGGACCCTGGTTAATACAAATACCACACGCCATGAAGAAAAGGGACGGATGTCATGATAACCGACTACGGCGAAAAACAATGGTGAAAGAGACGAAATAAATATCATTGAAAGGAAATGATATGAATAATAAACACAGAAACAAAATTGGGTTTTATGAAGGAAGAGTATTTAAGAAAATGAACATTACAAATGAAAATATGAGCAACTGAGCGACATAAAGAAAATCGTCCATCCTCCTGGGTATAAAAGAAAATAAAATAATAAGGAAAGTAAAAGAGAAGATCAACTTACAAAAGTATAGATAAAATGGGCCAGTATAGAGTACAAGATATACCCATATGTTGTGGTAAAGGATAATCATAATAATACTTATGAACTGAGAGAAATAGTTTCCGGAAGAGTTAAAGGTGTGTACAATCGAGCATCTATGAAAAAATACTATGAAGAATGATTTTGGAATTTTATAAAATACAACAAAATTCGAAAATAAAAGTAAGAACATCTTACTACCAAATATTTTTGAGAAAAAACTTTATGGCGAAATAAAAAGAAAGAATTTGGAATTTATACATAAAAATTCTAAAATAATTGTAAGAACATCTTACTACCAAATATTTTTGAGAAAAAACTTTATGGCAATTTAAAAGAAAAGAATTTGGAATTTAAAACATAAAAATTCTAAAATAATTGTAAGAACATCTTACTACCAAATATTTATGAGAAAAAACCTTTTGGCAAAAGAAAAGAAAGAATTTGGAATTTTATAAACAAACAAATTCAAAAATAAAAGTAAGAACATCTTACTACCAAATATTTTTGAGAAAAAAACTTTATGGCGAAATAAAAGAAAGATTTTGGAATTTAATATACAAAAGTAAGACCAACTTACTATGACTAATTTGTGAAAAAACTTTATGGTAAATAATTAAGAAGAATTTGAATTTAGAGAAATACCAACAAATTCAAAAGATAATAGTAAGATCACCTTACGACACACAATTTTGAAGAGATACCATTTGGAATAATTAAAAAGGAAGATTTAGAATTTAGAATTATATATAACAAAAAATTAAAAATTAAGTAAGCACATCTTACTATAAACAATTTTGAAGGAAACAATTTTGGGAATAAATGAATTAAACAGAATTTGAATTTTGATAAAACATCAAAACTTTGAAACAAAATAAGATCAACTTATTACAATGATTTATGAGAAATGTTATGGAATTAAATAAAAAGAAGAGTTTGAATTTTGCATAAAACTGACAAAGTTCTAAAAATAAATATGTTCCATTTATAATTAAATTTAGAAGAAAATAATATGATTAATTCAGAAAAAAGAATTAAATATAATCCAGAATAAATGTGAATATCTAGCATTTGAAGGTGTAGAGAAGAAAAACAAAAAAAGTGTGATATACAAGAGAAGGCAAAAATTTGGAAACAAAGAGAAGAATCTGTTATTATAATAAAATTATAAAAAATCCAAGAAAGAAAAACAATAAAATAATAATGAGAACAACCTATAACTAATTACTTATGAAACGATAATGGAAACAGTTAATCAAGAAAAAGGAATACGATATTACTCAGTTCTGAAGAAGCAAAGAAGAACAACTCATACCAAACATATGGAGAAGATGATTTTGAACAAATAATAATAATAAGACCTATATGAAATGCAAAGAGAAGAAGTACCACATGAAATATAATATAAATGAATTAATGTTAATGAATGCGAAGGCGGATTAATAACTTTTAAGAGAAAGGAAAGAACAAAATGTTTAAATAATATGATCAAAATAACAACCTGAATATCTAATATAAAGATACAAATTTAAAAATTAATATAATAAAATAAGACCATTCAAATAATGAATAAGAAAACACTATATATAAAGACCATGCTAACACTGTAAGTAACCAGAAGGAAGTATAAAGAGAATTCAGATGGAGAAGAAAAAGAGTTACACTATAACCAGTAACAAGAATTATTAAGAGAAGTTTTCAACCATAATTAAAATAAATATATCAGACAAGTTAAGAGTTCAGAAAAATATATATATAATGAGTATAATAATAATTAAGAAGATTTATTAAGATGGAAAATGTGAGATAATCTGAGAAACTACGAAGTGAAGAATCCAAAGATATTTTTATTAGTCGAAAATGAGACTACTTTTTATTTTATTTTATTCGATGACTGACTGAAGATAATTCCAGCAGCATTATGTTTTTTGAGCAGAGATGAATGTGCCTCTGGACTCAAATTGTAGAAGTGGAGTATGGCCAGCAGAGTTGTGTAGCCTACAGTGCCCCTCTGAACTGCCCCAGCCCACGTGATAGGGAATGTTAGGGAATTAATATCCCAAGGATGCAACACGAAGTTTATAAAGAAAGAAAATGTATAACAATAAGAACAATATATCTCAGAGACACTAACTATCCAAGAAGGATCAAAAGTAAAATAAGTAACTATATATATATATATATAAAATTTATTAAACTCAAATATAAAAAGTCGATATAGAAATGGAGAGGAAAATGAAATATAAAAAATAATGAAATTATCATAAGAAATTATTTCATCCATAAACATGTCTGAAATAATTACTTCTGGAGGAGAGCAATCTGTAACGTGACAGATAAACACATAAAAACGAATGGCATTGATCATTAGAATAATATAAAATAATAACATTAAATCCAAAGAAAGCATTAGAATATAAAGAATTAATTCAGAGCAACCGTGCAGAACAATCATGGATATTAAAAGTATAAGTTCGTATAAAAGCAATGTTACTAGTGATGAATCATCAAAACCAGAGTAATAACCCAAGGTTTTAAAAATATAACCCAGGAAGGTAAGGAGTATATAAGGAAGCAACCCAGAGTATTACTAAACCCACAACGAAGATGAGGAATAAATGAAAAAGAAACCCAGAACAAGGCAAGATCCACCATAAAAGGTGATGTATTTAAATTAACCAGAAGAGTAGATGAAGAAGTAACCCCAAGAAACCCGATGACATCCAGAAGAAGATGAAGAACATACAATTCAAAGAAGCCAGAAGAAAAGAAGACATCATTGAAGAAAGAAGAAGAAGACAGCATCCAGAAGAAGAAGGAATGCTCTTATAAAAAACACCCATATCCCAAAATAAATAAAAACCATAATAATAAAAAGTATAACGAAGTATTCATGAACAGAAACCATATGTACAATAAAATTAAGAATAAAAGTGTACAGAGTAAGAGTTGCCAGTGGACCAAGGTGAAACAATAATATAATACCCAAAGAACAAGTCTTCATTGTAACCCACAAACCAAATTTCTTGATGTTAATAAGACTAAATGACCATTTAGAAATAGCATCAAGAAGTGTAAAGTGAACCAGTACTAGTTTGTGTATTATAAAAAATAAACCCTATGTTTCATCCTTGGCATCCACAAACTGTGTAGATAATGAAAAATACGACTTTTGAATGACTTATGATTTGTACAAGTGGGAATATAATACATGTAATAATATCAAGCTGTTAATCTGTTTGAAATGACATTTCTGTAAATGATGAGTAAAAACAGAAGCAGACACAGGATTAAACAAAAAGTGACAGGGTACAATTACCCTAAACCATATTTAAAACAGTTTAAAAACTGTATAATTAAATTTAATATAAGAAATAGAATAAGAATGTAGAAAATAAGGTTTTGTTTATTTGAAATAAGAATTTTAAAAAAGTATTAGTAATAAGAACCTTTAAATAAGTTTGGAACCACTGACATCCTAATTGTAAAATATTTATTACTTGTATTGATGTTAATGAGATAAACATGTTATAAGATGACATAATATGATATAAGATGTTTGCATGGTAAAAAACGTTCTTTATAAATAATATTTCTGTTTTAGTATTAAGTTTTGATTATAAAAAAATGTCTAATTAGTTGAAGACAACCATTATTTAAAATTATTTCTTATCTGTTAATAGTATTGAAACAGATACTAATTGTTGTTATGTTTAATAGAAAAAATGTTTAATTTATATTACAATGTTAAAAAGTCAGAGAGGGTATAACTAAATATATATTGTTTATATAAAAATTTGTATGAAAAAATTGTTAAGAATCTAGGCAAAATGATGAAAACTAATCCTCATCAAAACTGAGAAACTAAGTACTTAAATACATTTAAACTGAAGGGATTTAGATAACATAAACCAGAAATGAAGCCATATAATTAGAAATATAACTTAGAAAGATTTTGTAAAATTATAGCCAGGATTATAAATAAAAATGGAAATGACAGAACTCAAAAATTTGGAGAGGGGAGTCATATATTCCAACATAATATTTTAAAACCTAACCAATTCATATAATTGCAAGAAATTAAGGGAATATAAACCTTTTATTACAATATGAGATTAATAATCATAAATATAACTTAAAAATGTCAGAATTTGCATAATGACAGGAAGCTGATTTTGAAAATTTACAAGATACAAAATGAAGGTAAAATTACCAATTTTAGATAAAAAACATAATAAAACGGCATTATTCGATATCAAAATACGCCGAATGAACTGAAGGATAAAATTAAGTAACAACTAGCTAATAAATTTGAATAATAACCAAAGTTTAAGCAGTTATATAATGTAACTTTAATACATGCACAGGATGCAAAGTAAAATTCGAACAATGTAAGGAATAATATCGCTTTGGCTAAGGTTTTAGTCGAAAGTGAAGGAAGTAGAGAGTTGATTATTGAACGTTGTACGGGACACTTGACACGAGCAATGAAAACGATTTAACCTAGTTTCTAGTACCGTAATGGCGAGTCATTGTATGATACGAATTTGAAAATCACGAGTGGCGACAAAAAACATTTCACAACATCGACACAGTGACATAAACACTTACAAAAGACTAACTAACATTGTATAGCACGAAACTACAGTTAAATAACATTTTAAACACCATAAAACAGTATATAACATAACCATCAATAGTGCCTAATCGAAAAAAAGTGAACTGACTTATAAATACACCACTATTCAAAATACCACACAGAAACTTAACCAGAGACACTACACCAACATCAGAAGGAAGATTTGCAGACACCAGGACGTGAATTCGGCAAGAAAATATCTTTATTGGAACGCCAAATCTACGAAGGGACGATTGAAAACTTCGACGGCGGCCATTATTTTTTCGTCACCGCTCAACTGAACAGTGAGCGACTAGTTTGTCAGCGACACGGTTCGCAATCAATTTATTTATTTTAATCTTTTCAATTGAATATATGTACTTTAGTATTAAGAATTATTCTTGTAACGTTATACTTTTTTAATCTTTGCCCGATTTCTCTGACTTTTCCAATAAATAGCTGTTAAAAGAACCTTATTGTATTTTATATAAAAACTTGTAACATTCGATACCCTGAGAGTCGATTTTAAAATCGACAAGAGTCTTTATAAACAACTGTTAATAAAATAATTTATACTTTTCCTCTTAAAACAGTTCTTTCTTTTCTAAACATAGCAATTTACACATACTATAATTTAAACAACATCTACTACAAGAATTTCACCACGTTGAAGGAAGATAACCTCCAAAACTGAAAGTAAACAAAGATCGATTGTATCTGGAGACAATCCTGTAAGTGGTTAGAGTTTCTTAAAAAATACAGAAAAGCTTATAAAATTTTTTAAACAAGTGAGAGACGTTTTGGAATGTCACGAAAATCAATTAATTAATTGTTTTTAATTAATTAATCTATTAAAAAACAATTTTTAATTATAAATTTTTTTTTAAACAAACAATTTTCTTACACGAACACATATTCAATATATTTTGTAACACAACACCAAAACTTAAACACTATAACCACGTTTATTTACAAATTGTCTAGCCCAAACAGTGGGGCTCAAATTAAAAAGGAAGGAAGAACAGAACGGAGATTAAGAGAATTTGTAACCACAACACAGGTAACAACACACCGCTAATTAATTTTTGTTACAAATTGGCGCACAACTGAGGGGCTTTAATTAGCGATTGAAAGGCCACTACAATCTGCCCAATCACTAATTGAAGTTTGGCAGCAGCTATAAAGCCAGAGAAGGGCAACAACGATAAATCAAAAGGGCAGAAAGTACACAAGAAGAGATGGATAAGATAACGGAAATGTTTCAACAAATAATGGGAGAACTCAAATCCTGGAAGGAAGAAATAAGAAAACAAATGGAGGAGGACAGGGACGAGGAAAGAAGGGAAAGAAAGGAGCGCCACAAATTTATAATGGAGAAACTGGATGATATAAGTAATGATAATAAACTGTTTAGGGAAAAATTAAGAAACGAGAGGACCAAAAAAATAAAAAATGATAGCAAACCAGAAACAGAAGAAATACCAAATGATAAAACGCAGGAACAAGTAATGGTAGTACCTGAAATTGAAACTAACCGAAACCAGGAAAATATTAAACAAAGGGAAGGAGAATCAAGGATGAGAAGAATATATCCAAGAAATTTAATAAAAACGAAGGAAAAGTTGGAGATGATGAACCATGGTTTATTTGATGATGGTAATATCTCTATTACCAACCATGAAGAAATCGTGAGTTCCAGAAATTATGGAAGTAGATTGAGGGTAATCTCAGAGATGGTGTATCAGCAGACAGTAGTCTACCACTGGGAAAGGACCAGAGGTAAACGGAATACAACATGTGGACCAGATCAGTTTCAGCGCAGGACTGGACAGTGTATTCCAGAAAGATGGAAATGTGACATCTTACCAGACGGTGATGACGGCACAGATGAATCACCAGAATGTATTCCATTAGTGTGCCATCTAGGACAGTTACAGGGTACAGTTACACTAGAATGTATTCCTTCAGGGTGGATATATAATGGTGAACCAGCTTGTGTGGCTTCAGATGAGCAAATAATTAATAACTCAGATGAAGATCCTCACATATATTTTTCAGGCAATACAACATATAAACCAGAGACGTACTGGTATATCAAACAATATGATAAAGGGAACCAGATAAACTTTGTGGCCAACAAAGAAATAACAGCAAGGAAAATTGAAACAAACAACAGAGTAACCGCAGTGAAAATGAAATACCAGGCGGAAACCAGAGATGTCAAAAGTACTGGGATAATTATGAAGACCATGATCGTCTGGAAAATAAGGGCAACTGAGATGATGGACCCTGGTTAATACAAATACCACACGCCATGAAGAAAAGGGACGGATGTCATGATAACCGACTACGGCGAAAAACAATGGTGAAAGAGACGAAATAAATATCATTGAAAGGAAATGATATGAATAATAAACACAGAAACAAAATTGGGTTTTATGAAGGAAGAGTATTTAAGAAAATGAACATTACAAATGAAAATATGAGCAACTGAGCGACATAAAGAAAATCGTCCATCCTCCTGGGTATAAAAGAAAATAAAATAATAAGGAAAGTAAAAGAGAAGATCAACTTACAAAAGTATAGATAAAATGGGCCAGTATAGAGTACAAGATATACCCATATGTTGTGGTAAAGGATAATCATAATAATACTTATGAACTGAGAGAAATAGTTTCCGGAAACACTTACAAAAGACTAACTAACATTGTATAGCACGAAACTACAGTTAAATAACATTTTAAACACCATAAAACAGTATATAACATAACCATCAATAGTGCCTAATCGAAAAAAAGTGAACTGACTTATAAATACACCACTATTCAAAATACCACACAGAAACTTAACCAGAGACACTACACCAACATCAGAAGGAAGATTTGCAGACACCAGGACGTGAATTCGGCAAGAAAATATCTTTATTGGAACGCCAAATCTACGAAGGGACGATTGACAACCTCGACGGCGGCCATTATTTTTTCGTCACCGCTCAACTGAACAGTGCCTCCTAGTTTGTCAGCGACACGGTTCGCAATCAATTTATTTATTTTAATCTTTTCAATTGAATATATGTACTTTAGTATTAAGAATTATTCTTGTAACGTTATACTTTTTTAATCTTTGCCCGATTTCTCTGACTTTTCCAATAAATAGCTGTTAAAAGAACCTTATTGTATTTTATATAAAAACTTGTAACATTCGATACCCTGAGAGTCGATTTTAAAATCGACAAGAGTCTTTATAAACAACTGTTAATAAAATAATTTATACTTTTCCTCTTAAAACAGTTCTTTCTTTTCTAAACATAGCAATTTACACATACTATAATTTAAACAACATCTACTACAAGAATTTCACCACATTGAAGGAAGATAACCTCCAAAACTGAAAGTAAACAAAGATCGATTGTATCTGGAGACAATCCTATAAGTGGTTGGAGTTTCTTAAAAAATACAGAAAAGCTTATAAAATTTTTTAGACAAGTGAGAGACGTTTTGGAATTTCACGAACATCAATTAATTAATTGTTTTTAATTAATTAATCAATTAAAAAACAATTTTTAATTATAAATTTTTTTTTAAACAAACAATTTTCTTACACGAACACATATTCAATATATTTTGTAACACAACACCAAAACTTAAACACTATAACCACGTTTATTTACAAATTGGCTAGCCCAGACAGTGGGGCTCAAATTAAAAAGGAAGGAAGAACAGAACGGAGATTAAGAGAATTTGTAACCACAACACAGGTAACAACACACCGCTAATTAATTTCGTTACAACATCAACAAGTGATAGTTTAATGGATGGATTTATTAAGGATTAAATTGTGTGAAGATTGGAGTGTTAGTTTCTTGACTCAGTAACGTTAATAAAACAATCTGAACAGAAAATTCTGAAGAGCCTAGAATTTAATTGGAAGTACAAAAAATTAAAAAATGAGATAGAAGGAACAGCTGGAAATAAACACTACTTGAAACTGAAGAAATTCCAGCTGTAGACTATAGAAAGAAGATAAACAGTACAGCCAGAACGACAAATTTAGAGAGGTGGCAAGAATAAAACTTTTGAAAGCATAGTACAAGAAGTCCATTAAAGTTAGACATATGATTGGTGATGGGTTTGAATGTTCATTGTATGTTGCAGGTTTCTACACTAATTTTATTTTATTTTTTTCAATATATACCACCCATCATAGTGTGAGATTTATACAACTCGGAGTACATTTTCAGTTATGGTAAGTGTTTATAATTATGGAAGGCTGATTACAAGATGCACTTGTTTTGATAAAAAATTTTGTATTTATTTACAGAGAGATGAGTGAAGAACTTGAGAGATTGAGGCAAGTTAGTATAAATAAGGGAGATACTGATCTTCTGATGAGTAAACTCAGCACAGCAGAGGACGAAATTGGTATTTTGAAGAAACGATTGGATGAGGTTATGGATGAGCTTAATGAAGTACAAAGGTAATGTTGCATTCATTTTGTTAGGAATTTTATAATTTTATGACACATTTACATAAATAAAAATGTAGGCTATCTGTAGATGAATGAAATAAACATACTGGTTATATGCATTATGTTGATGGAAACCCACGTACCTTTTTGTGAAAAATGATTACAGTATGATTAGAAAACTACAGTTACATAATTCAAACCTAAAACAAGTTTTCATTTACTTTTGTATCACTTATTACTTCCATGTTCCATAAGGAAATGGAAGTATGATGATGGCAAAAAAAATCGTGCTCGAGATAATTGCAGAGTCTGATTGTACTACCCTCAAAACATGAAAAATATCGGTATGGAGAACCATACATGACTTCCATGTTCTAAGATTTATATTTAAAATCATTTACGAAATGAAATGTTTCCATAGAAACTACTTCTTTCCACTTATTGCTTCAGCCTTAACCACAGTACTGTGCATTTACTTATTTTTTGCGTACCGTATCACTTATTATATAATTATCCACTCTAGTGATACAAAGTTTCGTCAGTTATGACGCGTTTCGGGACTAAGTCCCATCCTCAGATAACATTTATTTCAATATAATACACTAATACAATAAAAATCGCATGTGAAATGCTATACGAACCACGGCCGGAGCTCCCGCATGCGTTCACCCTCAACCGCGATCGTCACGCGACTGGTCAAAAATTAATCCAAACCAAACCATAAAACAAATAGCTTTAAACAATGGGTATAAATCTACAATAGTTGACAAAATAATAAATAGACATAGAAAACGTTTAGAAAATAAAAATTCAAATTGTATAAAAGCAAGTAATAAAAATTATAAATATCTTTCTGCTAATTTCACAGGTATTATGCCAAATATTTTAAGACCCGTTCTCAAAGATAATAACTATATCTTATCATTTAAAACAAATAATAACTTGGGAAATTATTTCAAAAACAAAAACAAAGTACCTTTAAAAAAGAAATCTGGTGTATATAAAATAAAATGTGATGATTTGTGAAGCGTTCTACATCGGTCAATCAGGCAGATGTTTTTATACAAGATTTTTAGAACATATTCCCAAGCCTAGTAATACAAAATCCAATTTTGCACAACATTTGATATCAAGCGGACATCAATATACGGGCTTTGAAGAAAATTTAACAGCGTTGCATTTTTGTAAAAAAGGTAAACGGATGGATAGTCTGGAGGAATTTGAAATTTATAAAGCTATAAAAAATAGTACCACTAAAAACAGTTTACTAAATGATCAAATAAATTTTGCATCAAACTACTTGTTCGATACTGCTATCGGTTTGGATTAATCTTTGACCAGTCGCGTGACGATCGCGGTTGAGGGTGAACGCATGCGGGAGCTCCGGCCGTGGTTCGTATAGCATTTCACATGCGATTTGTAGTTTTATTTTATTTTATTTTATTGACTTGACCAGTATCATGGTTGCGATTTTTATTGTATTAGTGTATTATATTGAAATAAATGTTATCTGAGGATGGGACTTAGTCCCGAAACGCGTCATAACTGATGAAACTTTGTATCACTAGAGTGGATAATAAGGTAATTATATAATTACAGTACTGTGGTCACTAACGTATACCACCACATGTTATCGCACTCGATTTTCACTGATGATGGCAGTCGACGGCACTGCCGAAACGTCTGGTTTTGCAGAAACCATTGGACTACGGCCAAACAGCCCGGGAAGGAATTTTAACAACGAACTACTACTATGTTGCCGATAACGTAGTACACATAAAAATTATCGCCTCCCCCTTCAACTATAATTTTCATTTATAGAAAATTACCCCCACACCGTTCAACTAGCCTCTTCATTTATAGATATTTCATCTACGTTTCTACAGTGGATTATTAAGATCTTCTTATCAGGATACTTTATTTATCAAAATTAAATACTTTACTCTTGTTACAACAAAAAATGTTTCAGGTAAACTGCCCTTTCCCCATAACCGATCTTCACCAAAATCAATAGGCCTTGAGTCCTCTACAACTCAGGCACATATGTAAAAATTATTTTATTCTGTTTCAATTTATGGCAGTTATCATTCGTCATGAAAAAATTAACCTTGTTATCACATAAAACGTTGCAGGTAAACTACCCCTTTCCCTTAACCGATCTTCACCAAAATCAACAGACCTTGAGTACTTAAAACTTCAGGAATGTATGCAAAAAACTATTTGATTCTCTTTGAATATGCGGCAGTTATCATTCATCATAGAAAAAATTACCCTTGTTAAAACATAAAGCGTTGCAGGTAAACTACCCATTTCCCTGGGTTAACCGATCTTCACCAAAATCAACAAGCCTTGAGTTCTCTACAATTTAGGGATGTATGCAAAAACGTATTTGATTATGTTTGAATTTACGGCAGTTATCGTTCGTCATAGAAAAAATTAACCTTGTTATCACATAAAACGTTGCAGGTAAACTACCCCTTTCTCTTAACTGATCTTCACCAAAATCAATATATCTTGAGTCCTCTACAATTCATGGATGCATGCAAAACATTATTTGATTCTGTTTGAATGTGCAGCAGTTATCGTTCGTCATAGAAACAATTACTCTTGTTAAAACATTAAAGGTGGCAGGTAAACTACCCCTTTCCCTTAACCAATCTTCACCAAAATCAACAGGGCTTCTGTTCTTTAAAATTCGGGAACGTATGCAAAAAATTATTTGATTCTCTTTGAATTTACGGCAGTTATCATTCGTCATAGAAAAAATTACCCTTGTTAAAACATAAAATGTTGCAGGTAAACTACCCCTTTCCCTTAACCGATCTTCACCAAAATCAACAGACCTTGAGTACTTAAAACTTCAGGAATGTGTGCAAAAAATTATTTGATTCTTTGAATATGCGGCAGTTATCATTCGTCATAAAAATAAAATAGAATAAAAAATCTACACACACACACACACACACGCGCGCGCGCGCGCGAGAAACTTTTCGAAAAATGACTTTTTTCATGTTTTGAGGGTATTACAATCAGAATCTGCAGTTATCTCGAACACGATTTTGTTTGCCATCACCATACTTCCATTTCCTTATGGAACATGGAAGTAAAAGTAATTTTTCAAAAAGTGTGTGTGCATGTGTGTCTGTCTGTCTATAGATTTTTTTCTATGGCAAACGATAAGAGCTGCAAATTCAAACAGAATCTAATAATTTTTTGCATACAGCCCTGAATTGTAGAGTACTCAAGACCTATTGTTTTTGGTGAAGATTGGTTAAGGGAAAGGGTAGTTTACCTGCAACGTTTTTTTTTATCAAGGGTAATTTTTTTTATGGAAAATGATAACAGCCGCAACTTCAAACAGAATCAAATAATGTTTCGCATACAGTCCTGAATTGTAGAGTTCTCAAGACCTATTGTTTTTGGTGAAGATCGGTTAAGGGAAAGGGTAGTTTACCTGCAACGTTTTATGTTTTAACAAGGGTCATTTTTTCTATGACGAACGATAACTGCCGTAAATTCAAAGAGAATAAAATAATTTTTTACATATGTGCCTGAGTTGTAGAGGACTCAAGGCCTATTGATTTTGGGGAAGATCGGTTATGGGGGAAGAGCAGTTTACCTGAAACATTTTTTGTTATAACAAGAGTAAAGTACTTAATTTTGATAAATAAAGTATCCTGATAAGAAGATCTTAATAATCCACTGTAGAAACGTAGATGAAATATATATAAATGAAAAGGCTAGTTGAACGGTGTGGGGGTAATTTTCTATAAATGAAAATTATAGTTGAAGAAGGAGGGGATAATTTTTATATGTGTACTACGTTAAAATTCCTTCCCGGGCTGTTTGGCCGTAGTTCAATGTTTTCTGCAAAACCAGACGTTTTGGCAGTGCCGTCGACTGCCATCATCAGTGAAAATCGAGTGCGATAACGTGTGGTGGTATACTGTGACGGCAGCGGTATGCAAACATCTGCTCTCCGTTACCAGCGGAGGACACAGCGAGACAATCAAGGATCAGCAGCCGAGACGTGACCAACTATGTGCTCGGTGCGAGCCAATCAGCGATCCCGGTTAGTGCATAAAATCCGGGCCGGCAGAAAATTTTGGCGCACTCTTCATCGCCACGCCATCGGATGCACTTCATCCCCTCTCCTCTTTCGGACGACGTTGGCGTGGAGTCAGCCGGAAGGAACGGCAGAAGAATAGAACCGGCGTTCTTGCGTCTTCGCCCTCCAGTTCCGCACCAGCGATGGACGTCGCTGGGCCGGCAGCCGACTCTACAACCAATGCTGAAAGAAGAGGAGGACTGCAGTGCGCCATGAACATCGGGCACAGCCGCCGAACATCTCAGCGCGGCACAACCGACATCAGCCTTCTCGCCACACGGTCCTTTTTAGGGCCACCAAAACACTAGACTGTACGATTGGCGCCATTTGTCATGCGGCAAGCCTTTTGTCCGGTGACAATACGTTAGTGACCACAGTACTGTGGTTAAGGCTGAAGCAGTAAGTGGAAAGAAGTAGTTTCTATGGAAACATTTCATTTCGTAAATGATTTTAAATATAAATCTTAGAACATGGAAGTCATGTATGGTTCTCCATACCGATATTTTTTCTAAACAATTCTGTTAATTAGTTAACTGTATACCAGTTTAGTAACTCCCTGAGCTGCAGAATTCACTCACTATTTTGAACAAAATACATTTATTTTTAGTAGATTATTTCAATATTAGATAATTTTTTAGCTACCAGAAAATTAAAAATATTATCCTGAGTGCTATTTTTTTTTTTTTTTTTTTTAATAACATCTGTAAAGCAGTCATATAATAAACAATTCCAAATTGACGTATTAGTTTTTTAGTAAACTTTTTACCATAATGCCTCTATGCCAATTAGTTTATTCCTAGAATTTAAGTTTATGTATGTTTCTATAGATATCTATAGTCCTGTGTCTAATGTGCATATAGGACTTTTTACAAATAACCGATAACAAAATGTAAAAGTTTATCTGCAAACATACCTTACAGAACTTTTGAAGGCAATCCAAAATTTTCAAAGAGTGTTGAGTTACATTAATTCTGTCAAATTGTTGTACTTAGGTTGGATTTGGAATAAAATTTCCCATAACTTGATCTCCTACATAGACTTTTACAATTTTGAGTAGTTCAGTTTTTGTCCTGTAGTGCCCCTAAAGTTATGCAATGCTACATTTAGATTTATGTTAAAATATCCTTTAGAGTGACACACACCTGGATTTTTAAAAATACACAAAAATGTTGATCCCTTTTGTTGGCCATGGTGTCCTAGAATTTGGCAATTTTATAAAAATTTTAATCCACTTTTTGCACTATTGCATCCCAAAATTTTGCCATTTTCAAAAATAAACTCTACATTAAGTTTTTGTTTTTGTAAAAATATCCTTTAATTTGATTCCTCACATGGATTTTTACAATTTTTTCACAGTTTTGACTCTCTCACTTGTTTGCCTCTCACCTCCTTATTTTTGAGGGATCAATCTCAAAACACAGGATTCTGTAGAGGAACAGTGTGGATACACATGCTAAGTTTTATGAAAATTGGTTGATGCATTGAAAAGTTATGAGACTTACCTCGAACAGATAGACAGACAGACAAATGGGAATGATAAGAGTTAATACTGATAACTTGATTTGCTTATTCAATAAGTTGTTCAGTAAACCAATCAGTAGTGTTGATTACTTTTGTACTCACTACTTTGAACAAAATACGTTTATTAATTTCAATGTCTGGTTATTTTTAAATTATCCAAAAACTGTGAAAAATTTGATTACTCTGCTTTTTAGTTAAATTTATAATCATAATGCCTAAACGACAACTAATGTGGTCCTAGCTTTTAAGTTTATGTATGTTTCATAGCCATTTGTTGCCCTATATCTAATTTTTTTCACAAAATTTGTGTATATTTAATATACATTACTGGTAGCAATACGAAAAAATTCATAGTGAATGGTGCACTTGAATTTGTGTTAAAATCCCCTTTAATCTGACACCTCAACAGACTTTTACAATTTTTTCAAATTTTGGATCCATTTTTGGGCCCCATTGTCCTAAAATTTTGAAATTTACAAAGTTCACAATATTCATATTTTGGTTAAAATTCCATTAACTTGATTCCCCACATGGATTTTTCATTTTCTCATAATTTTTACCTCCTGTTTTTGCCTCCTTTCTCCCTACTTAAAAATAGGATTCTGTAGGATAAAAGTATGGGCATGCATGCCATCTTTTACGAATATCAGTTGATGCATTCATAAGTTATCTTGAGACATACTCCAAACAGATAAATAGATAGCATGATAGACAAATGCCAAACGGTCAAATTGAAACTGAGAACTCACTTTGCTCATTCAATAAAATATTCTTTTCACACTTTCAAAAAATAATAATAATAACAACAAAACAAATGTAATAATAATAATAAGAAGAATTAACATTACCAACAATATGTAGCATAATGCACATAATATTTAAAATAAAAAACAGTCAGGTTCTTCAAATGCTTCTGTAATATTTTATTTGTATATACAGATATTGTGGTTGTTGTTTTTTCCGAGATTCCTCAGTTTACTTAACTACGTATATTGAGTCATTTTAGATTATGCCTAGTGGCTGTTATGAGTTCACTCATTTCTGATGGTAGCACATTTACTCCCTAAATGTAATAACATTTATATAATTATTCCAACCTTGCATTAATTGAAAAAAGGTTATCAAATTAATGTAATAATGCAAGACATGGTGATTAGACCTAGTGTCTTTAGGATAGTTTTAAACATTGTCCAGTATCTGCAGTATCTATTTAAAACTGATCTGAATCTTGATGTTTCAAGAGAGTCTCTCTTGAAAATAAAATAATCACTTTTCAGAAGTATTTGTTCCGTGGAACTCATTCTGGGCAATTATTTTCAAAATTGTTTTTTCTAAAAATATTCTAACACAAAAAGGTTCAGTCACATGATTCAGTATTGTTTTAAATCGAGCTGTTTTCCTTAACAACAGCTTTGCATGTTGAAAAACAAAAGCTTTGCTCAGAGGTTTTGAAATGTAGTGGTGTAACAATTTCCACTTGAATAAAAGGCACATCTGTCATTGAAAATTGTACTTTTTTGTAGGTGTTTTTAAATATAATTTTTCTGACTGTAAACACCCCTTACTATGATAAAAGTACAAAACAAAATAAAAAGGATGCAAAAATGTGTTAGTGCTTATTGTTTCCTGGACCACCATGGCTAACAAGGCATACTTCGCATTGCTGCCATCATTTAGGTCTGGGGATGTGCACAGGGAAACAAAAATGAAAATATATAGGACTGTCATCAGACCGGTGTTATGCTACGCATGTGAGGCATGGACAATCACACAGAAAACAGCCGACATAGGAGACACCTTTGAAAGGAAAATCCTCATATGCATTATAGGCCCAATACAAGAAAATGGCTCATGGAGACTGAGATACAACAATGAACTGTATCAAATATATAAAGCCAGTCTGAAAATTTATAAGAATACAAAGATTGCGTTGGGCCGGACATGTTATGAGAATGGAGGAAGGCAGGAACCCCAAAACGGCTTTGCTGGGTACATGGGAGGGAACGAGACCTAGAGGCAGACTGAGGAAGAGGTGGGAAGATGGCGTTGCAGAGGACGCGAGGGACATAGGGATAAGAAACTGGAGGAGGGTTGCAATGGATAGAGTAGATTGGAGGCGGAGATTGGTGGAGGCCAGGGCCCGACTTGGGCTGTAGCGCCATAGAAGGAGGAGGTGCTTATTGTTTCCAAAAACTGTTTTTGTAGATAGAAATGACAATAAATAGAAAAGAAAGTCTAAATTTCTATTAGGGCTTTAGTTTTAAGAAACTAATAAAACATAAAAGAAGATTACTCAAGCACTTTATGCAGCTGAGTCTGCATATACAAGAAGGGTTTATGGTTTCAGGGTTTAGGGTTCAGTCTGACTCTGAACAAGAAAATGATGATGACTCTGAACAAGAACTGGAAGTCATGGAAAAGAAAATATTTAGAAAAATCTTGGGACCAATAAACGATGGAGAACAATACAGAAGACGCCACAATAATGAGCTGTACACACATGTTAAGAAAATCACAGACATAATTAGAAAAAGACGAATTACTTTCTATGGACATATTCAAAGAATGAATCCTGACAGACTAACACGGAAACTTTTTTAACTATTTCAGAAAGCTCAAAATGCCCAATACATGGTTCAAAGAAACAGAAAAGACATAGAAGACCTCCAGATTACTCAAGATGCCACTGAAGAATCTCAAAAAGTAATTTAACAAACCCCCAAAGTTTTCAGAAAAACCCCAAGAATAGGACAGGTGCCAAACAAAGGAGAGACATCGATAAATAATGAAGGAGATATAGGAGAGGAGGAAGAGAGAAGAGAAGCTGGGAGGAACCTGTTTTAGATTATGCCTAGTGTAGGGTGACCAGATTTTTTATGACGTAAAACAGGACATTTCTGAAATATGGAAATAAAAAAACAGGACACGAGTTACAAAGAAAATGTGCTTCATATATGACTGCACTGCTTCACTAAGACAAATAAAAACTACTTTTTACACATAAAAAGACATATATTTTAATAACCAACTTAAAAACATACTTATCATGGCACTGGATCATATTATAATTGATCAAGTTTTTTCAAGAATTATAAAATTATAATTATTCAAATATAAATATTCAAATTCTTAACAACTATAAAATTACATGGATGTGATTCATAGATATCAACAACCTGCTGAACATGAACTTGTGGCTTCTGAATCAGAAACATCACTATTAACTTTGTACTTATCACAAGACCTGATATCTCGCAAGAGCTTTGAATTACTTAATAGCAGGTTGTAGAATTCCTTACAGCTAAGGTCTTGAAAATGAGTTTTTAAAATTACAATTGCTTGAATAGTTTTGGTAGTAAAACGGTTTCTTTCATCAATCCAAAGGGAGTTCACAATTGAAAAGACTCTTTCCACAACAGCATTTGTGCCTGGTACAGCCAGAGCAAAACTCACAACCACCTCTATGTTTTTACATGGAATGCCTATACTTTTAAGTATGTGGAAGACATCAATGTGGCAGGCATGTGGGCTTCATTTCTTATCAATCTCCACATTAACTTTTTCCCATTCCTCAAATTTTCTGGATAAAACTTTGTTCACATGTCCTATCTCATCAAATAATTCATCTTCATGTACCTGAATTGTTGAACATGAATCTACTGTCTTAAGAATTTCCAGACTTTTTAAAACCTCATCCCAAGATACAGAATTTTTCAATGTTATCCAATGAAATGATTTCAGAGGCTGATATGGAGAGACCCATTTGTTTAAATAACTTAAAAAAGTGTCATAAAATAAATTGGTAATCGTTTCATATTTTGATTGGGTGAAAAGACCTTCATTTTCTAAGTTAATTAAAATTGAAGAAACAACTGAAGTTTGAAACTTACTACATTTCCGGTTATTGACTTTTTCTGTAAGCAATTCTAATTCTTCAGCTACTTCAGTGGCTGAAATGTTGGTTCTTTCCAACTTTTGGATTGAATTTGAAAACATTTTCAGTTGGCTTTGTATGAAATGAAGCCAAAGAAGTGACTGTGGGTTCTCAAAAAATTGTTTTAGCAATGTAGGACACCTATCCTGAGACATGAAATAAGACTTTAGAGGTTCATAAATATCAATAACCCTTGTAACTCCTGGCAACAATGACAACCATCTAGTTTTAACACTACCCAGAACCTGCTTATATTCAGTAGCAACAAAATCACAAAATAATTTCAATTCCTCCACACGCACGGTATAAATGTGAAAATATTGAAATATTTTATTCACTACTGTTTCTGTGTCGATAGGAAGAATGTCTGCACTTGTTTGTACACCATTGTGTACCACATGAGCTGCACAACCAATGCCTTGAATATTCATTTTGAGCACACTGTTCAATTTAGAAAAAACGTTGTTTGTTCCGGCCCTCTTGTACCCACCAAAGTTAGTGTTACAGTTATCTGCACAAAACGCGATGATCTTGTCAACTAAATGATGTTTCTTTAAGATGTCCAGAACATGATTAGCTAATAATTCTGCTGTTTCTCCACCAACGTTCTGAAAACAGATTACTTTGCACTGAACACCTTTGGTAGGAATGAAATACCTAACTAGAATCGGCACTAATTTTAAGCTTTTGTGATTTGATGCATCAACCATCACAGACACATACTTAGCATCTTCAAGTTCTGATTGCACTTCGTGCATTGCATATGGCTATAAAACGTTCACTAAAATCGACTCGCACCTTGTCCTGGAACACGTGAATTTCTTCTCAAATAGTTATCTGATGATAAGAGATGTGCAGTCCATTGAACGGAAAGAATGGTTGTGTTTTGCAGTATGAAATGCAAACAGCCCTTCTTCAGCAGCGATACGTTTATCTTCCTCAGTTTGTAGTCCATTCCTACTTACAAAGGAAGTTATACTACTGGAAGTTCTCGCGGAAACTGCCAACTTGTGTTTCTTTTTCTTAATGTGCTGTGTAATATCGGCACGTCCTCCATGTTCAATGGAAAAAACTGAACGACATAAAGTACATTCTACCTTTGTAGATGTGGTGTCGTCCGTCAAGAAAGGAAACTCTTCTTTCAGGGTTTTGGAGAAAGTACACTTTCTTTTCCCCATATTAATATGCACGTGTATCTCGAACCAAGCGAACAACAGACAATGGAGCAAGCTCGCCACGCCAAGCGTTAAAACTAACCAAACAAAAAAAGTTTACCTTGATTGCCTCACTCTCCCTTGACGCACTCTGGCGGAAACCAGAGATCATCATTTCTTTTCGCGATTGCGTTCCCTTAACCATTCGAGACCCGTCTTGACCTCAGTAAGAAAGTTTAAACGAACGAGACCAAAATGACACAAAAACAAATAAAAACTCAAAACTAAGCGAACATAAAAGATTAGGTTATCCGTTATTGCAAGTACGGAAAAACGGGACATTTGACGTCCCGTTAATAATTTGCTGGGACAACGGGACACATAATGAAAAAAAGGGACAATACCGTTAAAAACGGGACGTCTGGTCACCCTAGCCTAGTGGCTGTTATGAGTTCGCTCATTTCTGATGGTAGCACATTTGCTCCTTTGTCTAAATGTAATAACTAGGGCCCGGATTTTTATTTATTTAAAAATGGCAAATATTTAAATATAATATTTAACAAAAAAGGTGGAATATTTAATAAAAACACAATAACTAACGTTTTTTAATTTACAAAACTTTGTTGACACCACATATAAATGTTTTTTTTTAAATGATCAAAAGTAAAACTTTGTCGATTTTCTCTAAACAAAGCTTTATATTGCGAGAAGCTTCTTTCCACATCACATGAAGTTATAGGAGCATACTTAAACTTAGATATGTCTGAAGGGCTTAAAGCGTTTAATATTTCGACATCTTCATTTTCTTCTTCCTTTTCTTCAATCCCAAGAAGCTTGTTTTTGATTCGTTGTAAAATTGAATAGCCTGGGTTTTTTTTAACACTGCTTCAAATTTTCGGTTTATTTCTTCTCCTATTTTACCTGGACATGATTTAAGCTCCAAGCGGAATGATAATATTAGCTCCAAATTACTTGTGAGAGCAACATTCTTTTTTTCCAAATTTTCAATTGTCGTTGCAATCTTTTTAAAATTAGAACTTATATAGACGAGGTCATTTGTATTGTTTTTAATTTCAACAGTTGTTTAGCTTCACCGATGGCCACGCTTTCATCTTCATCAAAACAATTAATAGTTTGTTCAATAGATTGAAGATTTTCAGCGTAATAAAATGCAGCTGACAACCATGTCCCCCACCTGGTCACGATTGGTTGAGGAGGTAGTGGCAGCCCTGGATTCATTTCTTTGAACAATTGAACTCTCCTTGGCGCTTTTAAAAAATCCTTTTCACACTTGAAATTAAATTATTAATTTCTTTGAACTCTGTCCTCACAGTTTCAGCCAATCTGTGCATCCCATGGGCCATGCAAGTAAGATGAATCATCTTCGGGTAAAATATTTGAATTGCCTTACCTGCTTTCAACATGTAAGGTGCTGCGTCACTCACAAATAAGAGTACATTATCGTATTTTATTCCACTCGGCCAAATAAGATTCATTGAATCATTAAAACATTTAGCAATTGTTTGATGGTTGGTTTTCGGAAGTTCTTCCATTGTCAGGACGAACGATTTTGCAGACTCTTCTTTGTCTTCAGATAAAACGCCGACAATCACACTGGCTATATAGCGACCCTCTGTGTCGGTTGTTTCATCTATAGAAACCCAAATTTTATTTCATGAAGGAAACTCCTCATTTTAGACAAAAAGTCGTCATAAATATCGCTCAAATAGTTTTTGCGCAATGTAGATTCATCGGGAATTTTATGGTTAGTATATTTTTCTAGAAATATACGAAAATTGTCATTATGAAGTTTCCAGAAAGGGATGTCAGCACTTAGTAAAGCTTTTGCTAAATCAAAATAAAATTCCGACTTACGTGAAGTACTTGCCAGTTGCGTTGTCAACAGGCTTTGTTGAGCGGAATTTGTTTTTGCTGAATTCTCCTTATGTTTATTTGTGTTTAAGTGTTGTAAAACTGTCCCTCTTTGGTCGTGATTTACGCGAATGTTGCAACATTTGCAAAACAAAATATCACTATCACTTTTGAAAATTTCCGGAAACTCCGCAACGAATGCTCTTATCTTAGAACTTGAATTACTTTTAACTTTCGGCATTTTTAGCTTACTACGGTCGGGGTCTAAACACGTACTGGCACTGAGACTATGACTGGGGGAATGGGAGGAAGAATTTCTAGAAAAAAACTGAAGCGCCTCTTTATATTTGTTTGTAAAGGAGTTGCGTTCAAAGGGTATTGGTGGCCGTGGTGTTAGCGTTACGGCCTTGTCTCCCCGTGGTATCGAGTTTGATCCCCAGCGCTTCACTTTTTTTAATTTTTTTTTAATTGAATTATTAAAATTCAACTTGAAATTCATTTTTTTAGTCTACGAATATTTATACAAAAAAGACCACTTTTTCCAAATAAAACTCTTTGGTCAGGTATAGAATGAGGGATTAGAAAGGATTAGAAGAGATTAGAAGAAATTATATCGTCAACAAAAGCTGGCCCAACTCGGAACTTTTCGCTTTCGTAATCCCGGCTCAACTCGACCATTTCCAGGTATAGCTGGCTCAATTCGTCTTCCCCCCAACTGGAAGGCGGCAAGCAGCGATTCAAAGAACGCCATTTCGAAGGAATGACTCCTTCATTTCTTTATTCACGTCTCTTTGCATCTATACATTATTTTTTAAGGAAGAGAATTAGAAAATATTGAATTATATTTAAATTAAATGAGAAAAAATTTGTTTATTTTCTCAAACAAAATATTTATTTATCCTCAAAAATAGCAAAATATTTATTTAAATACGAAAATATTTATTTAAATAAAGATCCGGGCCCTAGTAATAACATTTATATAATTATTCCGACCTTGTATTAATTGTAAAAGTGCTTATCAAATTAATGTAATAATACAAGACATGGTGACTAGACCTAGTGTCTTTAGGAAAGTTTTCAACATTGTTTTTTATGAATCCACAGAGGCTCATACAAAAAAAAGGAGATTACAGTATTACAAGCCATTAGGTCCTAAGTCTGTTCTGTATTCCTAAGGCCCCTCATTTCCTAGAATACATTAGTTTCATAGTAACATATTGTAAGTTTGATTTGGTTGTGCTGTATTACAAATTAGTAAAAACCTTTACTAACAACAATTTTATTCTTCTTGTAAAAAAAGGAGAATATCTTGACATTATTACTCTTTAATTTGTAAATGATGTTCTAGCGTTCTTTGAGTAAATCTGAGAAATTTCATTTTATAAGTTTTCTTCTGTCATCACTTATGTGTTGAAGCGATGTGATTAGATATTTTCAGTTAAGTTGATGTTCTGTAAAATCCCTCTAGACTTTTGTGGTTATTGTTTTCTTGACAAATTAAAAAAAATAGTTCTAAACGTAAAAGTAAAAAACGTATTATAGCTTTTCATGTACGAGGGGGTACCCAAAAAATAACAGGAATTTTTTTTAAAGCTATGTATTTAATTTTTTTTTTACAAAACAACCTTATCACCTTCAAAGTACTCTCCATTACACTTAATACATTTGTCCAATCTGCGATCCCATTCGTGGAAACATTTTTCAAACTCGTCTGTTGTGATGGCCGACAGCTCCTGCCTCGTTTTTTTCTTTACCGCTTCCATGTCGTCAAAACGTTGTCCTTTCATGTCCCTCTTCATTCGCGGAAACAAGAAGAAATCGCACGGAGCGAAGTCAGGTGAGTAAGGGGCGTGGGGCAAGGGAGTCATGTTGTTTTTTGCTAAAAACTGGCACACTGAAATGGCTGCGTGAGCAGGTGCATTGCAAATTTTGCAGTGACCCTTCTCATCCCCAAATCTTCTGACAAAATTCAGTGAACCGAGCTCCAAGTTATTCCAGATAACTTACTAATCTCTTCAATGGTCCGTCGTCGGTCTTCAAGCATGATTGCATGAACTTTTTCAACATTTTCGTCAATTCTGGAAGTTGACGGACGTCCAGAACGAGGTTTGTCATCAATTGACATTTCACCTTCTTTGAAACGAGAAAACCATTGGTACACTTGAGTTTTTCCCATAGCACTATCCTTGTAAGCTGTTTTCAACATCATAACAGTTTCTGCAGCGTTTTTCCCAAGCAGGAAGCAAAATTTCATAGCAGCGCGCTGTTCACTTAAATCCGCTATAACAAAAAACGAGGAGCAAGCGAAACTGCTTTTACAAAACGAATTACTGTGACCGGACACAACTTTCCCAGGCGACAACAATGACGGCACTGAACTCGGAACGAATTGCGCTACGCTCGCCTAGCAGGAGAAATGCGTACTACGGAAGCTCCTAATAACGCCAATCGCAGCGCTATTCCGGTTATTTTTGCTGCTGTAAAATACAATCAATTGGTGCATGATATACTTACTGACACTTGTGTTAAAGTAATTTACTTTTTCTATGGTACATGTTCACATGACCTACATCCTTTCTGCTGTCCACTGTCAATAATTAGTCTTTAATATTGACATGTATGCAAAGTGTACATTATTATTGCAGTTAATTTATTATGATATTGAAAAGTATTCTGCAGATGAGACAGGTACCACTTCCTGCTTGTATCTAAAAACTTGAATATTATTAATGAAAAATGACTTATTTGTGTTACAAAGGAACAGTTCTGAAAGCATATTCAATATATCATCCTTGAATCTGACACAATTAACTACATACAGTTGGGCACAGCATAAATAAATGTCAGATTAGTAACTAAAATGAACCAATTTGTAATGTAATGAATACTGATTTCTGAGAAATTTCATCTGTGTAACTGTCTTATCAAAGAATAATACAATTCCAGTTTCATACTGGATATGGTAGCATACATCCATCTCAAGTTTTCATGTAAATAAAGTAAATTATTGAATATCACCATACCCAAAGACAGGGGGATGCAGCCATAAAATTCATGAAACAATAAAGAATTTTGTTTTAAATTAGAGAAAACTGCAACAACTTTTCTCATATTTTCTGCAAACACTGATAGTGTTAATTGGTTTGTATGAATTTTTGATAACTTTGGACTAGTGAGTACATGTCTAGAAATATTTGCAGCAAATGGAATCGGTCTACTCATTTTTCCACAGAAAGTGGATCGAAGATTTTCATGAAATGGGCAGTAGATTTGCACATTAGAAAAATAGTTTTTTTTTTAAAGATATTTTAGAGTGGCGTTATCAAAAGATGGCAGCAGTAATGAAGGTATCAGCTGAAACATAAGACAAGAGAAAATGGTGATAGGGCTGCTGAATTCTGTGCTTTGAAATGGTAAAATAACCTGCAAAACTAAAAAGATGATCTACTCTACTATCTTAGAAAGTATAGTAGTCACCAATGGGTGTGAAATGTAGGATATAAATCAAAGAAAGTATTGTAGGTTGTTCAGACTCCAGTGTATTAGAAATGAGGAGGCAATTTCATGTTAACAAAACAATTTTAGACATCCTAAATGGAAATCACATTGTATGGTGTGGCCACATGGAACAGATGCCTGACGATTGATGGCACAAAAAGTTGTTGGACTGAGTTCCATCTAGACATTGGAAACATAGTAGAACCAGGAGGTCATAGAAAGAGGACATACTTGATGAGATGGAGCATAGGGGCTTGCAGCATGGTGACTGGTGTGCACATGATGTGAGAGATGGCAGTACCTGTAGAAGGGAAGACTCGCAGTGGATGGATGGACTTTCAGATATCAACGTCTCACAAAGTTCAATGGAATCTAGAGAAGTAGTTCTCAATGAGTACAAACAACTGTGTGCTGAAGGCTAACTGTTTATGCAAATTAAATTAAATCTCCAGAAGTGTTGCCAATTTTGTATGCTAGTATACTGTGTGGTTTTACTGCAAATCTTAATGTGCGATAAAATAAGGTTAAAATCACCACTCTAAAAAAAAAAATGAATTGTGACTGATATATATGTAAGGAATTTCATATAATCAAAGATGATGAAATTATTGCAGATACGTGTGAATGGCTGTTTTTGTTAAGGTGGCTACCAAGTTTTGAGGAAATGAATGGTACTCAGTTCAGGTCATTCATGCAGCAAGTGAATAATTAATAATATTCTCAAAATTGAACAAGTGTTCTACACAGTTATGATTAGTTGGGGTGATATATCTGTTTTATTGGCTACCAATTGTCAATGTCATTTGATATTCTAGGTGAAGAGATTGTCCTGCAACCTAGCTGGTTACTAGTAAAAGAACTGACCTTGACTATGATGAGTTTTATTCGTTATTATCATCAACTTTAATAATAATTTGTACGTACAACTTTATTTTAAAGAAAATTAGTCGACATATCTCAATGTCATTATTGACTTTTCTTCTGTTCCTATTGTCATACGGTACTGAAGTTAATGTTAGTCTTTGTTATTTGAGGGGGTCAGTAGTTTTGCCATTTAATGAGAAGATTTACTCATTCTGTTGAATTTCTCAGTCTATTGCTAGGTGGTACTGCTCATCTGTCAGATATGAAGGAGAAACATTTTTTTTTTTTAAATCATCATCATCATTAAACAAATATATTCTTATCACCTGGCATTTCAGGTGCGATTGAACAAATAAATAGTTTTGAAGATGTGAAAGTATATCAGCCAATTTTCTTAGATCTGCTTGCATGAGTTAGAAAGACTTAGATTAGAAAGCTGATTATAAAGCATATGAGATTATGAACAGTCTTTAAGTTAATTTATTTTAACTGAGCAATTGAAAGTACAAAAATGGGAATACACAAATTTTTATTAGTGACTTTCTTAAACATCTTAGTAGTTTAAAACGTACGAATAATACACTGAATGATATAAATTATTGTGTTTAATTTTGTATGAGAAGTGAGTGTGAATTTTGTTTGTTTATTCTGTCAACAGATTAAACACAGTTCTGGAAAATGAAAGAGACTCCTTGGTGCAGCAGAAATTTGGACTGGAAAATGACAACATGACTGTAAAAAATGAAATTTTGTCACTAGAAAATATAAATAAAGCTTTAATTAGTGAGAAAAATGACTTGGAGAAAGATAGTGTGAACTTAAAGGAGAGGAACACTTGTTTTCTAAACGAAAACATGATGCTGGTAAAGGAGAAAGTAAGTCTAGTAAAAGAGAAAGTCCGATTGGAACAAGAAAACATTCTTTTACAGAAAAAGATTGTTAGATTAGAAGAAGATAAAGTGAAAATGGAAAAAGAAAAAGCAAAGTTAGTGAAAGAAAGGCGTTCTTTTGAAAAAATAAAAATTGTTTTGGAGAAACAAAATTTAAATTTAATGGAAGAGAAGGCTGAGATTGAAAAACATATTTCTGAAAAAGAAAACCTAAATGTACTAAACAGGAAACATATAGAGAAAGAACAGTCAGATTTGCATGAAAAGATAAGAAAGCTGGAAGAGGAACTGTTGTTATGCAAAAAAGAGAATTTTAGCTTAAATAAATTACTAAAAATAGAGAAGAGAAAGAATGAAAAAGAAACAAATAGAGTTAATGTGGATATTGAAACCCAAATGAGATCACTAATCACTGATTTTTCACATACTAAAGAACGAATAACAAATTATATGAGTACAAAGGAACAGACAAATGATGAGTAAGTATTTATTACTTCTTATATTATTACATGTAGGATCACTGAACATATGCATAAGTGTCTATTTTAATTTTTTTTAAGAAGAGTTCTGCACAAGTCATTGAATTTTCTTATACTTTTGAGTCATAATCTTCCCATTAAGTGTTTTTTTTCACTGCCTTTGAAAACCAAGTGGTAGGCTTGATTACAGTTTCTGATAGCTGGGAAAAATAGATCTGGTGACCTCAGTTTGTGGTCAAAGATAAATGTGTGAAGTTGAAGATAGTAATAGTTGTAACAGAACATTTTGTAAAAGTCAAGTTTGTTCATCGTAAGTCTATAATCATACAGTGACTTTTTGTTTGTTAATTGGGATTTGATTCTCAGTATGGTAATTCAGATTGTTATTATAAAGTATTTTCAGTGAAGACTGTACATTCATTGCTTCTAGTTGTAAGAAGCAATAATGAATGTACCAGTTTGAATCTAGATCAAATGATGGGCTTTATTCAGTAAATGTTCGTTCTTGAAAACATTACGCAAATTGTTACATATGTTATGACTGCAAAATGTAAAACGTTCAGCCTATCAATGTTAATTTTTAAAATTTATGTTTTATTTTACGTCATATCTTCTAGACTATATTACAATATGTAATTCTTTAATTCAAAGATGCGTCTTCCATTATACAAAGTATTGGCTGTTGTATGATGCCATGACAATAATTGAAGAAAATTTCTGTGCTTCAGTTATACTGTGTTGAGTTAACCTGTGTGTGAAATATACAATACTCTACAGAGTGAGTGATAAGAAATCAGAAATATAGTCCAGACATTTCCAAAAATGTATTTTCATTCTGTTATGTTCATGGCCTTCATTTTCTGCATTACCATAACCATATACAACAAAAACCCTATAGAATTTTATTAGTGTAATGTAATGTAACATACAAATTCATCAACTGACAACAGTAATTTCATAGATTACTCTGTGTATTATACAGTCACAGTAACAAAAATGTATTGATGTTTCACCTTCATGTTATTTACTGCTACATATTTTATAGAGGAGATATACATCTAAGAAAATCTGAGTTGTAATAGGAGAGTCATGTATGTGTGAATTGGTTACATGTGGGGACCACTATTAGAAAATCATTCAGAATCCATTTTACAAGAATATATGTTTAGATGTCTGTTAAACATTTTATATTTATCTGTAACATAAGCTTTGGACCTTTGGATTTTGCACCTTTTGGTGAGATATTTTGTTTAAAAAAGTCTCACCTTTCAAGAAAAGTAAGTGATGAAATTAAAATAAAAAATATTTTCTCCTTAAAATTATATTAATAAAAACACAAATACCATCTTTATTGTTAATAGTGAATATTTATAAACATGATTTAACTTATTTGTGCTGAAAACTGTTTAACTGAAATATTAATGAAACATAATGTGAGAAGTTCAATTAATTAAAGACATATGATTATTGTGAGAGTAAGTTGCATTTAGTTAAATTTTGCATGACTTTTTTAAGAGAAAAAGAGGAACTGAGGAAAGCTAATGATGAAATGAAACTACAGTTGGATCAACAACAACAGATGAATTCATTTTTGAGGAAACAGATTGAAGAGGTAAGTAACTTACCTCTGATTGTCATACTTTAAAACTGAATAAATCATACTGTATCTTAGAGATTAATCTGGTCAATGTAAAGTATCATTAACAATGTATCTACCATTAAACAATTTTAAAAGGTTATGTTTCTGCACCCTTTGTTTACTTTATACATGATTAAACTTTATTTTCTTCTTCCACTTCCAGATTAATCTAAGTTTGGTATTACCTCATCTTACTTCATAATCAAAGTATACAGTACCTTGTGTTCAGTCAATAAAGATACAATGGTTTTTGTCAGATTATGTAATATACAAAACAATCATATACGGATAAAAATCAAGTCATAAGTAAAGATATTAATATTCTAAACTTCTGTAGAGCTTATGCCATGCTAAATAGCTGGAGCTTTAGTCTACCTATCGTAATGGCTTTTGGCTATTAAGTCTTAATATTAGTTGCATTCCTCTACTTATGTGCAGCAGTGCAGACAGATATGTGTCTTCCCACCATGTCCAGCACAGAAATATGGTAACTTAATTTGAACATGTTCCTGATGTATTACATGAATTATAATATTTACTCTTTCTGTACGCATCTCTTTTATAAATTTATTTACTTGTCACTGAATTTAATTGAACACTATTTCGTTAATTAATTTTTTTAATTGTTCTTTAATTAGTTTTGTTTAACTACGATATCTTGTTTGAATAATTGTTGTTTGTTTTGAGTAATTAAATGGTTGCAATCCCCGTTATTTGAATGTAAACAACTTTGTAGACCTCTTGAAGTTCATTTGCACTCCCATTGAATTATATCGTCTCTGTATGTTGGTGTGTAATTTAGACAAAGTTATTTATATAATTCAAACCTTCACGTATCTTTAATGTCGTACTATAAGTTCAGTCGGTCTCAGTTGATTAGTAAACTGTCAAGTTTTCATAAAACAGTATGATAGTACTGTTAGTGTTTAAGTGAGCACATATGAATTTTACCTGGGCGCCATATGGAATTTCTTGAGAAATATTCCATAAAAAAGAATTTATTTGAATAATCGAATAATTAATTTTGATTGAATTTAAATTAGTATTTGATTGAGTGATTAAAATAATATCAGGAATTAATTTCTTTTTTATCTGTTTAATTGATTCTAACTGTTGTCGGTTCACTTGTCTGAATAGTAGCCAACTTAACTGGTTGCTTGCTTTGAATTCGCAACTCATTAACTAGTAAAAAAGAATTAATCACGTATTTAAATAATTGCTGACAATATTTGTTAGTTCACAATTCATTTGTTTATTTCTCACTCTATACTTGGTTCAAATAAATACATTCAATTTACTACTACTAACGGATTACAAGTCTTCCGGCTTTCAAATTTCATAACTCAGTTGGTTTGCAATGACAATTCTAACCATAATCGATTGTTTGTTTATAAATATTAGATACCTCAAGGGTGACTTCTTTTAAGTTACAGAATAAAACGCCAATGCTTTACGATACAATGCTATTACAAAACACTAAATTACTAGGTTAGACACCTTTAATTATTGAAATTAATTGACAAAAAGTTCGTTTAACCTTGAAAATTTTAGGTTAGTTACGGTAACGTTACTACATGAAATCTTATGTTTGGAATATTATAATTCCTCTAAGTAAAGTTAAGACAGTGCTTAGTACTTATTGTATTATTGTTTTTTGCGTCAGTATACAGGTGTATTATGTTATACTGCTAATAGCTTACTCATAAACAATGGAAATACATGCACAGTACTCCCTGACTAATAATCTTAATGATTATTTATTATCACTCTTCATGATCTGGTACACTGATCGTGGTTTCACTTCACTTGTTACGCGTATGAACGATATTATTTTCTTCTTGAATTACACTTTAATTGGTTAGGTATGGTACTTAACCTCGTTCTCTTAAATCGCACTTCCAGTAAAGGTATCACTACTGATATCGATGCACTGTACTTTATTTAAACTTCTTCCTTCTTGTTGATTATAAAATTTTGATGATAATTCGGTCTGGATTCGTTGTTGCTGATTGATGGAAAGTGACAAAATGTGTGTTGTTTACAAATGCGTTCGTATATATACTTTATTTCGATCCCCGCTAGGAGGTGTTGACTGGTTTCTAAGGTCATTCGCGATTGGTAGAAAATGATGTCATGATGACGTAATTCTATTTATAGCCATTACATAATTGTATTGGAAGCGTCTGATTTCAATGTTAATATTATTTGTTGTATTTATTCGAAATTCACCAAATTTATGATGCTAACATTTATATCTCAGTTATTACAAGTACAAATTAGGTTCTACTATTAGCATTGTATAGCTTGTTTCTTTCTCTTTATTTTGACATGACTTGATGCCAGTTTAGTCATAGTTTTCATTAACAATTTCTATTCTAATCTAAATAATGCATTGTTTACAGGCGTCGTCTGCTAAACGTTGCAGATCCGACTTTTAACGTTTTTCTTATTATTTGTTTAACTATCCCTAATTTCTAATTTGAATATAATTATTTGTGCAAATTATGTCGTCTGCTAAACGTTGCAGATCCGACTTTTAACTTTTTTCTTATTATTTGTTTAACTATCCCTAATTTCTAATTTGAACATAATTATTTGATTGAAAAGAACACATTATTATATATAAATGCTGTATCCAGCTGAACAATATTAATTATTAGTATACATTTGTTGATTATTGATTATACACTTCCATATTTAACTATTCTCATTTCAACATTTTTTTTCTTATTTCTTATTCTTATAACATTACTCATGGAGTGATGCTTTACACCCCTTTTGTCATTATTATTATTCTACTTCCCGATGCTTAGTAGGGTCTCTACATGACTCTTACTTTCATGACTTATTTGTGTCAGTCTTGGTTTGTTATTGTTTCATTACAAGGTTTTGTTCCTTGACTAATATTACATTTCTTTACATATTTTAACTTCTTATAACTTTACCTAGATACATTCAATGGTTACCTTGATTGTTATCTTTAGTTCATTTCATTATTATAACTTATATAATTGGTTTTCTTATTATCTTTTATAGTTCATGATTAACCATAGTATCTTTCTTTATATTTGTCCTTTTAAATCAGTATTTTGACATTAATCAGCTAATGTGCTGTTTCTATTAATAATACATGATACAGATATCATTCATGTCATCTCTTATCTTATTTATTTTATTTGACTTTGTTCATTAAAGGTTTTATTAAGCTCACTTAACAGTCTACTTGGGAAACTTGTCTTGTCAATTCGTCTTTGTCAATCTGTCTGTTTATGGTGTAGTGTCATATTATTCAGATAGTGGATTTACCACTGTTCACTTGAAGTTCTTCTCTCCTTTCATTCTTTAATGGTTTATTATTTTAACTGTTACATTCTTCCTTGTTACTCATTTATATTTATTTTAGTATCATTCACCCTTCTGGTGTTTTTATTATTATGGGACGTTTTGTGACGTTACAGAGTGTACTTTGTACATATTTTTTGCTACTACAGTGGAGAAAAAAACATTGATTGTCTTATTATTTATTTATTCATAACTGATATTGTTCTTATTGCATAATTTTGTAGGAGTTCTGAATGTTTTCTTAACCTTCCCAAAAATCCCACTCTGATCTGTCCTAATTCCTCTCTTTCTAATCCCTACCTCATATCACTCAGATTACTGTTACATGTGCATAAAGCAAAACCTGAATTGGCTTCTCAGGGTATGTGTATAGTGCAGGCAGGTTTTCAGATTCTGATAATTGGTGCCGACCAGTGTTTAGACAAGAGTATGTGTAATGACAGCAGACACCAGTACACGTGCACAAGTAGTCCAACGCAGACAGTTTATCAGAATGAAATGTTCATTCTGGTTTTAGAAACCAGCACAAGTTGGAGGGTCCGGCATGTGTTTGTTTTATTCATTTGAGTTACATTTGTTATTTTCGTAATGGATAAGCAAACACTGACATCTAAAGTTTTAACAGAACCTTAAATTTTGGACAAGAGACTGAAGGAATATTCGAACAGAGTCATTGTAGATGCCTTCTGGCAAGATATATAAAAGTAAATGAGTGTTGCAGGATAGGTGACAGAGAGTAATTTCATGGACACCACTTCTCTCTTGTTCCAGTTTCAAGCTAAGACATTCTGAAGCAATGAGTAAACACATAGCTTCTTCTCTGGTTAACTTCATGACTGTGACTGAATCTGTACTGTTTCGGTGCCTGTAATCTGCCTTCGTATACAACCCTACCTGTGCCAGCAACCTGCATATGTCAGCACCAGTTATCGGAATCTGGCAGAGTGCCTGTACTGTGTGCATACCCTCAGAAGCCTTGTTCTTATTAGTTTAACAAACTCTAGTTTAATTAAGAATTTTGGTTAGCAACAAACGTGCTCTTGAATGCATACAAGGGCATCAGTCATGTGCAGTTCTTTTCCACCGGTATCCATTAAAAATGTTACTTCTACACTTTCTTTGGTTTGTCAAGTTTCTCTTTACTATCACTTTCGTCTACAGTACTTTTCCACCCTCGTCATTATCTCTGCTGTGGTTCTCAATTAATTGGGATTATTATGGTGCACATATTAGTTGTCATATCTTGATCATCATCCGTAAAATACTTTAAAATAGTTATAAATTGTTTTCACTAATAATTGTTGTCTGTGAAATTATAACTAGGAGTGTCACTGACACAAATGGGCGGAGCATTTGACATTCATAAAAATTTATTTATCAATATTCTTACAATCAACAAAATATATACACTTTTATGATATAAACACTCTTTATTGAATACACTACATTATAGTACAAAATAGATTAATTGTCATTAGACATATTCCACAACCTTTGCAATTCATCTCTACGATCAACCATTGATGGACTTCTATTAATTTTTAGCAGTCTATCAAAATTAAACGCCGGTTTTAATAATAATCCTTCTAATGTTTTCACTCTTGAAAGGCCAACATACGTTAGTCCAACCTGAAATTCATTGTCTCCTAAATTAACAAATTAACAGTTGCCTTATCTAATTTTATCCCTTGCCATCTATGTATACTAACAGCATATGCTAACATTAACGGAAATTGTTTGCGAGTACAAGAAATTTCATTTTTCTTGAATGATGCCACTACTGGTACAGTGGGTATTGAATTCTCTTACAGAACTGGTCCTGTATATTTTTCGAAAGATACAAGTATACATATTGGCATGTGTTTGTTATAATTTTCGCATTCAACTGCCGGGTCATAAATAATATCAGATACTGTCCCAACTGAACCGTTGGCTAGTCCTTTTGTGACCCAAAGATTTCTTGTAAGGATAACTCGAGCACCTTTACATAAACGTAATTGGGCAAATAATCCCTGAGCATCGTCAGATTTTGCTAGAGAGGTTTCTGTGCAATTATGGATTGCATTGATTAGAGCCACGGGTTGTTTATTGCTTTCTAGTTTTTCATAATTAAAGGGTTCGATTTCAGCATTTTTTAACATTATACAGACACTATCTTTGAAATTGTCCCCGATATTGTTTACATAAAATCTTTTAGATAAGAGCCGATAATCTTGTTCAGTGATTGTTCCATTTGCGACTCTATTAAAGTCTCTCTGAAATTTTGATCATCACCTTGCTGTCTCATAATCACCATTAAAAATAAAACTTTTTTGAACTGTTTATATATAAGATTCAATTGAATGGTCTGAACATTATTACCAATATTGTAAAGACTCCTGTCACAAATCGGTGGAAGTTGGGACCAATCACCGACTAAATACACGCAAAGGCCACCAAAAGGAACAGCTGAAGAACGCTGCTTTGCTTGTTTGAGTCACATATCCACTTTGAAAATCAAATTCAAACCCAACATACTGGCTTCATCAATAATAACAAACCTCCTCACATCTTTTAATTCTTCTTCAAAAGCAATTTTGGATTCACCTTCTAAATCTTTGAAAGTTCCTCCCCTTCTCTTTGAAGTATTTATTCTTAGAGCTAAATGAATAGTTTGTCCAGCAATATTGTTAGCTGCCACACCAGTAGGAGCCATTAAAAGAGTTGCATCGCAGCCAAAGGGGGCAAGGAACTAACAATCTCCGTTATATTTTGACCAATATTTATAATATTTCCCTTATAAGCATATTGACCGGGAAAGCCTCTCGATTTCATCCTATACATACGCATCACTGGTTGTACTATTGCTAACAAGAGTTGTTCTACATAAGTGAGGTCCATCAGTTCTATAGGTACATCTTTAGGATCCAAACGATTAACTGCAGTAAACTTATTTGGGTTTCCCTTACACTGCGGACACATATCAAAAAATGTTTGCTGCATCAACACTCAAGAACAATTTACACATTCATAGAATTCCAGAAATCGTAAATTATCTTCAAATTCATTCTGAAGATTCCTATATCCTGTGTTGTTTTGATCATATAACACATGATTCATGTTATGTTCTGCAGGGCCTTCAACAGTTGCTGCAGCAACATTTTGTCGCTGTCTCATCCATCTTTGATTTGTAGTTAAATGACCAATATTTGGACCTCTTCTCCATTGAGGCATACTATAAATAATACGTATATATAAATTGATGAATAAGAATGTATAGAATATGCGTATAACAGAAAAAAGTACTTAAATAAAAAGTACAAAATTGAGTAAGAAGTATAAGATTAATAATTTTAATAGAATTTGGATTAAAATTTACCTGAACTGTGATTCGTTGCAATATGTAATGGAAAGTTGCAGTTGCATCAGCGACTACATAGATTCTCATCTAAAAATTGACACTTGTTCAACACTTAAGTCCAATCCGTACATCTGGCTACACCATAGAACAATGCTCCATTACTGTTTGAATTAAAAACGTGTGAGACGTGAATACAACATGTATACAGCAAAATCTTATCTCGATATTAATTGATGACTCGTTGGACACTTGGTGAAACATATTAATACAAAGGTTTTGTAAAATATATAAAAACACTTGGTAAGTTTCACAGATTTTATTTAACTCTGACAGCTGTTTCGACTACCTAAGCCATTGTCAAAGAGGCGAATGAATGAAATTACTAAACACAGGATGAGTTTAAGAACATAAGAAGGTGATTTTAACCAATACAGGTTTTGGAGATCATTGCTTACAACACAATCACTTCATAGATACAAAAAACATAACACTACTCCACAACATACAGAAAGGTAAAAAATTGATTTGTTAGAAATTCTAGAAATTAAAAAAAGCAATAAAAAATAACAAAAATTTAACAAATGAACAAACTGAATTCTGTGTATCCCCTTTATTAAAAGCTGTTATTTAGTTTAGTTTATTTTATATTTTGCATTCAGATTATATTTAGTTCAGTTAATTTTAAATTTTGCATTCAGATTATATTTAGTTTAGTTAATTTTATATTTTGCATTCATGATTGTATTTAGTTTTTAAAGACACCTGACCTTCCCTTGTCTCTTGCACCCCCGTCTCCATCTCAACACAGATGTTCCAGATATGCCCTAAATAGATGGTCACCACCACCACCACCTTTACTCACATCCTGTGTTTAGTAATTTCATTCATTCGCCTCTTTGACAATGGCTTAGGTAGTCGAAACAGCTGTCAGAGTTAAATAAAATTTGTGAAACTTACCAAGTGTTTTTATATATTTTACAAAATCTTATCTTATCGAGCAACAGCCAGCGCGGGCGGTGGGAGCCGCACACACACCGGCATTTGTGATACAGCAAATCTTATATTATCGGGCGACAGCCAGCGCGGGCGGTGGAAGCCACACACGTACACGCACCGGCAAGCGAGCACCAAAATCGGCCAGTGACCGGTGAGTCGCCTAGAGCCCCGGGAGTGAGACAGAGCACCGTAGCTGGGCCATGAATCTCTGTCTCTTTTCCTCTCACACGTTTAAGCTAGATTTTAAAAAAATCGTTAATATCTTTTGAACCAAATCATGTAGAGAAATAAAAAGTAAATGTGTGCACTCTACAATACAGTCCGGATATGTATGCAAAATTGTATAACATTCGGTTGAGTAGTTTTGGAGGAGTTCACGGTCTAAGTTGTGCACCGAGTCATGGATAGAGGGCTATGCCTGATTTCGCTACACTCGTCAGGCTCCGTCCAATAATGATGCAGATTAGTTGATTTTTCATATCCAATACATTACCAAAACATACATACAATTGTCATTGTATAAATATATATTATTATATATACAAAAACGTATTGTTAGATAACTACTAGAGTCAAGTAATTTAAGGCCAACTCTTTGTTGTCGCATAACTATGACAGTGAAAAGTAGTTATATAACACAAGTTTAAGTCATAAGTAAATACATTAATACAGCCCATTCTGCCTCAAGCTTGAAAAAGATCACAAGTTTGAGTTTTCAGACAGCTATAGTATTATACATTTTGCTATCTCTGCTTTATGTGATGTGGGTAGTCCTACTTTTAATAAAAAAACTAACGCTATCTGATAGCAAAAAAGTATTCAAATGTGTAATATCTTCAAAACCGAATTTAATGAATCGCAAAAACATATGCATACAGTAGAAGCCCGATATAGCGCGGTCCGATATACTGCGTATTCGGATATAACGCGGTGAAGAGTATGTCGCCCGTTATTAGCGAAAATTCTTACTTGTAGAGAGTGAGTAAATTATGAATTGTTTATCGTGACTTCCGTAGCCACATTGGAATGCGTTGCGTTTATTGTAAACAAAGGCTTGTTGTTGGAAACGGCGTTGTAAACAACAGCCAGAATTGCCAGTTCAAGTGTACCTGTAGACATAAACAATTGCCCCGTATTTACAGTCTCTACGTTTCTAAGAATTCATGCCAAGGCAAGCAGCCAACTAAATCCCTTCTCTCCCTCATACTCTTATATTACAGTATAAGATCATACTCTGATATTATCTTATCAAAGTGTATAGTCTTTGTCATAAATTCACATAGTGTAGAGTTTTGTGATGTCGCAGAAAAGAAAAGCATATTCTGTGAGTGATAAACTCAAAATAATTGATCGTGTGAAGAACGGAGAGTCAAAGGCAAGTTTATCACGTGAGTGTGGCATCCCAGAAGGAACAATTAGAGGGTGGATGAAGGAAGAAGATAAACTTTAAAGTTTTGTGAACACAGTTGAAAGTGAAGTGGGGTTGCAAAGAAAAAAGACTAAAGTAGGTAAGGATAGTGAACTAGTGTCTGTACAGGTGGTTTTTAATAAAACGAAGTGAAGGCGTGCCACTGTCAGGACCAGTTATTAGAGCTCAAGCTGTGAAATTCCATAGTGATTTACATGGCAACAGTGACTTTAATGCATCTGATGGGTGGTTTTCGCGATGGAAATCTCGTCATGGTATAAGCCAGATAAGCATTGAAGGGGAAGCACGATCATGTGACAGTGAAGCTGCAGTACGTTTTCCTCAGGCATTAAACAAAGTAATGATCGATAACGATTTAAATGACCATCAAGTGTATAACTGTGATGAAACTGCTCTGCATTTTCGAATGCTTCCTGCCAGAACTCTGGATGTGAATAATTCAATAAATAAATCTGGATTAAAAATAAATAAGGATAGAGTTACCCTCCTGTTTGCCACAAATAAATCAGGCAGCCACAAAGTTAAACCTCTCTGCATAGGGAAAAGCCGAAATCCTAGATGCTTTCAACATGTTAACATGATGTCATTACCCATCACATATCGTAATACAAAAAATGCTTGGATAACAAGTGATATTTTCGGTAAATGGTTCCATGAAGAATTTGTTCCATCTGTGAGAAGCCACCTGCGGTCACTCAACCTCGAAGAAAAAGCTGTACTGACCCTTGACCACTGTGCAGCACATCCACCTGCTGATATGCTACAGTCAAGAGATGGGAAAATCGGAGTCATGTTCTTGCCGAAAAACACTACAGCACTGATCCAGCCATTAGATCAAGGCATCATAAAAGCATTTAAAGCGCAATACTGCCGTGAACTTCTGAGTGCTATAGTGAATTCTGATGAGGAAATGGAAATTTACCTTAAGTCAATAAACCTGAAAACAGTTGCGTATTCAATAGGTCTTGCATGGGAAAGTATTAGTACGGCTACGATTCAGAATTGCTGGAAGAAATGTTCCTTTGAACAAAACATCGCCGATGGAAATTGCTCTGTTGCCGGATTCACTAATAGTGATGTACAGTCTGCGAGTAGTGCTCTGCATTGCAACTTCACTCTAGATGACTTGAATGACTGGGCAGAAGTTGACAACGGTGAGCCTGTTACAGAATGTATAGGAGATAAAGATATCATCGATGCAGTCCGAAATGCAAATTGCGAAGAAAAAGAAGACGATGACGATGATGGAAATGAAAATGGGGTGGAAGTGAAAGAAGTTATTCCAAATGTTAGTGAAGTGATAATACACATAAACAAAGTAATTTCGTGGATGGAGAGGCAAAGTGAATCTAATAATGTTCATCTGCTGCACCTCGCGTTTATAAAACAATACGCGGAAAAGAAACGCTGTGCATTATCCCGTCAAACAACAATTACGGACTTTTTTAAGACCAACAATTAGGCCTACAGTAGGTCGAGTGAGCAATGTATAAATAGTGTATTTTATATTCCATTGGATTAAAATAGATTAAAATATTGGATTAAAATACAGTTTTCTTATTTTTTATTTTTACATTTGGTGACGTAATTTACGTACAGAATATAGTAGTGCATTATGCTGTAGCCTTTTTCCCGGTCCTCCCTCCCCATCATTTGTCACTGTACAGGTCACCTTCCGATATACCGCGGTTACGCCTATAACGCGGGGGAAAGTATGTCACCCGACAATCGCGCTATATCGGGCTTCTACTGTACTTAAAAATTGTGTTTTACAAAATAATTATATTGGAACATTTAAGTTTTTGTTACTTCGGATCAAATCAATTTTGGTCAACCAAAGTTTCCTCTTTGATACTACGAAAAATGAATTTGTTGTAATAAAATTTATTAATTAATTCAGGTGTTTATTTTTGTCCATTTATTCAGTACAATTATTGTACTGATTAAGCTATTATTTTGTGATTAACAATTCTATTTTAATATAATTTTCTTGTTATTATTTGAACCATAAACTATTACATTTTGTATTCTAAAAGCTTTTGTAAAAGTAATGGCTTTTAGATTTTAATGTTTCTAACTTGGTTCAGTTCCTTTTCTTGACATATTAAGTTATTTTATTAAGGTTTTAGTCAGATGTATTTTACATATGTAAGTAATGTCTCGAGTATACAATTTAATGTTCAAAACACGTGAAATGTTACTAAATACATCTTGACTATACATGTAAATGAAAATAGATTCCGATAACGTTACATCTTCAAATTAGTATTTACTTCAATAGTGTTTTATATTTAGGAAATTATTGATTATATGTTACTCTAAATATTTGAAACAGCATACCAAATACACTAATATTTTTCAGAGAGTAAACAGGATACAGGAGGGATTTGAAGATATCATTCCAGACCCAGAACAGATGCATGAAGCATTTATTGAAGCTGCAGACATTTGCACTCGTCTTCAGTTACCTTATGTAAGTCATAAAGCTGAAGATATTGAAATTTGAAGTCTAAATAAATATGCAGTGTATAACATGTATCCACAACTATTATATTTGCTTCTATATGATACACCTCTCAATAAGATGCATGTCTCATTTTAGGGGTTATGTTTTCATGGAAAAATATTTTATGTGAATTCCTGGTCATTTTTATTCAAACCCAAAGGTATATATTTTTAATCCTAACATAAATAACAAACAAATAAACACAAAATATTAGTGTACTCTGGACAAAATAGATCATGTTTGTTTCACAGCACTGTCTTGTCCTTTCTCTCTCGCAATTCCTTCATGAGCAGTTACTTGTGTATCACATTTACCACCCACTTTTAATTCCTCGTCCTAAACTAAGGAAACAGGAATATAATATAACAGAACTTATTTTTTGTTAAGCATACTATAGGATTACCACTGCTCATAAAAAACCTTTCATTGAACAATGACTACAGAAATAATTAGGCTTAGAATAATACATGGATAATAAAGTAGAGGGTGGTGAACTTTCTGGGGAGGTTCACCCATATCTCTGGATTGAAATCACAAAAATACAAAATCTAATGGAATTGATGTATTATTATCACTTTTCTTAGTATGCTCCATATTTTGACACGCAGTGTTTTTTCGTTCTTGAATCAGTACTTTCCTGTACACATGTATTTATAGATCTGTTGTTACATGTTTCTAATGATAGACAATGAGTTATAATCAACTATCAACAATTTATTGGAATCTTTTGAAATGTGGCTGTACCATAGAATACTGAGCATTTCATGGACACGCATATAACTAATGTTGAAGTTCTTAGAAAGATTAAGAAAGATAGGGAAGTTATTAACACAGTGAAGATAAGAAAGCTTCAGTATCTGGGACATCTCATGAGAAATGAACAGAGATTTTACTTATTGCAGTCCATACTACAGGGAAAATTACTTGGAAAGAGAGGAGGTGGGCGACCGAGAATATCATGGTGAGAAATTTAAGGATCTGGTTTGGCATGAATAACTGACATATTCCGTACAGCAGTGCAGAAAGTTAAAATAACCTGTATGATATCCAACATACAAAACGGATAGGAACTATCAGAAGAAGAAGATGAACAATTTCGTGTATAAATGTACTAAAAAATAACTTAGTTTATTGATTATATAAATCAAAAAATAATAAAGAAATATTGTATTTTTTATATTGTATGAAAACAATTCATCTAAAAATAAGATACACTGTATACCATTCACACTTGGTAATTTCATAGCTGAAATTCAAGGATTAATTTTTTTAACTATCCAGGTGGAAGGCTGTACTTTGCTGTCCTTCGTCACACGCAGGCTAAATCAGGACAGACATTTGTCTGGGTATTTGTGGGTGCCCAACTGAAAAACTCTGTCAAAACTAATCTCTTATAAACGTGTTGAAAGCCTTGAAATACTTTTCAGTTCTAAAAAAACCTATTGGATAAATTAAAAACTACATATTTAGCAATGCTTTATTTTATAAATGATACTTTCAGTACATAATCTGTATAATGACATTTGATTTTCATAATGTTTTTTATTAGAAAACTTCACCTGGGTCTTCAGTCTCTACTTTGTTTTGATTTCTGTGAAAGTGTTACAAAAACCTGTTACTTAACACTTTCAGTTCTGGCCTGTTACAAGACTATTAATACCGTACCAGAAAACTCAGTATTTTTAAGGTGTTTTGAAAATACATACTTCAATTACTCTTTGGTCAATGATGATGGTCTAAACATCAAAATAATAAACAGACTTTTCTCTTTGAAACTGTATGCAACATGTACATATATTGATAGTAAATAATTACTTTGTCACATATAAAAACTACAGGGGAAGAAGGAGGTGAGTTACATTTTACACATTTTTCAGGGGACAAATTTAAAAAATTTTAAAATTAATTTCTTCTAAACCAAATACTGTGATAACTTGCAGTTAGAATGTAATAAAACTTATACAGTTCCCTTTTTAACTGCAGTGTAAAATCTTAAATATATTTTGCTAAAAATTTTGTATACAAAAATAATACTGTAACTACAACATTTTCCAGAGAAAAAGGAAGTAATGACAACCAAATAGGGGAAAGGAGGTAGTGAAAACCAAATTTGCAAGTTTTTCAATACAACACAGTATTTTATTGTACAAAATGTATAAAAAAATTAAAAAGGTATAACAGATGTATAAAAATAGTACAGTGTATTATAAAATATTAAAAAATAGAAAATTTATTCCTTACAAGGAGGCTTTGGTGATAAATTTTGGCTTCCTCATTGCAGAGTACTGAAAAATCATTTAGTTCATTATATTTTTCCTTTGAAATAGGTAGATAATCTGAAAAAAAAAATATTATTGAAGGCCTCAGTGGTTAGATTCAGACTAAATAATAAAATTTTACAGCTAAATGTAAAATTGGTTATAAATTACAAGGATAAAAATTTGAGTTCATTTTTAACACAGGCTCCTGTTTGCGAGAAATTATGGTAAAACTGTACATAAACAATAGAAGTGCTTTTCAAACTGTTTTGGAATAATGACCAATTCCAATAATGATTAGCTTTCTAGAAGCTAATCACCTTCTAGAAAATTATCCTATTGACTAGGATCAGACATTTCCTGATGAGTGTGTGCATTTAGCTCAGTTTTTAAAAACGCACAACTTAGAATTAATGTTTCCTATTGTTGAGATAGCTTTGCGCATTTTCCTTACTATGCCCGTCACTAACTGCAGTGGCGAAAGATCTTTTTCAGCCTTGAAGAGGGTGAAGAATTATTTATGCTCAAATTTGCGCCAGGATAAACTGACCGGTGTAGCCCTCTTGTTCATTGAAAGTGACTTTCTGTAAGGACTTGATTTCAGTGAGGTGATTAAAACGTTTGCTCAATCTAAAGCTAGAAAAAAGAATCTAGCTTGAACTTTACATGAGTCTTAACAAATCCACAAGATATTTAACTGATTGTATTCTTTGTGTAAATGATGTTAAATGTACCCTTAATAAAACTGTTATAATTCTGTAACTACTTAGTTAATTTTTTCCTTATAAAAGCCATGCAAACTACAAACGGTTGAAGGTGTAACTCTAAAACAATCTCTGAAAAATAGCCTCAGTTTTCCATTCTTGAGACTATTTCCAAAAACAGTAAGATATTTGAAATATTCCTAACTAAGAAATATATTGTAGGGTGTTTAAAGCTTCATTCAGCCCCTTGGAAATAAACGTAAGAGTAGCCTATGGGTGGTGAGGGGTGCGAAAATATAATTAGCCTAGCGGCGCCAAGATACCTTAATCCGGCCTTGCTGACAACTGTTGAATAATAAATGAGAATATAGACGTCTGCCTTTTATAGTAAACAATGTTTGCAGTATTGTTAGTTTTGCTCATTTTTTTACTTCCATATTCCTTAAGGAATGGAAGTATGGTGATGGCAAAAAAAATCGTGTTCGAGATTATTGCAGATTCTGATTCTACTACGCTCAAAACATGAAAAAAAGTCGTTTTCCGAAAACTGTCTGTGTGTGTGTCTGTCTGTGTGTCTGTAGATTTTTTTTCTATGGCAAACGATAACTGCCGCAAATTCAAACAGAATCAAATAATTTTTTGCATACAGCCCTAATTTGTAGAGTACTCGCGACCTATTGTTTTTGGTGAAGATCGGTTGAGGGAAAGGGGTAGTTTACCTGCAACGGTTTTTTTTTATCAAGGGAAATTTTTTTTTAGGCAAACGATAACAGCCGCAAATTCAAACAGAATTAAATAATGTTTCGTATACAGCCCTGAATTGTAGAGTTCTCAAGGCCTATTGTTTTTGGTGAAGATCGGTTAAGGGAAAGGGGTAGTTTACCTGTAACGTTTTATGTTTTAACAAGGGTATTTCCTATGGCAAACGATAACAGCCGCAAATTCAAACAGACTCAAAAGATTATTTGCATACAGCCCTAAATTGTAGAGGTCCCAAGACTTATTGTTTTTGGTGAAGATCGGTTGAGGGAAAGGGGTAGTTTACCTGCAACGTTTTTTTAACAAGGGTATTTTCTATGGCAAACGATAACAGCCGCAAATTCAAACAAAAAATAATGTTTTGCATACATCCCTGATTTGTAGAGTACTCAAGACCTATTGTTTTTGGTGAAGATCGGTTAAGGGGAAGGGGTAGTTTACCTGCAACGTTTTTTTATCAAGCGTATTTTCTATGGCAAACGATAACGCCGCAAATTCAAACAGAATCAAATAATTTTTTGCATACGTCCCTGAATTGTAGAGGTCTCAAGGACTTTCGATTTTGGTGAAGATCGGTTAAGGGGAAGGGGTAGTTTACCTGCAACCTTTTACGTTTTAACAAGAGTAAAGTACTTGAAAATTTATTTAAACTTTTTCAAACAATGGTAATTGTTAAAAATAAAATAATTTTGTTGCCAGGCAATAAAATTAAAATTTTTTTATTTTAATGTAAATCATGTATAAGAGAAAATATATCGCGCTTGGCAGGCGATATTAAGATTTAAATATAAATCTTAGAATATGGAAGTCATGTATGGTTCTCCATACCGATATTTTATTAACATCACTAAGTCTTTCTGTGGTCACTCTTTTCTTAACTGAGCACTTAAGATTGTAATTTGCTTTATCAGATATAATGCTACAATAGAAACAGAATGAAAATATGAAAAAGAAAATATTACACTAAAATAAGTTCATTTACAATATGCTACATCAAAACACAAAAGTTGAAAAATGGACAGTAACTAAATAACTATTACACACCATGCCCATTACAATGATTATTCATGCAAAACTGTTTACTAAAGATAAAATGAAGACAAAACAATAATACATGCAGTAATAAATGATACTATTGCTTCAGACACCAACACTCACAACTGTGCATATTATGTTTGTATGAAACAATGATATTACTTAGACACATGTTATGATTTGCCTCCTTCTTTCCCTGTACAGCACATCTTTGTCACTGTATTACTTTGTTACTAGCCTCGTTTTCCATTGTGAGTTGAACCATGTGAAAATATGGCCTGCAAACTACAAGTACGCATGAAATCTTGAAAAGTAGTTTCGGATGACTTACCTCCTTCTTCCCCTGCAGTCTTCATATACAAAATCATGTTTTTTATTTTTTGGAAAAGTCTTAATTTATACGTTATTACAAATATGAAATTTTTTATAAATACAAAACACTTGTACCAAAATATAGAGTTTAATATTTTTCTGTCATGAAAAAAGCAAAATTCATCAGTGTTTATTGCCTAACAGTATTTTGCCACTGTGTAATACATGTTAAATGTAACCTACAAATAATATGAACACCATAAAATGTAGAATATCATGATTGTTTACATTCTTTATGTCAAAGTAAACCTTCTGTTAGCCAGTAAAGTGCATAGTATTAAAGTTAACGTAAAAAAGAATTGTACAAAATGTTTTTTGGCTGTACATAAGCTGTTTGTAGATTACAAGCAAGCATTTGATTCCTTAGACAGAAAGAAGATATGTCGCATCTTGCAAGGCTTCCGAATACCCAACAAATTAATACACCTGGTTCACATGACCCTGAAAGGCAAAAGGTGCATAGCAAAAGTAGAAGGAGAATTAACAGAGGGTTTCCAAGTTCGAAGAGGAGTAAAACAAGGGGATGTCTTGTCTACCCTTCTTTTCAATATATGCGTAGAGAAAGTAGTAATGCAGCTACCAATAAACCCTAGTGGCACAATTATGAATAGAAGGTTGCAGTGCATTGCATATGCTGATGATATGTTCTCATAACACGAAACAAACAGGTACTGGAAGAGGCATACACCTCTCTGGAGCATGCTTCGACCAACCTAGTGAACAGCCAAAAGACAAAATATATGCTGATGAAGAAGAATGTCCGAGAAAAAAGAATCCCAAAAATTAAAGTTAATGGCAGTGAATTTGAGAGGGTAGACAGTTGTAGATATCTTGGGCCCCCTTGATATCAAAAAATCAGATGGCAATGGAAATTCAAGACAAACTAGCCATGGGAAATATATGCTAGTTTTCTTTGCTGCCTATCGAAACATTTCTATAACCTTCAAGGTCCAGATTTACAAAACCATATTGCGGCCAAGAAGATATGATCAGAAGGAAGGAAAGAAAGATTCTGAGGAGGATATATGGAGGTGTACTAGATGCCGGAATTTGGTGTATGAGGACGGATGCCGAATTGTACGATCTACACAAGGAACTGGACATCGTCACAGTAATAAAACAAGGTATAATTATGTGGGCAGGTCACGTACAGAGAATGACAATGATAGGGCAGTGAAAGAAAGTATTCATTGGAGGACCAAGAGTAAGGAGGCCAAGAAGATGGGTGGACGATGTAGATGGAGACTTGAGAAGACTGGGAATCAGAAGGTGGTGAAGAGTTGGACAGGATAGAGAGGAGTGGAGGCATGTTGTTTTGGAGGCCAGGGCTCTTCATGAGCTGTACCGCCGTAGAGTAGTAGTAGTAGCCACCAGTAGATTTTGTATAAGATCGTTTATAACAGTCCATGGTAGACACAGGTTTGGTATGAAAAATATTAAGAATGGTAGTAAGGAATATATATATGTCAGTATAATTTTTTTATGTAGTGTTGAAAATTACAGTCTTTTTTTAAATCCAGTTATTCATAAATTTAATTTATTAATTACAGAGAGTGTACAGGTAGTCGTCTTGCTGGAAGGATATTCTGTAAGGACTTCTGTACAGAGTCTTGCATCCTTCCAACAGAATGTAACTCATTTTTAGTAGTGTATTAGGAATAATAGAATGTCTTGCATTATTTTTAAAACGATTTATTATACAAAAAATAAAATACTTAGAAGTATTATAATCACTATCATAATGCACAGGACTGCATGCATTGTGTTAGTACTGTGAGCATCAAAATATGTTACAAAAACAAAGATGTGATCACCTTGTCTTATTACGGTAACCTTTACTGAACAGTCATACCAACTTCAAACTTATAAGCGCTATTTAGCACGTCTCACTCTTTCCAATGCAAACATTTATGGTTCTACTACCAGATTGTAAAGGCTTCTTATAATCTGTTAAATGCCATCCTCAAGTGAGGATTTTATGTCATGCTGGCAGTGCCTTGTACATTCTATCATAAAAACATATTTGTTAAAAATGTACGATGTTCTACAAACATTTGTAACCATAATGAAAGGTGTAATCAAAGGTAAACATTTGACTGTTTACATTTTTGTAAATAAAATTGTAAACTGTATTACCAAACACTTACTTTTAGGCTCCTTACACATGGGCCACTCGCTTGTACCAGCTTCTTAGTGCTTCTCAGTGGCTCGTGTGAATGGGTTCACTTCAGAGATGTGCCACTGTCCGTTTGCTTGGTGATGGAAAGTAGTTTTATTCAGTAAATTCTTTTATTTACTATTTACATTAGTTTAATCATGGACTCTGGTGAAGAAGTTCTTGCTCTTCCCATACAAAGACGTCACTATCGTAAACAATGTCGATTCTGGCTGCATCAGAATGGTGTGAATGAGGTGTGAATGGTAGGTAGTGGGACAGTTATATACATTCATGGGTGATCTGAAAACGACAATGAGAAGTTTCTTAACTATTTTAGAATCTCAAAAACGCGTTCAATCAGCTTCTTAATTTACCAGAATTTCGTATCCAGAAGAAAAAACACAAACATGAGACAAAGTATACCTTTTGAAGTGAGGGCTGCAATCACTTTGATGTGAGTTATAATATTAATTCACACACACACACACACACACACACACACACACACACACACACACACACACACACACACACACACACACACACACACACACACACACACAGTGCAACTCCGACTTGTGTAAGCACAAGTTATAAGGAAAACAATATAAAAATTGAATCAATACATATAGTTATTAAAAATACACATAGACACAAAGTGAAATGCTATGTTTAAGCGAGTTATCTTATGTAATTTCCTTTACATATGTTATGGCTTAAATTGCCGATAATGTGTCAACCAAGACAGAAAATGGTATGTCAGTTAATAAGTTAAAGTTCCATGCAACTGCGTCACATTCAACTTATGCAAAAGTTTCTGAAACGTAACCCTTATGACTCTGTGTGTGTGTGTGTGTGTGCACGTATGCATGTGAAGTTACAAATTGTTGCCACACAAACAAAAACTGACAAATATATAAAAAAATTATTCTTAATATTTATAAAGTATTACTCATAATATTATAAACAATACATGTATAAACCCTGGAATTTTAGTACATTGTTTAAAATTCTGTTAAAATAAAAAAATAAATTTTAATTTAAAAGTAATCAAAGCAAATGCTCGAATAACCAGAGCACCTTGGGTCCCAAATTGGCGTTCTTTACTTCTATTATAAATTGGTCCAAATCAGAATTCGACTTCATGAAACAGTAAAGAAAACTTATAGCAGTTCAGTAGTTATAGTAAAGAAATAGAAGTTCAGTCACACAACCTTGACAACATTACTACGCATACAAACACTGAAAGTGCTACTCTGTGGCGCGACTGAAAGTGGCCCGTGTGCAAGCATCATTGCAACAAAGCAGGGATTGGCTTCTGCCTGCCACAGTCGCTTGCCACGAATACTCATGTGAAAGGGTACAATTTAAAGCTATGGAAAAAATGCAAGCGCGACTGAATGGCCCGTGTTTAAGGAACCTTAACATTGAAAATTATTTCTACACTGTGTTTTATAGAATATTCTGAATAGTTCTATGTTACACACAACACAATGCTTTTATGTTTACTGTTTATGAATACCTCTTTTGTGCATTTATTATCATATATTTAATGAAACCATTAAGAAATTTTTGATTTATTATGCCTAATGCTGCTTCTATTTTAATTTAATTAACAATATTTGTGTTAGGTGTTTCACTCAGAACCAGAAGTTACAACAGATATGTGGTTTCCAGTGAATGTTAGAGTTTATGATCTTCACCAAGGTACCTCTGTGCGCTGGACACAGTGTGCATTTCTCAGCTGGTTAAAATCAATGAAGGATAACATAACAGTAAGTACACCTGTGGATCAAAAATATTCTGAGTGCATTTAAAAACTGTAATTTGAAATGTTAATTTCTATTGTGTTTCACTCAGATACATTTTGATTTCTATAATACTGTGAGTGTACCTCCTTTCTAATTTTAATTACTTATCTAATTATAAATGCTAGTGAAAATACAATATTTTCCTTCTTCACTAAACCTTTTTTTAAATTTAATTTTCGTTACATGACTTGAAATCTAGTTACCTATATGAGTGTTTATAGTACTGTTGTAATTTAGACTTCATAATGATTAAATGAATTGCTTTTTGTGGTCTGATATATTTAAGAGAATCCAAAGTAGGAGAAGAATACACTGTTCTACAAAATTAGCAAATTTTTGAAGTCAGTGCCTTAAAATAACCTTCATGTACAGTAAAGCCCCGGTTAACCGAACTCGGGTCAACCGAAACCCGGGTTATCCGAAATGCCTCCGAAAATCGCAAATCCAAAAAATAATACAGTACTGTACTGCACGGAAATAATTCGAGGGCGAGAGTGTGCTGGGCTATGGCTAGCGGGGAGAGGTGAACGCCCGACCTTGAGTTGCTTCCCCAGCCACCGGCTCACCAGTCTAAATATAGCTACACTGCCAACTCTCCAACCCCTTCCAAGACCATGACGCCCGCATCAGTCACTAGCTGTCAACACACAAGTGCGGATCTGCGATACAATAGTGCCTTCAAGTGGTTGTTTATTTCCGTTGCGTGTGTATTTTTGTGCTATGGCGACTAAACGGAAGCGTGTTGTGATTACTTTCGCTGATAAATTAGCTGCTATCAAAGAAGTTGAAAAAGGAAGTTTATTGAAAACTGTTGCGGCTAATTACGGAGTTGGTGTTTCTACCGTTTCAGAATGGGTGAAGTCTAAATCTAAATTTCTAGAGCAAGCTGTGAAAAATCCTCATAGAACAATACTGAAAACATCCGACTTTGAAAAAGTAGGCGAAGCTCTTTATCTTTGGTTCACCCAACAACGAGAAAAAGGCATGCCTTTGACTGGCCCGATACTGCAAGAAAAAGCTAAAATGTTAGCTGAGTTCTTAGGTGAGGAAGGAAAAGATTTTTGTGCAAGCTCTGGGTGGTTAGACAGGTTTAAAAACAGATACGGCATTCGGCAATTGAATGTATGTGGAGAAAAGTTATCTGCAGACCCAGACGCGGTTGCTGTTTTCAAAACAGAGTTTGAAGATTACACCCAAGGCTACACTAAGGACCAAATTTACAATGCCGATGAAACGGGTGTTAATTTCAAGATGTTACCTACAAAATCCTTAGCTTCCTCAAAAGAAACATCTGCCCCAGGACACAAAATGCAAAAAGAACGGATAACTGTTCTTTTGGCATCAAATGCCACTGGCACACATAGACTGCCCCCAATGTGTATCGGGAAGTCGAAAAAACCTCGGGCCTTGAAGGATGTTGCCCGAAATGCGCTACCAGTTTTTTATAGAGCCCAAAAAAGTTCTTGGATGTCTTGTGAACTCTTTGCTGAATGGTTTAGTGATCAGTTTGTACTGAAAGTTGAAAAGTTTATAACTGAAAAAGGTCTGCCTAAAAAAGCGATCTTATTAGTTGACAATGCGCCTACGCATCCTTGCGAGTTAAAAAGTGGCGATATTGTTGTGCGTTTCCTTCCCCCAAATGTTACCAGTCTAATTCAGCCACTGGAGCAGGGCGTAATAGCAACATTTAAACGGCACTACCGTGGGCTATTTTTGAGAACCATCCTGCAAGATAGTGACATGCAAAACAAAAACATGAATGAAGCGCTGAAGGCAGTAAATATGAAACACGTAATTTATTGGTGTGCGCAAGCCTGGGATAATGTGAAAGTTTTGAATACTTGACAGAAATGATAAAAAGAATTCCCGGATGCGAAGACATGGATACGTGCGAGGTGGATGAATGGGTTGTCACGTACGATTTGCAAGAAATCACGGACCAAGAAATTGTAGAAACAGTGTTGCAGTCAAATGCTGACGCGATCGAAGAGACCGAAGTAGATAACGTGGATGACGCAGTGACAGCTGACGATGGTTTTCGAGCACTAGAGGTAAGCCTAAATTAAGAATTTGTTATCTTTCAAAAACCTACTGGGTATAGTATAACACAAAAATTACAGTACAGTACATGTGTTGTTGTTAGGTTGCCCTAAGATTTGTTGAACAATGCAGTGAGTCAACGCCGGCTGACGTCCTTCTAATGAAAAGATGGCGGGACATCGCTGCTCGAAAACATTGGGAGGGACGCAAGAAACAAACAAAAATTACTGAGTTTTTTAAATGAGTAGTAATTCATATGCTCCAAACTATTAAGTACAGTACAGTCATCCCCCGAGATACGTAACACGCGACTTACGTAAATTCGCAGTTACGTAAAATGAAAATTTCAAAAAATGGGAAAATTTTTGAGTAGAGTAACATACAATTTTACAAATAATTACTGTACTGTATTCTATTTCAAGCATGCAATACTGTACCTTGTAGCGACTGCGTCAATACACTATTTACTCTCACTCTCTCTTTGTAAACACACACACACACACACACACTCTCTCTCTCTCTCTCTCTCTCTCTCTCTCTCTCTCTCTCTCTCTCTCTCTCTCTCTCTCTCTCTCTCTCTTACTTTATTGCTCTGCTAATCCTTTACTTTTCAGTCTAAGCACGAATGCAAGCATACCGGGCACTCTTTCTCGGAAACTTCTTCCACTCAGTGAAGGTTAAGCAGTGGAACCGAGCACATGTTTATCGCTCGTTTTTCTAGATGTATTGTTTCACGTCATTAGTGTAGCTTGCCGCGAGTGATTTGTTCGTACTCATGTATGTACGTACGTACATACCCATACATATGTCTGTATAATAATAAGTACGTAGGTACACTTAAGCAATGTTCAAATTCGACTTACGTAAAATTAGAGTTACGCAAAAGTCTATGGTCCGCATTAATTACGTATCTCGGGGGATGACTGTATACTGTATATTAATGTACTGTGATCCTAAAAATGTAATTTTAACTTTAATAAAGAACATAAGTGTAGCCTACAAAGAGATTTTTGAATTCGTTTGACCTTCAAAACCTTTAAAAAATACGTACTGTAATTACAATACAAAATACTGTAGTATTAGATGTTCATGGCTTAACCGAAAAAATTGTTATCCGAAACAGCTTCCCCCTCTTTAGTTCGGTTAACCGGGGTTTCACTGTAATCTTGAAATTTTTTCTTTTTATAAATAATGCTATTTACAAATGATGAAAAAGTTTGTTAAAAATATAAAATATATTAATATTAAATGTTTACCTTTATGGAGTATTATAGTGTTAAAATATAATAATAATCATTTTATCAACTTTTAATATATGTAGTTTTATCATAATTATGGTTGCATGCTAATGAATATTTCAGAGATTATTATTAAGTCCCTAAATTCATAGTGAACGTCAATCAATGAATTTCAATGATGAAGGGTTTGCGAGGATCCTTTATCGTTAAAAAAAAAAAAAAAAAAAAAAAAAAAAAAAAAAAAAAAAAAAATTAAGATGAACATATTATTAAATTAACATGTATTAATAGACAGAAAATAATATTGATTTGTACCAGTGTAATTTTTTTATATATATCTGTTTTGATGTTTGGGAATACAGAAGGGTGTTCTGTGAACTAGCCATTCAATGCTGATGTTTAAGACACCTATCCTGTAACAACAGATACAGTATGCTGTCAGTTCAGATTACCAAACATGCCTGTATATTCACGGTGTACAGTACGTCCCATTTTGGATTTAGAATTAATGATTTGTTTTTATTTGTGCCTCTTTATTATAATTTTTTTAGAGTTCTCCAATAATATTGTGAATATTTGTTAGTACCGTGATATTAGACTAATAGTTAAACTTTACAAATTTCTGTTCAGTAAACATTTGTCAGCATCAGTATGTGTGTAAATTTTGACACTGACTACTGATCAATCTCCTAGCACAGGAGTCTGTAGTCAGGAAAATGGAGTTGACTGCAAATTCATTTGCCATGAAAGAAAATTAAAACTCCTGGTCAGGAGGGTGTTGCTTTAAGGAGGCTGTGTGAGAAAACTTTGACCAAGAGAGAAGTGTTCATAGTGACCACAGGCTAACTTGAAAATGTTATAATAACCACCGTCTTCAACACTGTAAAAAGTAAAAATTATGATGAAATGTTTGGATATTTTTTATGTGTTTACTATCCACAGTTTGTACCAATTATGAGTATTGTTTTCTTATACAGTCAAACTCAAGAGGTCGTATCTTATTTAAAGACGCACTGTGGCTACAGAATGAGGCTGTTGGTTCAGCCTGTTCATCTCCTTGTGTGGGCATGTCTCCAAGTCGTGGATTAAGTAAGTAATAAATATTCTTTTCTTCTATGTTGATAACCATAAGTGTTTAAAAAATAATTCTGTCCACAGCTAATTAAGTTTTTCTTCCTTACATATCATGTCAATTTTTTTTTTTAATAGGAAGTGTAAATGGTTTTTGCCTACTGGTAAGTACAGAATATGTAACTGAAATGTATACTCCAAATCAGCCTACACAATTTTTGTTAACTCTTGAGAATTGTTATGACATTAGTAATAATACTTTTTTAAATTAAAGATATTAAGTTGCTTTCAGTTTCAATAAAGAAAAATTTGTGGAAAAGACTGTATTTTCATCTTAAAACAAAAGTCAAATGTGGTCAGGGTGACACAAATCATGCATTTCTTTTGTGCCTATGCTTGTATGTACAGAGCAGCACAGTTGTAAACCTTATATAAAAGCTGGTCTTACTGGCTTATGGAGGTGCAATCTGATTGGCCTTAAGTGGGAATTGTAGTACATAATGAGTTGTCATCCAGGCAACACAGAGACAAATGTACATTTGCTTTCATCATAAAGTATCATCAGGGACTACAGCCTAACTACTTAACATAGTACAACTGTGGTTAGAGCGGACTGTTGTAACAGATAAATTAACAGTTAGTACTTATATAATAAATAAACTTGACAGTTTCCCACATTTACACAATATGGTATGTAACATTTGTCATTTTGTATTCTCTAAAATTTCATATCTTTGTTGACACTCTTAAAATCAAGACAAGTGATCTGATACCTTGTCTGTGAAACTGGTCCAGTTGTTTTAGAGTTATAACAGAACAAATAAGTGATCAGATATACAACCTAAATACACTAAATTGCATAGCAGAGTAATTAAATACGGTAACTTAACAGAAGACATAATTACTTAAATGATTATGAAGTAGTAGTGATGATATATTAAATGAAGCACAAGTAGTAAATACATACAAAGCAACTGGAGTGCCTATTTTACATAGGACAATCATCACATTATACTTAATGCTCAATAAAAACATTAGTCTTAAAACCTATTAATCTAAAGACTGGCAAACTAAATAAAAAATTCTGTTAATTTTGTATGGTTACACTAGGCCACTAGATACCCACCTCTAACAATAAAAAAGTTTCTCATGCCAGAATTTGAAGAAATCACAGCCAAACATTATGTGTAATTTTTTTTTGCAAATATAAAAAGTAAAGATGAAATTTAAAATGTCCATTGCTTTACTGAATATGCTACAATTTAAATAAAACACAACCATGTTCTCACAACCTTCTGTATAGTCTAACATGCAAAAAATACATGACGCAACACTTGTAGCTTTGAGTATCTCAAGATAAGTTAGGGACTCATGAGCAGTGATGGAGGATCTGTGAGTTTTATCTCTTCATTATGTGTGATTCAATGTGCCCTAACAGCAACTGATCATACACAAATTTTTTCTCCCTCCAGCTTTCTTATGAAGTACCAACTGTAGATTGGTACCATATATGCCCATTGAGTTTCTCCACTCTACATTTACATCCTATATTTCTATAAAACAGTTGAGAAACAAATAAATGTTTGCATATCAGTAATTTAACTACTCATATTAACATCTTAAAATAATAATACAACCTAACTTTTTAATGATATATAATGTGTAAAACATTTCTTTAGGCGCCCTCCACTTAAGAGAGTAGTCCTTCAAACGCTGGAGTAACTATCACATCTTAATATATTATAAAATTTGTTTAAAATGCAACTTGGTTATTAAGCTGATTCTTACATTGTCGTTTTCATTTTTCAGTGGACAGTTCCTAAAAGGAAAAAACACTTAACTATGCATTGTCAAATCTCAACTTAAATTTTGTACAATATGTGCAACAAAATAGTTATTACACAGGGAAACTGGTTTACCCACATTATTTTAAGACCATATGTTCCCAAGCCAGTAGCAGAAATATATTTCTTAACATTAATACAGTATTATGTGTCTGCTATATTATGACTGGGAATTTACAAATAAAATTTTCATTAAGGTTGGTCTGGTTTTCATTACAAATAAAATTGTGTCAGGTTGGTTAAGATTTCAAACATGACTGAATAATGTTCTCTTGTCAAAGCTCACGGTATCACATACTATAAAAGGTCACATATATGAATAACATCACTTTATTTGCTTGATACTGTAACTAACACAAAATCTTTTCTGCCACTATACGATACATCATCCTCTGTAATAAAGCTGACTAATTAAAATTAATCACGTTGACTTGCATTTTGCTATCTTAGTTAAATTATTTTGCAAGAGACAATGGCTGGCAAGCGAGGTCCATCTTGTCTGAGATGTGAATCTCCAGGACTTGGTAAGGTCAGCAGGGACTTATACATAATGACACTATCCCTATGCTATCACACATGGTGTGGGGAGGCAGGTTTACATGTCTGTTGAGAATCTGTCAGCAATGCATTGACTTGTTTTTTGCAATTACAATAGTGTGCAAACAGTAAATATTGTATTTATTCTTGAAGTTATTAGCATTTTATATTACATATACTTTATTTGTTAATTAGCCTTGTTTATTGTAGTTCTGTTGTGTCATATTGCCCTACAATTTTTGGATTTTTGTTGTTTTTAAAATAGTACCATGTACTGTTTGCCAGTATGGAGTATAATTGTATTATTGAGGAAACTGAAAAAAATAGTAGTAGGCAAATTACTGAAAAACTAGGGATTGTGAGAATAGGTCATATGTGCTCAAAACTGTCAAATCTTACAACCTAATGAATGTTGAGATTACCTACTTGGCATTGAATACGAGTCTGAATAATCACCATAAAAAATGCTTAGTATTAAAGAATTTCAGTCATTCAAGCAGTGGTGGTGCTAACTTTGATTGTCCCCTTTCAGGCTAGATCTTACGCCGATGTATCTTGCCATGCAAGTCTACAAGTGATTATACTCATTTATTTATACTTATTTAGAAAACAAAAATAAAAGAAATGTAGTCCAAATGCTTCCATTATAGCCACTAAAAAACATGGAATGCTCAATATAAAATATTGATGTAATATCTTTATTACAAAATGTCATCTCTCATCTTTATTACAAGATGCCTGAAAGATGAGTTCTGAACTGTAAGATTGTTCAGAATCAGAACTGAGTTGCAGCAGAGTTATCTGTGTTTGAAAAAACACACAGCATATTGCATTGATGTCACATAACATTTACAAGCTCCAAATCCTTCACGTTCATTGTTCAAATGACAGATCAGGGAGTGTTCTGAATCAAGTTCAGATCTGGCTTTAAGCTTATTTGAAGCAGTTTGTGTATCCACAGTTTTAAATATAAACTGTGATCTATTAATATAAGAAAATACTGAAATACAAATTTTAACACCATTATGTGAAAAGTAAATTATGACAGAATAATTAAAGTATATACCATATTTTCTTGTGTATAATGCACTTTTTCAGATTTTCTTCCCAAAAATGTGGGTGCGCATTACACACAACTAGTGTAATTTACATGCTAAATTGTAGATCTGGACATGTGTGGTCAGAGTGTACATGGCAGAGCTGCTTAAAACTGGCAAACTCAAGTCTAGTACTAATAAAGTGAAATTTACCAGTAATTTGGTTCGCTGATTTCACTCCTTCTCTACCACGTATTTGTTCATGTCATAAGCATATAACAGTACTGTTTTGTAGCATTCTGTTACTGTACTTGTTTGTTATCAGTAATCTGTTGTTTTTACAGTAGTAGTAGTAGTTCATTACCAGTATTGCTGTGTTCTGAAGAAATAGATTGTACATTCATAATGAATAGAAGAACATCTCACTCATCCTGTACGGCTGATTTAAATTGTCTGTAATAAAATTCGCAAGGAAAATTGTAATTGTGCTGTGTCGCGTAAATTTGGCAGAATCTAATGTTCAGGAGTGGAAAAAACGAAAAGAAAAATTAAGTGTTCCTACTCACAATTAAAAAAAAACCTAATTTTCCAGAATTAGAAAAGAACTTATTCGAATTCATAAAAGAAAAGTGAATATGTATTTTGCTTTTGCCATTACTATTAAACGGTACAGATTCAAGCTAGGAAATTTATTCAACATCTTGATATAGACATCACGCAATTTTGTGCCAATCTTGGTTTGATGTGTACAGTTTCTACGCTGACATGGTCTTTTGATTCGATGAGGAATTACTCTGGGTCAACATTTACCTTGAGAACACAAAAATACAATTATCAAGTTTCATCGATTATTGTACAAACAAGGGATACAAACAATTCAGATTTGTCTCAGATTGGGAATGCAGACCAGTGTCCTGTCTTTTAGGATAAGCCAGTGGCTCCAAGTCTTCATGAAAAAGGTGGCAATCAGATTAACAGGACATGACAATCAAATGAGCACAGTTATGCTTCTGATTACATTCGATAGACACAAGTTATCTCTACATGTAGTTCTAAAGCGAAAAAGTTTGCCAAAAGAAAAATTTCCTTGCCAAATTGTTCACATCCATGAAACGGGTGGATGGAAGAAAAGCGTGTTTTAAACTGGATTGATACAGTTTGGAACCAAAGGCCAGGTGCTCTCTTAGAGTAGGGTGACCACATTTTTTATGACGTAAAACAGGACATTTCTGAAATATGGCAATAAAAAAACAGGACAAAACAGGACATGAGTTACAAAGAAAATGTGCTTCATATATGACTGCACTGCTTCACTAAGACAAATAAAAACTACTTTTTACACATAAAAAGACATATATTTTAATAACCAACTTAAAAACATACTTATCATGGCACTGGATCATATTATAATTGATCAAGTTTTTTCAAGAATTATAAAATTATAATTATTCAAATATAAATATTCAAATTCTTAACAACTATAAAATTACATGGATGTGATTCATACAACCTGCTGAACATGAACTTGTGGCTTCTGAATCAAGAACATCACTATTAACTTTGTACTTATCACAACACCTGATATCTCGCAAGAGCTTTGAATTACTTAATAGCAGGTTGTAGAATTCCTTACTGCTAAGGTCTTGAAAATGAGTTTTTAAAATTACAATTGCTTGAAAGTTTTGGTAGTAAAACGGTTTCTTTCATCAATCCAAAGGGAGTTCACAATTGAAAAGACTCTTCCACAACAGCATTTGTGCCTGGTACAGCCAGAGCAAAATTCACAACCACCTCTATGTTTTTAAATGGAATGCCTATACTTTTAAGTATGTGGAAGACATCACACCATTTCTTATCAATCACCACATTAACTTTTTCCCATTCCTCAAATTTTCTGGATAAAACTTTGTTCACATGTCCTATCTCATCAAATAATTCATCTTCATGTACCTGAATTGTTGAACATGAATCTACTGTCTTAAGAATTTTCAGACTTTTTAAAACCTCATCCCAAGATACAGAATTTTTCAATGTTATCCAATGAAATGATTTCAGAGGCTGATATGGAGAGACCCACTTGTTTAAATAACTTAAAAAAGTGTCATAAAATAAATTGGTAATCGTTTCATATTTCGATTGGGTGAAAAGACGTTCATTTTCTAAGTTAATTAAAATTGAAGAAACAACTGAAGTTTGAAACTTACTACATTTCCAGTTATTGACTTTTTCTGTAAGCAATTCTAATTCTTCAGCTACTTCAGTGGCTGAAATGTTGGTTCTTTCCAACTTTTCGATTGAATTTAAAAACATTTTCAGTTGGCTTTGTATGAAATGAAGCCAAAGAAGTGACTGTGGGTTCTCAAAAAATTGTTTTAGCAATGTAGGACACCTATCCTGGAAAAACGGGACATTTGACGTCCCGTTAATAATTTGCCGGGACAACGGGACACATAATGAAAAAAAGGGACAATCCCGTCTGGTCACCCTATCTTAGAAGAGAAAACCTTTTAGTTTTGAACAGCTTCAAAGCTCATTTGGCAGACCAAGTAAAATCAAGGCTTCAAGAAACAAAACAGTTTTGGCTGTGGTTCCTGGTACAATAACATCCATAATTCAGCCCTTAATGTGTCTGTTAATACACCTTTTATGGGCACTTTTAGGAAACCTTATACACAATGGCTGTGTGATGACCATACATACACAGTATCTGGAAAATTGAAAATACCTCTAATTTCAATTGTATTAGAATGGTTCATAAATGCCTGGAAAGCAGTCAAATGTGAAACATTTATAAAGAGCTTTAAGAAATGTGGTAATTCGAACAAGCTGGATGGTACCGTAGATAGTACAGTGTGGAATGACAGTACAATAAGAAGAAGACAGACCAGTGTGGACTTCAGAAGAATAAGAATAGAAGAATAAAGCAATATTGTCTTCTTCAGAAACATGTGAAGAATATTAATAAATGCAAGTGTTGTGCTAGTGGAAAACTAAAAACAACAAACTAAACAAAATCAATGACTTGTGTAAATTTTAAGTTGTTTTAAATTGTATATGACTTTTAATAATTCCGTTTTGGGTTTGCAAATAAATAGGCATGGGAAGTACATTTTTTCTATTATTTTGTATAAAACACTTTTCCTGCACAATATATATTGAAACGAATGGAACACCCGAGAGTGTCCTCCACCCCACCCCCCAGGCAGTAGTGCAGGTGTAGCTTCAATCAAGGCCACGCTAAAGTACGTTCCAGAGTACTCTGGAGAACACTTAAAACACGCATTAGCTGACACACCACGTTGAGGATGGAAAATTAATAGAAGACATGCGCTAACTATAAAAAGCCATAGCAGCCGACTTGTCAGTTCAGTTGACAGTGAGCGATTTCCTTAGCGCGGATCAAGTGTTTGTCGAAGTATTGTGTGAAGTGCTATTGTGTTATTAGTGTGGAATTCTGATATTTGACATAATTATTGCGTGTGGACAGATATAACTAGAATTATTGTAAGAGTTGATTACAAATTGTTATTTGTGATTAATTAAAGCTGGTTATTAGTGACTTCATTGGTGTCTTGTATTTTGTTTTCCACTGTACCATATGGCGATCAGTGAGACCGTTGTAACAATATTTTTCTACATCCTAATACATTTTATCAACTGTTTCCCATCACAAATACGGATGTGCCTTGTACATTAGTTTATGTTTTTTCTGTGAAATTTCCGGTAAAATGAAGGTGCATGCTATACATGAGGGTGCATTTAAACATGCAAAAATACGGTATTTTATTCATAAAATTTACAAAAATTATAATGAAGTGTGGGTGGCACATGTTCATCAGCACACTTGCGTCCAAAACTAGGTAGATGAGTTTTAATCTACCTCTGGGTAAATTGTTTCTGTGTCCTGCCTGACTCAGGGCTCACCCAGGCCATTAACTTCCCTCATCAGCTTATGAAATTAAAGATGAACAAATGTAATGTTAATCTCATCACCCAACATATGTAGCATATGGCTAATTAATGAGGATTTCTTATTAAAAGACAAGATAGTTCCTGCCAGATTTTGTCCTCTGATTTATCTCTTGCTTCAATAACCAACAGAGCTCAAGGACAACTGCCTACTAGTCCTGAATCCTGTTCTTGAACTTCTTGTAAGGGAAGCCACGTCATGGCTGTATGGCATTCATATTGCAGACAGTTTTTTCATATGAAACCGTACCACAGATTATGAGTAGGGGTATTATGAGAGTTCAAACGCGGAAGTGACGTCATCCCCCCGCCCCGCCCCCGCCCTCACCCATTTTGGCGGGAAATTTGAAAATGGTGGTGGTGGGGGTGGTGTTGGGTGTTGACTTCCGGTGTTGGGGGGTAGTGGTGGGGGTAATGGTGTGTTGTGGTTGGTCGTCGGCTGTGTGGTGGTGGTTGTAGTCGTCGTTGATTGGGCGTGTCGTCGTCCATGTTGGAAAATTGCGACGTTGTCGGTTGTTGCTGGAAAAATGCGACATTGTCGTCGGCGGCCATGTTGGAAAAATCGTCGCCAGCATGTGCTGGTTAAGCGTCGTCATGGCTTGGCCACGGCTCGGCCGTAGATTGGTCGACGTGTGTCGTGTTTAGATTTGAGTTGTCGGGTTAAGCGTCGTCATGGCTCGGGTGTAGATTGGTCGACGTGTGGGGTCGGCGGCCACGTTGGAAAAGCGTCGACTTTGAAACTCTGTGTCGTTCATCTCCTTTGAGGTTAGAGAAATAAATATATGTGTGCTGCGTCCCTCGACGCATAATTGAAAACCAAATTCACTTGTAAAATTTGTATATCGTGCATCCATGTATGGAAAAAAATACATACATCATGCACGTAAGATAGGAAGTACCATATTCTGATTGATATGTAATTTTTTTTTTCGCATGGACATAGAAATAGTGTAGTCTCGTCCTGTATCGGTTGTAAGAAATTCTCACCCCCGCGTGTATGCACTGCATAAGTGAAAATCACTGCACTTGTAAAAATTGTCTAACGCACATCATGCATGTAAGAGAAATACCATTTTTTATTATTCTGATGGTGTGTATTATCTCACGAGTAGTTGTAGTAAAAAAAGTGTAGTGTATTTTGCATCTCACAAATGAAACTCTCTTTGATTTGATCCGTCGTGTATAAATGAAAATCACTTCACTTGTAAAATTATGTAACACGCATTCTACATGGAAAACATAATTACCATTTGTGTTGGTTATGTATTTTGTGGGGGGCGCTCATATTAAAAAAAGTATCGTCTTCTGCTTTGGTCCATCATGAAAAATCACTGCACTTGTAAAAATTGTCTAACGCACATTATGCATGTAAGATAAATACTATTTTTATTATTCTGATGGTCTGTAATATCTCACGAGAAGCTGTAGTAAAAAAAGTGTAGTGTATTCCGCATCTCACAAATGAAACTCTCTTTGATTTGATCCTTCGTGTATAAATGAAAATCACTTCACTTGTAAAATTGTGTAACACGCAATATGCATGGAAAACATAATTACTATTTATATTATTGTGTGGAGCGCTCATAGTAAAGAGTATTGTCTTCTGCTTTGGTCCATCATGAAAAACCACTTCACTTGTAAAAATTGTGTAACACGCATTATGCATGGTAGAAAGGAACATTGGGTCAAATTCGACAGCGGTCGTCCTTGATTTCGGGCGTGGTTAACTATAGCATCTTTGTCGCCTTTGTCTCCTTGGTTTGCATCTTTGTCGCCTTTGTCTCGCTGTTTTTTGTCATCAGGTGTGGATTACCTGATACCTTCACTTTCGTATGCATCCATGTGTGGGCTTTTCTGTATAAAAGCCGCACGATTTGCTCAGTTAGAATACAAAACATCGCAGGAATCTGACAGGACATCATTAGAAGATCACGTACGAGGTGAGTTTATTTTAAATTATTTTTCTGTAGTCTATTATCAGCAAGCAATTATTTTAAATAAAATTGATTTTTTTTAATTGCTTGAATAACACGCAACGCTCTTTCTAATAGTTTCTTTATCATGAAGTAATTATTTTAAATTAAAATTGAATTTTTCTTTATAGTGTACAAAACATCGCAGGAATCTTCCAGCACATAAGGGTGAGTTTGTTTTAAATTATTTTTTATGTAGTCTATTATCAGCAAGCAATTATTTTTCTTTAATTGAATAATACATGAACGGTCGGCGCACAACTCTCGTACATGGACGGTAGGCGCACAACGCTCGTACATGAACGGTCAACGCATAACGCTCGTTCTAGCAGTTTGTTTTAATATTTATTGTTTATTTTCTGTAGTATATTATGAGACAAGTGAAGCAATTTTTTTATTAATTGATTGAATGTAATAACGCATGACTTTCTAGCTTGTACATTGACTGATGAATAGTTGTATTGTTATTTAGAATAGTGTCAATGTGTGCCGAGTTTTGGAATACTCGGCCCTTTTCCCAGTTATTTATGTGACGGTCATTGCGGGGGTTTGAGAATTAATTATTTGAGCGAAGTATAAGCCGTTATCTGCATGTTTTGTTGCCAATCCGCGCACTATCTGGCGGGAGTGATACGTAATATTTTTCTTGTGACTGCGGTGTTTAGTATTCGCCAGGCAGCCAAACACGAAACAGCAACCAATTTCTCCCGGCGGCCACCAGTTTGATTTTGTTGTCTGCTAATATCTATCATGACTAGATAATTGACTACGTGACTCTTCGGTAAGTCTGTTCAAGGTAACTTATTTATTATTTAAGAAAAGAATTGTTATTTAGCTTAAAGTAATGCCGATGCAATGCGATATAAATACGAAAGTCACCACGTGGCGAGCGCGAGTTAAATTCTGTGTATGCATGTCTTGAAAGTTAACACTGGCTGAGCTAAAGCATTTATAAAGTAATTATGGCTGTGTATTTTTCCTAATTATATCATAATAATTTCATTATAATCAAAGGGGGGCGTAAGAGAATGTTTTATGAACTAAATGTAGAGGTATATGAAACTGTATATGTATTATGAACCTGTTTAAGTTTGCAACTCATCTCAAAATTGTAATAAGGGTTTATTTAGTTGACGAACTGTCCATAAATACTAGTCATTTAATTCTAAATTTTTTTTACTGAAGGTAATTTCTGTGCTTCTTAAAATTTTCTTTTAATCTGAGCATGTGGAAGTGTGTGAATTATGCTGGAGTCATGAATATTAGGGGGATCGTGAATTGGGTAACATTTGAGTAATTGTCAATATATATAATTGTTCAGGGTTCCCGACCTAAGACGATCTCGATCCACTTCAGCGGGTGGCCAATCATCTGCCACCAATGGTATTACACGAGTGATTCTCCGTCTGTGCCATCGGGAGGAAGAAATGGACAATACATCAGGTTTTGTGCCGGATTTTACAGGTGACATTTAACCCATTTATCTATATTTTGGCCTCTACAATGTAGAACACCGTATTCTCTTCCTGGAACATCTCCAGTTAAAGTTGTTGGGAAACAAGTCCAGCGAGACAATTAGTGCTTTTAAATTTTGTCAGTGTATTTTACTAAGGCTTATGCCCCCTGAGTAAGTGTGAGCCCGGACGGGGTCATGCGCTACCGAATTTTGCTGAGAAATTTTCTTTAAGGGTAAAAGTGTGTGTGACTTAAGTTTACTGATTTATAGGGGGTGAATTATGCTTACATTGATTAAGGGTATTCATAGCTATATGGGTTTCGTTTCGTTTTTTTTGTAGATTTAAAGGTTTGGGGAGGTGCTGTAACCTGTGGACGTCACCCGTAGGTGCCGTTAGTAACAGGTCTATAGCATGTTTTAGGTTGCTGGATCTGGTGGTGCGCATGGCCTCGCCTGTGGCCAAGCCAATTCTGTAGAAACAACTCAAATGTGTTTTATTAGGGGCTGATGTTATAAAGTTTTTTTTAAATTAAAATTGTCTTTATATATATTTTATAAAAATTATCTTAACTCAGTAATAATTCAATATAAGTGATATTTCATTCAGTTCTTTTACTGCCATAGCCAGTGTACTACTAGTTCAATTGTTAATATGAGCACACTATTGGTTCAATCATAAACCGTATTATATATATTTTATAAAAATTATCTTAACTCAGTAATAATTCAATATAAGTGATATTTCATTCAGTTCTTTTACTGCCATAGCCAGTGTACTACTAGTTCAATTGTTAATATGAGCACACTATTGGTTCAATCATAAACCGTATTATATATATTTTATAAAAATTATCTTAACTCAGTAATAATTCAATATAAGTGAAATTTCATTCAGTTCTTTTACTGACATAGCCAGTGTACTACTAGTTCAATTGTTAATATGAGCACACTATTGGTTCAATCATAAACCGTATTATATATATTTTATAAAAATTATCTTAACTCAGTTATAATTCAAAATAAGTGAAATTTCATTCAGTTTCTTTTACTGCCATAGCCAGTGTACTACTAATTCAGTTGTTAATATGAGTACACTATTGATTCTTACTTCCAATCATAAATTCTGTTATACATTCGTACGGCCGTGCTGCCATGTTGACCTGGCCATGGCGCAGTCCTATCTGGGGGAACCTTTCTAAAATTTTGAATTCTTGTGATAATTTCATTGGTTGCAAGCAGTCATAACCGGACTGGTTAATGGTTTGGTTTATGAAAGTTTTTTATGGAGGCTGGGCACTCCACAGTAGTTTGGGATGGGGATCTAGGTCACTGATACTGAAGATGGTATTCTTCGGCGGCATGGTTAAATGTCTATGAGCTGCCTGCCAGGTGAACATGTGTGTAGTATATATATGTGTGTATATTGATATGTGTGCGCTATGTGTATTTATGTAACTATTTATTTATGTGTATTTATGTATTTATATTGATCGATGTTATATATTATTTATACTTGGGAGATACTATTATGCTGATGTTTTACATACATTATATTTTGATGAGATGATACGTGCATATTTTCAGAGGAGTGGTAAAGACAGGGGAGTGATACTTGCATGTTATTTGAAATAGTGAATAAAATTGTTATTGTTGCTAAACAACGAGTTTAATTGCAAGTCCCGTCATACTGGACCCAGCGCAGTTTTGGCTTCCCTAGGCTCTGGCCTAGTTTTAAATAACTAGTGGCCCCTCTTTCAAAAAAAAAAAAAAAAAAAAAAAGTTTTTTTTTTATAAAGTCTAAAAGTTGAAAGAGGGGTTACAAATGTTCGAAGGACTTTTGAAATCTTTCGTAACAGTATCATGAAGTAATTATTTTAAATTATTAATTGAATAACACCTGAACGGTCGACGCACAACGCTCGCTCTAGCAGTTTGTTTTAATATTTATTGTTTATTTTCTGTAGTATATTATGAGACAAGTGAATCAATTTTTTTATTAATTGATTGTATGTAATAACGCATGATTTTCTAGCTTGTACTTTTATTTAGAATAGTGTCAATGTTCGAAGGACTTTTGAAATCTTTCGTAACAGTATCATGTAGTAATTATTTTAAATTAAAATTGTATTTTTCTTTAATTGAATAACACCTGAACGGTCGGCGCACAACGCTCGTTCTAGCAGTTTGTTTTAATATTTATTGTTTAGTTTCTATAGTATATTATGAGAGAAGTGAAGCAATTTTTATTAACTGATTGTATGTAATAACACATGACGTTCTAGCTTGTACATTGACTGGTGAATAGTTGTACTGTTATTTAGAATAATGTCAATGTTCGAAGGGCTTTTGAAATTAAATAGAGTGAAATGTTACAGCATTAACGTTTAATTGAAACAAATAAAATACATGTACGCAAAATATATTACAAGTTAAAATACATAATAATTTGTAAACAGATGCACAATGACAATTGTGTATAATTAAAAACAAATTAAATATATGTAAACACACTATATTATGATTTAAATACAATTGCATGTAATTACAAATTAAAATACATATGTAAACGTACACGCATACAATGACAATTGTGTACATTTAAAACAATTGAAATATATGTAAGCTAAAAGTTAAAATACATAATATGTATACACACGCACAAGCGCACACAATGAATTGTAATGACGATTGCTTATAATTAAAACAAATGAAATACGCCTAAGCATTACATGGTAAATAATCCATACACATACACATACATTATGAAATACAAATACAGTAGAGCGTCAATAATTCGGACGTCAAAAATCCGGATCGTCGATAATCCGGATTCGATTCTGGTGAAGAAAAAAAATCGCATGAAGTGAATACATTTGTTTAAAAGCGTCGGCACAACTGTAAAACTCGCTGTGCCCTACAGAGTGGAGCGCGAATTGCGTGTTGTGTGGAGGAGGGAGGGGCAGTGAAAGCGGGAGAGTCAAGGTCGCACAGTCACATGTATACTTGCTACCCTGCCACTGTCAGTACTGTATGATTTACTGTACAGTAAACCCTCGATTTAACGGACTTCGGATTTAACGGACTTCAGGAAAAAAAAAAGTATTAGGCTTTTGAAATGTATAATGTGCATAAACTGCAGACTCTCCTGTTCTGGCGATATTGCTTGGCTATCGCAGCATTTTTTATTCGTTTCTTTTCTTCTTGTTTTGAAACACGCACATTTTCTCATCTTCAATTGTATTTGATGAGAACGGAGTATTCCTGTCTTTGCGTTGTTGTTGACGCAGGCGTCGCACAGTGGAAGACATCATGACGACTAACACTGAACAATATACACTGATATGCATCTTATTTCACTGTGAAATATTCGTCCATCGGCTAATACAGCAAGCATTACAGTGGCACGTAATTTTTCATTTCCCGTAATCTTTACTGTTACAGATTTGGTTCCCTTTTGGTCCACCGTAAATATACGTAAATAAAAAATACGGGCGTTTCATCGGCATTTCCCATGTGTTCAAGTGAATAATTATGCTTCTTGCGTAAATGAATGACAAACCACTGATACTGTAGGAGTTTTCTTCGTAGTCACTCGGTAGTTTTAGCGCAAGTGATGTACGTCATTTAAGCGCAAATCCATTTCGCCGCATCATTCGTCTTATACACCCGAAGCTGGCTTTAAAACCGGAGACTTTTAATTCTTCTGCAATATCTAAAGCTTTTAATTTTAAAACATGTCTAGTGACAGGGAGTCCTTGCCTTCTTAAAAGCTGTACGTATTCACAGACGCTGGACTCTACTGCTACAAAACGCCCAACTTGAGGTCCCGCGCGCGAATGCTCGTTGCGTAGTATTTCCATTTAAAAGTCGTTCCTTCTGTTTTCTCCATCGTCGAATACAGGATTCATCAATATCGAATTTCCTTGCGGCTTCGCGATTGCATGTTTTTTCTACATTTTGTATCACAATTAATTTATAATTCGCATCGTACGGGTTACGTTTAATTTGATTTGACTGCGTGCCTTTAGTCTCCACAATATCACTCATACCGCAAACGCACTACAAAAACGCCGAATGAAAACAAAGTATAGATAAGCGATGTTGTCGCTGTTACAATAGAAAACCACACTGGCAGTTTACCTGTTATTTAGAAACATGTTACACACCCTCTACTCATCCTTCGTCTTGCTGCCTACAGAAGGGTGCGAGCACGCGCGCGTGCGCACGCACTTACACTTTATCTTCCTATTCTTTCTTCAGTTTGCTGTTAAAACATTCGGTTGTAGTCGTAAATCATAACGCCAGAGTTAACTACAGCCAGGCAAACTGCTGTTGCTCAGGCAGTAAACAACTCACAGATACGAAAAGCGTTCGTCCCACCAGAAGTCAGGTATAACTTCGAATTTCGTTAGCGCGCGAATTAAGGCCGCAGGCCAAATTAGCGACCATGTTTTTAGGAGAAAAAGTGTGGCTTGTATTCGGAACAATACGGTATTTGCATGATATTAATAGTATTAAAATTTCAAGTGTTATAGGCCTATTTGATTTAAATATATCCTCAAAAAACAAAATTTGCGATTTTACGGACACCCCTCAGCCCCAATTAGTCCGTTAAATCGAGGGTTTACTGTACGTATTTTTATTACTGTACTTTACTGTATTTTGTTGTAGGTCTAGATTTACTGTACATAAAATAAGACAGTCTGTAAATGCAATACTGTACATACAGTATTTTTTTCTGTAATTGAAAAACGTAAAAATTTAACTAAATTAATGGTTTTATTCATCCGCTCCACTTCTGTAACCATCAGAGTGAATTATGAACGATTTTAGCAAGTTTTTTTTACTGAAGACGTTTACCGGCGCTTTTATTGGTTCATTTCGAAAATCCGGACAATTTGATAATCCTGAAGGGGTCCGGTCCCAATTAATCCGAATTATTGACGCTCTACTGTATATTTGTTATTAAACGTGATATTTCAATCTACTGTCCCTGGATAGTGGCAATTACAGCATTGCTCATATTTTACCTCCATTACTAGTGTATATTTTTGTTTCTATTTTTTTTTCTATTTCCATTACCTCCAATAATTTTTTTTGTATTCTATAGCGCTAATGGCCACGAACTTAGCAATAATATTTCAATTTAAAATACAATATGTAAACGCGCTCACAATTGCGTATAATTAAAACAAATGAAATACATGATATGTAAACGCACATACAATGACAATTGTGCAAATTTAAAACATTTGAAATAAATGTAAGCACGTTATATTTTGAAGTTAAAATGGTGCGCGCTCGCGCGCGCACACACACACACAGTGAATTGTAATGACAATTGCTTATAATTAAAACATGAAATACGTCTAAGCGTTATAAATCAAACAGTAAATAATACATTATGAAATACAAATATAAATGTTCAGTCCATTGGGTCTTAGTCTAAAATGTCCACCACGTAAGCCCTGTCTTTTTCTCCACGGTATATGAGATGTAGTGAATATGGCGTTAAATTTTTTAATTCGTCGTCATCGAAGACGCCCGCGTATCTTTTCGGCAGATAAACGCGATATTTCAATCTACTCTCCCTGTAATCCTTGATAGTGGCAATTACGGCATTCCCGTATTTTCCTTCTGTGTTTTGCAGTTCTTCTATTGGGTATTTTACTCCCATTACTAGATCTTTAATTTTTTTATATTCAATAGCGCTGATGGCCGCGAACTTAGCAACAAATGAAGTCATTTTTTTTTTCCAAATGAAGAACCTGTTTTCCGCTCACACGTCTGTCAAGGTCTGAATTAATAACGCTTGTTCGTACCGGTATAAGAATGGTGACTGTTGAGTAGGGGGAAACCGGCCAGCGCAGGGGAGGGGGGACCACTCGTTGCGGTTATTATTAACCCTGCAAAACAGGATGCAGCTGCTTTCCCACGCCATGTTCAGCGAGTTGGTGGGGGGAGCCGACCTGGTTATTTTTTTTTTATACGTCTAGACAGGGTGATGTCATCGACTCCACTCGAGCGTGCGGGAACAAGTCGACGACGTTAATAATTATTTTTTTTATGCGTGTTCGAACATGTCGGTGGCACTAATTTTTTTTTATATGTCTAGACAGGGTGTTGTAATCTAATTCCACAGAGGGGGAGGAGGGGGGTAGGCGACGGTTGATATTATTACGTAAGCGCTAAACAACAATGTATCCAATTAGTAATTTACCAGAAACATATTGATTATTCTAAAATCCGATACAACCCACTCGCGTAAAGCGTGTACTCTATGATTTGTGCATATTTCCGGAAATAAGTGGTGCGTGAGACAGGCTGTTCCATGTATTGAATGTAATTGTTCGAGTTTGGGACAACCGAAATCTTCTAAATTTATAATATTGTAATGTACGATACGCTTCTCCAGAAATCTTTTTTTTTGCAATCCTTTTACGAAAACATAGTTAAAAGGAAACGTATATTTTACCAATATCGGCACAAGATGGTCGTACGATGTGTCCCCGTCTGTCCACTCTAGACCATGATAATAGTCCGTTAACCATCGGTTTGTCCTCATGTGTTTGTGATTCGAAACGATTGTGCCCTCTGGAGGTACAAATATCCAATGCCTGCTGGCAAATGCGGTGACGTCCATAATGGCTAGTTCCTTTACGAGTTCGTTACCATCGTTGTCGATGAAACAGTGAAAGTCAAGTATGACTGCTAGCTTGTCGTTGCTCATCCTTTTTTCGTTACAAACAACGTGTTCGGTGACACTAGGAACGCTGCTGATCCGTCCGTCTTGCGGAACAGACAAGTTGTATGTCGTGAGACGTTCGTAAAGAATTTTTTCTTTGCACCTTACCTGCTCGTCACGTATTACTGCAACAAATTTCTGTGTCAAAACGTCGTATACAAAAATTTCTATAGGGTACAGTACTGCGTGCTTTAAGTCGCTGCAACGCCTGTACTCGTACGGAGTTAACAGCTCCATGCGTCTGTCCTCAACGCGTACTGTTCAAACACTGAGGTATGCGAGATTAGTGGAGGGGGTATAAACACTTCTGTCAAACGCTGTAGTCACTATGCGATGAAATTAAAGCGTGAAAACGAACTAGATATACGATCTCATGTAAGCGGTGTTTGCGGTTCTACATAAGGGACACGTATTTAGGGTGATGGTGCAATTCACACATGTGACAAAATGTCGACAGGGAATAAGTACAACTTCAAGATTTTGCGCGTAACAAACTTTGCACAATGTATCACGATTCGAGCCCCCTTCTTCCTTTTTTATATTCTCTTTGAACGTGTCGGTGTGTTGTTCGTTCTCTGCTGCCGCTGCTACCGGTTCGGTAACGATGCCCAGTGCCTTGATGATAAATTTTTTATCTTTCGCTAACATTACGTAAGAGCACACAGGGAAATGACGCGCGTGTTCTGTCCAAGCATTTTCTCCACGTTCCCATTTGTTTAAACCGCCTCCACAGCAAAAACAAATCACTCTATCGTTGCATCCGCTGTAAAAGAAACCTGCTTCTGCTATTTCTTTAGGTGTTATCGTCAACGATATAGGCCATTCTTTAAAACTCTTTAAACGGTTTTCAAAGCTTCTGTAACGCGGGTACAGAGATATGATTTTTTGAATTAAGGCAACTTGCACTTCTTTATCGTCCGGTGATAAGGACTTGATCATTGTTGTCGGTTCACCGCACTGTCTGAAATAGCGGTTGTTGTTGTTGGGATTGTTATCGTCATCCTCGCGATCGTTTGAAAGCATCTTGTGCGTCCTCTTGCGACTTGAGCCGACGAAACACTGAGTGAAGAATAGGGGGAGGGGATAATAATAAGACGTTTCCCCCTCCAAGGTTACGGGTATTAAGAAAATAAAAATACATGAAAATTTATTACATTTTTTTAATAAAAAAAATCACATACATATAATGCATACATAACATACTAAAAAGCAAAATTCTATTTACATCAAAAACAATAAGCAACATTCTATTTACAGCAAAAACAATAATATACAGTAATCGTTTAATTGTGCCTGCGCACCGTGTTGGATAACGGAGTGTACACGTTGAGCGAATCGTGCAGTATCAAGCAGTAGGCCGCGGTCTGAGCGGGGAAATTGTCCGATGACTCGAATTCCAATCTGACGTCGACTGGTGAAGACTTGAGCGACTCGTCCTGTCTGCTACAATCGAAGACGAATAGCGGTGCTTTCGTTATGAACTCGGTCGGTGTTAGAAGTACGTTGGGTTGACTTCTATGGTAGTACGATTTTTGAAATCGTGTATACATGTCGTAAAGCAATGCGTAACGTCCGTTATCGATATCCAGGTTCAGGTTATCGTACGGATAGTATTTGTCGTTCAGAAAGAGTCTCGCGTTGGTCACCTTGCAGTGATCGAATTCACCTGCGTGTTTCTTCAGATTGTTCTTTCTGGCTGTCTGGAAGGTGAGTATCACGTACCGTGGTTTCTCCAGTTGTGTCGTTGTTTTCACCGTCCAAGTTTGTCTGTCGGTCGTCGGTAATGCCGGGTACTCGTGCAGTTCCCAACTGCGAAACGGTAAGAATAGCGGTAGGTCCTTGCGTATGATTTCCAACAGTCGTATCCGCACTTCGTTGTTCACGTACACGAACGGAATCATCCAAGATATTTTGGTCAGTTCTATATCAGCGATAGCGGGCGCATCCGTGGACGAGAAAAGAGCGTTAACGTCGGTGGAAGTGCGCAACAGTATCAGTTCCTGTTTCATGTTTAATATTACGTGTGTAAAATCCTCGGCGAATCCCATCAGCATCCTCAACGGTATGCAAAAGTTGAATTCACCGTTTTTGCCAGTCGGCGTTAGCTCGTTAGCTGTAGGAGCAACCCAACCGGCGTTTTGCATCGAAACAATGTCCTGCTTGCCGGCAGATAGCACGGTTTTAATAGTGGACGTGATGCCGACGCTCTTGGTACGATCCACTTCCACACCAGCCAGTTCGTAACGGATTTCTTCGAAGAGAAACGCGATCGCGTTGTTGACCATTTTCACGTTCACGGTATCGGTGCTGGCGGTCTTTTTGTTCAACTTGCCTTCAACGTACAGGAAACTTTCCATCGGTAAAGTGAAGACTTCCTGTTGCAGGATAGGTATGCGTATCTCATCATTATTTCCGTATCGTGACGCCGACGCGTACGGTGCGTGCGGATGATATTCGTAATGTGTGATGTTGTCTTCAAAAAATGGTCGGCGTTCGACCGATAAGACGACACCGCTGTCCGTCATGTTACTTGTTTTTCTTGATTTTGAATCCTAGTGAAATCAGGTAGCGCCTGTTAGTTGCTGTTAACCGTGTCAACGACGAACGTCTACTGATACCTTTACCGAAAGTGTCGTCCTCTTTTATCTTGCGGTGCGAACCACCGTCGCCACCGCCGCTCTTCATCACCGGGGTATCGGTGAAATAAAATCCCATGATTACTACGCACGTTTCAGATGTATACGCGCGGTGATGACTTCGCCTTGAAAATTAACGATATCACCGTCCTGATCGTGTACGGACACTGTAACGTTACGCAATTGTAGTACGTTAAGTGGAAAATAAATGACGTTTCTGGGCGTTTCGACTATCTTGAATCCTGGCTCGACCGTCGGATAGAACGAGTGCAGTATATGCTCGTTTCGTCCCGTCTTGTACGAACCTTGTACAGCGTTACACCTTATCTCCAAAACGTTCACTTTGTTAATGTTTACAGGCGCGTCCGACGTGTGTAATATATACGCTTCTAACTTGCGTTTCTTGGAAAAACCCAACATGGTACCGATTGTGTGTTCCGTACTCCCGAAATCGATCTCGTATGAACAATAAAGTTCGCATTTCAGTGTGTTATTATTGGGTCGTAGAGCAAATTTCGGGTCTAATAGCGCTTTCTTCAGGTACGTTTCGATATCACTGATTTCGTACACACCAGTCGGTATTTTGACAAGTTCTAACGTTTTACGTGGTCCTTTTAGTACGGGAAAGACGTTGTTTCTTCCGCTTTCCACGTTCGGTATAGAGTTGTACGTGGTAAAATCCAGTAGCCCCGCGTACCGTTCACCGTCTGTCAGTTCAAGCGGCGGAAAAAAGTCACAAACCAGTGCGCTCGGATCCGTTCCCGTGACGGTGACCGTAAGCGAAGACATCTTGTCGTTTACTGATCGTTCGATGTCAAAAACTCCAAACATAAATGTCCGCAGACGACTGTGTCCGACGGTTGTTTCCGTGTGTAATTGTAACGAACGTCGGTCACGTTCGATCCAAAGTACCGTATTAGCTCGACAGGAGGGCGCAGATTGCTGAATCCGTCAAAGTACATGACTCTGTCGCCTCGCTTCTTATAGCATACCCAGTGCGTGCCCGGTCCGGTAGCGTCGTCCAGATTCACGATCGCGCTTTCGTTCTCCCACGGTGATGTACTAGGAAGTGCGTCGCGCATGTACACGCCTCTGAAATAAGATACACGCAATCGTTTCGTGTACTCGTACAGATCTCGATCGGACAACGGACGCACGGGTATTTTGATTAGTTTTTTCGGTACGGACGAAAGTAGAGTCCTGAAGCCTTTTTACCACCGGTCCGTCTTCGTCGTCGTCCCGACCCCGTTGCTCTCCTCCTCTTCCTGATTATCGTGCGTCGAACCGACTTGCCTCGTCTGGTGCGACGTCGACGTTTACGCACACCACCACCACTGCAGCATAGCCCGCTGCCTAAAGCGGATTTCGCCTTCATCGCTGCCGCTACGGCCGCCGCGTACGCTCTTTCGCGGATGCCTGAATTCAAAGCTTTCACTCGTTCCCACGCCTTGCCGTCACACGATCCGCTACACGTCTTCGTTCGTTGTCCTTGTACTTGCTGTAAGCGATATCGTGTTCGCGACAGGCTTCGTCCAACTCGTTGATTCCTCGATCACCGCGTGCTAATCTTTCCTCTAGTTTCGTTCCGGGTCCGCAGAACCTGTAGCCGGGCAGATGTAGTTCCACCGGTAATACGTCCACCGCTCGATTGATCAGCGTAGGTACTGACTTCGCGACGAATGGTACCGCGCTTTTAACTATTTTTCCTATGAGACCACGCCCCCTTTTTTTATCAACGCGACTACGTAGTTCATACATGTCTACTGTTTCGACTGCTGACGATAAAGGGATCTCCAATCGTGCTCGTCCTTGGATTTGTCCAGATCACTAATCAACTCGTTCGTCTCCGCCTTGCTCGTAAGTAGTAACTCTGCCTCTTCGGCACCGAGTGAAGTACGCGCTGCGTGCGTATGCAATTTATAGATATACGATACCACTTTCTCCCAACGACGTTGGAACACTTTTGCGAGTTTGTACATTTCGCACTTCGCGTACTGCCTCGTTTCCTCCAATTGACGTGCGTCCGTGGGCCGTGCACCACCGTCACCGACGTTCAGAATAGTCTTTCCTTGTGCGTTGAAATAAGTGTCGTTTACCACGGTGATCGTGTGTCGGTTCAAAAATTCCAAGTTCACTGCGTCCTTGTTGTTGACGGGCGGCGCTAACTGCGTTATCCGCACGTTGCCGACCATTAGGTTAGAGTTCGTATCCTTCGGTATGATCTTCGAGTCCACGTATACTTTGGTCGCAGCGTCTCTCGCACGAATCGGTTCCCTCAGAGACTGTATGCGATGGTCTCGCGCGTCGACGACGGCTCCGTTCTTCTTGTTCGGTCCCAGCTGTGTGAAACGCAAGCACGAGTAATCTACATACTGCTTGTTGACAGCGTCCCCGAGATCGACGGGAGCGGCGACGTTGACGAGCTTACGACCTTTCACGTCTATTCCTTGTGTCGTCGGCGGATCGGCTAACAGACAGTGTTCGCGCATGAACCGCAGTGAAACGGCGTCGTTACCGTCGTGCGGTTCGCCCAAGTTGTGTATTTTTTTCCCCGCTACGTCGAAGTGCCCGTCCTCGGTCATCGCGATACCGATATCCTCCCGCAGACTGCGTCGCGTCTCCCTTCGCGCTCTGACTGCGCTCTGGTGTCTGCCGAACTTGTCAACACTCATCTCGTGAATGATGCACGTCGTACGCCGTGCACGGCATTTATACGTACTCGCGTAATAAATCGATTAGTTTTGATACGATTGTACTGTCTATGCATTTTATTCCGACAACGGAGAGTCCATCGGTATGTTTTCCTTTTACAATTGTATTTAGAAATTCATCGTACACGTATACGCGCCCGTCTTTGAAGAAATAAATCTTTCCATCGATGTATCGGAACGCGCTATCAACGGCTTCTGGCAAGCCGACAAAACGATCTTTAACGTATCCGTGTTTCTTGATCGTGAACGTGCACTCGTCTATCTCACCGTAATACATATCGTTGTACAACAGAAGGGTTCGACCTGTGTAGGTATGTATCACCGCGTTTATTTTCATCATCGTGCGAACGCCGAGCGTCGTGATCGGACGCGGATACCCGTTCACCGACTGCAGACTGTGTATATCGAACATGTATACGTAGTTATCTGTGAAGAGCACCACTTCTTCGGTGCGTGGTCTCTGGTACATCGCCGAAACGTTGGTGAACGTCGACGGTAAGAACGTCAACCAATCCGTCAACAGAAGCGGACTCCCGCTCGGACGCTTCGACTCGAGATCCAGTGTCCACAAAAAGTTATCGTGCACTATATACATGTGTCTGTTGATTATTAAAAATTGATTAACGTTCTTTAGCCGACATAAATCCGCCGTCGTCCGGAGGGTATCGTTCGTCGTCGGCGGCGTCGTCGTCGTAGCTGGCGGTGGCGGCGGCTTCCCGTACAAGCGTTGAATACCTCTTATATCGTCGTCTCTAAGGTCGAACGGACCATCCGACCGCGGCACGTAGAAAGGGTACATGATCGAATCTCTCTCGAGGGAATGAGACAGTCCTAACGCGTGTCCGATTTCGTGCGTTAGCACCTGAAGAAAACTGGTCTGATCGTCCGGTATTTCGGTTGCGTTCGTATAATTCCACGATTCGTAGTAGTCCATATGTATCTCGGTAGTGTTATACGGTAAATCGGGCGGGTAGTAAGCGTGAGCGAGTATACCTCCTCGTCCGTCCAAATCGTACCCGCAGATCGAACACCTGGAGGTCAGACACCTGTGTTTAAAATATTTCATAGCGATGACTATGTCAGCGTTTACGTCGTTGGGTCGATAGTCGAATTCCAGATTCGAATTTTTCCACCATACAGCGAACGCTTGTCGTGACGCTTCTATAGCGCTGGCGGTACCGTGAAAGAACCGCCACGACAGTCGTCTCTTGGTCCACGGCGTTCGTAAGGTGTACGTCACGAAATCTTCGTTACCACATCTCCGCGCTCGCATCAGATTAATCGTTTCGTTGTTCAATTCTCCATTTACGGTTAAATTGTAATTCACTTGAAACGTCCGAAGGTAGGCGTCCACATCGATAGTGGTGTTGTCTGTGAGTCGTAAACTATCATCGGGCACGTATCCGTATCGCACCAAGTAATCTAAAGCGAAATCTATATCGTTCGCGTTAGCGAGGACGAGCGCAATAATAAACACTAGCGTGGTGTACATTGTGTGTCTCGACACTGACGGATGTTGTCGTATAGCGGTCATATTTATACGATGATGTCGGCTTCACGTAGTTCTTCTACTATGGAAACGATTTCGTTCGTGTGCCCACCGTTTCCGGCGCGCTGTGACGCCATCAACAGTCGCAATCTGTCCACCAGTTCGTTCGGATCGTCCCAATGCACGTAATCGATTTTGTCTTTTTTTCTCGATGCCACCATATACGTTCGGTCGGTATTATGCCCGTGTCCCGTACGTTTCGGTGGGAACAGTTGTGATATTACCCGTTTATACTTTACACCTCTGTTCGCGTTCACCTGTGCGCTCGCTAAATAAAAATGCTTGTGCGCGTTCGTGGTGCGTAATATATCTTTGTACGCCTTTAGATCCGCTTCGTTGTAAACTTTTTCGTTAGGGTGTTTCATGAACACGAGTTCGTATAGACCCGGTGTACCTTTGTATCGCCTTTTACCGTCGATGAGGATCGTATCGTCCGTTTCGATTTCAAACAGCGAGTCACCGATCATCCATTTTCCGTTCGCGTGTCTTACACCGTAAGTATAGTCCATCAGTCTATCACGTTCAGAAGATACGATCATACGCATGTACTTGTTCGCTAACGATTCGCTGTCGTATTGGGTCAGCAGATATTTACGCGCTTCGCGCCTTCCTTCCGGTGTGGCTAACATTTTTTCGATGTTGAGACTAGGATCGGTCTCGTCGTCATCGTCCGATGTTTCGGCTAACGTAGTCGTTTTCAGGAAACGCGGTGTCCGCATCGGTGTTCCCACGTCGATCTTACTACTAGAATCCTCCTCCTCCTCCTCCTCCTCCTCCACATCCTCCTCACGTTTCATCTTTTTCGTTGGCTTTTCATTTGTTGTTTTTCGTTTTTTTCAACCAACGCTTGCGAAATACTTTGTAACGGTTCCAGAATCGGTTTGTAACTTTTGGATAACGTTGCTTCCTCTTCACGGATCCCATGTTTTAACGCACGGTATTTCTTCCGTATGTCATCGCTGATCGTGTCGATATCACGGGCTAGTCGTTTCTTCTTTTCGTCCATCTCGATATACGACGGTGCGTCGACTAACGTCGCTGACACCGGAACATGTGTATTTACGCACAGTGAACAGCTGTTACTTGCGAACGGTCCGGGAATTTTAATCGATGACTATGAAACGGTCGAAACCGGCTCTGTACCTGCCGCCATCGATAGAAGAATCCTTGTCCACGACGAGAAAGCCGTATCGATCTTTCCACGCTTCGGTGCACACGTTCTTAAACGTCTCGTATTTCATGTCCGTGTTGACGTGATCGTTGTACGCGTGCTTCAAGTTGAGATCGTCCTGTTTGAACAACACTATTAGATTGGCGTTATCGCGAACCAACTGTTTCGGCACTTGACTGTACGTCTGACACAGGTAAAACGCGTCCACACCGCTGTGTCGTCCCATAGCAAAATACTTGCGTATGTTATGTTGCCTTTCGCAAGACACATCGTCGAACACCATAATAGAATTGGGATCGACCTCGTCGGGAGGTGGTACCTCATCGTTATCGTTGAACGCGTGATAACCCATTCCTTCGTCAGAAAGTCGTGTCATCAGGATCTCCAGCATCCGATATTTGGGTTGAAACAATGATTTAGAAAACACGTATAGGTTCGCGAATCTCAACCCGTTCACATCGAACAACAGATTGAACATGACATTAGTCTTCCCGCATGCTGAAGGTCCGCAGATGATCGAACGTACGGTATCAGGCAGAAGACGCCCATGTTTACGATTTTTTCTGCCACAACCACCGCCACACAATTTCGAATAGTCCACGTCCTTTATTTTTAGTCTGTGCGCTTGTTGCAATATTTTCATGTTGTCGTTCTGTCAACAGTCTATTTAATAGTCGTACTATGTTGGTACAATCGACGGATATGTAACTGCACACACAAGTGTCCGGATCCGTTTCACAGTTTGGATTCGACCAAACACATTCTTTGTAGTGATCGAGTCCAGTGCCACTAGGTACTATTTCGCTGAGTCGGAACCTCGACACACGATTGCTAACCCTCTGCCAATACTCGTGTACAGTTAAGATCCTGCGCATGCGTTCGACGTAGTCAGCGGGCGTGTTCACGACGTACTCGTTGTAGCCGGGATGCGACACAACGTCTTTCACACTGTACACAGCGCGCATGTTGACATCGTAACGCACCAACGCATACTGATTCTATTTCCACGAATCGATTCGTTGTTATAGCAAGTTCTTCTTGTCTATCCACGAATCGTGTTTACCATCGAATCCTAACCATCTGACTTTCACGCGGTCGCCTTTACGTTGCACGATCTTTTCTACCAAGTACACGTCACCGACGTTCGATTTACTGATTTCGTGTTCGTAAAAACCACCTTTTAACACTTCTCCCGTATGATCCTTTAGCGAATAAGTGACGGGTACGCTGCCGGTACGTACCGCGTGAACGAGGAATATCTCGTTTGTCCAATTGGGGGTGTATCCTTTGGCGAACGTCATTTTGTGTTTGCTTATACGCACACGATCGCCTACTTTGAACTTTGGTCGTTTATAGTCAATGCTCCTCGCTGTTTTCACACGAATCCGTTGCAGCACCGTACGTTCGTTGGATTCGTTCACCTGACGCGGTTTCATTCCGATCGTTCTGTGCACACTGTCGTTGTACGACCTGACCAGTTCCGGTAACATATCCAACCAACGGTAATGACCTTGTTCGCTGAACGCACGATACATGCGCGTTTTCAACGTACGGTTGAAGCGTTCCACAATGGACGCCTTTTTCTCACTATACGTGGAATAGAGTGCGACACCGTATCTGCTCAGCAACGTTTGTACGGCGTTGTTGTAGTACTCTTTCCCGTTGTCCGTCTGCAGATATTTCATTTTATTAGCACGCAGAATCGGTTCCAGAGCTCGTGCGACCTCTACACCAGTCTTCGTTTTCAACGGAACGGCGTACGCGTACTTGCTAAACGCGTTAATCATCGTCATGAGGTACTTGAATCCCTTGTTCACCTTCGCGTGCGGTATCATCTCTACCAGGTCCGCTTGGTACAAGTCGTGAAGTCCCTTCAACTCGACTGCACGTCTCGGAAAATTCCTTCTTACCGGTCTGTGCAACTCCATCGCGATAGTCTTGCGAACGCTCTGCTGTATGTTCTTCACCTGCCGTTTCATTCTCACGTCGTGCGAACCGTGATTCACAATACGCTGGAACGTAGTAAACCGTTGGCTCAGTGCTGAACGTAACTCTCGTTCTGGTACGTGCGCCTTCCATCACGAGACTGTCACGATGTCATCGCTCCACAACCAGTTATATCATTTCGACTGAACGGAAGAACAGCGCGTCCTTCTTGCGATTGCGCAAGTACGTTAAAACGTGTGCTAAACTGATTTTCATGCAACCATTACGCACGAGGCTCATACCACTGTAATATCTCATGAGCGTGTGTTGTTTCGTGTCCAACGCTCTTACAGTCTTGACAGAATTGATGTCCTTGAACATGACGCTACGAATAACGTTGTCGCGGTACTCATGCATTTCCACGACTATGACGTTATCGTCCGCAGGTAGGCGCTCGCACATGTGTTTAGCTTTGAGTTCAGCGATCGGACGCTGACTTCCCGACTTCATGTGCAGGTGTATCAGATACGAGTTCAACAACCAAAATTCGTCCGCCATAGCGTCCGTGCACTGCTGCCACTGTTCGTACAAACGTCGGTCTTTCACCGTGTACCCTTGTTCGTGCGAATAGTGTAGACCAAAGTATTCGCAATTCTCGCGGAGTGTAGGCAACGCCTCCTTCAGAAAGGGTACCGAAAACAATCCCTGCGCCTTGTTGTTCACCAACGTGAACTGTTTACCTCTCGCTAGTGTCGGTAATGAGGACGGTGGACAGTGCACGTCAAAACTTACGTTGTAGCTGGGATCCAGTGCGCACTTTGACGCTATCGCCACCGCGTTTCTGTATATTTCAATCGGTGTACGTATCGGAATAGTGCGCTCCGTAAGGACGATGCAACAAGAAGCGTGCGGTATCGAACTTCCGTAGGCGAGCATGTCCGTGTACACCGTCGCGTAGTTCATCTGTCCGTGAGAATCGTGTAAGCCGTGCACGCGTTGAACGGCGTGATACAGTTCGGGAATCGGACGGAAACGTGAAAGAAAATTCCATCCGTGACGTACGGTACACTTGAACATATTCTTTTCGTAAACCACGAGTTCTATCGGTACGTTGTTTCGTTCGCACTCTTCGATAAATTTAAACCAACGTGATTTGTTGTGTATACGATCGGAGACTATCATCAACAGCACGATTGGTGGCAGATCACCGCTACGTTTTTTTATGTGACGCCAACAACGTCCGTGATATCTGTCAACACCGAACTTGTAACGTGTACAGTAGTTGCCGCAAAATCGTTTTTTCTTAACAAAATACACGGAACATAAGTTGGACCGTATCGCGCTTCGTAACGGTTTTGTTATCGCGAAATGTTTCCCATCGTCGTATCGATAGACGTCCATCGTGTCATCGATTCGTGATGCAAGTGATACCGTTTCGACATCGACACGATATTTAAAGTGTATACGTATAATGTTTGAGGAATTTTTTTTATTTTTATTTTTTTATCATGGGCACCATCGCTCAGACTTTGAACTGATTACACTCATTCGGTAGTAGTAGTATTACACATAGTACTACTAGTACTAACACATAGTACTACTACTACCCAAACGGGTATGTTATGTGAGTTTATGCCGGCTCTGAAAAGAGCCGTTTTTTGCGTGCGTCGACTTCTACAAGTGCTCGCGGACGAAATCACATGTAGGCATTGACGCCTTATGGATTTGGACGGGATCATCACCCACCGTCCAATCCATAATTCGTACTTTACATACACAGCATCTCACAACATCAGCGTCGCCTTCGTAAATAAACCCGGCTTTGGCCAGATCAAATAATTTTACATTCGCATCTAATCCATCTAAACTTCATGACCTTCACTCCGATTATCCGCTGGCCCCCGTCCGTTCCTGCGTCAATCCCGACATACTTTCACCGTACTCTCGACGACTGCACACGCGACTACACTATACAAAAGGGTATAGAGGATCGGAAACGCCTTCGTCGTCCGTTCCCAAGTTGCTGACAACTTTGGACGACAAGCAAAAATACGTTCTCCATTTTCGAAATTTAAAGTTTTATCTGAGTCTTGGTTTAGAATTGAAAGCGATCCATAGGGTGTTGAGTTTTAAACAGAGAGCGTGGTTGAAACCGTTTATCGATTTCAACACGCAAAATAGAGCAGCAGCCACCAACAGTTTTGAAAAGGATTTTTTCAAACTGATGGTCAACGCCGTCTATGGCAAATCGCTGGAGAATGTGAGGAAACGAATAGACTTCCAACTAGTCTCTAACGAACGACGGCTGCAGAAACTGGTTTCCAATCCACGGCTAAAGCGTATGATCCGCTACACCGATGACTTGGTCGGACTGGCCTTACGAAACAGAACGATATTCCTTTGCCGTCCGGTGTACGTCGGCTTCACAGTACTCGATGTCAGCAAATTGATAATGTACGATTTTCATTATCGGTACGCTGTCGCCAAGTACGGTCAACGATTGACATTACTAATGACTGACACGGACAGTTTGCTTTACAGCATACAGACTGACGACGTGTACACGGATATGAAAGAGGATCTCCACCTTTTCGACACGTCGGACTATCCCGCGGATCATCCTTGTCATTGCGACGACAACAAAAAAGTGGGGAAGTTCAAGGATGAGATCAATGGGAAACCCATCAGGGAATTCGTCGGACTCAGAGCAAAATGTTACTCGCTCCTGTTGTCCGACCGCACCGACAAAAAGGTGGCGAAAGGTGTACCAAGGACAGCAATAAAAAAAAGGTTACGACATCGATTGTACAGCGAGTGTCTTTTCGACAGTCGTACGGTTTTCACCTCTGCCGAGTGTATACGAAGCGATCGTCATAAGCTGTACACGCAACGTGTAACAAACTTTCCCTGTCACCTTATGACGATAAGAGGTATGTACTGGACGACGGTGTAACTACACTCGCGTACTGACACTTCAGAACGCGTAAACGTGCGCTATCCGACAACGCTGCTGGTCCTAACACGAAGAGCCAGAGGTACACGGACCAGTAACTAACGGTAAGAATAAACTCGTATTTCATGTATAAAAAGTACTATATTCGATAAAGCATCACTGGGTAGGGGGGTAGGCGACTAGACGGCGACAGTTAATTTGTGATACAGGATGTAATCGATTCCCGCTGAGACATTCACACGCTATGTACACGTGCAGTTACTTTTTTTTATTCACTTACATCAAGATGCTGACTACCCATATGTTATCGTTGCGTGTGAACGTTGTGATGGTAGGGGGTCTTATTCATGTGTACATAAATTTGTTTAACCTTGTGAAACAGGACGCCAGTCTTTGGTGATGTAATCGACGAGAGCTTTGCGAGGGAGGGGGAATATGCGTTTAATTTTAAACAAGATGTTGTCTGACCTCGCAGCATGTGTGAGGGTGGGGGGACTCTGTCTGTAGCAGACTCCCGTCGAGAATATCCATATATATAAGTCTCTTGCTTTGTCGATACAGTTTGTTTCACATCTTGCATGTAAGTACTTACGTTGATGTTCAGCATTACACACACACACACACTCTTCATTATGTTCTTTACCTAATTATTTTACAATTTTCATTACGTTTTACAGAATGAACAACAACAACAATAACAAAGTGGATAAACGACTGCCGGAGGAGCAACGAGTACGACGGTAAATACAATATATTTTTTCTTTATTTAATGTGTACAAACAGAATATTCCATTCGGCTGACTTACTGTTTTTTTTATAGTTCACAACGGTTACGTCGTGCATTGCTGGGGAGCATTTCTCCACAACTCAGCTCGAGTCGGTAAGTCCTTTTTCATTAACATTCTCTTGTATTATTGCGTTTACCTCCTGTGTTCAATTTATACTTTTTTTTCAGTGATGCTGATGGACCACCTCCACCTGCTGCTGCTACGTATAGTTCTCAACGGTTACGTCGTGCATTGCTGGGGAGCATTTCTCCACAACTCAGCTCGAGTCGGTAAGTCCGTTTTCATTAACATTCACTTGTATTATTGCGTTTACCTCCCGTGTTCAATTTATACTTTTTTTTTCAGTGATGCTGATGGTCCACCTCCACCTGCTGCTGCTACGGGTACCCCCATATCTCCGCATATTACGCAGCGGTTACACTGTGCTATAATGGAGCTCGCACGTCTAACTCGGTAAGTTCGTTTTCAATAACAATCTCTTGTACTATTGCGTTTACCTCTGGTGTTCAATTTATACTTTTTTTTTCAGTGATGCTGGCGAACCATCTGCTGCTGCAGTTCCACAACCCAGCACGAGTCGGTACGTTCGTTTTCATTAACAATCTCTTGTACTATCACGTTTACATCAGGTGTTCAATTTATTCTTTTCTTTTCAGCGATGCTGAAGGACTAGATCCTGTGCAGAGAGGGGTCTACCTGCTGCGGCCCCGGACCCCATCTCCACAACCCGGCACGAGTCGGTACGTCCGTTTTCATTAACATTCACTTTTACTATTGCGTTTACATCTGGTTTTAAATTTGTACTTTTTTTTCAGCAATAATGAAAACATAATGGAGTGCGACGGTAACAACAGTGATATCTCAACGGTGGTGTTGAACGATGATGATTCAATGGATTACAACAATGATACAGAAGACGATAGCGATGAAGATTACGAGTCATCGCTGCCGGTTATTGATGTAACTATGTAAGTCTTCTTCTTATGCGAACATACTTTCTTTTATTTCACGACTGTACATGATTTTTATGTCTAATTTTTTTTTGTCCACAGTGACATTCAGCCGCAACCACAGTCGGTGCCTCAACCGGTACAGTCTAGATCATCGCTGCCACTTACACCACCGCAGTCACCACCACCGCCTCAACCACAGCCTCAGCCGCAGCATCCACAGTCACCATCGCCGCCTCAACCACAACCTCACCCGCAGCCTCAGCCGCAACCGCGGCCACAACCGCAGCCTCAGCCACAACCTCAACCGCAGCCTCAGCCGCAACCGCAACCACAGCCTCAACATATGCACCTTCTGCCGCTGCAGTTGCAAAGGGATCCCCGTATAAGACCCCCTCCAGAAGACGCACCGGTCTTCTTTGACATTCTTGAAACAGTTGAACCCAGGATACACGGTGAGCCAACGACGATGAGGCTTCTTATGCGCAGGAACTTACCGACATGGTGTTGGCACCGAGGAGAACTCTGTCCTGTCCAGGGTATAGTGCCCCATACCTCGTGTAGTATATGTATGGAGGATTACAACGACGGACAGAGGCTCCTCGGTTTGGCGTGTGGACACGCCTATCACTATCGATGTATCCTGAACTGGTTTCAGATGGTGGCGTTGGAGGGGGCTCCACCTAGATGTCCGCATTGTCGGCTATATGCATTCGGCAAGCCGACGCGGACCTTCTATGCACGTATGCATATTTAATGTATGTTACAGTGCTCATAAACGTTATTTTAATCCAACCTAATAGTATTAACCATATTTCACTAATATTGTTTATATTTTTTCTGTTACAGATGGCTGTGCACAACAAGTATTATTGTATATAATAATCTTAATATTGTATATATATTTATTTATTATTTTTTAATAATTCATTTATTTATTATTATATTTTTTTGCAATGTATTTATTTGTTGATTTGTATATATTATAATTGATATGTACATATTTATTGTATATATATATATATTCGTTTAAATTTGTATGTGTGTGTGTGCGTGTGTAATGTATATATTTTGTTGTATATATTATTCTATGTATTTTTTTACAATATACATGTACATTTTTTCCAATGCTTAAGTATTTATTTTCAACTATCCTTTTTCCATGCATGATATGTGTTACACAAATTTTACAAGTGAAGTGATTTCAATTATACACACAAGAAATTACAAACCTATACACGTGCGACAACATGGTCGACGCTTAACCGATGGATGCACGATATACAAATTTTACAAGTGAATTTGGTTTTCAATTATGCGTCGAGGGACGCAGCACACATATATTTATTTCTCTAACCTCAAAGGAGATGAACGACACAGAGTTTCAAAGTCGACGCTTTTCCAACATGGCCGCCGACCCCACACGTCGACCAATCTACACCCGAGCCATGACGATGCTTAACCCGACAACTCAAATCTAAACACGACACACGTCGACCAATCTACGGCCGAGCCGTGGCCAAGCCATGACGACGCTTAACCAGCACATGCTGGCGACGATTTTTCCAACATGGCGCCGACGACAACGTCGCATTTTTCCAGCAACAACCGACAACGTCGCAATTTTCCAACATGGACGATGACACGCCCAATCAACAACGACTACAACCACCACCACACAGCCGACGACCAACCACAACACACCATTACCCCCACCACTACCCCCAACACCGGAAGTCAACACCCAACACCACCCCCACCACCACCATTTTCAAATTTCCCGCCAAAATGGGCGAGGGCGGGGGCGGGGGGATGACGTCACTTCCGCGTTAGAACTCTCATAATACCCCTACTATTATGATGTTGTATTGTTTTATAAACTCAAAGTTAAAATTTGAATTAAAAAGGGAATTTGGTGCAACTTTTGTCCACAAATTAAGTTTACTGACATAATTTTAAACCTAAGTTGTAACTCTTTTTCTGTTAAGCTATAATATGTTAAATTTTTAACACTTTTACGAACACTTAAAAATTCAGCTACACTTGGTAGGGGAACAGCTTGAATCTAAAGTAAGGAATATCACTACCAATAGGTTATGTAATATTTATACCTATACGAGAAGCCAGCGCCCAGCAATACTCATAATTCTGCTTATGGTATTTATGAACAGAAAACAAAATATTAAAAAAAAATGAATCAGACTGTATATGTAATTTGACTAGAACAGGTTGGAAAAGTTATTTTGAAAGAATCAAAGGAGGGTAGTATTTACTTATCAGGACACAACACTCCAAGCAACCAATTAATGTATGGATCACATTGTAACAGAAACTGACTTGCCATACGAAAGTACTTATACCCTGTGAATAAATATATGGTACAAGGTTTGTAACTTCTATTTTACAACTGTTTCTATAAATATACAGTGATTGGATATCTATTTATCTTTTAATTCAGTAACAAGTGTTGTCTATTAGTTCCATCAGTGTTACAGTCACTAGCTATTAGTAGTTATGAAAGTCATGTTTATGTGTAATTTGAATTAATGAACATTGACATTTAATGTTGTGTAATCTTAGATAATTACAGATCAGTTGACGTAAAGTGTCTCATATACTTATTGATAAAAAAAATACTTTTACATTAACTCCATTTGAATTTTTGTACGTAGGTGCAAAGAAAGAACGGCCACTTAGAAATGAAGTAAGTAACGTCAAGATGCAGATAGCAGCACTTGAAAACTTACGTGGATTCAATAATAAAAGAGAACTTCAGACTGCAGTTACTAGTCTTGGAGAGGCACTACAGAATTTATCAAGTTCTCTAGGAGTTAGAGGACAAGTTAACTCTTGTCTAAAGTTTGCTACTCCTTCCAAAGACACAAACATGAAATCTTGTTAGGAACTGGAGTTCTTACAATGTGATCTGGCTGTGTATTAGAAAAATTGTGTAATATAAACATGTTTATGTTTTACATAGGTATTCAGAAACATTCCAATCTTGTTTCATTAGTTAAAGAAGTATTCTTGCCAAAATGTACTTTTAATTTATGTTCCAATATGTTATATTTTACAGACGTGGTCATTTGACTTGGGCATTGTAAGTGCTGCTTTGTATACGATTATAATATCTGGATTTAACAGGGATAGATGTCATGAACTAAAAAATTAATTGTTTTTAATATAAATAAGATGTTAATCATATGGTACTAAAAGCTGTATGTACTTATTTGAATTTGTAATTGCTGTACATGTACAAAATCAATTTTAAGAATCTCTTTTGCATGACATAAGTTAGTTTTGAAATGTTTGATGTAATTATTTGACTAATCTTGTTACAGGAGCATTTAAATCAGCTTTTTACAGTCAATAACACACTTATTTAAGAAAAACACCAGTCTCAACTTGATCTTAACTTAAAATAAGCATTTGTATTTTTTAATTTATTGTAAAAAAATATATGTACAAAATTGTAGCATTCTCTTTTTTTTATTATTGAGTTACCAACTTACTTAATTTGTAAGTAACTATGTTTTTTATGGTAGGTGCATTAAATACATAATAAACTTAACAATACAGTGTTAACAGTTAAGTTTCTGAAGAATACTAGTAACAGAGGAACATGGTATATTGATTGCCAGTAAGTTTATATACTTTTTTGTTTAGGCCAGTACTTATGATAAGTGTTTAAAGAATTCAAGTGACTTCTGATATATTCTTATAGTTCATAGTGTACTAGGAAATATTTAATCATCGATATACTATGTATTTGTATTTTATAGTTTTAAATGCAGGCATAATCAAGTAAAGATTGCTAGGTCTGAGATTTTGAATTATGATTACCTTCAGTATTAGGATTTTTATGTGGATGTAATGTAACATACTCTCAGTACTTAAGTATTGTTATGTGTAACTGTTGTTTCTACCATGTGTATTTGAAATCTCACCTACTAGACAAGTCAATCTTTATACATGTATTTCATTCTGCAAATTTTAAACACATCATTTATAACAATCATGAAAATGATACATACTTTGTACTAACATGCTAATAAATATGCTTAAGTGTGGTCTAAAAATTATTTTTACCTACTTTTTACAATTTTTATTTTGTGTTGTTAATTAGCATTGTTATAGAAGTCATGTAAGTCATATAAAATGACATATTTTACTGTATCAAGGGATTCAATTCATCTCAAATTGAGGCAGACTACTTTAATTTACTTGACTCTCTAGAAAAAAATGGTTCTGTATTATTAGTCTATAGACTAGTATTCATAAACATAAGTGTATATTTAATGCATGATTCTGAATGGTTTAGTTTTTTTTTTTTAAGGGGGGTTTTGAACAAGCAGTTTTTTAAGGATTTAAAATATTAAGTATCAAATTTTGTTTAATGTTGGTGAGAGTATCATGTTCAGATAAAAATGTGATTTCCATATTTTAATTTAAAGGGTTCCTATAGCAGGCAGTTGTGAAAAATAATTTATGTCATAATATTCCTTATGTCATGAGTCAGTGCCACTGCGACCTTCAACAACAGAAGGGTGATCGAGTTGGCATTGACTTATTGGTTGGCACATTCGTAAAATATGCTGATAAGTTGCTTTAAAACCAGCATAAGCTTTCCCTTTGTCACTTCTGATCTTGAATTTATGTTGTGAAGAAAGATCCTTGTTATAAAATTTTGATGAGAATCTCTCCCCTTTATAAATTTGACTAACATATAATGTTAATCTCTGTATAAGGCTCTTTTCTAATGATCTCTTGAGGAGTGCTATATAGGATTTTTACTGTACATGAGTGCTTTTCTTTATTGAAGCTGGTATCATTGTTTCAGTAACCAATTCTCTTGATGTTCATTTGTTTATTCCATTGTTAAAGATGACAATCTGTGCAACTGTCATAATAAGTGGCTTCAGAAGCCTGAAGTAGGATCTTCTAACAGTGGAATTCTGGAAACTGTTATATTCCCAAATAGTTGGTGTGGGTGAAAAATGTTTGTACGTGAAAAAGGATACCAGTCAGATGTTGTCTATATTGGAAGATTAAAGATGATGAACTCTTGCTGAAAACAGAGAAAGGGCAGAAATAATAATTGATTCATGAAGCAGATGTTAAGGTATTCAGTTGCACGAGCATACTACTGTCTGCTATAAAGATCTGGGATTATAATTACTAGAATATCTGAAATAGAAAACTGTGTCAAACAGTGCCGGCCCGTGCTTAGGTTGCACAACCCCCATTAAATCCCGAATTGTATTTTAAATTATAGAATTATGAATAAAACAATAACTAATAATAGTGTTTTTAAGCTAAATCATTGTAATTAATCATTTGCCAATTGAAAAGCACAGAGCAATACTAAAAACCGTACATGCTTTTGGCGCAGTGTATGCACCAACTGTGATGCGCTTTGTATACGGGGAAATATAATGGAGTAGTGCTCTGGCTGGCTAGACTCATGTGTCCCTATTACAATGATATAGGATCGCTTGGTGTGATTAGGGACTGCAAACCCCGCTTGTACATCATGACGCCACCAGTCTGTTTGTTGGTAAATAACACGTGGTGCGCCAGGTTGGAATTTGTAAGATTATGTTGTAATGTTAGTTGAGTTAATTAGGTCAGTCGATTTTTTTGTGTAGTTCGTTGTTAGTGTCAGTCCAATTTATCGTTCAATGTAAAAAATAGTACATATTGTTACGACGGTCTACTCGATCGTCGTAGGTACAGTGGAAACAAAATAAGTACAAGACACCAATTAAGTCACTAATCACCAGGTTTAATTTTTACAGTAAAACAGTTCGTAATTAACATCACAGTCTCTACAACAAATCAAATGAAAATTGTTCACATGCAGTAAAATGTCCACTAATATTAAAACTCAATTGTATTACAATTATACCATCTGATTATAAAACGCAACACTTCACTAATAACTACCGGAACGTACACAGTAATAACTCGAACCGCTCTGGAAATATATCGCACTAATACTCTCGAACCGCACTATCCAATATCTCGCATTGAACTGAAAACTAAGGCCGCTACCGCCATGTATTTATAGTCCCGCTCACACACCAGAAGCTTCCAAACTGCGTCTTATCTCTCGTGTGAACTACGTAGTTAACTGCAGCCTTGACACAGGCCGAGCGCCCAAGTGAAGCCCAGCACAGTCGAGTAGATTCTCACAAAATGCGTCTAGTAGCACGTACACCACACGCTTACATTCTGGATCTCTCTGGAACGTTTGATAAACACGTAGATTGTTCTGTGATGCCGTAATGGATTAAGGTGTCATAGTGTAAGATATTTATTATGTTTAACTGGTCGGACGCAATGAATTCTGTTGTAAACTTAACAAAAACTCTATTCAGTTTACGTTCTATTGGGGAAAAAATTGAAATTAAGAGAGTAGATAGGCCTAAACCAACCTTTCAAATTTTAATCAATGTGTAAAATCAGGTAACAGAATATTTCATCGTAAATTTAAAGATTTATACAATATATATTTGTGGTTATGTGGGTGTGACACTAAAATTACATTATTTTGCTTTCCTTGTGTATTGTTTGGAGGGGAGGAGACATTTTCTATTCATAGAATAAAACCATTTAATACCATCCAACCCAACTGCAACCCCCAAATTTTTCAACCACATAGCCACTGGTGTCAACTATGAAAACATCCTTGTCAAGTATAGATCTCATTTTTATATATATTGCAACGTTACAAGTATTATACACAATTATACAAATACATTACCATGTACTCAACGCAACTATAAAGTGTAGTACACCGGCCAGGTCACAGGACTTTTTTTCTTGTTGCCTCAAGTATATGTAGTTCCAAAATAATTAAATAATTTTCAAAGAGGAGTGAGATGTTGTTGACATGAAATAATTATTTAAAACCGTTTCAAAATAATCATTCTATGATTAATAGAAAAATATTCCAATATTAAAATTTCAAATATTAGATAAATCAAATATTCTCTTTTATAAGCTTCACAAATACAATGTAACCTGCTATGCTATTCGTAACATATAAAAAAATAAATAACCATATAATCTTACTAGCTAAACAGACATGTTAAACAAGTTATCTAAATCCTTTTATTTTCAGTGTGTCTGACTTTGACTCAAATTTTAAATAATAATAGCAACTCATTTACAAACAAAATAATATTAAAACTCAAGAATAAAATTAATTGTTGCTATAAACAAAATAAAAATAATATAACATTTACTTCCAATCTATTATTTATTTCTACTGACACCCAAATTTTAACATACAACAAAAGATTAGTATTTCTTTTCTAAATTCTTTTATGTAACTATTTAAATTTATAACTTTAATTCTTTACTGTTCATAGGCAAGTTCTTTTTGAGAGCTCTTTTCACAACAAAAAATATAATAAATTGTTATCACCTGCGTACATCTGCCGTTACCGTTGCGTGTGTGTGTGTGTGTGTGTGTGTGTGTCCAGAATCGTGAGAATTTTATGATGATTATGCCGATGCTTTGTTCTCTGTCTCTACGGGTTGTTGTTTGTAATGCTCCAGAGTTCCTCCATACGTCTTGATCTGTGTGGTCCTGATTGATCTGCAAACCGGCAGCGTGACAGTGTGTGAAGATTTCTTGAGTCTGAGACCAGCCCAAAATTGCTGGAGTATTTATACTGGATGGCGATCTGACATGTCCAGGACTGTTTTTGACCTGTTAGATATTGTCAGTTTGTGCAAAGTGTCCTTTTAATTACAAATCACTTTTTGGTTCATATTCGCGATTTCGTAAACATACTCATAGCATGAGTGATATCATTGTTTGCGTAATTTTTTCTGGTCACACATATACCACACTTATTATTATTTAATTACACTTGTAATTAACATTAAATTAGTTAGCGTCTTTATTATTGCACATTTTTGCAATAATTTTATATCACCATACTCGTTAAAAATTCCTTAATGTTGGAGAATTTATGTGTTTTATAATTGGGGTAAGTCTTTGTTCACAGGTTTAAAACGTATTAATTAGCTTATTTTAATCCTGTTAAAACCTGATTAATGACAAACAACAATTCGTACATGTCTCCCCTTCTCGTCTTTCAATGCAGGTCAGAACTGGCATACACACAAACGCTGTATTTAATACTACCAAAGCAGGTGTCACTTTCGACAGGCCACAAACTGTACTCTCCCGCACAAAATTGTTTAAAACTGTTCATCGTATTCTTTTTACACTAATTATTTACAAAACATACCGCCCTGGGTAAATATATGTATTGTTTCAATATATATTGTTACAACACAAAGAAGCCACCCCAATACCAGGGAAAAGACTATGAATCAACTATATTAAATGTTTAACTAACAAGTGATAATGTTAGTCACCAAAATAATTAAGAATGTACTAAATATAAACAAGATTAGCATAGTAACTGTTAAAAGATTTGTTCAAGTAAGTTTATGAGAAGGAATATGGCTGAAAAAAGTATACAGACCATAAACCTAGATGTTATGTTATGTTTTATAAGTAATAGTAAATAATAGACAAAGTATAAAAATTGGCAATATAGATAAGTAAGGAGATAAATTCTTACAAACCTAATAATATTGGAAAAGCAATTAGAAAATAATAGACAAGACACGATTTTGTAAAGTAATGAGAACATACAATTATTATAAAACAACCCAAATCAATTCAAAAAGTAAACAAGTCATAAATGACACCAAACAAAACCTATGTAAAGGTAAAATAATCTTTAATTTGTGTAAAATAAGAAAATATAGCCAATGCCTACTTAGGCCTATGAAATGCCTAACTGTATAAAACCAAAATCAACAAATTATAAGAAATTAACTATTGTATTATAAAATCAAGGGCAAGTAACTAGTTAAGTAAAATTAGTGAATAATATTAAGATGTAAAAGTTAAATTAATAATATAAAATAAGAAAGAAATGTAATTACATAATATTATTTTATTGTCAAAACATTAATACATAAACAAACCCAGCTTTGTGGGATGTCAAAATGATCTTTGAAAGAAAATATAGACAGTTGTGATAATATCTCATAGATAGATAAGAAGACAGAAGAATAATAGCAATCAGAAGATATTTCGTCATTTTGGATAAAAATTCAAATATCATAACAATAGACTTAAATTATGAACAGCCAATGAGAGACAGACAGTTGCCATAACAACCGAATGTGTAACTTTACTTTATTCGTTACTTCTTTATTATTGTATAATATCGATAATTTTGAAATGTAAATCGGGCGCCATGTTGTCACACAGTACAGCAAAATATGTAGACTTACCTAAGGTCAGAATTCGTGTTAGCGAACCAGCAGTTGCGGAATGTATTACCTGAAATAACTCACTCTGGCTTATATTGTTTACCAATGACATTACCTTTTATTAGCAAAAAGACTCTACGTACATATGAAAATGACTCTACTGAACTATGTGCCAAACACTCACGTTACTATGCCTCGGGGCGTAGTCCCATTTATTTTGTAAACATATAATATCCCTTAAACATTTTATAAGCCCTCCAAATAACATGTTTTACTTATTACATAAGAAACATAAGATATAGCTAATAAAAAATATGACTTCACAACCCAGCACTTATTAATTGTTGTTATGAAATATCCTCTCTCTCACTCGCACTCTCATTCATGGTACAAAGTTATTTTATAAAATTGAGCTCATTTTAATTAATTTAATTTGAAAGAAAAGATTATCTAAACCCTTAGTTGGACCTTTTGGACCCCCCTATTTTTATGACTTAGCTGGAAATTCTTTGAAGATGTCCCATCGTTGATCTCACACTCTCGATGGAAACATCGACTGCAAAATTTAGGGTTTACGTCGAACTGTTATTTTAAGTATATAATATACTGCACTTTCACATGTTTAACAAACTCTCGGTTAAATAAAATTTAGATATAAGTAGCTTTTTAGAGAGTTGCCGGCCGGCGCGCTACTCTGATGAGACGAGACTGGGCAGATTTTCAATGCTGCTATACCGAGGTGTGGGACAAACTACGTCGTCATTCCTTTGTGTAGAGCCCAACTCCAGTTGTAATACGCAACGTATGTAATACGTATTGCATAATTTTTTTGCTGTTCTGGACGTCTATCCCTGACCTTGACGCAAATCGTGTTCGCTCAATATTACGTCGTTGAAAACTTTTGGACAACTTTACGCCGTTTTCTTTATAGGGCTTTAAAAGCAATTATAACAATTAGACTTTATAACAATTATTTACCAAAATATTATAGGACCAGATTTGTACCGTTACAAAACCCCCTCAATTTTTATGCCGAGGCATAAAAACTCTCATTGACACATTTGTACTTCCTAAAGGGATCAGCTAGGATATGCCGCCACAACCCCCTTACTATTTATATGAAAAGAATACAATAACTCACCCGTGGTCCAATGATGGTGACAGTACCTGTATGACCTTACTGGACTTCTCCAGAGAGATCCCAACACCATAAGGCCAATCAGGCGCGCAACGCTCCTGATCTGATGCGCTGGCCAGCTCAGGACCGCCGTCACAACATCACCAAACACTGAAACAATATATCAAAATAGTGGCTTGGTATAATGCTATATCCCTAACTGATCTGTTTCCCCTTAGCTATGTGCTGGTTTGTTTTAAGAATCACTGGGTTTGCTTCAACTCAACAAGAATTATATAGAGGTGCCGTTCTCTTTTTTGACTACCCTTGACATTATAAAATTTTTTCGATTCCCATCGATAATAATTAACCCTTTTTTGTTTTCATAATTAATATAATTATAAGAAGAAACACAAATCTTTATACTACAACTGAAACGTATAATCCAAAATTTATGGATACAATTACCAAAATCTCCCTCTTCCTAAAACATTTTATATTAAAAAATTTACTATTATTATTAATATTATCATTAACAGTAAGTAATCCGGCGCTGTTTACAATATTTACCCCTCTTTCTCCTCCACACACACTATTTCCCCCCCTGAACTGTTGCGTTCAGTTGCCTCCACAAGGACTGAGGCAGAAGGAGTGAGCACTTTTTTCTTTTCTCTCTCTCCCATCATTGCTTCGGCGTTACAGAAACTTCAAGGTCAATACCCCCACTTATTATTTTATTACATGCCCCTAAGGTCTACCACCCATACTTAGGTGAAAATAACCTATGCAAACAAATAATCTTAGATTCCCCTGAATCTCCCATTAAATTTCTAAGTTGAACCAATTTCATAGGCAACCAACTATGGTCAAGTTTTACAAATTCTGCCCACAGCTGGTTGTCGTCAAAAACCACGATTAGTGCTGGTAAGACAGTAATCGCTCGAAATATGGGGAATCACAATAGTTTGACACGTTGTGTCATATGCACTTACATTTGTAACTACCCTAAAACTAGCAATTTATACATACATATAATTCATGTTCAAATTCCTATGCTAATACATAATAAACGTAATACATAATAATACACTCATAATTAACATTGCGATTATTACATTAAAACAAACAATTCACATTTAACTTTTATCAAAATTTACACACCCTACATCTTTAAATTTGCGTATAAAATTATAACATTACATTTTAATTAATTAATTAATGAATACTTTTAATTATTAAACTTTTATTAATTAGCCATCAATTATTTATAATTTGATACCATTTAATTCTTCACAATTTCAAATTTATTATTAATATTCATATTACATTATTATTATTATTATTTCATTTCTTATTACCTTTCTACTATGAATTTTCTACTTAACCCTTCACATTTTTATCATTGATTAGTCTGGGTGACTCCTGTATTCACTATGATTTGACTTATTATATAGGCACTAACATTTATAATCTTACTCACCTTTCTTTCTACTATCCACTACTAACAACCAGATTTACCTATTATGACACCAATCTCTCAGTTATAAACACCTTCACTAATTCCATTTAAATCCTCTGGCACCGCTCGTCTTTGTACTAGGATGTGTGTTCCCTACCTGGCCATATACATACCTAACCATTTGCCCTCCAAAATATCGGCAAACACTCCCTTAAACTACGCTATTACCTGCCACAACGCTATACGTTGGTCACTCCTTACACCTCACCCCCAGTACAAAATATCATCATCTACAAATATATGTTTACCCTTTACTTTACTCACCTCTCTATATATAATCACTACTACTGTGTCCCTAAAATATCTAACACCCTCTTTGTGTGTTACTGGTATTTCAAAATTCTTATTTATCTAACTCCCATTAACTTTAATTGACTAACTCCTGTGCCTTTATTTTAATAATTATCACCCAGTCTCTATCCCTTTTTAAACACTTTACATTACTGTGATCATTGTGTAATTATCTTAATTTATTACTAATACAAATAAACAAATAAAATTATTACACTTTTTCACTTACCTTAAAAATCTTTTCTCTGCCCAGAGTTACGTCATACGAACGTCTAGGATGCAAGCATGATTTAAGGTTGTGTGAATAATTTAACGCAACTTGCATTTTTTGAATAGATTAAAAAACATTTTTTTAATATATAATTATTTCTTGCCAATTATCTCAAACAATTAATTCTCCAAAAGTAAAATAAAAAATATATGCATCACACTTTGCGACATGATTAAGTTACCTGTATAATTACACTAAACATCTTACCTTATTTATACCAGACAGCCCAGTCTGCTCGCACACACACACATTTAATTTTAAAACCCCATTTTAATTAACATTGATTAATACCCTGCCGGCCACGTGGAGTCACCCCGACTTTGCGTTGCATCACTCACAGTATTGGCTGGTATGTCCGAAAAAACGATTTATTAGTTCATTTTTCGAAAACTGTACTCACTTCCGTATTTTGACACAGCGACATACACTTTTATTTGATGTTTAAAAATGTTATTTTTGAGCCCTGGTTGATGGGCAGCCTGCGCAGGCGAGAGCCGGTAAGGAACTGGTAGCGTCTATAAGTCCCCTCTCTACTAGATTTTCTGGTGGTAGAAGACGGAAAGCAATGCCTTGTACCTTTTATTCATTGCGGTGACACATTCAACACATGTGTTTTCGACGTCGACGATATTCAGTGAGCACTGGTCGATGTCACAAAAGTAGGCTGGACTGAATTTTTCGTTTCCGTCAACTCGGACCATGTGGCAAAAGAATATTGTCTCAAAGCCATATTGTGTTTGCTTCTTGGCGTGGGTCTGCGCACATGCTGGTGTAGTGCGTTTGGGCGCAGGTGTCACACAGCCGCAAAGTTCTAAGAATTTTGTCACTCGCACATTCCTTTACAATTGTTTCAACAAAGTTCCTTTGTTAGAAACTACGCTTTAGATTCAACCGGGGACTGGCCACACAGATGGAAATGAATTGTTGATATTCAATAAAATAAAACCCCATTTTTAATAAAAATAAAAACCCCTCATATTTACCCCGTTACAATTGACAATTGCAATAAAAAATTTTATTCCTCACCTACTAATAACAATACATCTCAATATCCAAATATATTACATTCCAATCATTTAACTTCATTATCAACATTTTCTGTTGTACCACCTTAATTAAGTAATTAATCTTCAATTATTTTAAAACTTCACCATTACTTTCACTTGTTTAGTCAAAACAAAAACATGTTAATTGTTATTATTAAATCAATTAAACTATAATTTACTGTTACATACTTGGTGTACATAAAATTTACCTGTAATACACAACATCAAAATACATAAATACATTGACATTAATACAAAAAAAAAATATACAATCCAACTTATTATTTTATCATTGACCAAAATCAGTTCATAAGCAGTCCATTTCAAAACCACTGTTCACATAATTAAATGTTCATTACACAATAAAACAATCTATCCTCCATCATTGAATAACAGTCGAATCTTAGGTCTATACAACTTATTTTTTATTAAATAAATGATATCATTATTATCAATATAATATTTATCTAACTTTTTATATTCTTCCACAATCTCATTTGAATTAATAGGTTTACTCCATATCAATTTATCATGTACCATGTCATCATCGGGTATGGTTCTGTTTACCTCAGTATTATCTGTCATAATCATGTAAGTCATAAAGTCATTACTATCATCCTCATAATTATCTACTACGACACCCGTTACTTCCCAAGGTAAGTATTCGCTATAATTATCCACCATCTCTACTCCTAACCTTTCTACAAATTCTCTATACTTTCTATTTATCTTAAAAATCTCTATTACTCTCTTTCTCTCTCTCTCAATATATTTCTTACCATAACACCAAGCCACACTCTCTCTCTCCAAATATGCAGGGGTCACTAACTCATAATTACTGCACCACCTATGAGGTACACAAAAAAAACAGGGAACTCTATTTGTAGACCTATCGTCTCCCAAATATAAATCTAAGGAACTCTTGTCCTTCTTAAACATACGTGAAGACTTTACTTCACCCCCTACTACAACATCAAGGGAAAATTCTACCCCCTGCATCCCTTTTACAAATGTACTTTCTCTCAGCTCTCTCTCTGACTCAACACACACAAACATCTCATTTTCACTCCCAATATTCTCATCATCATTTTCTAACACCATGTTCTTAATTATATCATTGTTACTACCTGGAAACTCATTATTCAAATTATCATTATTACTCACCTTGTTAGCACTTAAACTAACACTATTTTCTGTAAATGTATCATCATTACTACCCCCACTATTCTCTACCCCACTTTTATTCTTGTAATTCTCGTCTACTTTACTCTTTGGTATATCAAATTTCTCGTCTACTAACGTTACTGTTTGTTCTTTCATTTTATCGAAATGCGTATGCATTTCATCGATTCTTTTATCTAACTTAAAATTTTGTCTTTTAATTTCATCTTTTATTTCACTTTTGAAGTTATTAAAATTTTCATTCTGTTTGTCAAACTTTACATCTAGCTTGCTGAACTTCTCATCAAATTTATTACTCATCAAATTGGAAACTCTTTTTTGTTCATCCAACTTATTATTTTGAACATCGAATTTAAAATTCATGTCCCCTCTTAGTTCATTAAAATTGCTACACATCATGTTATATAAACGTGTTAACATCTCGTCTGTTTTGTTTTCAGACCGAGTTGAGATGGATGTGGCTGTTACTTTCTCTGACTCTACAGATGCAGTCGCACTAATCTGACTAATTTGTGTTAATGGAACATCCATCTCACTAGTCAAATTTTCATCAGTTGCACTGATTTCTATTGTTTTATTGTCATTGGTACTCATTTTCTTTGTTTATTATATCTCTAACACATACAATACTGCTAACGCATAATAAGCATATAGCCTAGTAACTTAACCCTATCTTACGCACGTGTTTACGTACTTTCAAAATATTACTCCAGTACTTCAGGTAATTATTCCACATTCTGGTAAGTATACTCCACATAAAATTATATTTTATGTCGAGTCCATGTTCGGCACGCGCCATTTGTAACTTTACTTTATTCATTACTTCTTTATTATTGTATAATATCGATAATTTTGAAATGTAAATCGGGCGCTATGTTGTCACACAGTACAGCAAAATATGTAGACTTACCTAAGGTCAGAATTCGTGTTAGCGAACCAGTAGTTGCGGAATGTATTACCTGAAATAACTCACTCTGGCTTATATTGTTTACCAATGACATTACCTTTTATTAGCAAAAAGACTCTACGTACATATGAAAATGACTCTACTGAACTATGTGCCAAACACGCACGTTACTATGCCTCGGGGCGTAGTCCCATTTATTTTGTAAACATATAATATCCCTTAAACATTTTATAAGCCCTCCAAATAACATGTTTTACTTATTACATAAGAAACATAAGATATAGCTAATAAAAAATATGACTTCACAACCCAGCACTTATTAATTGTTGTTATGAAATATCCTCTCTCTCACTCGCACTCTCATTCATGGTACAAAGTTATTTTATAAAATTGAGCTCATTTTAATTAATTTAATTTGAAAGAAAAGATTATCTAAACCCTTAGTTGGACCTTTTGGACCCCCCTATTTTTATGACTTAGCTGGAAATTCTTTGAAGATGTCCCATCGTTGATCTCACACTCTCGATGTTTCCGTACCGCAAAATTTAGGGTTTACGTCGAACTGTTATTTTAAGTATATAATATACTGCACTTTCACATGTTTAACAAACTCTTGGTTAAATAAAATTTAGATATAAGTAGCTTTTTAGAGAGTTGCCGGCCGGCGCGCTACTCTGATGAGACGAGACTGGGCAGATTTTCAACACTGCTATACCGAGGTGTGGGACAAACTACGTCGTCATTCCTTTGTGTAGAGCCCAACTCCAGTTGTAATATGCAACGTATGTAATACGTATTGCATAATTTTTTGGCTGACGTAATCATGTGCGCAGCTTGTGACACATTTGTATGACGACTGTTTTTTGCTGTTCTGGACGTCTATCCCTGACCTTGACGCAAATCGTGTTCGCTCAATATTACGTTGTTGAAAACTTTTGGACAACTTTACGCTGTTTTCTTTATAGGGCTTTAAAAGCAATTATAACAATTAGACTTTATAACAATTATTTACCAAAATATTATAGGACCAGATTTGTACCGTTACAAACCTTATTGCATTATTACGTTAAAAACTGTTAGTCTATTATTGAAGCTCAAGATGAATAGACGCCAACCCGTAATCGACTCAATTTTAATTTAAATCAATATAAAAGTAATCAAAATTAATGACATGAAGAAACAATAAGTCTGATGAGGAATTAGTCCATCCAACCGAGGCCAGAGACCAGATTATTAAATTCCAAATTAATAATTTCGATCAACTTATCTGAAAAAGACGCCAGGCGTAATTAAATTCAAAAATTATGGAAGATTGAGGACCAAAAAGGACCCAACCTATTTCGAACTGAATAACGCTTCACCCTAATTCAACAGATTTGATAAGTATTGCTGAATTACCCGAATTTATGGAATAAATTCTTATTAACTTTTTCTCACAACACTATTAACTCTCACTATGAACTGATAATCAAATTTCTTTCAAGGATTAATTAAAAATAACACACTAAACTTGTATGAAACCAGAAATTAACCTGGATAAAAATTACTAACTTTTAACACACATTTTTTAAAACTTCAGGAACGAATTGTAATTAAACCTTATAGTATATAAGTACTATCAATGTAAGGTAGTGTACTTTATTGTAATCATTATTAATATTTTTTCGTAACCATAAGAACTCAGAATTATTGAACGAAATTAACATAAACTGTTGTTGACGCCATGTCTAACTAAATCGTTCGCCAACCTTGGGAATTAATTGTCTTATTATTGCCGGAGCAACTTTGTTTAAAATCCAGATATAATTTTGTATAATATTGAATAACAACTAATTACAAGTTAATATACTAGTACAGAGTTGTAACCACTGTTCTTTATTTCATAGTAAATTGTATTATATGATTTGTGTACATTAGCGATGAGCGAGAGTGATGGTAAGCGCTAGACGTCGGAAACTCGGTGAACTAACAGTGAGATTAATAAACCCGCAAGTGGCGGGAGTAATTTGAATCCACAATACTGTCTAGAACGACCGCTCAATCGTCCTATTTTTTAAAAATTGTTTTCAGTAAAACAATTTGACGCCACCCGGGATATACAATCACATATGTCCAGGCCAACAATGAACAGGAAAGAAGGCGGTACTATCCAAGCTTCAGCGTAGCTTCAATGGACACGATGATGAGGAGTACTAGCGCGGAGACAGGAGAAATTCGAAAGGCTGGCAGCGAAGGAGTAGGAGTATTGAAGGCGACAGCCGAAACAACGATTATCGACCCCAAGTTCATTTCATACCAAACAATGATCAGAATCACCATGGGGGACGGCCCGATATGGATGAGAGGAGTCAGGTAAACACACCGGACAGACGCAATGAAGAGAATGAACTCTCTTTAAACGTATCGCGGCAGTGAGAAACCAATTAGACCCCTCGCTGAACCATTCTATTGGGTGCAATTACAAAACGACTTCGAACCAAACCATAACAATAATAAGAAGTCACTATTTAAAAAATATTAGACAAGAACTACTGGAAGAGGAGGAAATTGACCACCATCAATGCAACAATGACATAGCATATGTGACTGCCAAAATAAACGGGGTGGCCACCACATTGATGATCGACACGGGTGCAAATGTCTCGTTAATGGATAGCACAGAAATCAACCACATCCAGGAAGAAAGTAAATCGGTAATACCAACCCTACCGATTAACAATATAATATTAGTGGGAGCGACTGGACGACAGAATAAAACCGTCAAGAAACAGGTCAATCTTGAAGTGACCAGTCATGGAGTCAAGATCCCAATGATATTTTTGGTAGCTAGTGGGTTACCATTTTGCAGTTTAATTGGCTGCGACATCCTGCGGAAATACTCAGCTATTATTGACATGAGTAGAGCAAAAATAACACTGAGTACACCAGATTTGGAATGGACGGCTGAGATCATTGGGAGTAAGGAAGCTCCTCGAGACCGCGCCATTTTCCGCATAAGAGAAGTGATAAACCCTAGATATCAGACACCTACTGAAGAAGTTGAGTATCAACCGAAAAATGACATTTTGTGGGAGGAAAAAATCCAAGAAATCCGACAATTTAAGTCGACAACAGAGACCATTCACCAAGTCCAGACCAAATTGAAATGTTGATCAAAATATACAACAGATACCGGCATGTATTCTCAGACATCCCGGGGAAGGTAAAAAAATTACCAATGTGTGTTGAGATTTAAAGAACCCGTAAATTTTAATCGGAAGTCATACCCAATTGCTTATTCCTTAAAAGAAGCAGTTAGGACCGAGATTAACCAATTACTAAAGGATGATATCATTGAGTGCAGTCAGTCACCTTATACTAGCCCTATTGTAGCTATCAGAAAGAAGAACGGGAAGGTGAGACTTTGCCTAGATGCTAGGGAGATTAATAAAAACCTGATTAATGACCGAACATCTCCTGGCGAAATAGAGGAAATTTTAAAGAAGTTTCATGGCATACAATTTATTAGTTCGTGGGACACCGTCTGCGGATATAGGCAGGTGGAACTGCACCCCCACAGCCGAAAATATGTAGCCTTTATTTTCGAAGGGCGCAACTACCATTTCAAACGTTTGCCCTTCGGATTAGTGAACTCTGTAGCAATATTTATTCAGTGTATGGACCAAGTATTAGGCCATGAAGCGCTCCAGTTCACTACCATTTATGTAGATGATCTACTCATAACATCTACAAACTGGGAAGAACATGGTCATAGAATAAACCATGTGTTGAACAAATTGTCTGAAAACAACATCACATTGAAACTTGAAAAATCACAACTCATAGCCAAAGAAGTACAATTTTTAGGTTTCCAATTAACAGAACTTGGGATAACACCATCTAAGGAAAAAATAGAATCCATACAACAATTCCCCACCCCAAAAACAAAAAACAATTACAGTCTTTTTTAGGCCTGTGCAATTATTATCGCAAATTCCAAAATAACTATTCAGAATTAACTACAAAATTATCACCACAATTATCTTCAAAGGACAAATGGACATGGGGACCAACTCAAGACATAGTGTTCCAACAAATTAAGACCAAATTCCTAGAGACAGTGATGCTACGTCACCCAGATTTCAATAAACCTTTTTACCTCAATTGTGACGCAAGTGACATCAGTTTAGGGTCTACACTATACCAAGAGGATGGAGATGGGAACCATCTGGTGATAAGCTTCGCCAGTAGAACACTGAACAAATGCGAACGAAATTACAATGTGACAGAAAAAGAGCTGTTAAGTGTTGTATTTGCCTGCGGAAAATTCCGGACCTATATTTTAGGATATTCAATAACAGTACGGACAGACCACAAGTCCATATCCTTCCTAAAAAACTGTAAACTAAGCCACGGTCGTTTAACAAGATGGACCCTAGTCTTACAAGAATATAACATCAGTTGGGAGTACATTCCAGGCAAAAAGAATATAGCAGCAGACGTATTGTCACGCATAAACATAACCAATCAGACCTATGAAGGAGAGAAGGAAACAATTGCAAAGGTCTATCACATCATTAAGAGTCGGTCAGACTTAGAAGAAATAGTTCAAGAAATAGAAAAACACCAGAAGCAAGACAGCAAATTAAGGCAAATTCATCAGAGACTAAGTGCACAAGACAGTAGAGTAATACAATACTATTGTTTACACAACAATTTATTATTCATTAAGACAAAATACCATAACAATACCTGTAAATTGGTAATACCCAAAACATTAGAAAAGGAAATCATAATGGATTATCACATTCGTTATGGACACATGGGAGCACTCAAGGTGGTAAGAGCACTAGAAGAATACCTGTATATTAAGGACATAAACAGAAGAGTGCGTAATTATATCAGGAGTTGCCACATATGTCAACTGGTGAAATGCACCAACGAAAAGAAAGATGGACTAATGATACCTATAACTTCATCAAACAAGTTAGAAAAAGTTTTCCTAGACATCTGCGGTCCATTCCCTAGAAGTGGAGGTAGACATCAATATAAATACCTCATAATAATTTTCGACCATTATACAAAATACACGAAGTTATATCCAATAAATCGTTCCACAACAACTAAGATACTTAATATCATTATACAAAGCTATATACCTGAAGTGGGGAGTCCGAAAACTATAATAACGGATCATGATACCCAGTTCAAGGGCAAAAGATGGAGGGACACACTGCTGGATCATGGGGTGAAAACATAAAACCTCAGTATACCATCCCAGCAGTAACCCGTCCGAAAGAGTGCTGAGAGAAGTTGGGCAAATTCTCAGAACATATTGTTCCAACCAGCAAAGAAAGTGGAGTGAGTATATATCAGCAACAGAAGACTTTATAAATCTAGCTCACCACCAATCAATAGAAACCACACCTTATAATGCCATGTTTGAGAAACATCCACCACAAGAAATTTGTGACCTTATTAATTTTCCACAAAGCCAAGAGTACCAATTCGACAAAATCCAATTCCATAATAAAATTGTCGAGAAAATCGAACAGAGAAAAAGAAAGTACCAAAACAAGATACCATTGAAAATCATACAGTACCATGTAGGTGACCAAATACTACTAAGAAATAGAGAATTACCCAGTACAATGGAGGGTATCACTAATAAACTGCTATTACTGTATACAGGTCCGTATACAATAACAAAGAACAATCAGAACAATACTTATGAAGTTTCTGATCCAATAAGTAAGAAAATCAAGGGTACGTTTAACCAAGCATCCTTGAAAAAATATTATGTATAATGAAAACTATCATGAAATGTAGAATGTCATAATGTTTACAGTACCAAGATATATAATACTATAAGCATAAATAAATGAAGTGACCCCAAGAAAATGTAATTGACCCATAATGAGCCCAACAGAATGGTGAAAGCAAGAAAAATTTATACCTATTGAATAAATATAATATACTATATTGAATAAACCTAATATACTATAATGCTCTAATACTCCAACATTAATTTCAACAAATGGAATTAAATCATCCAGAATAAGTGATTTAAAATATCTATCACTTGAAGGAGAAGAGGAGCAAACCACCAAAGCGAGTAATACAAGAGAAGGCTATTATTATAAAGGAAAGAAAAGAAAAGAAAAATGTTTATCAAATGAGTATTGTAAACCCCCTGATAACCCAAGAAGATAATGAACAAAGTGTTAAAAAACCCAGTTTATAAACATTGTTAAGAGTGAACTATAGTGAAACTAAAGGAGAAAAAAAACCAACTGCATAAATATAGTGATAAATTTAAGTGTGTAAATTAAAAACATTGAAACAACCAAAACCAATTGAAACAAGTATTGATGAATCGCAGCAAAGCTGATAATAAATATAACAAATATGTCAAGTTATAAATAAAATAATGACCTGTGAAGAGAGATATGTTAGATAAAATGATAAAGCATGAACAGTGATAATAATGAAACCTCTAATCCCTTGAATGTTATTGAATATGATATCTTATATGAAAAAATAAATGATATATTATGTTTTATGTGTTGTGGTAGTGCAACTGTTGTTATGTGCAACTTTTTATTGTCCCAGACAGAGATGAAGATTCCTCTGATTCTGTGGGTGTATAGTTGAGGAACGGCGGAGAATGGATGCCAAATAGAGCCTCTCTGATTCTGAACCCGCTATAAATGTTAGGGAATTGTAATATGTCAAGGATTAAATAAACAACTGTGAGGTAAATGAAAGAACACAGGAGTTTGTCACAAGAATCAAGATGTGTAATGTAAAGAAAAATGTATTATTGAGAAACAGGGAAATTGTTAATTTAAGGACTAAGATACAATATAACTAAATGACTAAGAGTATAAAAAACTTGAACAATACTAGCAAGCTGAAAATAATACTAGCAAAGAACCCAGTCTAGAGCAACACACCAACAGACTATTGAACTTAATGCAGATAGAAGCAGTAATATGATAATTAAAACAAAATAAAGTGATAATTTCTTCAAACTATAAAACTTTTCTCAAATTATCTATTTTGAGAGGGGAGTATATGTAACACCACAAAATGTTACATTACCAAAACACACACCAGAAGGGTAAATTATGACACTAAAGTTATAAAGTGAATCATTGTAATGAATGTAACCAAGAAGAGAAGGGACCAGCATAGAAGAAAGAAGAGGAAGGATCCCAAGAAGCAGTGATGAATACACTGCATGACACTACAACTTAAAAACAATGACTGACTATGACTAATGGACATGCAAAGTTCACAAATAAGCTGTCAAGTGAACCAGTTCATGACATTAATATGTAGAGTCTTATATAATAAACTAAATGACCAATGACTGTAATAAAGCAATAACAATAACAGCATTCTTGCTGAAATTAGAAGAACTATGATATAAATAACAAAGACTATTACTATACTAGCAGTAGCCACAAAGCTACAAAAAGCCAGCTTTACCAACAAAGATGTAACATTATAGGATAAGGATAATTGTAAACGGAAGCCTTATGTGTATAAGCAACTTCCTAATTAAACGAGATGTAATTAGAAGTAATAATTAACAGGGAATAAACCTGGTACCATAACTGTATCTAGACCATGCATAAACAAATCTATCTCAGTAAATTAATAGGGAAACAGGATCCCTAATGAACATTAAATTTACTGAACAATAAATATAACGAATAAGGTGTGAAATACCACCACTCGATTAATATTGTATGCCTTTAAAATGAGTAGGCCAAGTAAAATGTATTTAGAGAATAAGGAATTTTCATAATAACGTATTATCATAATTATATTAAGATTTAATATTGTTCAGCTGTAAACAGCTTTTAATTGTAATAATATACGTATTTTATTTACGTAATAACGTTCCAAAGGAGAACACAGGTGTAAATAACAAAATGTAAAAAGATAGGGAAATAGTCGCATTGTGCATTATTAGCAGACGACAATAAGAAACCATGTTTCAAAACACTATTTTTATGTATTGTCAGTGAAAGCTAGGTGCAAACCAGCATTAAGCCACATCAAAATAAAGAGCAGACAATAAGCTTTAATTTGATGATGATAATTTAGAGATCGAAAGTGTAATAAGTTAATAGTGAGTGTTAGCATCATTTCTTAACCAGATTTAAGAAATTACCGGTGAAAACCAACAAACGACAATCGGGTACAGAGAGAGCGCCGGTGGCGACTAACAAAAACAGTACGTCGCTGTAACGGTATTTTGTACCAATCACAAAAGAGTTTACTCAGCGAGATTTGTCCCTAAACGCGATCTAAGACGGTGGTATATAATCAGAGAAACACTGAAAAATTCGCATTCGCTTCAATCATCTCGAGCTAAACGGTTGCGGCTCGACGTCGTTTTATATTTTATTAATCTACTACAACATAATAGTAGTAAATACTTTAAATTTCATTAAAATAATTATTAGAACAGCGATTCATCATACAAGAGTGCATCGATAGTTAGTAGTGAACCTTTTTAGACAGTGCGCGTTTTCAGAACGAGAAAATTTAACTTAACCGGTAAGGTAAACCACCCGCTATCAGTAAGAAGAGGGTATATTTCTCGTTCCAAGTGCGATTAAAGTGCAGTTATATAGCGATCAATATAATCCGATCGCTAAAGTGTTTATTTTTAATCTATAAGATTAAAAAGCAAGGTAGTACAGTGACCAATTTTATTGTTTGTCTTTCACTGATCGTTACTATCACACATTTGTACTGACGCAAAACAATCAAACAATTAATAATGAACACTGTATTCATTTATTTAGAGGAATTTAATAATCCGACGTAAGAATTTATATGTTAGGATTAGTTATTATAATATTAATTAGGATCCAAGCAGACAAAATTATCGTTAACCTAAAATATAATTGCAAGTTTTAAAGAGGCCAAAAATGAATTACTATCATAGTAATATCTATCAAAGCAATTAATAACGTTCTATTTTGTATTTACAAGAACCTACACATGAGGTATCTAGTTAAATATTATTAAAATTTTGTTAATAACCATAAGAGTTTTTATATTGTTCTTAACTGAGCTAGATCCTATAGCAGACGGATACTTTGAAATCCGACTGTATTATTGTAAATGTATTTTTATTCAATTTGATTTTTGAGGGTATAATAAACCCCTAATGTTATACAGCATAACCTTTGTGTTCAATTATTTCATTTTAGATAAGTAAACTTCAGTATAGCATACACTGAGGTACATTTGAAACAGTAATTTTTCAATACACTATTTAAATTATTTTAAATGCCATAAGCATTTAAACAACAGAAAAAGTGAATACATACAATTTTAAATTTAGAAATTTGTTTTTTATGGGAACTTTTCTCAAGAAACCCCATATGGCGCCCACATAACCTTCAAGGTGCTACATAACCTTGATTATAAAATTTAAACTGGTCAAAATAACCTTGACAGTTTATTCAGTGGTGGTGAACGTTTGAACATCTAGTACGACAACCAGGTACGTGAAAAGTGTTCTTTATATTAATTTATTTGTCCAGACAACACTTGACTTTACTTACACAGACGACGTTTTTCCAGAAGAGGAGTTCGACGCTACCGTTACATTCATTAACAAACCAGCAAATTAATAATTTATCCATAATAGATTATCACACTATAATTAAATAAATCATATTTATCAATTATCATAAAAGATAATTATTGCATGTAATACACGAGAATCCATTAAACAACAATTGATAATTAAATCTATAGAATATATCAAATTATTTATAGAGGGGGATTTCGTTATATTACAAAGTGACGACCAACAGAGTGCGGCTTTAAAAATATTAAATTAATAAATTTTTAATATTAAATTAACCCGGCAAATACAATAGAACGATCATGCCTCACACACACAGACACGATACCAGATACAAGGCCAATCAAGGAGATGGTACACAGGCGAACACCGAAGTAAATATAGACGTACAGGAGACACAACCAACAACCGAAATGGAAGCTGCAACCAACAATAATTTAGAAAATCAACAAGAAGGAACGCCTCCTGCAGAACCCGAGCAACCCAGACAACCTGAGAAGCTCACGCAACAGGGGAGATCAACTTCCAGGAAACCATGATGAGAGTGATGATGGAATTAAAGGAAGATTTAAAGAAGAATAACGAATCGATTAATAAAAATATAGAGACATTGAAGGAAGATAGTCAAAGGAATATAGAGTCATTGAAGGAAGATAGTCAAAGGAATATAGAGTCATTGAAGGAAGATAATCAGAACAATATGGAATTGTTAAATAAGAAAATGGACGATGTCAGCCAGAAGATGGAGGTGAATAACGAAAAAATAAACACCAAAATAGACAGAGAAATAACAGTAGTCAGAAGAGAGATTGCGGAAGTACACGAGAGATGTGAACAATACCACCAAGATCTGCAGCATACTAGAGAAGAGGTTGATGGGCGGATCAACAGTATAGAAGAAATTAATGAAGCCCGAATCGAGTCCCTGAAGAAAATGAGCCAGGACGAAATCAAACGAGTAAGAACGGATGTAGGAGAAAGATGTGAAGAAATAGACGCATCAGTGAACACCATAAGAACCCTGACTGTCACCAATAAAGAAAAAAATCGAGGAATTACGTCAACGGGAGATCCTACAAATACGCGAAGAACTCGAAACCATTCGTAACCGACCAGCACAGGGTCACTATCTACAACCCATCGACAACCGCGATATCATCAACTTTAAAAATTATAAGAAGAACCCGATAGAATTTCTGGAACGAGTGGAGGAAAATCTGACCAGAATCCGGGAAAGCAGATGGACAGTAATCCGCAGTGTAATCGATGAATACTTCAAAGAAATACATGATAACTGGTGGACTGCAACCCGCCACGAGATCCAAAGTTACGAAGAGTTCAAGACACTGTTCAGGGCCAAATACTGGTCGGAGTCTACTCAAAACATCATACGTGATGATATCTGTCATGGCAAATATGACGCCAGTCGAGGAACCACCCCAACTTCCTACTTCCTTGGTAAGGTATGTTTGGCACGAAACCTCGAACCAAGGATACCAGAGGAGTGCCTGGTCACCAAGCTCGCTTATGATTATGAGGAGGGAGTAGCAAGATCACGACAATGGGGGCAGATAAAAACTGTCCAAGCCATGGCAGCACTGCTCGAGGATACCGAACACGAGGGCTACTATAAAAGGAGCCGCAAGAGGAATGATAACTTCCAAGACAGGAATAACAGCCAAAATAATAATAATAACCCTAACTTTCGGAATTATCGAAGTAACTACAATAATTATAATAATAATAATGCAAATCCAAATAATGAGAACAATTATCGGCCAAATAATCAGGGTAATAATAATAATTACACTGGCAATAATAATAATAATAATACGAAATGGCCGCAAAATAATAACAACAACAACCCCAACCGACCCCAGAACCAAGGTGGAAACAACCAACAACAACAATATAGGAGGGCCAATTATGTCCAGGCCAACAATGAACAGGGAAGAAGGCGGTACTATCCAAGGCGCCGTAGCTTCAACGGACACGATGACGAGGAGTACTAGTGCGGAGACAGGAGAAATTCGAGAGGCTGGCAGCGAAGGAGTAGGAGTATTGAAGGCGACAGCCGAAACAATGATTATCGACCCCAATATGGCGCCCACATAACCTTCAAGGTGCTACATAACCTTGATTATAAAATTTAAACTGGTCAAAATAACCTTGACAGTTTATTCAGTGGCGGTGAACGTTTGAACATCTAGTACGACAACCAGGTACGTGAAAAGTGTTCTTTATATTAATTTTTTGTCCAGACAACACGACTTTACTTACACAGACGACGTTTTTCCAGAAGAGGAGTTCGACGCTACCGTTACATTCATTAACAAACCAGCAAATTAATAATTTATCCATAATAGTTTATCACACTATAATTAAATAAATCATATTTATCAATTATCATAAAAGATAATTACTGCATGCAATACACGAGAATCCATTAAACAACAGTTGATAATAAATCTATAGAATATATCAAATTATTTATAGAGGGGGATTTCGTTATATTACAATATACAATATATATATATATATATTTCAATCACTTTCTGCTACTGTCCGTTTCTTGATGTATATAATACTATAATACTTATAACTATTTTACCTCAAGATGTATTTTTTTCTTTAGGGACATGTTTCGGGAGATCCTGTTCTCCCATCTTCAACCTTCGCCATCTTGCTTCTGGTGCAGTATTTGTGTGTTGGCTTCTGGATGTTATTTTGGTGGTTTGTTGGTCTTTGGTCCTTCAATGTTGCATTATTGTGTGTGGTTGTGGTATCTGTTTTTGTATTTTGTGTATTTTCGATGTTGAGTGCTTTGAATATTGTGTCCTGTTTTGTATTGATTTGTATTTGTTCTGGTAAAAGGGGACCCGGTAGGGCAAAAATCGAAAAAAAAAATTATTTTTGTTTTTAATTTTAAAACATTCTCTGGAATTTTCTCTCTAAAATGATGTATGACACATGATGGTTTGAATTTTCTTTCAAGGTGAAAACAATTTTTTTGTGAAACTCTGGCTAGTATTTTATATCTCTTTGCAACAGCTGTGCCTACACACTCTGTGTGCTGTGAAATAGCTTGGAAACATCAGCTGTTGCTGTCAGATGGTTATATATTGTATTGTTGTGAGTTGTGGCTAATGTTCCAGGTTATAAACATATGCTTATTCTATATAAGTAGCTGTTTGTTTGCTTTAGTTGTGAATTGTGACTAATATTGTGACTATAGGTTATAAGTACTCACTTTTTACGTTTTGTGCTTGTGTTGTCTTCACGATTTTGTGATAATGCCAAGACCAAATGTGCCAAGTGTTTTTAAGAAGAGAAAGAATGTGTGTAAATCCAAAATTGAAGGAAAAGTAACAGTTGATTTACCAGAAAGTGGCGATGGAAGAGCGGAAAGTGCATCTGCAAGGAAATTGAGTGGGTTGAATGAATTGTATGATGAAGTTGATTGTACTGAAAAGTTAGGTTATGAGCTGATTGATTTGAATATACTTTATAATATTTTGAATGTATATGTCGCATGCAAACATTGTAGTCAAGTAGGACTACAACTAAAGACTCAAAAACGTATTGGGTTGGCTACTGAAATTATCTTATATTGTGATACTTGTGATTACAGTGTTGCCTTTTTTTACTTCAAAAGCTGTAAGTAATAAACATGTTGACCCTGATTCTGAGCATGGAATAAATGAGAAGGGTGTACTATTTGAATGTAATATGCGATTGGCATATGGATTGAGAGCAGTAGGGAAGGGAAGCGCAGCTGTCCAATCATTATGTGGAATTTTGAATTTACCGACTCCTCCTTCTAGATTTACAAAATATAATAAAATCATAGCTCAAGCTACAAAAGACATTGCTGAATTAAGTATGAGACGTGCTGTTGAAGAATCTGTAGAAGCAAACGATGGTAGCCGTGATTTACGTGTAGCTTTTGACGGGTCGTGGCAGAAGAGAGGCCACACATCTCTAAACGGCATCGTCAGTACGACAAGTGTATATACTGGTAAAATATTAGATATACAAGTCCTTACAAAACATTGCAGGTGCAAAAGTAAAGATAATCATGACGAAATGTGTACTGCTAATTATCAAGGTGTGAGTGGCGGAATGGAGGTGGCAGGTGCTATATCAATCTATCAGCGTTCAGAAGAAAAGTATAATGTGAGATACTTAGAATATTTAGGAGATGGAGATTCTAAAGCCTTTTCTAAAGTAAATGAATTAAAAGTATATGGAAATGATATTGAAATCAGAAAATTAGAGTGCATTGGACATATACAGAAACGGATGGGTACTCGATTGAGGCGTTTGAAAACATCACTAAAAGGCATAAAACTAGCAGACGGAAAGCCATTATCAGGAAAAAACAGATTAACTGATGCCATCATCGACAAAATTCAAAACTATTATGGCTTAGCAATCAGAAGACATTCCAACAATGTAGAAAACATGAAAAGGGGAGTATGGGCAATGTATTTTCACATGTGCTCAACAGATGATGAACCGCAACATGGTCTGTGCCCACCCGGTGAAGAAAGCTGGTGCAAATTCAGAAAAGCTGAAGCTAAAGGTGACCATTACCATCATAACCATAGTGTCCCTGCAGCTGTTATGATTGCAATCAAACCTGTTATAAGAGATCTTGCTAATACTGAGCTACTGAAAAAATGCACCCACGGAAGGACTCAAAATCCTAATGAGAGCGTGAATAGTGTGGTATGGTCCAGGCTCCCCAAAACAGTTTTTGTTGGATTATCTGCATTTATGGTGGGAGTGTACGATGCAGTTGGATGTTTTAATGAGGGGAACATTACACGGTGTAGGGTACTGAAACAGTTTGGGATGAGTGTCGGCATCAACACAAAGAAGGCAATGCTGCAGATTGACAGAGAGCGACTTAGGAATGCTGAAAGGAATGTATCCGAGTATGAGAAAAAGGCAAGGCAGTCAAGAAGACAAGCTAAGAAGAGACTGGCAGATAGCATGGAAGACCCAGATAACCCAGAGTATGGAGCTGGATTGTTTTAAGGTAGTTTTCAAGACTTTTTTTAAAAATATTTTATTTTTTAACTTTAAATGCGTTTTGCCGAAAACATACATTTTGTAATATAAAATGTACCTTTTCTCATCTTCTCGACTAGTTAGAAGCCTGAAATTTGGTATCCATATTATTCAACAATTGCTTCAAACTTTAACACAGCCTTTTTGTAATATTTTAAAAATCATCCGAGTTTTGTTATAAAAACGGCTAGCAAAAAAGGTTTTTTTGTAGACATATTTTTAAAAATTTGTAAAAAATTTAAAACTTATTTTTTCAAAAAACCCCTACGTTAAAATGTGTCCAAAGAATAATAATTTGAAATAAAGAAAACATTAACTCTCTAACGTACAGGGTTTTTGAGAAAAGGTACATTATGTTAACATGGGGAAGATAGGCTATACCGGGTCCCCTTAATTTGTTTTGTGTTTTATGTTTGTAAATCTGTAAATTTTCCCAAATGTTCATTATGGTGCCTTTGTGTGGTATATGTTTTATTAGTGTTACATTGGTTATGTCTGGGAATTCATGTCCTGTGTTTATTGCATGTGTGGCTAAATTGGATTTATATATGTTTGGTTTTTTGTATGCATTTAGGTGTTCAAAATAACGTTTTTTCAGCTGTTTTTTTGTTTGTCCTATATAACATTTATTGCAATCTTGGCATTCAATTTTGTATATACCGTTGGTTGTTATATTATCTTTGTTGTGTGAGTTATTTAGATTTTGTAATTTATTTTTATTAGTTTTGTATGCTAAATAACTCACACAACAAAGATAATATAACAACCAACGGTATATACAAAATTGAATGCCAAGATTGCAATAAATGTTATATAGGACAAACAAAAAAACAGCTGAAAAAACGTTATTTTGAACACCTAAATGCATACAAAAAACCAAACATATATAAATCCAATTTACCCACACATGCAATAAACACAGGACATGAATTCCCAGACATAACCAATGTAACACTAATAAAACATATACCACACAAAGGCACCATAATGAACATTTGGGAAAATTTACAGATTTACAAACATAAAACACAAAACAAATTAATACCAGAACAAATACAAATCAATACAAAACAGGACACAATATTCAAAGCACTCAACATCGAAAATACACAAAATACAAAAACAGATACCACAACCACACACAATAATGCAACATTGAAGGACCAAAGACCAACAAACCACCAAAATAACATCCAGAAGCCAACACACAAATACTGCACCAGAAGCAAGATGGCGAAGGTTGAAGATGGGAGAACAGGATCTCCCGAAACATGTCCCTAAAGAAAAAAATACATCTTGAGGTAAAATAGTTATAAGTATTATAGTAATATATATATATATATATATATATATTGTAACGTAACAGAGTTGAGGTCCCCGACGTTACATAAAAAACTATGTAAATATGATTTAAAACAATGCCCAAAGCCTGTTATAATTAAATACAAGAGGGCCCATCTCACCTGAAGAATGCATTAGAGGTACATAGTAAGGTTACTAAGTAATTAAAACATCAAAAGTGTACCTAAATCTAAAATATGTAATGAGTAGTATGAGATGTAAAACATAAACATTGTGTCTAATGGGAGGAGTTTAATGTGTAGGAGTTGAGTATAAAATACTGTTCAAATTAATATTTAATGTGTTATAAAATGTACTTGGTGTTGTGCTGTAGCATGATATAGGGTTTACAGGATATTTATTTTATGTTTTTGGATAGTAAGTGTGGAGCTGTTGCTTTAAAGAAGTACTTAGTCAGTGGTACGCCTTTTATTTATGTTAAAATTGTATTTAAATAATTAAGTATAAGTACCTGTATTAAGTATGATATTATGTTAAATGTATTTACTTTAATTGATTAATGAAGATGTTTAAAATAATGTTTGTAAACTTGGCCAGGAAGTCAATAAGTGTTAATAAGTTGGCAAGTAGTTCTTATAGTTATGTTAAGAAACAATGAAGGGTTCAATGATGAACTAAATAATAATAATGAATTGAAACCAGGAAATTAAAATTGATGTAAGTGGCCATAAGTCAGTGACTATTTGTACAGTAGGTCAGGTAAAGAAAAATTAAGTTAAAAACAAAACTAAATTATAACAGGTGTAAGAAAACCAATAGGCCTAAAGTTAATATTTGTAAAAAGAAATTAATACCTTTTTAATAAGTCCAGTCAAATGAAATTATAGTAAAATGTATACTGTTTAATAAGGCAGATTAAGTGAGAGTTTTATGTAATTTGGTGTAATTCCAAGCATGGAGTATTTTATTAAAAAAGAGTAGTAATATTTTCTAATTCTGGCTCTAGGATATCAAATATTATCCAATGACAGAAAGTAATGGTTGTTAGGGTAACTAAAATGCAAGAAATCTTGTTGATTTCATTATTCGATTGTTATATGCTATTGAGAACAGTTCAGTAGACAAACTTAAACGAAAAAATAAAATAAAATAAAAAGAATTAACCTTAACAAATTTAAAGTATCAAAACCAATCCATTCAAACAAAACTGATGAATAATTACTGAACTAGATTTCGGGAAATATACTTATACACCTCCAAAAGGTAGCGGAATTACTAATTCCTTCTTCAAATTCATTCCATTGGAAATAACGATGCACCCGATTTACCATTGAACCAGGATATTTATTGAATGAACAAGAAGTCTGAATTAATGAAATTATAAACCAAATATACACAAGAACCTTTGGTACCGGAGACATAAACCTCACTTCCAAGAGGGAAGAAATTATAATACTACACCAATTCCACTGGGACCGACAACCACGAGGATCATGAAGAAGAATGAAGAACAGAAGAATTCCTGTTACACTCCGGGACATCACCTTTCCACTTTTATTGAAAATCTGGACACATTTTCTGGACAAAAGTAACCTCATCAGTAAGTCTTCAAGCGTTTGTAAACAGACACGGCTATCTTGAGAATCGCATTGTACGGTAACACCAGCTTATATTTAATTTTATACATTAAGGATTAATAACAATTTGTAATACTTAGTAACCTTAATTTTGCATTACCTGGCCTTACTAATCATTAAAGGAATCACACGTACCCTGGGATAAGAGATAAACAAAAAGTATATTTAAATTGTATTAGACAGGACTAGTCCATTAACAAATCGATTCAGCATTGTACGATCGATATTACAATCACATAAACTGTGAACACTGTTGGAAATTAAAAAAGTAATATAAATAAAGAATCCTTCTTGTATGTAATGATGTTCTGTATTATTGTAGAATAGGTATTGTATTTTGATGGGGGAGTAATTTACAGATAAGGAAGGTGATTAACTATCAAGTGAAACAAACTAACCTATACGGGTGAGTCAATTACGAATAGCAGCGTTGGCTGTAGACAGCTGGTGGAACGTGAGATTGCCGAACTAACGTATTCTCTGCGCAACAATTGAATTAATTAAAATAATACGGACTGAATAGGGTTGGAGAGAATTACCGAATTATTAACTAAAATACATGTAATATAGAGTTATTATCTGGTAAACATTTAGTAATTGATTAACACAGGGCTATGTTCAAAATAAAAGTTGCAGCAATGATATAATAAATAAAATTTTTTATTAATATTGAGTTGCAAGAGGTCACCTCTACGATAACATAATAAACATTTCCTTATAAACAGAGTTTCTTTACAAATTGACGCTGGCAACGTTGGGGCTGAAATAACGATAATCCCGCAACCGTAATAGCCGAATTCGTTACAAATTGGCGCATACCAACGTGGAGCTTGATTAAACCCCAACACACATCAATTAATAAATTCTTTACAATATATATATATATATACCACGCTATGAGCGCCTGTGAGGACATAGAAATTTTGCATTACCGAGCGGCCAAGGGCACCCCCATATTTTTATGTAATATATAACGTTTTCTAGCTTTTTTTTATTGCGCACTCTAATTTCAACTGTCTTGAATCTATATATACTCAAATAAATGTTATATAAAGTTATATTAAGATATATAAATTAAGCATTACAGCGGTCACTACTAACTAACCTACACCACACTTAAGTCAGTGCTGCGTAACAGTCATTCCAATGTACTGTCTGCTTCGCTCTAGGGCACGCTGTACTAAATTCGCATGGTCTTAGAGTTTTCTTACATTTCCAACAAAAACGTGAGTCTTCGGTAGACGATATACAGTTGTGTATTTGAATATAGGAAAATATTTAACGCTGTGTTCAGTAAACTTACATGTAATAGTACACTTATAAACTAAGTGTGTAACATTAAATATTAGAAAAAACATTGTAACAGCATTATACTGCATTGATAAATTTAATTGGATGATTGAAATTTAATTAACATAATTTAAACAAAAAACATTAAAATTTAATTAAAACATTAAAAAATACCCAGTACTTGTTTCCAATTTGTTATTGATATTCAAATTTTACGTAGCCAAAAAAGTATAATAATTAACAAAAACAAGCCCCAAAGACGGTTGAAATTAAGGTCATAAAGAATATATTTACATATAAGCATTTGTATAAAAACACGTAAAAACGTGTGCGGTTTCTATGCCTAATTTCAACATAATTTAAATACGTATAATTTCAGCTGGCAGAATGGTTAACTCAGGGAAACAGAAAAGAGGGGAGAAAGAGAATAATAATTTGTCAGGGGCAGAGTGACTGCATGTGTGTGTGTCTAGGCCCGCGCGCATTTAGGCTATGTGTTTTACAAGCACCGCATATTTTTATGATACTTATTGCAGTTTTAGTTCACACACATTCCGTCAGAAATCACCCAACTTTTATTTACGCTCACGTAACGTGTCTGTATTTACGTTTTTGCATATACTATTAAACTACTTGTAATACCTGTTAACTTCTTAAGAAAATGATGTTACATCAATTTTATTTTGCAGTATAATCTGCTCAAGTAGAGAATTTGTTTTTGAACAATGAGATTTAAAGATAGTAAACAATCAAAATTATAAAAGAATGAAGCATCATGGACCTCAACAGCGTTATGTCATAAAAAAAGTTCAGTCTACGTCTCTGATAGATAGATCGTAATGATAGATTGTACACCTCTGATAATACGCCTCTTTTATTTGCAAATTGGAAAGAACTGTTGCGCGTTTTTTAAATTTTTTAATATGTAAAATCTTAAAATCATTACAATTTAATCAACGAATTAAATTTATCAACGTATAACTGCTGGTTTACTACCTTTCTATTACAATTGTATATTTAGCTTTACTTACATACTGTAAATATTATTATTTAGTTCATAATTTTATAATTTTAAAAATGCTTATTTTTTATAACAGTAATATAAACGTTTCTGTACACAATATTGTATTCCATTTTGAGTAGATGCAGTAATGTTTTGGAGTGTAAAAGATCTGAAAAAGGAGGAATAGTCAGGAGATACCAATTGGTTTTTAAATATTTTTAAACACCAAAGGAATTTAATCTGTGACAATCATTGTAGTAAAATTAAATGATTTTATAACAATTAAATTTAGTTATCTATATTCTTTAATTTAATTGGTACAGGCCTATGTGTACGTGTATTGAATTACTATGTGATCTATGACGTAATAGGAAGCGAGGGCCAATTTTACCAGTATCATTTCAAATTAAGAACAACACAGTTCCTTTTCTGTCATTTCAACATTCAAAGACGTATGTCATTATGTATTCTTACTTTGAAATGTAGGTCTACATTCCAGAATACTTTTAAAGCATCTAATCCGTGATGAGTGCCTTCTGCTCGATGAGTGCCTTGGTACACCGAATATCGCTAGAACGTACGTTATTACTGGAATATTTGTTACTTTGTAGAGTTTAAAATGCATTTCCTGCTTAAACGTTTTATGTATTATTCCACATATGCTTTAAAATTTTTGATAAAATTACACCACTTAAACAAGAAGCACTACGATTTTTTGTGTCTGGAGCATTTATCAATTCTTCCAACTTTACACCATTTAAGCACGGTAGGTATATTTTTACTTTGTTAAACTTTTACTTCATGAACATTATCTCAGCCGTGAGTCTAAGTCTTTTCCCATTCATTCTTTTACATATGCATGTACCGTACTTAATTGCTACTCTCTCCTTCACTCCTTGATAATTGTCTTCATTACACTGTGGATAACTGACTGACGACCATGAATGTCATTTTCCAAGTTATAAAACACCTCTTCTTTGCCTGATTGTGTTCCTGACTAACAATTTTATTTGCAGCAGTTTTGGGTTTGCCACATATGTTTGATACATCTGCTGCTCTCATAACTGCTTTAGCGTGGGATTTATATTACGAAAGTAATGAGTGACAATTTACTTGTAAGTTATTGTGAGATCCCAGCTTGATCTCCAGGAGGGAGGCCCCCCCCCCCCCCGGGGTTATATGGTTGCCGACTACTGCCAATGTACGTAGATAAGTGTAGTAGTAGATATTCTTTCATGGACAAAAGGAACCATCCTATCCTGTACTGCTTTTGAGCGTGTGGGGACATCATCGCTGAACATCGGGAAAAATATATGCCACTGCGCAGTAGATGACTCGAAGTGATTTGAGATCCTAATAACTCGTGTTAAAGGGAGGCAGAATTGGCGAGTCTGTGGTAACTAGCTATGTGTATCTCTCACGCCAGGTTCATGAAGTCTGTTTCACGAAGATGGAAACCTATTATGCGGAAACAGTGTACTCTAGACTCGCCACGATTGTGTTCCTCTCGTTGACGGACTGGTAGGGAGTTGATGGAGTTACCTCCAGGTAATACTGGAGGCTGCAGGAGTGATAATACAGGTTTAGATAACCTTGGTATGATACTGTTGGGTCCGTTCACCTCACTGCAACTACATACACTTCTTCGCCTATATATTCTTAAACTGTAGGGTATTGTGCGTCCGGTTAAAAAAGAAACAGTGCTCCGTTTGAAAGGACAGGCAAGAAGGTCAAATTCTTTGGAAGTATCTTTGGTCGTTATAAATCTAATACCAAAGATTGTTTGTCATAGACTAACAAAAATAGAGTGGGCATAAAGTGAATGGAAGAAGTAAAACTGTACAGAAGTGATACAGCGATACTCTCTAGATTGTCTTTCCAGAACTCGTCACTCCGGTCTGTAGTAATCACTGACTGTTCGAGAGGGATCAGGAAGTTTATAAATGGAAACTTCAGCCACTTTCTTGCATATCAAAATGTATAATAATGGTAGGCCAGAAAATCATAGGAGTCCAAACACAAAACTTTGAATGCCTGGGATCATAGTCAAAGAGAGACATCCGGAAAAGAATACCTAAAAGATCGGAGAATACTTCAAAGGATCGGTGTCACAACATTCAAGACCTACGTAAATAAAGGTGAATTGTAAATATTTCACGTATCCAGCAAGGAATTACTTTTTGATATAATGAAGCCAATTAAAAAGAGTTATTTCTCATATTTATCCTTAACAATTACATAATAATTAAACATATAAAATTATTAAAAAGTTAAAATAAAAATTAAATAAGAGACATGAGATGACAGTCATATGTACATGTGCCTGTCCAAGGTAGTGTGCGTGTTTGTTTAATCATTCCTTGTGTTCGTATAGACTACACATTCATACTTGAGTAATCTGTTTGTAGCAATGTAACAGTTCAACAAACACTTAAAGAGGTGCGCTTTGGGTGGAGTCGCAGAAGGACCTGCTGTGCTAACTTAATGAAAATAAAAGGAAATTAATAGTGAGGTAGTGATGTTTAATTAAAGGTAGTAGTGAGGTTTGTCCCTATTAGTGAGGTAGATAGGGAAAATTGACAGAGAAAGAGTGAGTGAGAGAGAAAGAGAAAGAGCGAGGGTTGGGAGAAGAGAGAGAGAGGGGGAGAGATAATTACAAATTTTTAATTATTCTCATATTTACTGAATATCATTTGTAAGAATACAGTTATTCAGTTATTGATATACAGTAGTACTGAAGCAACATGTTTCAAGTTGACTCCCATCTGTTGGAAATTTATGCACCATTCTGATTAAAATCATAAAAATTTCTACAAGTACCAATAATATAAATAACAACCTGCAGAAGCAGAAGAGTTTATATCTACGGAAAAAGTGAGTTTGGAATAGATGAATACAAATAACAAATAAAAAAGAATAATGTATTGAAAACCTAGTCAACGAAAAATTACTTACCAGATTCTAGATGAAAACAACAATGAAGATGAGATCAAACAACTGGTGAAGAGAAGAGAGCTAACTTTGTATCAATAAATTCCGTTCAACAGTACTTAAACAAAACATTATATTTAACGTAATAATCGTTTTACCAAAGACCGTTTGGGTCAGGCGCGGATCCAGAGTTTGATTTTGGGGGGGGAATCAAAAAATGATAGGATGGCTACACACACACACACACACACACACACACACACACACACACACACACGTCGATCTTAAACCCCCTAATGCCCATAGGAAATAGGCGCGGATCCAGACGTCAAGTTTGCTCTTTACCGAATTTCCCCGATTTAATAAAAATAAACAATTTCATTCATTGTATTTCATTATATAACAATGTAGTTCTTATTATATAATTTCCATTATATTTATATAATTTACATTATATAAATGTGTATACTGAAGATAACCATAGTTTAATTGAGCTTAATTAACCATGTATAATAAATCGCAAAAGTTGCTAGCTTTATCATAACACTAATTATGACTAAAGGACAAAGGACTCAATGTCTCAAATAAACCACTGAAAAGTATATTATTAATAAGTTAAAATGACTAAAAATTAATTTGTTTTGGTTAAAGAAACTTGATTCTTTAAACTACAAAATCTAATCGTCGATGAGATTTTCTTGAATACCGATCTATAACTTTCTCGACGTCAATATCAATGTCTCTATGAATGTTCATTAAACGTTCACTTTTTTAACTATGAGCTAATCCTGTTAAACGTTCTTCTCCCATACGGATCGTATCCACGTTTTCAGCCTTCTGAGGGTCGAGAACGATCGTTCAGCACTTGTCACACTAGCTGGAAGCAGGGGTGCCTACAGGGGGGTATCGTGTCGCCATTGGCAACATTTGAAAAATTTTTGGGGGGGAATTTTTTACTGTTGTATGAAATTTACTATTACTAAAAATACCGAATACAATGTGAGAACGTATTTCCTGGTCGCAATTTGCGTCAAAGCTTGCTTAAGGGGGCTGCATGGTGTATCACGTGATGAGACATCCACGAATCACAGTACAATAATTTTAGTGTACAAAATACAGCTTTATATTTTAATTTATTAAAAAAGCGATTATTTGTAAATACATATTGAAAAACAAAGAAGGCGAGACTGGTCAAGTTGAAGGCTAAACAATTTTTTGAAGTCATAAAATACTTAAAGAAAATTAGATCGTTTGAAAGCGAATGGAAGTTCCCTACGTAGGTGGAACAGACGCTTTAAAACGACCTAAAGTTCTTTAATTATTTTGCTGCTTCAAAAAATTTTCTCGTGTACAACTTGAGCAGTCTCACTTTCCTTATTTATCTACATTTATTTTGAAATAATCGCTTATTTGATAAATTTACATATAAAGCTTTATTTTGTACAATAAAATATTATACTACGAGGGTGCTTTCACATGTGCGGACTTTTTGTGTGCTTTTTTTTTTTTTTTTAGTAATCGAGCCTGGAGTTGGGGGGGAAGCGACATAGGGCTTGGGGGGGATCGGCACCACTGGCTGGAAGAACCACCAAAAACGTGGAGAAGTCTTTTAATTATAGGCAATACATCTTCGTCACATGCATTGTAACTTAGGATTGCATTTCGAGGAATGTTGTCTTTGTTATATTCATATATGTTTTTCCACATGAGAAGTTCACCCATGATTTGCTGTTCACCTGCAGCGATGTTAATGTCAAAAGTAGAGCCAAACTGAGCAATGCAATTTAGTAATCTCTTTAATATTGCCCTCTTGTTGTTCTCATCAGTCAGATCTTCTGATACAATCATTTTGGGTATTAAAGTTGTCAAGCCATAGATTTGTAACGATTCTTGTGAAAAACGCACCTTCAGATCTTGCGTAATAGATTCTATTATTGGTATATAAACTGATATTCTATAATAATCATCTTGCTGACTCATACTCACAGGAGGGTTTGATCTGTGCTTCTGACGCCCAACCAACCGGGGCATCTTTATTTCTTTGCCCAAAGAAAGAGCAATCTGTTTGCACTCTTTGAATAAAACGTCAAATTGTTTTTCACAATTAATTCTTTTTTCATCCAAAGATTTTATTGTACTCTGTACAAATTCATTTGCTCTGTCCAAATTTACTTCCTCCTTTTGTAAATAACGGCTCAGAGGAAGCGTAATTGATAGAACATCACTCAGGCTAACTATACTGATAATGAATTCACTCTCAGAGAGAGCAGCAATGAGTGATCTTGCTTTTGATGCCGTTTCCAGTTCTTGCCATTCTGAAATTATTTCTAATGCTTGAACTATTTTTTGGAGGTCTGCACGAAACTGTAGCACTGTTGTGTGTCTCTCCACCCACCTCGTTTCACTTAATGTAGACACTTGTCCTCCCAATACATTTTTCAAAACGACATTCCTTTTGGCAGATGCTCTAAAAAATGATATAGTTTGTTTCATAACCCCAATAGAGTTTCTTACACTCTGAACACATGATGATTTGGAAATTGATAAATTGAGCGCGTGATTATAACATGGGCATCTTACGGCGTTTTTGGCTTCCTTCTGTATTTCGTTTACAGCCCCAGTGGCTTCGGAGACCATTACGTTACATCCATCAGTGCCGATCCCGACACAGTTGCTTAGGTCGAGGTCAAATTCTTTTAGAATATTTGTGACAATTTTCCCGAGATATTCTCCCAATAACACAGGTTCGTTTACACTTCCCACTTCATTGTATTCATCTTGTAAATATTTATAAGAATCTGTAAATTTAATAAAATCCTCCCTCACACATCCTTCGTCGATGTAATGTATTATCAAACTTAGCTGCGAGATATGAGCTACATCTGTTGTCTCGTCGAACATGATGCTGTACAATTTGCTTTTTCTTGTTCTTTGTAGTATTGTTGATAATATTTCATCTCCGATACACTCGATCAAATCATTTTGTGTAGTTTTGCTTATATACGTTGCTCTGGAGTTGGCTGTGTTTAAATGATTTTCTAGGGTTTTATCTCCAGCCTCAACTCTAAAACGAAGGAGCTCCTTAAAGTTTCCTTGATTTATTGGACTTTCGTACGAGGCTTCAGATACTTCAGATGATAGATTTATGTTTCCTTCATCTCTATGTCCTCTTAAGGGAATATTTTGTCGCCCAAGAAATATCAGAGTTTTTATAATGGGCTTTAGTCTTTCTCTGTTTTCTTTTATTTGCACCAATCTGTGAGAACTGATTTGGTTGATAATTTCTTTTTCCGGATTATGATAAGAGCGTAAAAACTGTGTCTCTGATGTCACAGCTTGACGATGGTATAAGTTATTATTATGAACGTCAAGAGCGCCATCCTGGCCTAGAAGTTTTGAAAATGACTGTAATGGTTTTGTCACAAGCTTTTGAAGAGTTACACTTTTTGTATATCCTCCGACATGACCGGTTGCGAATAAGGTACAATATTTACAGTACAACCCCTTTTCACTAGGCGAAATCACTAGCCAGGGATATTTTAACAAATGATCATGTCTAACAAATCTTCTTTCGTACGTACCTCCCTTTTTATGCACTGAGAAAGGGAATTGGTAATTTTCTGGAGGCTGCCAAGGTGATTCTAAAAGCCGACATTTAGTATGGTCATCGATAGGTTTACCTATGAAGATGGCTATATCATTTTGGAAAGTTGTGATGTCCGCTTCACTTATCGGTATTTGAGATGATGTTGATGGTCCGGGTGAAGATTCAAGAGACGTGCCGGTACTATAATTTCCTTCCACTGAATTTTTAGAATGATCCTCAATATCCTGTGACGGATTTTTTCGTCAATGGTCCCAGACTTCGCGAGTTTAAGAGGTACTGGATGAAAAAAGGAATCTATCATTCTGGCAGGGCGCTTTTTACCGCTGGAAGAACCACTGGCCTGGAAAAAAATATTACTTGACGGACATTTTATAAAGTATTTTAAAACGCAATTTGGAAGTTGTACAATTTTAATTTTCAATAAAAAAGTTAATTAATATACATTCCAAATAATTATGTTTATTAGCTTACAATTAACGCTAAACGTTAGTGACTTTTACAACTCAAAATAATGTAATAAACTGCACACTTATACAAAAAAGGTTGCTTTAACTAAAATTCAAATAACAGAAAATTAAAAAAAAAGTAGTAATTTATAAAATTATTAAAAAATCGAAACGTATATGTAATAAAACAATGTACACAAAAATGAAACTCGAGAACTCGCGCAATGAGAATATCTCTCACACTAGACGACGTCAGCTGACAAAATACCACTAGCACAGCTGAAATGCACCTAATGTCACTGATACTGTTACCAGCTCTAGTGAAGGTCATACAACTCAGCTAGAGAGTGCGACGATCGTCATTTATAATTGTGAACTAACAAATCGCTCTTTACGTCGGAACGTGAGAGAAAATCTCATAGGCGCGAGTCTCACAGCTTAATTAGTATGATTTCAAATGTCACTTACCATGATACAGTTGTTAACAACTCGATGAAGAGTAATAACAGACTCGAACTATTAATGAACTATGCAAACGTAGAGACAAAAATCAACTATAGTTGTGGTGAATAAATAAGCGTACTCTGTACCACAATTTATACAGCTGCGACCACGGATACTAGAATATACGGTAGGGATCACGCGCAGCCTGGCTCGGCGCGAGGCTGAGCGGTGACGTCACATGGGACCCACCCATTGCCGCTCTTCATTAACAGCCAAGCGGGTCGCATGTACTTCGCATCGTTCAATACGATTTTTATTTAAATTAGGTACAGATATTCCTGTTCAGTCCTCGTATTAATTTTGTCTACTATCTAGCTTTCAAAATCTTTAGTTTTATATAGTCTTACGGTGAATATAAATTACAAAAGGAGCTTTTGTTTCCGTTTATAAATTACATTGATTTTTCTTTGCCATTAATTCCTTTAACGTGATTTATAAAAGAATTAATAAAATTGCAAATAACATTATTGTTATTTGTTTAGAGGGGTCGACTTCCATTGGTCTTTTTCCCCTGGCAAATAACATTATTAAGCTGATGGCCGGTGGAATGCCGGTGAAAAGCCTCCGAAGGACGTCTACCTCTTCCACCATCTCGGAGGGCACTTTTTTTAAGGATAAAAAGGCTCCCACAGGCTTAGGCCATCATAGACCTGTGGTACGGAAAAACCTGAATAGCTGTTTTGTGTTTTTAAAATTGAATTGCAGATGCAAAGAAGAAATCTAAGAACTATATCTGGTACATATATACATACATGAGAATATTTCTTTATTGTGACACAACTTTCTTCATTTTTTTCGTTTTCTTTCTTTCTTCGCTTTCATTACGCTTTGTTCCTTTCCACTTCTTTGATGAACGTTTGTTCAGTGATTTCATTCTTACGAAAGTCCTCGTCCGTACAAAACATTTGACCATGAAATCGTCCATTTCTGGATATTTACTTTTGATTATAACTTATCTTGTAGGTTTCTGAAAACTTTGGGCTCTTTGTTAATTGAACATTCGTGGAACTTTTGAAACTCTTCTTCTATTTTAAAGACATTTTGCATGAATTCATCTGTTGGCTTCACCAACGACCCTCTTGAAATGTTCTGTAGCCAGTTCTTGCCGGCAAAGGAAATATCCTTTGTGAAACTTCCTAAACATTTCCTCTTTCTGGGTATTTTTTCCTCATCCTGTAAGCTATATAACCAGCAATCATTTCAAGTAGCTCTGGTTTTTCTGAGGCACCACTGTCTTGGATATTCCTTTCTTCGTTTTCTTCTTGGAAGTGCCTGATGAGTCCATCGACTGCTGATGTTAATTCTTCGTCATCATCATCACTGTACTCTCCTTCAACTTGTCCGCATGAATTGCTCGTTCCGGGTTTCATTTCTTCTGAAAGTGAGAGGTTGGAAACTTGGTCTTCGGAACAATCAGCCAGAATGTCTGCACTTAAAGTTTCAATTTCCTTCTCAGTTAAGCAACTGGTACTCGTTATTATCTTTCCTGCATTGCGGCTCAGAATCAAATGTTTAATCCTTTGCGATACAGTAATTGGTAGAGGATGATCATAAAATCGGCCGAGACCCCTGATTTGTGAGAAATAACTCTCAATAATGTCTTGGTTGCATCTTGATGCCATAACATATACGATGCTCCGCACGTGCGAGGAGCAGGAATGCTACCTCGAGACCACGGTCTAAATATAAGTAAGTAGTGCTTAAATGTTATGGTAAAATGATAACATTTTATAGCATTAAATATTACTGAAAGCATGGTTTAAATTGAATGTTAGGCCTAAATAGTTCAGTTAAGTATTTTGATTAAAACATTACAAAATTTAAAAAGAATGCAATATTGTAGGACTGTAACATACCTCACGGACTTTGTCGTTGATTTTTTCCTTACAAGCAACAACGCTGCTAACAGGTAAATTTAAATGTGGAACAGCATCTGGTTTCAAAACACGTTTAGCAGGAAGATTCAACAATTCACTTTTCAAATCTCGTAAGTAATCAGAGTCGTCAAAATGCTCTGAATACACACGGGCTTCATTAACAGAAAACGAATCTGCACGCTTACAAGCATGTATCCACTTCAATGTTAACTCCTTGTTTTTGGGAAACCTGTGGAACGTGAAACCCAACTCTTTTTGATGTCTGGTATGGCGCGTACAGCCGGCTATAGCACAACAAACCATTCTTGGTTCAGTGAACCAGACAACTCAAAATAAATATTATCCACCTGATTAACAACAACACGCACTACAATATACAGAAATGGAGAAACAGCACGGCTGAACACAGCGGTGGGCCCCGCGCTACGTCAGTGGGCGGAGCTTGCTACTGCGCACCTCGCTGATGATCCCTACCGTATATTCTAGTATCCGTGGCTGCGACACTCCATACTCTGAACTGAAAGCGTCCACATTTTTCTACTGCGCATGATCGAACATGGCGGCGGGAGCGGACACTTATCCCATAAGAAGTGTCACAACTGTATAAACTGTGTCTGTACCGCAAATGTGATGCCGCCTAGTTGTCAAATTGTTTTTTGCATAAATTTATTATTTAACAATTATTTAAAACTCAAAAGTTAGGTTAACGGCATTCAATATTAATCAAAGAATAATATAAAAAAGTTTCAAGCAAAAAGTCGCAAAAATGAAGAAATGAGAAGGTGGGAAAGGTAAAATCATACTTTTCGAGGCCAGTACTGACTGATACTGATCGACTGTCTTCGGTTATGCTCGCGTGCATACGTAGGAAATCGCTTCGCCCCGGGCTTTAGGGTATAAGATCGCCTGTCTTCTGTTACACTTGTAGTTTGTATTCCCTTGCCTTTTTTAATGTAACTGTGCGTTCAAAAATTTCTGGCATAAAAAATTCTGTTCTCCATGGCTTTGGGGGGGGGGGGGCCTGAATCCGCGCCTGGTTTGGGTCCTGTTAATAAAACTCTTGAGTAGAGGTGGGCTAAACTGTTATTTTAAAATAATAGGTATGAAAATACCGTTCCAAAAAAATAACAGGTACAAATACCTGTTATTATATACTAATTATACATAACCTATATTACGGTATCCTTTGTAAGTAAGTCGTTTTGAGTTTCCTGCAGGTCTCATATGTAATATCTTCAAATAAATACACTGCAAGTAGGTTTATTTTCACCTAGATAAACCTATTAATATATTAATAAACCTACTTGCAGTGTATTTATTTGAAGATATATAACCTATACTATATAATTTGTTATAAGATAAATTGAAACTAAAAGTATTAACAGTGTTACTTTACACTGTGACTTTATTAAACTATTACTGTTTAAAAGAAAATAAGAAATAGTATCTCCCTTTGGGAATACCAATTTAAGTTTTTACTAGGAGTAAACAAACTAACATTGGTTAGACAAATCAGTTGCGAAACTCAGGTCAATGAAATAATTTAGAGTACAGGTAATACCACAACAAATAATGTGAAAAAAACATCAGAAACATATAATAAAAACATAACAGCCACAAGAGTGAATAAACAAAATTTTACAAATAAAAATAATAAAAACAACTATAATAAAATAAATATAAATAAATAAATAAAAACTTATAAATAATAAACAACAACAAAAGTAAATTAAATGCATTACATACCTGGATAATCTTCAAATGCATTCACCAGTGTACACAGAATATACAAGTCATGAACTAATCTTTGTCACACCTATTCACATTACAATTTGCTTCACTCAAATAACACATTATAGGTAAAATTAAACTATTGAATGGTTCTTTTGATTGTTCATCTTCTTTTTTCACAGTACTAAATAATATAGAATATAGAACTTTCACTTGTGAAACTTACTTGTTTTTTCTTCCCGTACGCATTTCGGCGTGGTGTGCACCTTCGTCAGCAGTTTGAGACAGACTGGCCAGTTTATAAAAAAACCATTAATATAAAAACCGTTACGAGTTACTGGCCAGTCTGTCTCAAACTGCTGAAGAAGGCGCACACCACGCAGAAACGTGTACGGGAAGAAAAAACAAGTAAGTTTCACAAGTGAAAGTTCTATATTCTATATTATTGAACGGTTTTTAAAATACTAGAATTTCAGTTATTCAGACACTATTTCAAATTTGTATTTAAAAATATCAGCTGTTGCATTTTCCTCGATGTTAATCGTGTTCTTCGTTCAGATAAAATTATTCCCACCCTGGAAAATATCCTTTCACAGGGAAAGGATGTTGCAACCATGTTACATCTAGTTCTGACCAAATGTGCAAGATTAGGGTATACACGTTGGTGATCTTTCCACCACAGTAAGGGATTTTCGCTTCTCTCTTTTGGTGTGTCTTGAAGATATTTATCTACTTCTTGTATAGCCATTGATAAAGGTGTCCCTATTTGTTTAACTTTGCTTATCTGGTTTTTATAATGGTTCCAAATTGAAACTGTTTCCTCCTCTGTTATGTTAGGTTGTAGATTTCCTTTGGTTTCAATGCTTGTATTGGTTCTTGAATTTTTTGTAATTTGTGAAGATTGCATATTTTTTTGTATTTTCTAGAGAAGTATTGTTTTCAAAAAAGTAGTGTTTGTACCTGGGGTCAAGCATCATGCAAAGTGAAATTGTTTTGCTTTTTCCAAATTAGCAAACCTTACAGAAATTCCTTCTAGAAGTTTAAGTGCAATTTCTCTGACAAGTGATTTAGTTAATTTCACACTTACCTGTTGTATTGATAATTTTAATCCTTGGGTTATAGGTATTATCTGGCTGGGGGTGATATATTTCTCTCCACTCATTTCTTTTGTTACCTCTCACAAGGTTGCAGAATAGCACACAGTTCTTTACAAATTCCCCATTTTTCAGCTGTTAATGTTTCTATGTCTATTGTTAGTAATGCCAGAGAGTGTTTTACAGCGTCCTCCAGTTCAACAAATCGTTTAAGCATATAGTAAACAGAATTCCATCGTGTTACAACATCTTGCAGAAGTTTTTTAGGTTGCTGAACACCTATCTGTTCTTGATATTTTGTGAGTTTTAAATGTGCAATATTACTTCTCTTAAAAAATGTTACAATTGTTTTTACTTTTTTGATTATGTCATTTACAATTAACAGGCTATCTTGAACAATTAAATTTAATGTGTGAGCATAACATCCAAAACACTGGTAATATTTATAGCATTATCAGTAATAACAATTGAACTTTTTCTAGATAAGTCCCATTCATTTATAATACGCAAAATTTTATCTGCTAAATTTTGAGATGTTTTATTTATTTTGATAACTGAACAGTCTAATAGTATATGTTTCATTTCAAAATCCTGATTAATGTAATTTGCAGTAATTGCATTAAAAGTTTCATTTGTTGAAGAAGACCATGTGTCAGTTGTTAAGCAAACACTTGGTGCATCTTTTTTTATAGATTCTTTCATTTCATTTACCTTTGTTTCATAATAAGCTGGTAGCAGTGTGTTAGCAAAATACTTTCTAGAAGGAATTTGATAACTAGGGGCACAAGTATTCATCAAATTTCGGAAACCTCTGTCTTCAACAACTGTAAATGGTTGAAGATCCCAAATAAAAAGTTTTATTATGGCCTCATCAATTTTGTTTTTATCAGATACTGCTAATTTTTTGGGTATGTAGGCTGATATTGACATTTGTTTTTTACTTGTTGGAACAGGCAACTGAAATGAAGACGGCTGATTTTGGAAGGTGTCAGTAGCTCTTGAAGTGGTTGGTCTCTGTGGACTAAAAAAATGGGAGGAAGATTCAACTACTAAGTTTTCTTGCACATCTGGTCCTATTTGCAATTTATCATCTGAAGAAGTTTCTGTTCTTGGCAAAGATTGCACAGCAGTTTGCGTGGATATAGTAGGAAGAGCAACTGTTGGATGCTTTCTTTGTAAATGTTTTTTTAAATTACTAACTGAACTTTTATACAATAGACTTGTTTTGCAAATCTTGCACAATGCAATATAGTTACTAATTGGTTCAAAAAAACTCCACATGTCACTCATTTTACTTCCATATTCCTTAAAGAAATGGAAGTATGGTGATGGCAAAAAAAATCGTGTTCGAGATTATTGGAGATTCTGATTGTACTACACTCAAAACATGAAAAAAAGTCGTTTTGCGAAAAGTGTCTGTGTGTCTGTCTGTCTGTGTGTAGATTTTTTTTCTATGGCAAACGATAACTGCTGCAAATTCAAACAGAATCAAATAATTTTTTGCATACAGTCCTGATTTGTAGAGTACTCACGACCTATTGTTTTTGGTGAAGATCGGTTGTGGGAAAGGGGTAGTTTACCTGCAACGGTTTTTTTTTATCAAGGGAAATTTATCATTAACTTATCATTAATCAAGAGATCAATCATTAACTTATACAAGCCATTAATTTTATGCATATTTTTTATATATATCTGTACTACGTTATCGGCAGCAAAGAAATAGTTTTTGTTAAAATTCCTTCCCGGGATGTTTGGCAGTAGTCCAATGTTTTCTACAAAACCAGACGTTTCGGCAATGCCATCGACTTCCATCATCAGTGAAAATCGAGTGCGATAACGTGAGGTGGTATACGTTAGTGACCACAGTACTGTGGTTAAGGCTGAAGCAGTAAGTAGAAAGAAGTAGTTTCTATGGTAATATTTCATTTCGAAAATGATTTTAAATATAAATCTTAGAATATGGAAGTCATGTATGGTTCTCCATACCGATATTTTCTTCTTGGATCCATGTCACTAAAATTAAAAAAAAAAAAAGTATGCGAACCTAACCTAACACAACCCACAACTGTCACAGCAATACTTAAACAGGCTTCCCATAGTATGGGGAGGGGTTCCCGATCGGTGGCAGGCATACCACCAGTGGTAAGCAAGAAGACCTAGCTAGGAAAAAAGTATTTACTTAAAAAATAAATAAATACAAATTTATGTTCAAAACAATAATAAATTTTCATCGGACATAATTTAAACCAATTACCCTTAAGGAATTAGATTTAAGGAACAGGACTTGATAAAGTGCATAAACGTCCATTACAACAATCTCATCATTTATATGTGAGATGTGTAGTGCAGTTAAAATCACATTAATAAAAAGTATAATTATAGCCTATCAACATCAGCCACTCTATAGGTTATAACACAATATAATTCGTTATTTCAAAATTTACCAAGTTATTGATTAGTATAATATATAATTTATTAGCATATAATCTGTATTATATATCTGCATATCACACGAGAATAAATGTAACATCAGGATGAATTTTTTCCTTTATTAAAACAGCTTTGTCTCTTTGTGCAGAATGAAGTATTCAGGACGAAAAAGTGGCTTGTACTAGTTTCTACTCGAAATACGCATGATACTACTTGTTCCTAAAATACTACTGTTCCTCTGATACGCTTAGTATTTGTAATACGTGTTGTTCCTTGTGTATCGGTGATACCACTAGTATTTGAAATACCTAATATTTTAAATACTAGTGTACTGGCTGTTCCTTGCGTACCAGCAATATTTTTGTATGCCTAGTATTTGGCCTTGGCGTATTCGTTTACTTGTTACTTGTGTACTTTGTGTGTGTGTGCGTGCGTGCGTGCGTGCGTGCGTGCGTGCGTGCGTGCGTGCGTGTGTGTGTGTGTGTGTGTGTGTGTGTGTGTGTGTGTGTGTGTGTGTGTGTGTGTGTGTGTGTGTGTGTGTGTGTGTGTGTATAGGACCGTAGGGGGCGTGCCTCAACTCGGAACAGTGTCGCCGCGAATAACAGGTATTTCAACTTTTCAGTCACTGTTACGTCAAAAATGTCATTCCAAAATACCTGTTACAGGTATATCAGCCCACCTCTACTCTTGAGTCTGCTACACATAATCCTCGCTTTTGGTTCATGTTTCGTTAACTTTCTGCATTACAATAAGTTTAATTATTTTCAAGTTCCTTATAAGTAGCCAACTGTAGTAAACATCATGTATTTTGACCTCTCTCTCTTTCTGTTACTCTTGTTCTTCTCAATAACTATCTCAGGAAGTCTGAACGTAACAGGTTCTTAAGTAAACTTCATATGATATAACATGCAAAATCTTAAACATCATTTGTGCTTCAGTTATGTTATAATTTTGTAAGAAAGCTTTACAAAATACTTTTTACACTGCTTCTGTATACGAAACTGGGTGCAGGTATGTAATAAAATTTTTAAGTAGGACTATTTATTCTAACACTGTTACAGTTTCTTGAAAACGCCGTATGTAAACAAACATTAAAACTTAGTAATAAGGTTTATCAAACTACTATTTTTCTTGGATCCATTAACGCAAATCAATAATCTAGAGACCAAATTTATATTGAAAAATCAATGTCATTGAAAAATAAAGTAAACTTGGTTAGTAACAAATAATTTTGGCCAAAATTTTTAATTTGATATAGGCTATAATTGATTGCAAGTTTGTTATAATCTGAGAAATAAAGCCAAACAGATTTTCATAAACATTGGTCTAAGTAACAAAAAAAGTTTCATTCTTAAGCGCACAATATTATAATTTCCCTTTCATCCCGGAAAAAAGACTGTATTAAGCTACTATCGTACTTGTGTCTAGTCTACACAATTTAATGGGTATACATTTCATAAAAATTGATTATCTTACACATGGTTTTAATATATCAGTAAACATTGTGAAATGTCTGTGTTAAAGAATTATATACACAATGGTTGATGTTTATGGCTCCAAAATGGGATCACAAATATGCAAAAATTATAAAAACCCAGCCGGATGCCAGACTTCAGACGATTTTAACAGATATCCGATGGTTTGGGATTTTTAGGATTTATTGTATGGTTGTTCTTCAATTCTTGCTTCACAAAAAAATTATTAATAATCCATAAAAACACTGTTTTATTTAAAACATGTGTATTATAAATACAAATTTGGTTATTCCTCTTTCAATTATTGCTGTACAGAAATTTAAGATTCTGATTTTCACTCAAATGACCCAATTATTTTTCTGGTTTAGGCACGTCGATTAAACACCTACAAAATGTGTTATGCCTAGTTTCGATCTAATCAATGTGTAGGTTAGGACTGATGAAAGAGTTGACAAAGTGAGAGGGAGATAGGAAAAGGTTACATATACTCCCCCTCCAAAAGAAGTTTAGTTTATCTGAATATGATTTGGTTAAAATAAACTTATATTTTTCATGCCTTGGAATATTTTCTTCTTATTCGTAGTAGAATTTATTTTTATAGGTTATATACCTTTTATTTGGCTAATGGTAATTGACTTGATTTCCTAATGTAACATATTTTACATCGTTGGGTGAGATCGCTTCCTTTTAAAATTTAACTAAATTACACCTCAACTATAAATCTAGAACACTAGAAACAGCACCATCTCTTTAAATTCATCTGAAAACAAGGTGAACATAAACTTTATTTTAATTAACCAAAAAACAGCAAAATGTGGTCTTGCTAATAACGTGCCGGCAGCCATTACTCTTAGTGTTTGTTTTGCAGTGAAGAAACGTAGTTTGCACTTTAGCGGTCAAAAAATCAACTGAATGATACAGATTATACAAATTTTAAAATAATTAATGTAAAGTTTGATACAGACCCATATGCATTTCAGACTTCCTCAAAGTTCAAAGAACCTTAAATAACCCTGGGAAATTAATTAATTATTTCTTTTTATTTATTAAAACTGTAATAAAAAACATTTGTTATGTGTTATGTGTTAGTAAACTTAAGATCGAAGTAACGCTGTGATTTGTGAAGTTATCGATTGTCAATTCATGTTTTGGGAGACCATAGTGCCCCGTAAATATTAAATAAAGTCAAGGAATGCCTTGCGTTTAAATAATAAAATGTGTATTATTTCTAGTAGATGGTAGTTGGTTACAGGTAATAAGAAAAATCGAGAAGAGAAAGGGAATCAGTCCGGTCATCAAGAAATTATTACGTACTACGAAAGTAATTTAACCTCAAACGGGTTCATAAAAGGAGAAAACAGCTGATGCCATGAGCGGAAAAAATTGAAAATACTTGATTGTATACAAAGAGAGTAGTTCGCTTTGACTCTCTTTACTCTCTCTCCTACCTATTTTCAAACAACGGTATTGATTTAATACAAACAAATTTAAGAAAATCATTCAATATTCTTTCATAATCACACACACTCGATTTTGAAGGCATATAACACCAATAAATAACAAATTTTGTAACCGATAAAGACGCAAGAGTAGTACTCAATTTCGCGAGACGTTACAAATGACGTACAAACGTGGGGCTTAATTAGGCGACAGTTTCGAAGAGTAATAATAAGACGTAACACACACAGATGTAAGAAAAGAAGTACTCAACTACGCGATACGTTACAATATATATATATATATATATATATTATTGTAATAGGAACACCTGAGTCTAGCCAGCCAGAGCACTACTCCATTGTATTTCCCCATATACAAAGCGCGTCACAGTTGGTGCATACACCGCGGCAAGAGCATGTACGGTTTTTAGTATTGCTCTGTGCTTTACGATTGGCAAATGATTAATTACGATGATTTAACTTAAAAACATTATTATATATATGTATATATATATATATATATATATATATGTAACGTAACGAAAATATGGTCCCCTACGTTACATAAAAAATTTATAATTCTCAAACTAAAAAATAAAAAAATAATTGTCCGTAGTAATAAAAGGTCAAAAAATAAACCATTATTAAATGAATAAATAATCCCCAAATAAGAATACAAGGTAAAAGAAAAAATAAGAATGTTTATAAATACAAACTATTAAGTGTTCAGTGAAAAGGGTAAACGATAAACATAGTGACAAGTAATGTGAAACATAACATAGAGAGTTTTAGAATAATTAATGAATTAACTGAGAGGAGACTAATTAATTAGTGCATAATTTATTTTATAAAAATGTGCATGTTATTATGTTTTATCATGTTGTTTTATTATCATGGTATTTATGTTGTTTTTTGTATGTAGCAGGTGAAGCAATTGTTTTAAGAGAATATCAATTAACTGATGTTAATTTCATTTTTATGTTAACAAATATATCACCATAGAACTGGTGTTAAACTTTCTAAGATTAAATATTTTGTATACATGTACTTATTTAGTATGTGGATTATAATTGTAAACTTGGCCAGAAAGGCAATAATTGTTAATAAGATACCAAAGGGTTTATTGTAATTACGTTATAAACAAATGAAGGGTTCTATACTAAAATAGGTAATAATAAATTAAAATCAGAATGAGATAAAAATGTAATGATAGGCCATAAACCAGTGAAATTGTATAGGAAGTCAGGTCAGAAAAGTTAGGTAACAAAATTTGTAAAAACACTAAGTGTAATGTAATGAGTTAGGAGAAATCAATAGTAGTTATTGATAGCAGATAAGTAACTTCAATTAAAATAAAATCTTAAAATGTAATAGAACAATTATGCCTAAAATTAATATTTTGTAATGAGAAAATAGTACTTGTTAGACTAAGTAGATTAAGAGGAAACGATAGCAAAATGTATATAATTTAATAACAAAAAATATGTAAAGGTTTAATATGATATAATGTAACTTTAGTAAGGAAGTATTTTATTAAGTGCAAGAACATTGTTTAATTATGGTTCTAGGATTATAAATATTATCCAATAAGAGAACAAAGACTGGTTGTCAAGGACGACAAAATGGAATAAATTTTGTTTATTCGATTATTGAATTGTTATCCATGAATGAGGACAGTTTAGTTTTTATGAACCTAGAAAAAATGAGAAAATTATATAGAATAAATTAATGAGTCAACAAAATTAAATAATAACTAACAAAAGGAGAGCTAGCTGACTTTTGACGGTCATATATAAAAGAGTACAATTAAGCCTATCAATTAAAATTGACGAAAGTCTAAAGGAAGAACTTTACCAATTAAACCCAGTAAAAGGAGTAATCATTAAATTTAAATAATAGACAAATGAAGATAAATAACTACCTGAATGAATTAAAGTAATCCAGTATTCTAAAGGACGAAAGAAGAAATTAAAACTGTACTTGAACCTCACTTTTCATGACTCGATAGAGAAAACATATTCCGACACAAAATACAGTGAACCCGTAACCACAAGAACTGGACATTGGCGAAGAGTAAGGATTGGCATTTCTGCATCATCCCAGGACCAAGACACCAAACTTTATTTCGAAACTGGAGTGAAGACTGGCGAGGATTTATACATCTGTATCTTGGCGTTGATCAACCATCTCGAATGGTTACCTTTATTTGGCTAATGGTAATTGACTTGATTTCCTAATGTAACATATTTTACTAATACTGAACTCTCTCTCTTGGATGAAAATTCATTAATGATATTATTTCTCTTGGTTGTTTTTTCAAACATTACTTGACAAGGATTGGTCACAATAATCAGTAAAAACTTGTTTTAACACTCTCATATTTCTATTTACTTCTATAAATGTGCTTTCTCAATTGAGCTTCTGTCTGCTATCTTCTTTCTGTTTTCTTCCTTCATACTTCTGGAATCTGATATCAATCTTCTCAGCTGTTTTATTATCCCTTAAATATCGAATTTCACTAACATTCCCTAACACGTGAGCTGGGGCAGTCCAGAGGGGCACTTTTGGCTACATACTCTGCTGGCCATACTACACTTAAATATAATACTGCTGGAATTCATCTACAGACAGTTATAAAAATAAAATAATACCATAATAGTCTATTTTTTTGACTAATAATAAACACTTTCAGGATTCTTCACGCTGTTGCGGTTTACATTTAATTACATATTTCTTTTTTCTTCTTGATTCCTTCTTATTTTCAGTAGCTATTTTCAGATAACATTATTGACAGGCATTATTTTTAAATCCTTTTGACTTTCCTTCTTGTGACAGATGTTCTTCGTACTATTTCTTCCTTTATCATTTTCAACTCCAAGAAATTCTAAATTGTAGCTGTATTAATTATTATCATTCTTCAGCTTCATTGTAATTATAGTCATTATATTATCCATTGTTCTTCTTATTTTACCTTCTTGTCTGAGCACATTACCATTAATTGTTTTTATATTTTTGTTTTCTTCTCGTTCCCATTAAAATATTATTTTTTCTATTATTTCATTTTAAATCATATTGTTTATAAATAAATTATGTAATCTGTTCTTACATTCTCTTGGTGTTTTGTTGTTTATCTTAAATTATATTGTTTCGAAATATCTTAAGTAAGTTGTCCTTACATGCTTTTTGAATTTTGCTGTTTATCTTAAATTATATTGTTTTGAAATATCTTAAGTACATGCTTTTTGCATGTTGTCCTTACATGCTTTTTGAATTTTGTTGTTTTTCCCCAAGAGATTGGTTCAGTGATGGGTGGTCTTCAGTTCTCACTGCCTCTGTTAGTTTAAATGAGGGCTTCCCTCATCCTCCCTGTTTTCTTGTGAGTTTTGTGGTTGGTTCAGTAGTGGTTCCTGTCTGGTCCCAGGATTGTTGTCCACCGGTCTACAATTTCCTCCGTATTGGTGGTCATCATCGCGTTGTGACTGGTTATAATAATTGTGGTTCGTGTGTGTCCTCGGGTAGTACCGTCTCTGATTACCTTGAGGTCGTGTGTATATATAATTCACGTTGTGTCGGTCGTCCCCGTCTCCTTGATTATGCCGATTATCGTGGTAATTAGAATGGTTATTACCCTGATAATTATTATTCCTTTGATTGTTATTCGGGTTGTTATTATGGGTTCTATTCTGGTTACCATTTTGGTTTGTTTGAGGATTATTATTCCTATTTGGATTTTGATGGGGGTCGTTGCAGTTGTACCTATTGTATTTAGTATTCATTATGAGGTTCCGTTGATACTGTCCCTCATACTCATAGTTCTCTAGAAAGTTAGCCATAGCTTGGATTGTCTTAATCTGGCTATATATTCGGGCGTTCTTTATCCCTTCCTTGTAATGGTATGATAGTTGTATCACTAAGCACTCCTCGGGAATTCTGGGCTCCAGATTACGGGCCATGCACACCTTGCCTAAGAAGTATGATGTTGGAGACTGTCCTGCGTATGCCTCATACCGACCATTACTTAAATTATTTCTCACCATATTTTGGGTGGACTCCGACCAATACTTCTCCCTAAACTGTTTTTTAAATTCTGTTATATTTTGGATGTCGGGACGCACTGCCATCCACCAATTGTCGTGGGTATCCTTGAACATCTCATCGATCATTCCTCGGATAACATTCCACCGGGTCTGTCTATTCCTTGCTATCATCTCTTCTACCCTCTTCAGGAACTCCATGGGGTTACATTTGTAATTCCTAAAACTGATTAATTCCCGGTTATCGTTGTTGGTGATATAAGTATTTTGACATGTTCTATCCTGCCATGAATCCACTTCTTCTTGTAATTGTATCTCGCGTCGACGGATTTCCTCGATCTTCTCTTTATTTGTACTCACTTGGCTTTCGATATTGTTTAGGTTGTTATATACTCTTTCCATTCGTTCGCCAATGTCAGTATGTACCTGTGCTATTCCTTCCTGATTCTCCTCCCGAATTTGATGTACTTCTTGCTTAATCTGCTCGCATTTTTCTACAGTTTCCTGTTGGAGTCCTTCAACCATCGTTTTATTTTCATCTTTGACGTTGTTTATTTTATTTTGTATTTCCTCACGGACTTGTACCACTGTTTCGTTGATTTTTTCTAACTTTTCATTTGTTTTGGCTATTTCTTGTTTCCTTTCTTCATTGTTTTTATCCACCTTTTGGTTAATTGTCACGTGGACATTCTCAGTTCTTTCATTAATCCGCTTTAAATTCTCTTCATTTATTTGTCTGATCTCTTCCTTCATTTGTTTTAAACTCGCATCGTTCCTGTCAAACCTTTCGTTAATTTGGTTTAAGCTTTCATTTATTTGTTGGTTATTCTCATTAGTTTCCTCTTTATTCTTATCAAACTTCTCGTTCATTAGTTTTGAGGTTTCCTCCTGTTTCCTAAAATTTTCATCTATTTTATTAAATTTTTCCTCCTGTTTCCTAAATTTTTCATCTATTTTATCATTTGTTTGTTTATTGCTTTCCATTATAATTCTCAACATCTCCAGCATGCTCACGTCTTCTTTTTGGGTGGATTTATCTGGTTGGTCCCCTTGGGCATCCTCTTCTATCATTTCATTTTCTGTGTCCACAACGACTTCAGTTTCTTCTTTATCACCCTTCATTTGTTCCATTTCATTGTCCGTGACTACTTCTATTTCTTCTTCCGTTTCTCGTTCCTTCGCCATCCTTTTAGAAACCCCTCTGGTATGCATTTCTGTGCCTCTAATAGTTGCCTGCTCAAGTTAAGTAATAGTTATGGAATCGACGTTTTACTTAACTCAAGCTCTACAAGTTGAGCGCCAATTTGTTACTAAACCTTTATCCAAGTTCCGATCTTATCATATACCTTATATATAATTATATCTTAAACTCCACTGTTGTGAGCCAATTTGTAAACCAATTTTTTTTTTCTTAATAAATGTTTTGTTATTATTTAAATTGATCGTCTTGTGTTTATTTAATATTTATGAAGTGATATGTGGTCTCTCTTAAGCACTTCAATTTCAGGTTATTTGTGAAGAAATAATATTTTTTAATTGGTGATATTAATCAAATATTAAGAATATCTCAATATTATATAATAATTTAGTACATTCTGCAATAATAACGTTCAACACCAGTTGATTTATGGGTTAATTCTATGGTTATTATTCAGGCCTAGTCTGCATCAAGTGTTGAGAGAGGAGAGTAAAATCCTTAAATAGGTTTCTCTTCTCTTGGAATTCAACAGCTGTCCACGAGCTAGCGCTGTGGTTCACAGTCAGCTGATTATTGTAGGTTAGTTGTTCCGCTTACTGTACTTCTCACGTTACTCTCTCTATAAATTACAACTCATTCAACATGCACTAAATATTATACAAATAATAAGAAATCGCCAATTTCAAGAATGATTCTTTATTTTATATTTTTTCTTTGAAAACAAATGTTCTTCCTTCACTAAGATACAAAAATCGATCGTACTGGAATGAATAGATTAATTATCGAATTCAAGTTTATATATTACTTTTATTTATTATTGCTTTTTTTAAACACAGGGTATGAAGGTTCTTTTGACTATTAGTAAGGTCAGAAAATGTAAAAATAGGACTACAAGGTATTACAATCTACGCGTATTACTAAATTCTTATTAATTAATATTTAAAATAAGTAGAGTTTACCGTCCGATGACACAGTTACTTGTAATGGCCATGCACAGATAACCTCATGCTTCTAGATGGTTGATCAACGCCAAGATACAGATGTATAAATCCTCGCCAGTCTTCACTCCAGTTTCGAAATAAAGTTTGGTGTCTTGGTCCTGGGATGATGCAGAAATGCCAATCCTTACTCTTCGCCAATGTCCAGTTCTTGTGGTTACGGGTTCACTGTATTTTGTGTCGGAATATGTTTTCTCTATCGAGTCATGAAAAGTGAGGTTCAAGTACAGTTTTAATTTCTTCTTTCGTCCTTTAGAATACTGGATTACTTTAATTCATTCAGGTAGTTATTTATCTTCATTTGTCTATTATTTAAATTTAATGATTACTCCTTTTACTGGGTTTAATTGGTAAAGTTCTTCCTTTAGACTTTCGTCAATTTTAATTGATAGGCTTAATTGTACTCTTTTATATATGACCGTCAAAAGTCAGCTAGCTCTCCTTTTGTTAGTTATTATTTAATTTTGTTGACTCATTAATTTATTCTATATAATTTTCTCATTTTTTCTAGGTTCATAAAAACTAAACTGTCCTCATTCATGGATAACAATTCAATAATCGAATAAACAAAATTTATTCCATTTTGTCGTCCTTGACAACCAGTCTTTGTTCTCTTATTGGATAATATTTATAATCCTAGAACCATAATTAAACAATGTTCTTGCACTTAATAAAATACTTCCTTACTAAAGTTACATTATATCATATTAAACCTTTACATATTTTTTGTTATTAAATTATATACATTTTGCTATCGTTTCCTCTTAATCTACTTAGTCTAACAAGTACTATTTTCTCATTACAAAATATTAATTTTAGGCATAATTGTTCTATTACATTTTAAGATTTTATTTTAATTGAAGTTACTTATCTGCTATCAATAACTACTATTGATTTCTCCTAACTCATTACATTACACTTAGTGTTTTTACAAATTTTGTTACCTAACTTTTCTGACCTGACTTCCTATACAATTTCACTGGTTTATGGCCTATCATTACATTTTTATCTCATTCTGATTTTAATTTATTATTACCTATTTTAGTATAGAACCCTTCATTTGTTTATAACGTAATTACAATAAACCCTTTGGTATCTTATTAACAATTATTGCCTTTCTGGCCAAGTTTACAATTATAATCCACATACTAAATAAGTACATGTATACAAAATATTTAATCTTAGAAAGTTTAACACCAGTTCTATGGTGATATATTTGTTAACATAAAAATGAAATTAACATCAGTTAATTGATATTCTCTTAAAACAATTGCTTCACCTGCTACATACAAAAAACAACATAAATACCATGATAATAAAACAACATGATAAAACATAATAACATGCACATTTTTATAAAATAAATTATGCACTAATTAATTAGTCTCCTCTCAGTTAATTCATTAATTATTCTAAAACTCTCTATGTTATGTTTCACATTACTTGTCACTATGTTTATCGTTTACCCTTTTCACTGAACACTTAATAGTTTGTATTTATAAACATTCTTATTTTTTCTTTTACCTTGTATTCTTATTTGGGGATTATTTATTCATTTAATAATGGTTTATTTTGCTGACCTTTTATTACTACGGACAATTATTTTTTTATTTTTTAGTTTGAGAATTATAAATTTTTTATGTACCGTAGGGGACCATATTTTCGTTACGTTGCATATATATATATATTTCAATCACTTTCTGCTACAGTCCATTTCTTGATGTATATAATACTATAATACTTATAACTATTTTACCTCAAGATGTATTTTTTCTACTATTTAGACATAACCATCACAAGATACAACAAACACATACAATATGCAATATATAGAAAACCAACTTCCACTAACATCATTATACCTAACCATTCTGACCACCCACCACAACATAAAATGGCAGCATTTTATTCGTTATTTAACAGAATGTACAAAATACCCCTAAACAAACAAGAAACTGACAAAGAAAGAAATATAATACACCAAATTGGTTATGCAAATGGATACAATAAAAATACTATGATCAAAATAGAAAATAAAATCAAATACAAAATAAAAACTGAACAATTAAGAATTAATCAAACTGAACAACACATAAATAATAACAACAACAAAAAATGGGCCACATTCACATATATAAATAATAAAATGTCAAAACTAACAAAACTATTTAAAAACACAGATATAAAAATAGCATACAAAACTAATAAAAATAAATTACAAAATCTAAATAACTCACACAACAAAGATAATACAACAACCAACGGTATATACAAAATTGAATGCCAAGATTGCAATAAATGTTATATAGGACAAACAAAAAAACAGCTGAAAAAACGTTATTTTGAACACCTAAATGCATACAAAAAACCAAACATATATAAATCCAATTTAGCCACACATGCAATAAACACAGGACATGAATTCCCAGATATAACCAATGTAACACTAATAAAACATATACCACACAAAGGCACCATAATGAACATTTGGGAAAATTTACAGATTTACAAACAAAAAACACAAAACAAATTAATACCAGAACAAATACAAATCAATACAAAACATGACACAATATTCAAAGCACTCAACATCAAAAATACACAAAATACAAAAACAGATACCACAACCACACACAATAATGCAACATTGAAGGACCAAAGACCAACAAACCACCATAATAACATCCAGAAGCCAACACACAAATACTGCACCAGAAGCAAGATGGCGAAGGTTGAAGATGGGAGAACAGGATCTCCCGAAACATGTCCCTAAAGAAAAAATACATCTTGAGGTAAAATAGTTATAAGTATTATAGTATTATATACATCAAGAAACGGACTGTAGCAGAAAGTGATTGAAATAATATAACCATACAAGGTAAATAAGCCTACAGTGAAAAAACGAAAAGTGAGGTTATAAAACAAAGCAAAAACAAAAGTGCATAGTGAAGAAAAAAATAGTGAAGTGAATAGCAAATAAGTGAAATCAACTACCAAATAACAGATAACAAATCATCTCTCACATAAATATACATTAACATGTACACAAACAACATAACCACAATTCCATATAACCACATTACCAAACTGTTAAACAAATTCCAAACACGAAAAAAACAACTAATGAACACAAACATAAACATATACTTCAATAGACAATGCCAAAAACATAAATTAACACCTAAATACATCAACATAAATACAAACAACAAAAATATGACTGCACAAAAAACTATAAAACAAGCACAAAGGCTATGGATACAAAACGAAATTAATCAATTATACAGTAAGAAAAATAGCATAACACTAGACATATACAAACTACACTTAGAGCTAACGAATTTATTACATCCAATCACTTGGAACAATAAATACAATAACATAGAAAATAAAATAAGATTTGAGAAAAACAAAAAGACTTATACAATCAACAAAAAACTTAACACATTAAAACAACAAAACAAAAATCAAGAACAAAAAAACAAAAATAAACACACATTTTACCCTCGAACCATTAACCTCAGCAATACAGAATTTAACAAAAAAGAAACAGAATATTTAAACAATATGTCAAAAACTAACATAACCCAAAATGCAAACAAAAATCTAGAAAATTTAATAGTAGAAACAGAATTTGCCATTAACCTAATAAAAGACAATATACAAGAAGAAAAAAGAACAGAAGCAGCACATATAATTAAAAAAATAATCACTAGCGAAATGAAAAACAAAGATAAACAAAAGAAAAACAATAAAACAATAAAAGAAATTAAAAATAAAGTAAAGAACAATAATTTAATAATAACTAAAGCAGACAAAAGTCAAGCAACAGTAATCATTGATAAAACAGACTACATAAAAAAAACCGAAGACTTCATCAACAATAATAAATGCGTACAACTAGATAAAAACCCAACAGAAAACTATCTTAAACAAACAATAAAACTAATAAAAACAAATAAAAACATTTTCAACAATAAAAACATAGACATATATATAAACAATAATCCAGAACCACCTAAAATGAACAGCCTAATAAAAATACACAAATTAAACAACCCAATACGTCCATTAATCAATTTCAAAAAAGCTCCTACATACAAAATAACAAGAATAATAGCACAAAAACTAAAAAATAACCAACTAACAAATAACCATCATAACATAAAAAATACATACGAATTAATAGACAAACTAAAAATAATAAATATAAATGAAAATACATTTTTCACATCATATGACATAACAAACATGTACACTAATATCCCAGTAGAAGAAACAATTGACATAATAATAAACAAACTTATAGAACAAAATGAAAACAAACAATATATAACCGAAATAAAAAATAGTCTCCAACTAATACTAAAACAAAATTACTTTGAATTTAATAGCAAAATTTATCAACAGAAAGAAGGTTTAGCAATGGGATCACCATTATCAAGCATAATAGCAGAAATATTCCTACAACATATAGACACCAAAATACAAAATATCATAAAAACACATGACCCAGATGGCATATGGATAAGATATGTAGATGATGGACTATATGTATCAAATAACAAAAACACAAATGCAGAGAACATACTGAAACAAATCAATAACATACATCCCAAAATACAATTCACAGAAGAAAAAGAAAAACATAACAAAATCAACTATTTAGACATAACCATCACAAGATACAACAAACACATACAATATGCAATATATAGAAAACCAACTTCCACTAACATCATTATACCTAACCATTCTGACCACCCACCACAACATAAAATGGCAGCATTTTATTCGTTATTTAACAGAATGTACAAAATACCCCTAAACAAACAAGAAACTGACAAAGAAAGAAATATAATACACCAAATTGGTTATGCAAATGGATACAATAAAAATACTATGATCAAAATAGAAAATAAAATCAAATACAAAATAAAAACTGAACAATTAAGAATTAATCAAACTGAACAACACATAAATAATAACAACAACAAAAAATGGGCCACATTCACATATATAAATAATAAAATGTCAAAACTAACAAAACTATTTAAAAACACAGATATAAAAATAGCATACAAAACTAATAAAAATAAATTACAAAATCTAAATAACTCACACAACAAAGATAATACAACAACCAACGGTATATACAAAATTGAATGCCAAGATTGCAATAAATGTTATATAGGACAAACAAAAAAACAGCTGAAAAAACGTTATTTTGAACACCTAAATGCATACAAAAAACCAAACATATATAAATCCAATTTAGCCACACATGCAATAAACACAGGACATGAATTCCCAGACATAACCAATGTAACACTAATAAAACATATACCACACAAAGGCACCATAATGAACATTTGGGAAAATTTACAGATTTACAAACATAAAACACAAAACAAATTAATACCAGAACAAATACAAATCAATACAAAACATGACACAATATTCAAAGCACTCAACATCAAAAATACACAAAATACAAAAACAGATACCACAACCACACACAATAATGCAACATTGAAGGACCAAAGACCAACAAACCACCATAATAACATCCAGAAGCCAACACACAAATACTGCACCAGAAGCAAGATGGCGAAGGTTGAAGATGGGAGAACAGGATCTCCCGAAACATGTCCCTAAAGAAAAAATACATCTTGAGGTAAAATAGTTATAAGTATTATAGTATATATATATATATATATATATATATATATATATATATATAATAGTGTTTTTAAGTTAAACCATCGTAATTAATCATTTGCCAATCGTAAAGCACAGAGCAATACTAAAAACCGTACATGCGCTTGCCGCGGTGTATGCACCAATTGTGACGCGCTTTGTATATGGGGAAATACAATGGAGTAGTGCTCTGGCTGGCTAGACTCAGGTGTTCCTATTACAATGATATATATTGTAATCTAAAAGATCACGTTGTATTAATTATAATTGAGGATGTTTAAAAGCCCCACTATTGGGTTTGTCGATTTGTAATAAATGTATTCTCTCCATTTGGTGGTTTTTCTTATTTAATTATAGTTTGTAGTTAATTTAAAAAAAAATTTTAAATTAACTAATTCGATCTATTTAAGGAAAAAGTTTATTATGTTATTGTAGATGCGACCTACTGCAACTCAATATTAATAAAAAAAATTTATTTTATTTTATCATTGCTGCAACTCTTATGTTGAACATAGCCCAGTGTTGATCAATTAATAAGTGTTTTACCATAGAATAACTCTATATTACAGGTATCTTAGTTAATAATTCGGTAATTCTTTTCAACCCTATTTGGTCCGTATGATTTAAATTAATTCAAATGTGGCGAAAGGAATACGTTAGTTCGGCACTCTCTCGTTCCACCAGCTGTCTACAGCAAGCGCTGCTATTCGTAATTGACTTATTTTTATAGGTTAGTTAGTTTCACTTGATAGTTTAACCAACTTCTTTATCTGTAAATTACTTCCCCATCAAAATGTAATACCTATTCTACAATAACACAGAACATCATTACATACAAGAAGGATTCTTTATTTATATTACTTTTTAACTTCCAACAGTATTCTTCACAGTTTATTTGATTGTAATATCGATCGTACAATGCTGAATCGATTTGTTAATGGACTAGTTCTGTATAATACAATTTAAATATAATTTTTGTTTATCTCTTATTCCAGGGTACGTGTGATTCTTTTAACGATTAGTAAGGCCAGGTAATACAAAATGAAGGTTACTAAGTATTACAAATTGTTATTAATTCTTAATGTATAAAATTAAATATAAGCTGGTGTTACCGTACAAGGCGATGTGCAAGATAGCCGTGGCTGTTTACAACTGCATGAAGACGTTCTGATGAGGTTACTTTTCACTAGAAAATGTGTCCAGATTATCAATAAAGGTTGAAAGTTGATGTCCCGGCGTGTAACAGGAATTCTTCCGTTCTTCGTTCTTCTTCGCGATCCTTGTGGTTGCCGGTCCCAGTGGAATTGGTGTAGTATTATAATTTCTTCAATCTCTTGGAAGTGAGGTTCGTGTCTCCAATACCAAAGGTTCTTGTGTATATTTGGTTTATAATTGTATTAATTTTGATTGCTTGTTCATTCAATAAGTATCTTGGTTCAATTGTAAATCAGGTTCATCATTATTTCTAATGTAACTAGTTTGAAGAAAAAATTAGTATCTTTGGGATGTGTATAATTATATTTCCCGAACTCTAGTAATTATTCATCAGTTTTGTTTGAATGGATTGGCTTTAAGATATTAGATTTATTAAGGTTTATTCCTTTTTATTTTATTTTTAAATTCGTCTACTGAACTGTTCCCAATAGCATATAACAATCGTATGTTAAGGTTTTTTTTATAAATTCTTTCCTGGATTTGTATTAATTCAACTTCACCCATTAGCATATAACAATTGAATGTTGAAATCAACAAAATTTCTTCCATTTTAGTTACCCTAACAACCATTACTTTCTGTCATTGGATAATATTTGATATCCTAGAGCCAGAATTAGAAAATATTACTACTCTCATTTAATAAAATACTCCATGCTTGGAATTACACCAAATCACATAAAACTCTCACTTAATCTGCCTTATTAAACCATATATATTTTACTATAATTTCATCTGACTGGACTTATTAAAAAGGTATTAATTTCCTTTTACAAATATCAATTTTAGGCCTATTGGTTTTCTTACACCTGTTATAATTTAGTTTTGTTTTTAACTTAATTTTTCTTTACCTGACCTACTGTACAAATAGTCATTGGCTTATGGCCACTTACATCAATTTTAATTTCCTGGTTTCAATTCATTATATTATTTAGTTCATCATTGAACCCTTCATTGTTTTTTTTTAACATAACTATAAGAACTACTTGCCAACTTATTAACACTTATTGCCTTCCTGGCCAAGTTTACAAACATTATTTTAAACATCTTCATTAATCAATTAAAGTAAATACATTTAACATAATATCATACCTAATACATGTACTTATACTTAATTATTTAAATACAATTTTAACATAAATAAAAGGAGTACCACTGACTAAGTACTTCTTTAAAGCAACAGCTCCACACTTACTATCCACAAAACATAAAATAAATATCCTGTAAACACTATATCATGACACAGTACAACACCAAGTACATTTTATAACACATTAAATATTAATTGAACTGTATATTATACTCAACTCCTACACATTAAACTCCTCCTATTAGACACAATGTTTATGTTTTACATCTCATACTACTCATTACATATTTTAGATTTAGGTATACTTTTAATGTTTTATTACTTAGTAACCTTACTAGGTACCTCTAATGCATTCTTCAGGTGAGATGGGCCCTCTTGTATTTAATTATAACAGGCTTTGGGCATTGTTTTAAATCATATTTACATAGTTTTTTATGTAACGTCGGGAACCTCAACTCTGTTACGTTACATAATACTCCCCCTTCGAAAGAAGTTTATTTTGGCTCAATGAAGTTTAGTAAAAATAAACTTATAGTTCGTCCCTAATAAGGTTATCCTTTTACTCATAATATTTTTTTATTTCCGTTTGGTTATATACTTGTTATTCGGTTAATGGTAATTGCTGTTTTCCTACTCAACTCTCTCTCTCTCTTGGAGGCAAATTCATCAATTATTTATTTCTCTGGGTAGTGGTACTTCCACATTTTACTTGATAAGGACTGGTCACACTAATCATAAAAAACTTGTTTTAACACTTATTTTCTTATTTACTTCTATAAATTCGCTTTCTCAATTAAGCTTCTGTCTGCTATCTTCCTTCTATTTTCTTCATCTATACTTCTGGAATCTGATATCACTCTTTTCAGCTATTTTATAATTATTATCCCTTAAATATTCAATTTCCCTAACATTTTTCCCTATCCTGTGCGGTGGTTCAGTTCGGGTGGCCACTCTGGGTCCATAACTCCGCTGTCCATCCTTACACCTTCTGTGACCAGGGGAACATAATCCCTGCTCAGGAAAATTATTGCCGGAACATTTCTACGGTCAATACATTATAACAAAAAAATTACAAGTAGTCGATTAGCGACTAATACTAAACACTTTTGGGATTCTTCATACTGTTGCTGTTTGCATTAAATTATATATTTCCTTTTCTTCTTGATTCCTTCTTCTTTATCATTAACTAATAGCATATAACATTATTGATAGGCATTATTTTAAAATCCTTTTGACTTTCCTTCTTGTGCATATTTTCTCTGTATCATTTCTTCTTATATCATCTTCAATTCCGAGAGATTGTAAATTATTGTTGTATTAATTATTATCCTCCTTCAGCTTCATTGTAGTCATTAAATTATTCGTTATTCTTCTTATTGGAGCACATTACCATCAATTGTTTTTATTCATTTATTCTTCTTTTTGTTCCCATAAAAATATTACTTTTTCCTATTACAGTAAACCCTCGATTTAACGGACTAATTGTGGCTGAGGGGTGTCCGTTAAATCGAAAGTCCGTTAAATCCCAAATTTTGTTTTTTGAGGATATATTTAAATCAAATAGGCCTATAACACTTGAAATTTTTATACTATTAATATCATGCAAATACGGTATTGTTCCGAATACAACCCGCACTTTTTCTCCTAAAAACATGGTCGCTAATTTGGCCTGCGGCTTGCATTCACGCACTAACGAAATTCGAAGTTATACCTGACTTCTGGCGGGACGAACGCTTTTGGTATCTATGAGTTGTTTACTGCGTAAGCAACAGCAATTTGCCTGGCTGTTGTTAACGCTGGCATTATGATTTATGACTGCAACCTTACGTTTTAACAGCAAACTGAACAATGAATAGGAAGAAAAGTGTACGTACCTGCGCATGCGTGCGTGCTCGGACCCTTCCGTAGGCGGCAAGACAAAGGATGAGTAGAGGAGGTGTGAGTAACATGTTTCTAAATAACGGGTAAACTGCCAGTGTGGTTTTCTATTGTAACAGCGACAACATCACTTATCTGTATTTTAATACGTACTATTAATATCATGCAAATACAATGTTATGTACACACCTTTATTTATTCTGGATAAAAGCATCAAGAGTCGGTTGTTTTCCACTAGAATGTTGCTTCTTTATTATTAAAGATCTAAACTGTCTAAAATGGTCATAATAAGCACACACTTCTGGATCTGAAGACTCCCCAATGTACGCGATAATTTCGTCCATGCTGTTTCTTATCGCTGATAATTTAGGGCCTCCTGTAACAGATATCTTCATCGTCATCATCTCCATCTTCTTGATCGTCGTGTAGAACAGATTCCGCGATCTCTTCCTGACTCAGGATTTGGTAGCCTGGATCACCCTCGTCCAAGTTTAGCCACTGTTCTATGTCATTCTCGTTTACGTCTTCACCAGCCTTCTTTACGGTTTCACAGAAATCGGATGTTTCAAATCCTGTGAAATCGTACTCCGGTTCAGTCCCATTCAGTAACTGTCTCCACCCATTAGCCAATGTTGTTTCCTTCATCTCCTTCCATGCGGCAGCAAAATTAAAGATGGCGGACTTGATGTTGTATGCACGCAGATTTTGCAGCGTTCTAGCTCCTCTCGTGTCGTTTTCATGGTCTTGTTCGTCCTCCAAGACAACCATCACCTCTTCAAGAAACTTCTTCTTGTACAGCCTTTTGCAGGCAACAATGACTCCTTGGTCCATTGGCTGTAAAATTGAAGTGGTGTTCGGAGGGAGGAAGACGCATTTTATTTTTCCGTCGTTGCTAACTAACTTCTCGGAGTTGCGATGGGCCGGTGCATTGTCCAGTAGTAAGACGGCTTTCATTGCATGCGATGGAATTTTCATAGTCTCTTCTTGAAAACGTCGCACTTCTGGCACAAAATGATTAAAAAACCAGTCTGAAAAAATACTGAAGGTAAACCAAGCATTTTTTGAACTTTCATAAATGACTGGCAACTGGTTCATTATGTTCTTTATCGCACGAGGTTTCTTTGCGTTTCCGACTATGACTGGAGTAAGTCGATGCAAACCATCAGCATTCGCACACAGTAGGGCAGAAAGCCGCTCCTTGTTGAGTTTACGGCCTGGTGTGCTAGTTTCATGTTTGTGTGCCAGAGTATTTTCAGGCACAGCACGAAAGTAGAGACCAGCTCATCAGCATTGTAGACCTGAGACAAAATGAGACCCTCAGATTCGATCGTTTCCTTTATATGTTGACGAAAAGCCTCAACTTGTTCAGTGTCTGCACTCAGCGCTTCACCACATGTTGATCTATTTGTGATGCCATGCCGATTACGAAAACGCCAAAGCCACCCATCACTCGCCTGAAATTGGATACCAATATGTCTCGCCAGTTTATCAGCAGCAGCCCGCAACTCGACACTACGAACAACGACGCCACTAGAACGTTGTTGAATAAACCACTTGTACACAGCATCCTCTAATTGTTTGTGTTTGGCTAATTTAATGTGTTTTCTTTCTCCCTCATTCTTCGAACTATCAACACTGTACTTTAGCGAAAACTGAATAAGTTTATCTTTATTCTTTCGAATGTCTGAAACGGTTTGTTTCTTTACACCGTACACTTCACAAACATGTGCAACAGACGCGCCACCTTCAAGTTTACTTATTAGTTCAAGCTTTTGCTTTATACTCAAGTTCACACGTTTTTTCGTAACGCCAGACATACTTATGCTGTAATTCACTAATAAAGTAATGGACCTTGCTGTAACAACGCAAGTATAAACTCGTTAAGACCCTCTATTTAACACGTGCAAGGTTCGTACTATAGAAACACATGTAGCGTACACGCTGTATTCTCTGAATAAACTGATGCGACGCTGTACGAATGTGAACTGCGCGTGCATACGAATTATCACGAAAATAGCCGAATATTCAAGAGTGAAAATGTGTTGCTATGGTTATGAACTACCACCAAATTTAAATCACAACCACGGACTTCAAAAACTTAATCGTGATTTTTTCGTGTCAAAATTTTGTTTTTAACATGATAATATTTTTAGGTTGGGGGTCATTCCACAAAATGCGTGATGCAAAATGTGTAACGTCATCGAAAAATGTAACGCTCCAGGTGACGTTAGTAATAAATAAATTTGGTCACTGTGAAATAAGATGCATATCAGTGTATATTGTCAGTGTTAGTCGTCGTGATGTCTTCCACTGAACGTGTGTGACGCCTGCGTCAACGACAACGCAAAGACGGGGATCGTGAAGAATTAAATGAATTCTTATCTAATTCTTATCTCCGTTCTCATCAAATACAATTGGAGATGAGAAAATTTGCGTGTTTCAAAACAAGAAACGAAAGAATGCTGCGATAGCCAAGCAACATCGCCAGAACAGGAGAGTCTGCAGTGCAGTTTATGCACATTATACGTTTCAAAAGCCTAAAAACATTTTCATGCTTTTTTTTTTTGGTCTGTTAAATTCTGTCCGTTAAATCCGAAGTCCGTTAAATCGAGGTCCGTTAAATCGAGGGTTTACTGTATTTCATTTTAAATCAATTCTTTATAAATATTATTTAATAATTTGTTCTTACATACTCTTGGTGTTTTACTGTTTATTAAATCAAATTGTTGCGAAATATCTTAAGTAAGTTGTCCTTACATAGTTTTTATTAAATCATATTGTTCCTGAATAAATATTTAGTAAGTTGTTCTTACAGTTTTTTAGAATTTTGGGGTTTTAGTCTCTTCATTTTAAATTATATTGTTTCGAAATAACTTGAGTAAGTTGTCCTTATGTGCTTTTTTGAATTTTGGGGTTTTAGTCTTTTTATTTTAAATTATATTGTTTCGAAATAACTTGAGTAAGTTGTCCTTACGTGCTTTTTTGAATTTTGGGGTTTATTTTTCCATATTTTTCTGTACTAGTTATCATCATTGCAGTTATTCTGTTATCAATTATTTAATAGTATCGCTTCATCGATGATTGGTTGTATGTACCCTTCTTCTTTAGTGTATTGGGATCCAATATTTCGTAAGTATTATTTCAGTTATCTTTGCTTACAGTATACGGTCCAGTGTATAATAGTAACAACTTCTTAGCGATGCCTTCCATTGTGCTGGGCAATTCTCAGTTCTTCAACAGTATCTTGTCTCCCACTAGGTATCGCTCCGGCTTTGGTTGGAATTGCTGATATTTTCTTCTCGGTTTCTCGGTTTGTTCCAGTATCTTTTCATAAAATCTTACACTGTTAAACTTATATTCACCCCCGCTAGGGAACTGGATTAATTCTGTTATCTCTCTGGGTGGTGGTCTCTGGAACATTGCTGTATACGGGGTCATTTCGATAAATTGGTGGTGTTATAAGTTTATGAAATCCTCCGCAGCTGGTAGGTACTCTGCCCACTTTCTCTGTTGGTTAAAACAATACGTGCGTAGGATCCTCCCTACTTCCCTTAAGACTCGTTCTGCCGGGTTGCTGCTCGGGTGGTATACTGATGTTTTATACGTCTTGATTCCATTCTCCCGTAGAGTGTCTTTCCACCTGTTTCCCTTGAATTGTGTCCCGTGGTCAGTAATGATGGACTTCGGCGTTCCTACCTCATTGATATAATTTTGACAAATAATGTTTAAGATCTTCTGTGTCATCGCCTGGTTGATCGGGTATAGTTTCGTGAATCTGGTGTAATGGTCGAACAGGATTATAAAATATTTATACTGGTGCCTCCCTCTGCTTCGCAGGAATGGGCCGCAAATATCGACAAATACTTTCTCCAGTCTGTTTGATGATGTTATTGGCATCATTGTGCCTTCTTTCTTATGATTGTTAACTTTTACGAGCTGGCATATGTGACAATGTTTAATCTGGTTTCGCACATTTCTGTTGGCATCCCTGATGTATACGTGCTCCTGGAGTGCCTTGACTACTTTCAACGCCCCCACGTGGCCATACCTGACGTGGTAATCCATTATGATGCCCTTTTCTATAGTTTGTGGTATAACAATTTTCCATGTGTTAAATTTGTACTGTGTCTTAATGAACAGTATTTGTTGGTGTTTACAGTAGAATTGTGTTATGCGGTCGTCTTGTTCTCTAAGTCTGTCAAAAATTTTGCTCAATCTGGGGTCCTGCTTTTGCTGTTGCTCGAGTTCTGTTATGATGTTAGCCAGATCGGATCTACTACTGATGATATGATATAGTTTGATTATGGTTTCTTTTTCCCCCTCAAATGTCTGGTCCCTGATATTGATTCGTGATAATGCGTCTGCAGTGACGTTCCCTTTTCCGGGGATGTATTCCCAATTTAGGTTGTACTCTTGTAGTGTCAGGCTCCACCTGGTCAACCTTCCATGATTCAACTTACAATTTTTAAAAAATGATATCAACTTGTGATCAGTTCTGATGGTAGTTTTGTATCATAAAATGTATGTCCTGAACTTGTTACAGGAAAATACAACACTCAAGAGCTCTTTCTCTGTTACATTATAGTTCTTCTCACAACTATTCAGGACTCGATTAGCGAAACTGATCACTTGATGATTTCCTTCATCATCCTCCTGATAAAGAACAGATCCCAAACTGACGTCACTGGCGTCACAGTTCATAAGAAATTGTTTATTGAAATTGGGGTGGTGCAACATCACTGACTCCAGAAATTTAGTTTTAATTAGTTCAAGTGTGGCATCTTGCTCTTCTCCCCACGTCCACTTGTCCTTGGATGATAATTGGCGTACAAATCTTGATGTTAGTTCCGAATAATGTTCTTGGAATTTACGGTAATAATTACATATGCCGAGGAACGATTGGAGCTGCTTTCTGTTCCTTGGTTTTGGGAATTTTTGAATTGACTCGATTTTTTCTTGGGATGGTGTGATTCCCTGCTCCGACAAGTTAAACCCTAAAAATTGCACTTCACTCGCTATCAACTTTGATTTCTCAAGCTTCAATGTAATATGGTTCTCTGACAGCCTTTCTAACACTCGTTCCACTCGTTGGCAATGGTTATCCCAATTGGTCGAAGTTATCAAAATATCGTCCACATAGACTGTTGTATACTGGAGTGTTTCCTGTCCGAGGATTTGGTCCATGATTTTTACAAACACGGCTACTGAATTAACCAGTCCAAATGGCAATCGTTTAAACTGGTAATTGTGGCCTTCGAAAATGAATGCCATGTACTTGCGGCTCTCTGGATGGAGTTCGATTTGCCAATATCCACAGACGGTGTCCCACGTGCTGATGTACTTGGTCCCATGAAACTTTTTAAGTATTTCCTCGATTTCTCCCGGGGATGTTCGGTCATTCACTATCACTTTATTGATTTCCCTCGCGTCTAAACAAATTCTTACTTTGCCACTTTTCTTTGGAACGGCGAGGATAGGGCTGGTATAAGGGGAGTAACTGGGTTCAATGATGTCCTTGTCTATTAATCTATCAATTTCTGCCCTCACAGCTTCCTTCAGTGAGTAAGCGACCGGGTATGATTTTTTGTTGAAGTTTACGGGTTCTCGAAATTCTATTTTGCACTGGTAGCCTCTTACCTTGCCTGGTGTATCTGAAAATACATGGCGATACCTATTGTATACTTCAATTAACTGTTCTTTTTGTACGTCAGTTATTTCACATTTAAAAGTACGGATTTCGTTAATTTTGTCATGCCATAATTGTTCATCTTCCAACTCGTAAAAGATTTCATTACTTTGTGACTGTCCTCGTTGATCTAAACTTCTCTGGATATGATATGTTACTCGGGTTGGGGTCATGCTGTCGCTGTCAACTAAGTCAGCCGTCCGTTCTATTTGATTGATTTTTAAAAATAATTTTGACCTGTTCATGTCAATGATGGCTGAGTATTGTTTCAGCATGTCACAACTGATTAACATGTTAAATGGTAAGCCACTGGCTACTAGGAAAGTCATTGGGATGGTTTCATTGTTACTTGTTAATTCTAACCTTGCTTGCTTCCGGACCGTTCTATTTTGGCATCCCGTAGCTCCTATCAGTACAATGTTGCTTATTGGTAATGTAAGTGTGTGCTTCTTCCCTTCTTCAAGTATCTTGTTCAGTTCTATCACGTCGATTAGCGACACGTTAGCCCCAGTGTCGATCATGATTTTGGTTTGTACACTGTTGATCTCTGCCGTTATGTAAATTATTTCGTTGTTGTTTTTTCTTGGATTTCCGTCTTCTTCTTCCAACAATTTGTCCCTTAAAATTTTTAAGTAGTTACTGCAAATGATTGTGATACAATTATTATTTTTAACGTGATTTTTTATGTTGTTAAACCCAATAGAGTGGTTCAGTGAGGGTCCTGCTGGTGTTTTCACTGCCGTGTGGAGTTTAAAAGCGGCTCGGATTCTTCGTCTCCTCTGCCAGTTTGGTTCGTTTGATTATTTTCATTTCCCGTTGACCTGGGTTCCGGCCGTTGTCGGTCCTCTTCATAGTTAACTCGGCGGTAGTCCTCCTGACTCCGACTCCTGCCTCCATTAGTCCTAGTATCTCTTCTATCATTATTGTTATCTTGGTTCCAGTCGGTGTCCCTTTTAAAACTCCGACGTCCTTGGTAGTATGCTCTCCCGTTACCGCTATTGTCCGCCCCCACATAATTAACTCTCCTGTAGTTTTGATTTTGGTTGTTTGGGTTGCGGTTATTGTTATTATAATTCCGGTTGTTTGTGTTCTGATTCTGGTAATTCGGGTTGTACGACCGGTTATATTGGTTGTTTGGAATATTCTGTCTATTCCCGTAATTGTTTCCGTTGTTCCTTTGGCTGTTGTTGTTGTTTTGCCGTTGGTATGTCTCATTACCATAATTACCTGGCCTGCCATTATAGTTCGGCCGGTTATGTGTCTCATGGTTGTTATTGTTATTGTTTCTGTTGTTGTAGTCTGGGATATCCCTGCTCCCGTACCGGTCGTTTCTCTGCCGACTACTTCTATAATGCACCTCACGCTCGTGCTCTTCCAATAGCGTTGACATGGCCTGTATCGTTTTTATCTGTCCACATGATCGTGCTATTGATATCCCGTTATCATAGTGGTATGCTAACCTGGTGACGATCATTTTCTCTGGGATTTTTGGTTCAAGGTGTCTCACCACACACACTTTTCCAAGGAAGTAGGCGGTGAGCGTTGTCCCTCTGCTGGCGTCATACCTTCCATAGCTGATGCTCTCCCTTACTACGTTCTGGGTAGCCTCTGACCAGTACCTGACTTTAAATGCCATCTTAAATTCTTCGTAGCTTCGGATGTCGTGCCTGGTGGCTGTCCACCAGTTATCATAGGTTTCCTTGAAATGTTCGTCCAGGTAACTACGAATTACTGGCCACCTGTTTTCACCAATTCTCATTAGTTGTTCGCCGACCCGTTCCAAGAATTCCATTGGGTTTCTCTTGTATGACTTAAAGTTGATGGTTTCCCGGTTGTCTATAGGTTGTGTGTATGGAACAGTGATCGGTCGGTTGTCAGCTGACCGTTGGAGGTTCTCGATTCTCTCCTGGTTACGTTGTCCTTGTTCCTGTACTTTGTTTACGACCGTATCTAGGTTTCGATGCTGGTTTCCGAAATCTGTTCGTAGTGATTCCACTTGAACCCGGTTTTCTTCTTCCATCTGGCCTATCTTGACCTCTAGTTCAGCCCTATTTCGTGTAACAGCTTCATCGGTCACTGTCAGTTTTCTATTTGTTTCAGCTATCTCCTGTTTTCTTTCGCCGTTGTTCTTACCTACCTTCTGGCTGATTGCCTCACTGACGTCCTCGATTTTCTTATTGAGAGCTTGTCTTAATACTCCATTCTGTTTATCAACAGTTTCCCTTAATTCCTTGTTAGAATGCTCAATTCTCTCATTGATTTGTATAAGGTTGTCCTCATTGATTTTCTTAAGATCTTCTTTCATTCGTTTATTGTTTTCCTCAAGTTTTTCGTTCATTAGTTTGTTATCGTCCTGAATCTGTCGCAAACTCTCGTCATTCCTGTCAAACTTTTCATTAATTTGGTTTAAACTTTCATTTATCAGCCAGTTATTCTCATCATTTTCCTCTTTATTTTTGTCAAACTTCTCATTCATTAGTTTGATTAAGTTCTCACTCAAAATTTCATTTTGTTTCTTTGAGTTTTCATTGATACTGTCTATTTTTTCATTAGTTTGTCTATTATCTTCTTTGATACTGTCTATTTTTTCATTAGTTTGTCTATTATCCTCTTTAATTTGTCTTAAACTCTCATTAGTGTTCTCATTTTGTTTCCTAAAATTTTCATTAGTTTGTTTATTCTGTTCCTCCATTCGTTTATAATTTTCATCATTGGCTTCCTTCTGTTTCTTGGAATCTTCTTTAATTAATTCCCATAGTTTTAGTAAATCCATATCACCTCTGACTTCCTCCTTGTCACCCGCCTGTTGTTCCTTTTCAACGTCTGTAACTATTTCTGCTTCTTCCTCCCGTCTATCTTCTTCCATTTCTTGCTCCTTCTCCATCCTTTTAGAAACACCTCTAGTATGCATTCCTGTGCCTCTAATAGTTGCCTGCTCCAGTTAAGTAATAGCCTAATTTTTTACTTAACTAAAGCCCACTCGTTGAGCGCCAATTTGTAATCTAAAAGATCACGTTGTATTAATTATAATTGAGGATGTTTAAAAGCCCCACTGTTGGGTTTGTCTTTTTGTAATAAATGTATTCTCTCTATTTGGTGGTTTTTCTTATTTAATTATAGTTTGTAGTTAATTTAAAAAAAAATTTTAAATTAACTAATTTGATCTATTTAAGGAAAAAGTTTATTATGTTATTGTAGATGCGACCTACTGCAACTCAATATTAATAAAAAAAATTTATTGTATTTTATCATTGCTGCAACTCTTATGTTGAACATAGCCCAGTGTTGATCAATTAATAAGTGTTTTACCATAGAATAACTCTATATTACAGGTATCTTAGTTAATAATTCGGTAATTCTTTTCAACCCTATTTGGTCCGTATGATTTAAATTAATTCAAATGTGGCGAAAGGAATACGTTAGTTCGGCACTCTCTCGTTCCACCAGCTGTCTACAGCAAGCGCTGCTATTCGTAATTGACTTATTTTTATAGGTTAGTTAGTTTCACTTGATAGTTTAACCAACTTCTTTATCTGTAAATTACTTCCCCATCAAAATATAATACCTATTCTACAATAACACAGAACATCATTACATACAAGAAGGATTCTTTATTTATATTACTTTTTAACTTCAAACAGTATTCTTCACAGTTTATTTGATCGTAATATCGATCGTACAATGCTGAATCGATTTGTTAATGGACTAGTTCTGTATAATACAATTTAAATATAATTTTTGTTTATCTCTTATCCCAGGGTACGTGTGATTCTTTTAACGATTAGTAAGGCCAGGTAATGCAAAATTAAGGTTCCTAAGTATTACAAATTGTTATTAATTCTTAATGTATAAAATTAAATATAAGCTGGTGTTACCGTACAAGGCGATGTGCAAGATAGCCGTGGCTGTTTACAACTGCATGAAGACGTTCTGATGAGGTTACTTTTCACTAGAAAATGTGTCCAGATTATCAATAAAGATTGAAAGTTGATGTCCCGGCGTGTAACAGGAATTCTTCCGTTCTTCGTTCTTCTTCGCGATCCTTGTGGTTGCCGGTCCCAGTGGAATTGGTGTAGTATTATAATTTCTTCAATCTCTTGGAAGTGAGGTTCGTGTCTCCAATACCAAAGGTTCTTGTGTATATTTGGTTTATAATTGTATTGCTTTGATTGCTTGTTCATTCAATAAGTATCTTGGTTCAATTGTAAATCGGGTTCATCATTATTTCTAATGTAATTAGTTTGAAGAAGAAATTAGTAATTCTGCTATCTTTGGGATGTGTATAATTATATTTCCCGAACTCTAGTAATTATTCATCAGTTTTGTTTGAATGGATTGGCTTTAAGATATTAGATTTATTAAGGTTTATTCCTTTTTATTTTATTTTTAAATTCGTCTACTGAACTGTTCCCAATAGCATATAACAATCGTATGTTAAGGTTTTTTTTATAAATTCTTTCCTGGATTTGTATTAATTCAACTTCACCCATTAGCATATAACAATTGAATGTTGAAATCAACAAAATCTCTTGCATTTTAGTTACCCTAACAACCATTACTTTCTGTCATTGAATAATATTTGATATCCTAGAGCCAGAATTAGAAAATATTACTACTCTCATTTAATAAAATACTCCATGCTTGGAATTACACCAAATCACATAAAACTCTCACTTAATCTGCCTTATTAAACCATATATATTTTACTATAATTTCATCTGACTGGACTTATTAAAAAGGTATTAATTTCCTTTTACAAATATCAATTTTAGGCCTTTTGGTTTTCTTACACCTGTTATAATTTAGTTTTGTTTTTAACTTAATTTTTCTTTACCTGACCTACTGTACAAATAGTCATTGGCTTATGGCCACTTACATCAATTTTAATTTCCTGGTTTCAATTCATTATATTATTTAGTTCATCATTGAACCCTTCATTGTTTTTTTTAACATAACTATAAGAACTACTTGCCAACTTATTAACACTTATTGCCTTCCTGGCCAAGTTTACAAACATTATTTTAAACATCTTCATTAATCAATTAAAGTAAATACATTTAACATAATATCATACCTAATACATGTACTTATACTTAATTATTTAAATACAATTTTAACATAAATAAAAGGAGTACCACTGACTAAGTATTTCTTTAAAGCAACAGCTCCACACTTACTATCCACAAAACATAAAATAAATATCCTGTAAACACTATATCATGCCACAGTACAACACCAAGTACATTTTATAACACATTAAATATTAATTGAACTGTATATTATACTCAACTCCTACACATTAAACTCCTCCTATTAGACACAATGTTTATGTTTTACATCTCATACTACTCTTTACATATTTTAGATTTAGGTACACTTTTAATGTTTTATTACTTAGTAACCTTACTAGGTACCTCTAATGCATTCTTCAGGTGAGATGGGCCCTCTTGTATTTAATTATAACAGGCTTTGGGCATTGTTTTAAATCATATTTACATAGTTTTTTATGTAACGTCGGGAACCTCAACTCTGTTACGTTACATAATACTCCCCCTTCGAAAGAAGTTTATTTTGGCTCAATGAAGTTTAGTAAAAATAAACTTATAGTTCGTCCCTAATAAGGTTATCCTTTTACTCATAATATTTTTTTATTTCCGTTTGGTTATATACCTGTTATTCGGTTAATGGTAATTGCTGTTTTCCTACTCAACTCTCTCTCTCTTGGAGGCAAATTCATCAATTATTTATTTCTCTGGGTAGTGGTACTTCCACATTTTACTTGATAAGGATTGGTCACACTAATCATAAAAAACTTGTTTTAACACTTATTTTCTTATTTACTTCTATAAATTCGCTTTTTCAATTAAGCTTCTGTCTGCTATCTTCCTTCTATTTTCTTCATCTATACTTCTGGAATCTGATATCACTCTTTTCAGCTATTTTATAATTATTATCCCTTAAATATTCAATTTCCCTAACATTTTTCCCTATCCTGTGCGGTGGTTCAGTTCGGGTGGCCACTCTGGGTCCATAACTCCGCTGTCCATCCTTACACCTTCTGAGACCAGGGGAACATAATCCCTGCTCAGGAAAATTATTGTCGGAACATTTCTACGGTCAATATATTATAACAAAAAAATTACAAGTAGTCGATTAGCGACTAATACTAAACACTTTTGGGATTCTTCATACTGTTGCTGTTTGCATTAAATTATATATTTCCTTTTCTTCTTGATTCCTTCTTCTTTATCATTAACTAATAGCATATAGCATTATTGATAGGGATTATTTTAAAATCCTTTTGACTTTCCTTCTTGTGACATATTTTCTCTGTATCATTTCTTCTTATATCATCTTCAATTCCGAGAGATTGTAAATTATTGTTGTATTAATTATTATCCTCCTTCAGCTTCATTGTAGTCATTAAATTATTCGTTATTCTTCTTATTGGAGCACATTACCATCAATTGTTTTTATTCATTTATTCTTCTTTTTGTTCCCATAAAAATATTACTTTTTCCTATTATTTCATTTTAAATCAATTCTTTATAAATATTATTTAATAATCTGTTCTTACATACTCTTGGTGTTTTACTGTTTATTAAATCAAATTGTTGCGAAATATCTTAAGTAAGTTGTCCTTACATAGTTTTTATTAAATCATATTGTTCCTGAATAAATATTTAGTAAGTTGTTCTTACAGTTTTTTGGAATTTTAGGGTTTTAGTCTTTTTATTTTAAATTATATTGTTTCGAAATAACTTGAGTAAGTTGTCCTTACAGTTTTTTAGAATTTTGGGGTTTTAGTCTCTTCATTTTAAATTATATTGTTTCAAAATAACTTGAGTAAGTTTCCTTATGTACTTTTTTGAATTTTGGGGTTTTAGTCTTTTTATTTTAAATTATATTGTTTCGAAATAACTTGAGTAAGTTGTCCTTACGTGCTTTTTTGAATTTTGAGGTTTATTTTTCCATATTTTTCTGTACTAGTTATCATCATTGCAGTTATTCTGTTATCAATTATTTAATAGTATCGCTTCATCGATGATTGGTTGTATGTACCCTTCTTCTTTAGTGTATTGGGATCCAATATTTCGTAAGTATTATTTCAGTTATCTTTGCTTACAGTATACGGTCCAGTGTACAATAGTAACAACTTCATAGCGATGCCTTCCATTGTGCTGGGCAATTCTCGGTTCTTCAACAGTATCTTGTCTCCCACTAGGTATCGCTCCGGCTTTGGTTGGAATTGCTGATATTTTCTTCTCGGTTTCTCGGTTTGTTCCAGTATCTTTTCATAAAATCTTACACTGTTTAACTTATATTCACCCCCGCTAGGGAACTGGATTAATTCTGTTATCTCTCTGGGTGGTGGTCTCTGGAACATTGCTGTATACGGGGTCATTTCGATAAATTGGTGGTGTTATAAGTTTATGAAATCCTCCGCAGCTGGTAGGTACTCTGCCCACTTTCTCTGTTGGTTAAAACAATACGTGCGTAGGATCCTCCCTACTTCCCTTAAGACTCGTTCTGCCGGGTTGCTGCTCGGGTGGTATACTGATGTTTTATACGTCTTGATTCCATTCTCCCGTAGAGTGTCTTTCCACCTGTTTCCCTTGAATTGTGTCCCGTGGTCAGTAATGATGGACTTCGGCGTTCCTACCTCATTGATATAATTTTGACAAATAATGTTTAAGATCTTCTGTGTCATCGCCTGGTTGATCGGGTATAGTTTCGTGAATCTGGTGTAATGGTCGAACAGGATTATAAAATATTTATACTGGTGCCTCCCTCTGCTTCGCAGGAATGGGCCGCAAATATCGACAAATACTTTGTCCAGTCTGTTTGATGATGTTATTGGCATCATTGTGCCTTCTTTCTTATGATTGTTAACTTTTACGAGCTGGCATATGTGACAATGTTTAATCTGGTTTCGCACCTTTCTGTTGGCATCCCTGATGTATACGTGCTCCTGGAGTGCCTTGACTACTTTCAACACCCCCACGTGGCCATACCTGATGTGGTAATCCATTATGATGCCCTTTTCTATAGTTTGTGGTATAACAATTTTCCATGTGTTAAATTTGTACTGTGTCTTAATGAACAGTATTTGTTGGTGTTTACAGTAGAATTGTGTTATGCGGTCGTCTTGTTCTCTAAGTCTGTCAAAAATTTTGCTCAATCTGGGGTCCTGCTTTTGCTGTTGCTCGAGTTCTGTTATGATGTCAGCCAGATCGGATCTACTACTGATGATATGATATAGTTTGATTATGGTTTCTTTTTCCCCCTCAAATGTCTGGTCCCTGATATTGATTCGTGATAATGCATCTGCAGTGACGTTCCCTTTTCCGGGGATGTATTCCCAATTTAGGTTGTACTCTTGTAGTGTCAGGCTCCACCTGGTCAACCTTCCATGATTCAACTTACAATTTTTAAAAAATGATATCTTCTTGTGATCAGTTCTGATGGTAGTTTTGTATCATAAAATGTATGTCCTGAACTTGTTACAGGAAAATACAACACTCAAGAGCTCTTTCTCTGTTACATTATAGTTCTTCTCACAACTATTCAGGACTCGACTAGCGAAACTGATCACTTGATGATTTCCTTCATCATCCTCCTGATAAAGAACAGATCCCAAACTGACATCACTGGCGTCACAGTTCATAAGAAATTGTTTATTGAAATTGGGGTGGTGCAACATCACTGACTCCAGAAATTTAGTTTTAATTAGTTCAAGTGTGGCATCTTGCTCTTCTCCCCATGTCCACTTGTCCTTGGATGATAATTGGCGTACAAATCTTGATGTTAGTTCCGAATAATGTTCTTGGAATTTACGGTAATAATTACATATTCCGAGGAACGATTGGAGCTGCTTTCTGTTCCTTGGTTTTGGGAATTTTTGAATTGACTCGATTTTTTCTTGGGATGGTGTGATTCCCAGCTCCGACAAGTTAAACCCTAAAAATTGCACTTCACTCGCTATCAACTTTGATTTCTCAAGCTTCAATGTAATATGGTTCTCTGACAGCCTTTCTAACACTCGTTCTACTCGTTGGCAATGGTCATCCCAATTGGTCGAAGTTATCAAAATATCGTCCACATAGACTGTTGTATACTGGAGTGTTTCCTGTCCGAGGATTTGGTCCATGATTTCTACAAACACGGCTACTGAATTAACCAGTCCAAATGGCAATCGTTTAAACTGGTAATTGTGGCCTTCGAAAATGAATGCCATGTACTTGCGGCTCTCTGGATGGTGTTCGATTTGCCAATATCCACAGACGGTGTCCCACGTGCTGATGTACTTGGTCCCATGAAACTTTTTAAGTATTTCCTCGATTTCTCCCGGGGATGTTCGGTCATTCACTATCACTTTATTGATTTCCCTCGCGTCTAAACAACTTCTTACTTTGCCACTTTTCTTTGGAACGGCGAGGATAGGGCTGGTATAAGGGGAGTAACTGGGTTCAATGATGTCCTCGTCTATTAATCTATCAATTTCTGCCCTCACAGGTTCCTTCAGTGAGTAAGCGACCGGGTATGATTTTTTGTTGAAGTTTACGGGTTCTCGAAATTCTATTTTGCACTGGTAGCCTCTTACCTTGCCTGGTGTATCTGAAAATACATGGCGATACCTATTGTATACTTCAATTAACTGTTCTTTTTGTACGTCAGTTATTTCACATTTAAAAGTACGGATTTCGTTAATTTTGTCATGCCATAATTGTTCATCGTCCAACTCGTAAAAGATTTCATTACTTTGTGACTGTCCTCGTTGATCTAAACTTCTCTGGATATGATATGTTACTCGGGTTGGGGTCATGCTGTCGCTGTCAACTAAGTCAGCCGTCCGTTCTATTTGATTGATTTTTAAAAATAATTTTGACCTGTTCATGACAATGATGGCTGAGTATTGTTTCAGCATGTCACAACCGATTAACATGTTAAATGGTAAGCCACTGGCTACTAGGAAAGTCATTGGGATGGTTTCATTGTTACTTGTTAATTCTAACCTTGCTTGCTCCCGGACCGTTCTATTTTGGCGTCCCGTCGCTCCTATCAGTACAATGTTGCTTATTTGCTTATTGGTAATGTAAGTATGTGCTTCTTCCCTTCTTCAAGTATCTTGTTCAGTTCTATCACGTCGATTAGCGACACGTTAGCCCCAGTGTCGATCATGATTTTGGTTTGTACACTGTTGATCTCTGCCGTTATGTAAATTATTTCGTTGTTGTTTTTTCTTGGATTTCCGTCTTCTTCTTCCAACAATTTGTCCCTTAAATTTTTTAAGTAGTTACTGCAAATGATTGTGATACAATTATTATTTTTAACGTGATTTTTTATGTTGTTAAACCCAATAGAGTGGTTCAGTGAGGGTCCTGCTGGTGTTTTCACTGCCGTGTGGAGTTTAAAAGCGGCTCGGATTCTTCGTCTCCTCTGCCAGTTTGGTTCGTTTGATTATTTTCATTTCCCGTTGACCTGGGTTCCGGCCGTTGTCGGTCCTCTTCATAGTTAACTCGGCGGTAGTCCCCCTGACTCCGACTCCTGCCTCCATTAGTCCTAGTATCTCTTCTATCATTATTGTTATCTTGGTTCCAGTCGGTGTCCCTTTTAAAACTCCGACGTCCTTGGTAGTATGCTCTCCCGTTACCGCTATTGTCCGCCCCCACATAATTAACTCTCCTGTAGTTTTGATTTTGGTTGTTTGGGTTGCGGTTATTGTTATTATAATTCCGGTTGTTTGTGTTCTGATTCTGGTAATTCGGGTTGTACGACCGGTTATATTGGTTGTTTGGAATATTCTGTCTATTCCCGTAATTGTTTCCGTTGTTCCTTTGGCTGTTGTTGTTGTTTTGCCGTTGGTATGTCTCATTACCATAATTACCTGGCCTGCCATTATAGTTCGGCCGGTTATATGTCTCATGGTTGTTATTGTTATTGTTTCTGTTGTTGTAGTCTGGGATATCCCTGCTCCCGTACCGGTCGTTTCTCTGCCGACTCCTTCTATAATGCACCTCACGCTCGTGCTCTTCCAATAGCGTTGACATGGCCTGTATCGTTTTTATCTGTCCACATGATCGTGCTATTGATATCCCGTTATCATAGTGGTATGCTAACCTGGTGACTATGATTTTCTCTGGGATTTTTGGTTCAAGGTGTCTCACCACACACACTTTTCCAAGGAAGTAGGCGGTGAGCGTTGTCCCTCTGCTGGCGTCATACCTTCCATAGCTGATGCTCTCCCTTACTACGTTCTGGGTAGTGTCTGACCAGTACCTGGCTTTGAATGCCATCTTAAATTCTTCGTAGCTTCGGATGTCGTGCCTGGTGGCTGTCCACCAGTTATCATAGGTTTCCTTGAAATGTTCGTCCAGGTAACTACGAATTACTGGCCACCTGTTTTCACCAATTCTCATTAGTTGTTCGCCGACCCGTTCCAAGAATTCCATTGGGTTTCTCTTGTATGACTTAAAGTTGATGGTTTCCCGGTTGTCTATAGGTTGTGTGTATGGAACAGTGATCGGTCGGTTGTCAGCTGACCGTTGGAGGTTCTCGATTCTCTCCTGGTTACGTTGTCCTTGTTCCTGTACTTCGTTTACGACCGTATCTAGGTTTTGATGCTGGTTTCCGAAATCTGTTCGTAGTGATTCCACTTGAACCCGGTTTTCTTCTTCTATCTGGCCTATCTTGACCTCTAGTTCAGCCCTATTTCGTGTAACAGCTTCATCGGTCACTGTCAGTTTTCTATTTGTTTCAGCTATCTCCTGTTTTCTTTCGCCGTTGTTCTTACCTACCTTCTGGCTGATTGCCTCACTGACGTCCTCGATTTTCTTATTGAGAGCTTGTCTTAATACTCCATTCTGTTTATCAACAGTTTCCCTTAATTCCTTGTTAGAATGCTCAATTCTCTCATTGATTTGTATAAGGTTGTCCTCATTGATTTTCTTAAGATCTTCTTTCATTCGTTTATTGTTTTCCTCAAGTTTTTCGTTCATTAGTTTGTTATCGTCCTGAATCTGTCGCAAACTCTCGTCATTCCTGTCAAACTTTTCATTAATTTGGTTTAAGCTTTCATTTATCAGCCAGTTATTCTCATCATTTTCCTCTTTATTTTTGTCAAACTTCTCATTCATTAGTTTGATTAAGTTCTCACTCAAAATTTCATTTTGTTTCTTTGAGTTTTCATTGATACTGTCTATTTTTTCATTAGTTTGTCTATTATCTTCTTTGATACTGTCTATTTTTTCATTAGTTTGTCTATTATCCTCTTTAATTTGTCTTAAACTCTCATTAGTGTTCTCATTTTGTTTCCTAAAATTTTCATTAGTTTGTTTATTCTGTTCCTCCATTCGTTTATAATTTTCATCATTGGCTTCCTTCTGTTTTTTGGAATCTTCTTTAATTAATTCCCATAGTTTTAGTAAATCCATATCACCTCTGGCTTCCTCCTTGTCACCCGCCTGTTGTTCCTTTTCAACGTCTGTAACTATTTCTGCTTCTTCCTCCCGTCTATCTTCTTCCATTTCTTGCTCCTTCTCCATCCTTTTAGAAACACCTCTAGTATGCATTCCTGTGCCTCTAATAGTTGCCTGCTCCAGTTAAGTAATAGCCTAATTTTTTACTTAACTAAAGCCCACTCGTTGAGCGCCAATTTGTAATCTAAAAGATCACGTTGTATTAATTATAATTGAGGATGTTTAAAAGCCCCACTGTTGGGTTTGTCGATTTGTAATAAATGTATTCTCTCTATTTGGTGGTTTTTCTTATTTAATTATAGTTTGTAGTTAATTTAAAAAAAAATTTTAAATTAACTAATTTGATCTATTTAAGGAAAAAGATTATTATGTTATTGTAGATGCGACCTACTGCAACTCAATATTAATAAAAAAAATTTATTGTATTTTATCATTGCTGCAACTCTTATGTTGAACATAGCCCAGTGTTGATCAATTAATAAGTGTTTTACCATAGAATAACTCTATATTACAGGTATCTTAGTTAATAATTCGGTAATTCTTTTCAACCCTATTTGGTCCGTATGATTTAAATTAATTCGAATGTGGCGAAAGGAATACGTTAGTTCGGCACTCTCTCGTTCCACCAGCTGTCTACAGCAAGCGCTGCTATTCGTAATTGACTTATTTTTATAGGTTAGTTAGTTTCACTTGATAGTTTAACCAACTTCTTTATCTGTAAATTACTTCCCCATCAAAATATAATACCTATTCTACAGTAACACAGAACATCATTACATACAAGAAGGATTCTTTATTTATATTACTTTTTAACTTCAAACAGTATTCTTCACAGTTTATTTGATCGTAATATCGATCGTACAATGCTGAATCGATTTGTTAATGGACTAGTTCTGTATAATACAATTTAAATATAATTTTTGTTTATCTCTTATCCCAGGGTACGTGTGATTCTTTTAACGATTAGTAAGGCCAGGTAATGCAAAATTAAGGTTACTAAGTATTACAAATTGTTATTAATTCTTAATGTATAAAATTAAATATAAGCTGGTGTTACCATACAAGGCGATGTGCAAGATAGCCGTGGCTGTTTACAACTGCATGAAGACGTTCTGATGAGGTTACTTTTCACTAGAAAATGTGTCCAGATTATCAATAAAGGTTGAAAGTTGATGTCCCGGCGTGTAACAGAATTCTTCCGTTCTTCGTTCTTCTTCGCGATCCTTGTGGTTGCCGGTCCCAGTGGAATTGGTGTAGTATTATAATTTCTTCAATCTCTTGGAAGTGAGGTTCGTGTCTCCAATACCAAAGGTTCTTGTGTATATTTGGTTTATAATTGTATTAATTTTGATTGCTTGTTCATTCAATAAGTATCTTGGTTCAATTGTAAATCGGGTTCATCATTATTTTTAATGTAATTAGTTTGAAGAAGTAATTAGTAATTCCGCTATCTTTGGGATGTGTATAATTATATTTCCCGAACTCTAGTAATTATTCATCAGTTTTGTTTGAATGGATTGGCTTTAAGATATTAGATTTATTAAGGTTTATTCCTTTTTATTTTATTTTATGTTTAAATTCGTCTACTGAACTGTTCCCAATAGCATATAACAATCGAATGTTAAGTTTTTTTTTATACATTCTTTCCTGGATTTGTATTAATTCAACTTCACCCATTAGCATATAACAATTGAATGTTGAAATCAACAAAATCTCTTGCATTTTAGTTACCCTAACAACCATTACTTTCTGTCATTGAATAATATTTGATATCCTAGAGCCAGAATTAGAAAATATTACTACTCTCATTTAATAAAATACTCCATGCTTGGAATTACACCAAATCACATAAAACTCTCACTTAATCTGCCTTATTAAACCATATATATTTTACTATAATTTCATCTGACTGGACTTATTAAAAAGGTATTAATTTCCTTTTACAAATATCAATTTTAGGCCTTTTGGTTTTCTTACACCTGTTATAATTTAGTTTTGTTTTTAACTTAATTTTTCTTTACCTGACCTAATGTACAAATAGTCATTGGCTTATGGCCACTTACATCAATTTTAATTTCCTGGTTTCAATTCATTATATTATTTAGTTCATCATTGAACCCTTCATTGTTTTTTTAACATAACTATAAGAACTACTTGCCAACTTATTAACACTTATTGCCTTCCTGGCCAAGTTTACAAACATTATTTTAAACATCTTCATTAATCAATTAAAGTAAATACATTTAACATAATATCATACCTAATACATGTACTTATACTTAATTATTTAAATACAATTTTAACATAAATAAAAGGAGTACCACTGACTAAGTATTTCTTTAAAGCAACAGCTCCACACTTACTATCCACAAAACATAAAATAAATATCCTGTAAACACTATATCATGCCACAGTACAACACCAAGTACATTTTATAACACATTAAATATTAATTGAACTGTATATTATACTCAACTCCTACACATTAAACTCCTCCTATTAGACACAATGTTTATGTTTTACATCTCATACTACTCATTACATATTTTAGATTTAGGTACACTTTTAATGTTTTATTACTTAGTAACCTTACTAGGTACCTCTAATGCATTCTTCAGGTGAGATGGGCCCTCTTGTGTTTAATTATAACAGGCTTTGGGCATTGTTTTAAATCATATTTACATAGTTTTTTATGTAACGTCGGGAACCTCAACTCTGTTACGTTACATAATACTCCCCCTTCGAAAGAAGTTTATTTTGGCTCAATGAAGTTAAGTAAAAATAAACTTATAGTTCGTCCCTAATAAGGTTATCCTTTTACTCATAATATTTTTTTATTTCCGTTTGGTTATATACCTGTTATTCGGTTAATGGTAATTGCTGTTTTCCTACTCAACTCTCTCTCTCTTGGAGGCAAATTCATCAATTATTTATTTCTCTGGGTAGTGGTACTTCCACATTTTACTTGATAAGGACTGGTCACACTAATCATAAAAAACTTGTTTTAACGCTTATTTTCTTATTTACTTCTATAAATTTGCTTTTTCAATCAAGCTTCTGTCTGCTATCTTCCTTCTATTTTCTTCATCTATACTTCTGGAATCTGATATCACTCTTTTCAGCTATTTTATAATTATTATCCCTTAAATATTCAATTTCCCTAACATTTTTCCCTATCCTGTCCGGTGGTTCAGTTTGGGTGGCCACTCTGGGTCCATAACTCCGCTGTCCATCCTTACACCTTCTGAGACCAGGGGAACATAATCCCTGCTCAGGAAAATTATTGCCGGAACATTTCTACGGTCAATACATTATAACAAAAAAATTACAAGTAGTCGATTAGCGACTAATACTAAACACTTTTGGGATTCTTCATACTGTTGCTGTTTGCATTAAATTATATATTTCCTTTCCTTCTTGATTCCTTCTTCTTTATCATTAACTAATAGCATATAGCATTATTGATAGGCATTATTTTAAAATCCTTTTGACTTTCCTTCTTGTGACATATTTTCTCTGTATCATTTCTTCTTATATCATCTTCAATTCCGAGAGATTGTAAATTATTGTTGTATTAATTATTATCCTCCTTCAGCTTCATTGTAGTCATTAAATTATTCGTTATTCTTCTTATTGGAGCACATTACCATCAATTGTTTTTATTCATTTATTCTTCTTTTTGTTCCCATAAAAATATTACTTTTTCCTATTATTTCATTTTAAATCAATTCTTTATAAATATTATTTAATAATCTGTTCTTACATACTCTTGGTGTTTTACTGTTTATTAAATCAAATTGTTGCGAAATATCTTAAGTAAGTTGTCCTTACATAGTTTTTATTAAATCATATTGTTCCTGAATAAATATTTAGTAAGTTGTTCTTACAGTTTTTTGGAATTTTAGGGTTTTAGTCTTTTTATTTTAAATTATATTGTTTCGAAATAACTTGAGTAAGTTGTCCTTACAGTTTTTTAGAATTTTGGGGTTTTAGTCTCTTCATTTTAAATTATATTGTTTCGAAATAACTTGAGTAAGTTGTCCTTATGTGCTTTTTTGAATTTTGGGGTTTTAGTCTTTTTATTTTAAATTATATTGTTTCGAAATAACTTGAATAAGTTGTCCTTACGTGCTTTTTTGAATTTTGGGGTTTATTTTTCCATATTTTTCTGTACTAGTTATCATCATTGCAGTTATTCTGTTATCAATTATTTAATAGTATCGCTTCATCGATGATTGGTTGTATGTACCCTTCTTCTTTAGTGTATTGGGATCCAATATTTCGTAAGTATTATTTCCGTTATCTTTGCTTACATTATACGGTCCAGTGTACAATAGTAACAACTTCTTAGCGATGCCTTCCATTGTGCTGGGCAATTCTCGGTTCTTCAACAGTATCTTGTCTCCCACTAGGTATCGCTCCGGCTTTGGTTGGAATTGCTGATATTTTCTTCTCGTTTTCTCGGTTCGTTCCAGTATCTTTTCATAAAATCTTACACTGTTAAACTTATATTCGCCCCAGCTAGGGAACTGGATTAATTCTGTTATCTCTCTGGGTGGTGGTCTCTGGAACATTGCTGTATACGGGGTCATTTCGATAAATTGGCGGTGTTATAAGTTTATGAAATCCTCCGCAGCTGGTAGGTACTCTGCCCACTTTCTCTGTTGGTTAAAACAATACGTGCGTAGGATCCTCCCTACTTCCCTTAAGACTCGTTCTGCCGGGTTGCTGCTCGGGTGGTATACTGATGTTTTATACGTCTTGATTCCATTCTCCCGTAGAGTGTCTTTCCACCTGTTTCCCTTGAATTGTGTCCCGTGGTCAGTAATGATGGACTTCGGCGTTCCTACCTCATTGATATAATTTTGACAAATAATGTTTAAGATCTTCTGTGTCATCGCCTGGTTGATCGGGTATAGTTTCGTGAATCTGGTGTAATGGTCGAACAGGATTATAAAATATTTATACTGGTGCCTCCCTCTGCTTCGCGGGAATCGGCCGCAAATATCGACAAATACTTTCTCCAGTCTGTTTGATGATGTTATTGGCATCATTGTGCCTTCTTTCTTATGATTGTTAACTTTTACGAGCTGGCATATGTGACAATGTTTAATCTGGTTTCGCACCTTTCTGTTGGCATCCCTGATGTATACGTGCTCCTGGAGTGCCTTGACTACTTTCAACGCCCCCACGTGGCCATACCTGACGTGGTAATCCATTATGATGCCCTTTTCTATAGTTTGTGGTATAACAATTTTCCATGTGTTAAATTTGTACTGTGTCTTAATGAACAGTATTTGTTGGTGTTTGCAGTAGAATTGTGTTATGCGGTCATCTTGTTCTCTAAGTCTGTCAAAAATTTTGCTCAATCTGGGGTCCTGCTTTTGCCGTTGCTCGAGTTCTGTTATGATGTTAGCCAGATCGGATATACTACTGATGATATGATATAGTTTGATTATGGTTTCTTTTTCCCCCTTAAATGTCTGGTCCCTGATATTGATTCGTGATAATGCGTCTGCAGTGACGTTCCCTTTTCCGGGGATGTATTCCCAATTTAGGTTGTACTCTTGTAGTGTCAGGCTCCACCTGGTCAACCTTCCATGATTCAACTTACAATTTTTAAAAAATGATATCGACTTGTGATCAGTTCTGATGGTAGTTTTGTATCATAAAATGTATGTCCTGAACTTGTTACAGGAAAATACAACACTCAAGAGCTCTTTCTCTGTTACATTATAGTTCTTCTCACAACTATTCAGGACTCGACTAGTGAAACTGATCACTTGATGATTTCCTTCATCATCCTCCTGATAAAGAACAGATCCCAAACTGACGTCACTGGCGTCACAGTTCATAAGAAATTGTTTATTGAAATTGGGGTGGTGCAACATCACTGACTCCAGAAATTTAGTTTTAATTAGTTCAAGTGTGGCATCTTGCTCTTCTCCCCACGTCCACTTGTCCTTGGATGATAATTGGCGTACAAATCTTGATGTTAGTTCCGAATAATGTTCTTGGAATTTACGGTAATAATTACATATGCCGAGGAACGATTGGAGCTGCTTTCTGTTCCTTGGTTTTGGGAATTTTTGAATTGACTCGATTTTTTCTTGGGATGGTGTGATTCCCTGCTCCGACAAGTTAAACCCTAAAAATTGCACTTCACTCGCTATCAACTTTGATTTCTCAAGCTTCAATGTAATATGGTTCTCTGACAGCCTTTCTAACACTCGTTCTACTCGTTGGCAATGGTCATCCCAATTGGTCGAAGTTATCAAAATATCGTCCACATAGACTGTTGTATACTGGAGTGTTTCCTGTCCGAGGATTTGGTCCATGATTTTTACAAACACGGCTACTGAATTAACCAGTCCAAATGGCAATCGTTTAAACTGGTAATTGCGGCCTTCGAAAATGAATGCCATGTACTTGCGGCTATCTGGATGGAGTTCGATTTGCCAATATCCACAGACGGTGTCCCACGTGCTGATGTACTTGGTCCCATGAAACTTTTTAAGTATTTCCTCGATTTCTCCCGGGGATGTTCGGTCATTCACTATCACTTTATTGATTTCCCTCGCGTCTAAACAAATTCTTACTTTGCCACTTTTCTTTGGAACGGTGAGGATAGGGCAGGTATAAGGGGAGTAACTGGGTTCAATGATGTCCTCGTCTATTAATCTATCAATTTCTGCCCTCACAGCTTCCTTCAGTGAGTAAGCGACCGGGTATGATTTTTTGTTGAAGTTTACGGGTTCTCGAAATTCTATTTTGCACTGGTAGCCTCTTACCTTGCCTGGTGTATCTGAAAATATATGGCGATACCTATTGTATACTTCAATTAACTGTTCTTTTTGTACGTCAGTTATTTCACATTTAAAAGTACGGATTTCGTTAATTTTGTCATGCCATAATTGTTCATCGTCCAACTCGTAAAAGATTTCATTACTTTGTGGCTGTCCTCGTTGATCTAAACTTCTCTGGATATGATATGTTACTCGGGTTGGGGTCATGCTGTCGCTGTCAACTAAGTCAGCCGTCCGTTCTATTTGATTGATTTTTAAAAATAATTTTGACCTGTTCATGTCAATGATGGCTGAGTATTGTTTCAGCATGTCACAACCGATTAACATGTTAAATGGTAAGCCACTGGCTACTAGGAAAGTCATTGGGATGGTTTCATTGTTACTTGTTAATTCTAACCTTGCTTGCTTCCGGACCGTTCTATTTTGGCGTCGCGTCGCTCCTATCAGTACAATGTTGCTTATTGGTAATATAAGTATGTGCTTCTTCCCTTCTTCAAGTATCTTGTTCAGTTCTATCACGTCGATTAGCGACACGTTAGCCCCAGTGTCGATCGTGATTTTGGTTTGTACACTGTTGATCTCTGCCGTTATGTAAATTATTTCATTGTTGTTTTTTCTTGGATTTCCGTCTTCTTCTTCCAACAATTTGTCCCTTAAATTTTTTAAGTAGTTACTGCAAATGATTGTGATACAATTATTATTTTTAACGTGATTTTTTATGTTGTTAAACCCAATAGAGTGGTTCAGTGAGGGTCCTGCTGGTGTTTTCACTGCCGTGTGGAGTTTAAAAGCGGCTCGGATTCTTCGTCTCCTCTGCCAGTTTGGTTCGTTTGATTATTTTCATTTCCCGTTGACCTGGGTTCCGGCCGTTGTCGGTCCTCTTCATAGTTAACTCGGCGGTAGTCCTCCTGACTCCGACTCCTGCCTCCATTAGTCCTAGTATCTCTTCTATCATTATTATTATCTTGGTTCCAGTCGGTGTCCCTATTAAAACTCCGACGTCCTTGGTAGTATGCTCTCCCATTACCGCTATTGTCCGCCCCCACATAATTAACTCTCCTGTAGTTTTGATTTTGGTTGTTCGGGTTGCGGTTATTGTTATTATAATTCCGGTTGTTTGTGTTCTGATTCTGGTAATTCGGGTTGTACAACCGGTTATATTGGTTGTTTGGAATATTCTGTCTATTCCCGTAATTGTTTCCGTTGTTCTTTTGGCTGTTGTTGTTGTTTTGCCGTTGGTATGTCTCATTACCATAATTACCTGGCCTGCCATTATAGTTCGGCCGGTTATGTGTCTCATGGTTGTTATTGTTATTGTTTCTGTTGTTGTAGTCTGGGATATCCCTGCTCCCGTACCGGCCGTTTCTCTGCCGACTCCTTCTATAATGCACCTCACGCTCGTGCTCTTCCAATAGCGTTGACATGGCCTGTATCGTTTTTATCTGTCCACATGATCGTGCTATTGATATCCCGTTATCATAGTGGTATGCTAACCTGGTGACGATGATTTTCTCTGGGATTTTTGGTTCAAGGTGTCTCACCACACACACTTTTCCAAGGAAGTAGGCGGTGAGCGTTGTCCCTCTGCTGGCATCATACCTTCCATAGCTGATGCTCTCCCTTACTACGTTCTGGGTAGTGTCTGACCAGTACCTGGCTTTGAATGCCATCTTAAATTCTTCGTAGCTTCGGATGTCGTGCCTGGTGGCTGTCCACCAGTTATCATAGGTTTCCTTGAAATGTTCGTCCAGGTAACTACGAATTACTGGCCACCTGTTTTCACCAATTCTCATTAGTTGTTCGCCGACCCGTTCCAAGAATTCCATTGGGTTTCTCTTGTACGACTTAAAGTTGATGGTTTCCCGGTTGTCTATAGGTTGTGTGTATGGAACAGTGATCGGTCGGTTGTCAGCTGACCGTTGGAGGTTCTCGATTCTCTCCTGGTTACGTTGTCCTTGTTCCTGTACTTCGTTTACGACCGTATCTAGGTTTTGATGCTGGTTTCCGAAATCTGTTCGTAGTGATTCCACTTGAACCCGGTTTTCTTCTTCTATCTGGCCTATCTTGACCTCTAGTTCAGCCCTATTTCGTGTAACAGCTTCATCGGTCACTGTCAGTTTTCTATTTGTTTCAGCTATCTCCTGTTTTCTTTCGCCGTTGTTCTTACCTACCTTCTGGCTGATTGCCTCACTGACGTCCTCGATTTTCTTATTGAGAGCTTGTCTTAATACTCCATTCTGTTTATCAACAGTTTCCCTTAATTCCTTGTTAGAATGCTCAATTCTCTCATTGATTTGTATAAGGTTGTCCTCATTGATTTTCTTAAGATCTTCTTTCATTCGTTTATTGTTTTCCTCAAGTTTTTCGTTCATTAGTTTGTTATCGTCCTGAATCTGTCGCAAACTCTCGTCATTCCTGTCAAACTTTTCATTAATTTGGTTTAAACTTTCATTTATCAGCCAGTTATTCTCATCATTTTCCTCTTTATTTTTGTCAAACTTCTCATTCATTAGTTTGATTAAGTTCTCACTCAAAATTTCATTTTGTTTCTTTGAGTTTTCGTTGATACTGTCTATTTTTTCATTAGTTTGTCTATTATCTTCTTTGATACTGTCTATTTTTCATTAGTTTGTCTATTATCTTCTTTGATACTGTCTATTTTTTCATTAGTTTGTCTATTATCCTCTTTAATTTGTCTTAAACTCTCATTAGTGTTCTCATTTTGTTTCCTAAAATTTTCATTAGTTTGTTTATTCTGTTCCTCCATTCGTTTATAATTTTCATCATTGGCTTCCTTCTGTTTCTTGGAATCTTCTTTAATTAATTTCCATAGTTTTAGTAAATCCATATCACCTCTGGCTTCCTCCTTGTCACCCGCCTGTTGTTCCTTTTCAACGTCTGTAACTATTTCTGCTTCTTCCTCCCGTCTATCTTCTTCCATTTCTTGCTCCTTCTCCATCCTTTTAGAAACACCTCTAGTATGCATTCCTGTGCCTCTAATAGTTGCCTGCTCCAGTTAAGTAATAGCCTAATTTTTTACTTAACTAAAGCCCACTCGTTGAGCGCCAATTTGTAATCTAAAAGATCACGTTGTATTAATTATAATTGAGGATGTTTAAAAGCCCCACTGTTGGGTTTGTCGATTTGTAATAAATGTATTCTCTCTATTTGGTGGTTTTTCTTATTTAATTATAGTTTGTAGTTAATTTAAAAAAAAATTTTAAAGTAACTAATTCGATCTATTTAAGGAAAAAGTTTATTATGTTATTGTAGATGCGACCTACTGCAACTCAATATTAATAAAAAAATTTATTTTATTTTATCATTGCTGCAACTCTTATGTTGAACATAGCCCTGTGTTGATCAATTAATAAGTGTTTTACCATAGAATAACTCTATATTACAGGTATCTTAGTTAATAATTCGGTAATTCTTTTCAACCCTATTTGGTCCGTATGATTTAAATTAATTCAAATGTGGCGAAAGGAATACGTTAGTTCGGCACTCTCTCGTTCCACCAGCTGTCTACAGCAAGCGCTGCTATTTGTAATTGACTTATTTTTATAGGTTAGTTAGTTTCACTTGATAGTTTAACCAACTTCTTTATCTGTAAATTACTTCTCCATCAAAATATAATACCTATTCTACAATAACACAGAACATCATTACATACAAGAAGGATTTTTATTTATATTACTTTTTAACTTCCAACAGTATTCTTCATAGTTTATTTGATCATAATATCGATCGTACAATGCTGAATCGATTTGTTAATGACTAGTTCTGTATAATACAATTTAAATATAATTTTTGTTTATCTCTTATCCCAGGGTACGTGTGATTCTTTTAACGATTGGTAAGGCCAGGTAATGCAAAATTAAGGTTACTAAGTATTACAAATTGTTATTAATTCTTAATGTATAAAATTAAATATAAGCTGGTGTTACCGTACAAGGCGATGTGCAAGATAGCCGTGGCTGTTTACAACTGCATTAAGACGTTCTGATGAGGTTACTTTTCACTAGAAAATGTGTCCAGATTATCAATAAAGGTTGAAAGTTGCTGTCCTGGTGTGTAACAGGAATTCTTCCGTTCTTCGTTCTTCTTCGCGATCCTTGTGGTTGCCGGTCCCAGTGGAATTGGTGTAGTATTATAAGTTCTTCAATCTCTTGGAAGTGAGGTTCGTGTCTCCAATACCAAAGGTTCTTGTGTATATTTGGTTTATAATTGTATTAATTTTGATTGCTTGTTCATTCAATAAGTATCTTGGTTCAATTGTAAATCGGGTTCATCATTATTTCTAATGTAATTAGTTTGAAGAAGAAATTAGTAATTCCGCTATCTTTGGGATGTGTATAATTATATTTCCCGAACTCTAGTAATTATTCATCAGTTTTGTTTGAATGGATTGGCTTTAAGATATTAGATTTATTAAGGTTTATTCCTTTTTATTTTATTTTATGTTTAAATTCGTCTACTGAACTGTTCCCAATAGCATATAACAGTTGTCTTGATTGTTCTTCTCTTCTTTCACAGCACTATCACTTTACTAAAAATGAACTTTATCTTGTGAAAACTTTCTTTTTTCGTCGGACGCGTTTCGGCGTACGTATCCGCCTTCTTCAGCTTTTAGTCAGACACGTCTGACTAAGTTGTCTTACTAAGGAGTCTGACTAAAAGCTGAAGAAGGCGGATACGTACGCCGAAACGCGTCAGACGAAAAAAGAAAGTTTTCACAAGATAAAGTTCATTTTTAGTAAAGCATATAACAATCGAATGTTAAGGTTTTTTTAATAAATTCTTTCCTGGATTTGTATTAATTCAACTTCACCCATTAGCATATAACAATTGAATGTTGAAATCAACAAAATTTCTTGCATTTTAGTTACCCTAACAACCATTACTTTCTGTCATTGAATAATATTTGATATCCTAGAGCCAGAATTAGAAAATATTACTACTCTCATTTAATAAAATACTCCATGCTTGGAATTACACCAAATCACATAAAACTCTCACTTAATCTGCCTTATTAAACCATATATATTTTACTATAATTTCATCTGACTGGACTTATTAAAAAGGTATTAATTTCCTTTTACAAATATCAATTTTAGGCCTATTGGTTTTCTTACACCTGTTATAATTTAGTTTTGTTTTTAACTTAATTTTTCTTTACCTGACCTACTGTACAAATAGTCATTGGCTTATGGCCACTTACATCAATTTTAATTTCCTGGTTTCAATTCATTATATTATTTAGTTCATCATTGAACCCTTCATTGTTTTTTTTAACATAACTATAAGAACTACTTGCCAACTTATTAACACTTATCGCCTTCCTGGCCAAGTTTACAAACCTTATTTTAAACATCTTCATTAATCAATTAAAGTAAATACATTTAACATAATATCATACCTAATACATGTACTTATACTAAATTATTTAAATACAATTTTAACATAAATAAAAGGAATACCACTGACTAAGTACTTCTTTAAAGTAACAGCTCCACACTTACTATCCACAAAACATAAAATAAATATCCTGTAAACACTATATCATGCCACAGTACAACACCAAGTACATTTTATAACACATTAAATATTAATTGAACAGTATATTATAGTCAACTCCTACACATTAAACTCCTCCTATTAGACACAATGTTTATGTTTTACATCTCATACTACTCATTACATACAGTAGAAGCCCGATATAGCGCGGTTGTCGGGTGACATACTTTCCCCCGCGTTATAGGCGTAACCGCGGTATATCGGAAGGTGACCTGTACAGTGACAAATGATGGGGAGGGAGGACCGGGAAAACGGCTACATCATAATGCACTACTATATACTGTAAGTAAATTATGTCACCAAATGTAGAAATAAAAAATAAGAAAACTGTATTTTAATCCAATACGTATTTTAATCTATTTTAATCCAATGGAATATAAAATACACTATTTAATACATTGCTCACTCGACCTACTGTAGGCCTAGTTGTTGGTCTTAAAAAAGTCCGGAATTGTTGTTTGACGGGATAATGCACAGCGTTTCTTTTCCGCGTATTGTTTTATAAACGCGAGGTGCAGCAGATGAACATTATTAGATTCACTTTGCCTCTCCATCCACGAAATTACTTTGTTTATGTGTATTATCACTTCACTAACATTTGGAATAACTTCTTTCACTTCCACCCCATTTTCATTTCCATCATCGTCATCATCTTCTTTTTCTTCGCAATTTGCATTTCGGACTACATCGATGATATCTTTATCTCCTATACATTCTGTAACAGGCTCACCGTTGTCAACTTCTGCCCAGTCATTCAAGTCATCTAGAGTGAAGTTGCAATGCAGAGCACTACTCGCAGACTGTACATCACTATTAGTGAATCCGGCAACAGAGCAATTTCCATCGGCGATGTTTTGTTCAAAGGAACATTTCTTCCAGCAATTCTGAATCGTAGCCGTACTAATACTTTCCCATGCAAGAAATATTGAATACGCAACTGTTTTCAGGTTTATTGACTTAAGGTAAATTTCCATTTCCTCATCAGAATTCACTATAGCACTCAGAAGTTCACGGCGGTAATGCGCTTTAAATGCTTTTATGATGCCTTGATCTAATGGCTGGATCAGTGCTGTAGTGTTTTTCGGCAAGAACATGACTCCGATTTTCCCATCTCTTTACTGTAGCATATCAGCAGGTGGATGTGCTGGACAGTGGTCAAGGGTCAGTACAGCTTTTTCTTCGAGGTTGAGTGACCGCAGGTAGCTTCTCACAGATGGAACAAATTCTTCATGGAACCATTTACCGAAAATATCACTTGTCATCCAAGCATTTTTTGTATTACGATATGTGATGGGTAATGACGTCATGTTAACATGTTGAAAGCATCTAGGATTTCGGCTTTTCCCTATACAGAGAGGTTTAACTTTGTGGCTGCCTGATTTATTTGTGGCAAACAAGAGGGTAACTCTATCCTTATTTATTTTTAATCCAGATTTATTTATTGAATTATTCACATCCAGAGTTCTGGTAGGAAGCATTCGAAAATACAGAGCAGTTTCATCACAGTTATACACTTGATGGTCATTTAAATCGTTATCGATTATTACTTTGTTTAATGCCTGTGGAAAAAGTGCTGCAGCTTCACTGTCACATGATCGTGCTTCCCCTTCAATGCTTATCTGGCTTATACCATGACGAGATTTCCATCGCGAAAACCACCCATCAGATGCATTAAAGTCACTGTTGCCATGTAAATCACTATGGAATTTCACAGCTTGAGCTCTAATAACTGGTCCTGACAGTGGCACACCTTCACTTCGTTTTATTAAAAACCACCTGTACAGACACTCATCTAGTTCACTATCCTTACCTACTTTAGTCTTTTTTCTTTGCAACCCCACTTCACTTTCAACTGTGTTCACAAAACTTTTAAGTTTATCTTCTTCCTTCATCCACCCTCTAATTATTCCTTCTGGGATGCCACACTCACATGATAAACTTGCCTTTGACTCTCCGTTCTTCACACGATCAATTATTTGGGTTTATCACTCACAGAATATGCTTTTCTTTTCTGCGACATCACAAAACTCTACACTATGCGAATTTATGGCAAAGGCTATACACTTTGATAAGATAATATCAGAGTATGATCTTATACTGTACTGTAATATGAGGGAGAGAAGGGATTTAGTTGGCTGCTTGCCTTGGCATTAATTCTTAGAAACGTAGAGACTGTAAATAGCTCAGGCAATTGTTTATGTCTACAGGTACACTTGAACTGGCAATTCTGGCTGTTGTTTACAACGCCGTTTCCAACAACAAGCCTTTGTTTACAATAAACGCAACGCATTCCAATGTTGTGGCTACGGAAGTCACAATAAACAATTCATAATTTACTCACTCTCTACAAGTAAGAATTTTCGCTAATAACGGGCGACATACTCATCACCGCGTTATATCCGAATCCGCGGTAAATCGGACCGCGCTATATCGGGCTTCTACTGTATTTTAGATTTAGGTACACTTTTAATGTTTTATTACTTAGTAACCTTACTAGGTACCTCTAATGCATTCTTCAGGTGAGATGGGCCCTCTTGTATTTAATTATAACAGGCTTTGGGCATTGTTTTAAATCATATTTACATAGATTTTTATGTAACGTCGGGAACCTCAACTCTGTTACGTTACAATATATATTGTTAGAACACAAATAAGCCAACCCAATACCAGGGATGAACAAGATAATATTGAATCTAAAGTAATACTTCATGTTAAATAAAATGATTAATTTAAATAAAATATAAAAACTATGACTCGACAAACGACGGCATGACCTAACCCAAGTGATTGACCCAACAAAAGGAAACAAAAGAAGAAGGGAACCACGAAAAACAAACGAGAAGAAAACCAAGGAAGAGAAGAAAGTGATTGATGAAACCAAAGGAAGAAGGGAAAAAACCAAAACCCAAACGAAAATGAAACAAGTTTATGGAATTAAACGACTCAATGTAACACGTTGAAATGTACCCAAAGGAGAAGGTGGAAAACCCAAGGTATTAACCAAATACAATAAAAATGAAGAAGGAGGGAAATAGATAAAAATGAAAACCAATAATGATACACAAACAAGTAATAAAGCATAGGATAAGGAGAAATAATGCACTCAAAAATAGTATTGGAACCAAGACCAATAATTAACCTATGAGAAAGGAAAAAGTAAATGTCATTATCCTTTAATGGACAATAATAATTTAGGGAAGAAACCCTGTTAAACAATGTTAAAGATAAAAATGATAAAAAAGCAAACTAAACCCCAATTTAGAATTAGATGTAAGAATAGTAATTTAAGGACATAAAATTGTTAATAGTATTAAGGAAATATTGTAATGAAAGAGAAAAAATGAATAGTGAGATAGTAATTAGAGGGTTGCCCATTAAGAAACACTTAAAAACAAAAACATTTGTAAAGTGCAAAATGAAAGTGTAAAATCCCCAAAGTGTAGTGATAAAGAAAGTACACTAAATAAATTATAATTAACTATAAATAATTTAAGAGTGAAGGTAATGATTGAATGAAAATAGTGTAAAGTATAGAATGGAAATATAGTGAAAAATAGGGAGTGATAAAATCATCAACAATTAATAAATCCTAAAGAACGCTAAAAGTTTAATAGTGAAAAATAATAGTGAATAAGTATGTTGTGGAAAATAGTATTAAGTATAAACTATAAAGAGGTATTGAACACTGGAAAGTGATAATTACCATAGTAAACAAAACAAAAAATATAATTAAGGAGTTTTAAAACCAAGTAATCATAGTTGAAAGGGAGAATCCCAGCAAAGAGTAATGTGAAAGTGTTAACATGGAGGGAGAATAAAGATTGTTTAGAAAGTTAAGGAGTTAGATACAAATCAAAAAACACCCATGTTATAAGGGATCATGATAAGTTCATAAAAGTGATGTTGTTTGTCACACTAAAAAATAATATCAAATAATATGTATTGTGAACAAAGATTAGCAAATAATAAGTTAGTTAAATAATTATTCAATCAAGTTTATGAATTGGATATGGCTGTAAGAATCATACAGACCATAGGCCTACATGTTATATTTAAATAAAATCAAAAAAGTAGTAAATAATAGCCACATTGTTATTATTGGCAAAGAAAATAAATAAAAATGTTAAGAAAGGTATGACTAGAAAATATAGAAACCAAAGAGTAAATAATTGTGTATAAAATAATAGTGACATAATAATAACACATAAGCAGACTCAAAACACAACACAACCAGTTTTAATAACAAAATAAAGCCCATTAGGCTGAATGAAATGTAATTTAAATGAAATAAGTCAAATACCATAATGGCTACTTATGCCTATGAAAGTGCCTAACTGTCAGAAACAAACAACTACAAATTGTAACAAATCAACAAAGAAATTAGCAAATCTGAGGTGAAGGATCCACCAAGAATCAATTGTAAATCATTTGTAAAACAAAATATTATAATAAGCATTTGTATACAAAAAGAAATGTAATTAACAAGTATTAACATAATTGTAAAAACATAAAATCTAAAATTACCCAAATTTGTGGGGTATCAAAATAATCTATGAAAGGAAATAAATACTATAGTGACAATATTTAATAACCAGGAAGGAAGATAGAGGAATAACAGCAGTCAGAAGATATACGAAGAATTCGAATTTTGATAACAATACAGCATCTCAAAATCAGCCAATCAAAATCATTCAGTTGCCATAGAAACGACAGTTAAAGAGATAATTACGGTTGAATACCGTTAGAGACGTGATGCGTCAGTCAAACATTACAGAAGCCAATGTTCGGAAGACCGATTTTCTAATAAAATAATGTAAAACAGTAATCAAGATTCATAACCATGACGGTATAAGAAGCAGACGACCCATTTATAGCAGTCCACTTGAGATCCAGGATAATTAAACTGAAAATTAACCGAAAAGAATGACCAGACACGTTATGAAAAGGACGCCCGACCCATTGAAGCCCAAAAATTAATGAAAAAAGAACTTATTGCAGCCAAATCCTACCCGATCAAATGAACGAAGACACCAAGTACAATTAAATTACCTACTTCCAAAAAACCTAATCACTAAATTTTACTAAAGGTAAATTTATCTCACTATAAACAAATATTTCTCTTTCACAGATTATTTAAGTAAAATAAAACTCACTGAAAATTTGTTAAGATAAAACATAACGTATTATTAAAACACAAACTTCCAAAACACATTTAACGACACTACAGAACAGATTGTAACATCACACATTATTATTTATGTACACGTAGAATAAGGTAAAATATTTTTATTGTAACCATAAGAATTCTTTAGCTCATAATCACAAGAATCCCACGATTTTGGGAACGAAAATAATTGTAATAACTTAACGTAAACAGCCATACTAATGCTGATCGTTTCCTTAATCGATTCGTCTACCTGAGGAGAAAGAGTCTTATGTAAAACGTCGGTGCAGATTTATTATAAAATAATTGTCAATTTGAATATTTTAATTATCATCCATTAAAGATAACTAGTACAGGGAGTAACCGTTGTCATTATTTCATAGGGAGTGTATACATTACTTGTGTTTATTTATGAAGAATAGGTTTGAAGAGAAGCGAACAAGTTGTCATTTGCACAGCAGCATCGACAATTCAGACGGCCGTGCGAACGGCAATTATTTGAACGCCCGACCGTCACCGCTGAAAACTCATCATACAATAATTTTAGTTGTTTTAAGAAACGACTTGGCGCCGCCCGGGATTAACACACCCCTATAAGTAAACAGGTAAGGTTACTGCCGTGTTATAGTGGTGATTACCGCAACGCTACGGACATCGATAGCCACGAACACTAATGTAATGACCCCGGTGCGAGACGAACGCACTAACATTCTATACACATACAAAATTGGTGTACATTTTACAGATTACGCACCGTCCGAAGCGAGTAGTTACAGATTGGCTTCCATCGCGGGGCTTAAACGAAGACGAGGACGTCTCCTTTTTAGTAGTTACAATATATATATATTGTAACGTCTCGTGTAGTTGAGTACTTCTTTTCTTACATGTGTGTGTGTTACGTCTTATTATTACTCTTCGAAACTGTCGCCTAATTAAGCCCCACGTTTGTACGTCATTTGTAACGTTCGCGAAATTGAGTACTTCTCTTGCGTCTTTATCGGTTACAAAATATGTTATTTATTGGTGTTATATGCCTTCAAAATCGAGTGTGTGTGATTATGAAAGAATATTGAATGATTTTCTTAAATTTGTTTGTATTAAATCAATACCGTTGTTTGAAAATAGGTAGGAGAGAGAGTAAAGAGAGTCAAAGAGAATTACTCTCTTTGTATACAATCAGGTATTTTCAATTTTTTCCGCTCGTGGCATCAGCTGTTTTCTCCTTTTATGAACCCATTTGAGGTTAAATTACTTTCGTAGTACGTAATAATTTCTTCATGTCCGGACTGATTCCCTTTCTCTTCTCGATTTTTCTTATTACCTGTAACCAACTACCATCTACTAGAAATAATACACATTTTATTATTTAAACGCAAGGCATTCCTTGACTTTATTTAATATTTACGGGGCACTATGGTCTCCCAAAACATGAATTGAAAATCGATTACTTCACAAATCACAGTGTTACTTCGATCTTAAGTTTACTAACATATAACACATACCAAATGTTTTTTATTACAGTTTTAATAAATAAAAAGAAATAATTAATTAATTTCCCAGGGTTATTTAAGGTTCTTTGAACTTTGAGGAAGTCAGAAATGCATATTGGTCTGTATCAAACTTTACATTAATTATTTTAAAATTTGTATAATCTGTATCATTCAGTTGATTTTTTGACCGCTAGAGCGCAAACTACGTTTCTTCACTGCAAAACAAACACTAAGAGTAATGGCTGCCGGCACGTTATTAGCAAGACCACATTTTGCTGTTTTTTGGTTAATTAAAATAAAGTTTATGTTCACCTTGTTTTCAGATGAATTTAAAGAGATGGTGCTGTTTCTAGTGTTCTAGATTTATAGTTGAGGTGTAATTTAGTTAAATTTTAAAAGGAAGCGATCTCACCCAACGATGTTGAATTTCTGTAGACTAGGCTCGAAAGTGGATAGCTGACTTTACAATTTCCATCAATTTGCTGGCGTGAATTATTCTGTTCCAAGGATGTCTAGGATGTAGTGGATATCACTCATTAAATTTATTAATTTAGTAATGGTTAGTTCTGAATAGTAGTTATACTTTTCTTAATTTTTACAGGACATTACATTTGTTTCAACTTCTCACATTGAATACCATTTTAACAATCAATCAATTTCTTGTTAGCTAGTTACTCCTAGTAACCAATAAATTTATGGTTTTTTATTGGCGAATCTAGATACCTTTTAGTATATAGGCTAATAATAATTATTATTTCATTTCTTTTTTTAGAAAAATAATCCTTTACAAATTTTAATTATAATAAAATTTAATTTATTTACGGTTTTTCTTTATATCTTTACTTAAACTTGTCTACTGGTATTTTATAATTTAATTCCTGTTATTTTGGTTTATATATGACTTGTAATTCATTTAAGGTATCCTTACTCTACACTACTTTTTACATGCCATCTCTCTAACATATTATTATTTGGCCATTATTATTATTTTATATATAACCCTGGATTCCTTTAACATCTAAACAAAATAATTATAATAAACAAAAATATTAATTCTAGTTATAATGCCTTTGTGGCCTACACAATACAAAACTACAACAACTTGTCAATACTATCATAGTCTATTGCTATAATACTGCCTTTTTCATCTTCAGCACAAATTTGTGAGATGCTCTTTTTAAATGTTTGACACTTTCACCTATCATACTATGTTCCACTTCGTACACTGCACTTTTATGATTACACTTAGTATTGTTTACAATATTTACAGTGTTTTTAGAGTACAAAGGTTCTCAGAGTTTGATACATAATCCCCATTTCTGACTTTTAAAATGGGTGATTACTGGTTTTTACTCTTGTAATTATTAAATCCTCCTTTATTTATTTATCCTATTTGGGCAGGGGTTATGTAACATTACATAAAGCTCCCCCACTAGAACAGATTTATTTTTTATTTACTTTTTAAAAATTAATTGTTTGATTCCTAATTCTTTGGCTTCTTTCATCATTCTTCATTATACCTCTTTATTTCTGCTTGATTATATTCACCTTTTATTTGGTTAATGGTAATAGACTTGATTTCATACTCAACTCTCTCTCTCCTGGATGAAAATTTATTAATTATATAATTTCTCATGGTGATGGTTTTTCAAACATCCCTTGATAAGGACTGGTCACACTAATCAATAAAAACTTGTTTTAACACTCATATTTTGTAACGGTACAGAATTGTGTGATCCCATAGTTGTAATTTAATCAGTTTCAATTTTCAATTGTCAGCTTCCACCTGTGAGGTGCTCCAGTTTAACAAGCAACACAATGTTAGCATAAACAACCGTCTAGACATCTTGCGTAATAGTTTGCCAGCAGCAGTCCTTGTGAATCACACTATGCAGTCTATCACCAGGTTTTGCATCAGACAGTAAGGAGCAGTATACAGCTTGCTAAATAAAACGGTGGCCTCGGGTGTAAAATAGGCCGTAATTAATCGTCGGCCTATCCATTCAAGTATTAATGTACTAAATAGTACTACAGAAATAAAACCTGTATAAAAAAGTATAAACAGTGTAGAGCGCGGCCCACCTAAAACAACATCTTAGTGCGAATAAAATTACGTCGGCCGACTTGATCATATTTTATAACATGGAACCAGTAGATCAGTGAGAACCATGAAACAAAAAACCGTAAAATCAGTACCAACAGTGGCGTGAGTGCGAGAGAACTCAGAAATCGGTCAACTAGTGAACTTGTGTCACGGTTATTACATGTGAACAATATGGGTGTTCATTGGAGTGAAACCATTATTAGGATGAGTACCACTTTTTAAAATAATTACAATATTATAAAATTTACTTTTATAGACACCTTAATAAGAAACAGAGATCTCTAAGAGAGGGGAGTTTATTTAAATATTAACAAAAAATAAAGAGTGTGTGTGTGGTAATATAGAGGTTACATACTGGTTCATTTTCAATCTTCTTATATGTACTTAGTAATGTCAATTATAATAGTAGTTTAAAATAAAATTTAACAAAGATACTGTCATTTGTAGAAAGTAAAAGAAGGGAGCGAGTTTCGATAAATAATATAAGTATGTATTTTAGACAGTAGAAAATGCGTTAGCGTAATCATTTCGCACTTCTACCCAGATAACCTTGTCTGCAGTGGATTTTCGTCTGTAAGACCCGGGAAAATGCAACCAAAGGTAAGAGTGTATTTACTTGAAAAACCTATATTGAATTTGAAGTAACTTATAGAGTTTCAGTGGCCCTGAACTAGGGACTCGAGTAGTATTTTATTATTTGCACTAGCTAATAGTGTCTCAGTGGTGCCCGAACAGGGACTCAATTTGCGTGATTTAATATAAATCACACAGATCAGACCTAATTAAGCTACAGAACAGGTTATTTGGAAGTGAGGGCGATTATTGTGTAGTTTGCTAAGTATACATTTACAAGTATATATTTACTAAAAAATGGAGAGTAACAGTGATAAAGTCAACAACGTTGACTTGGCTAGTACAAGTACAGACAATCAAGTAAATACAATAATAACCGAAACGGTAATAAATGAAATAAGTCTAACAGAATCAGTGACAATGGAAGGCGCTAAGATTCATTCAACGCCTATCCAAAATAAGCAAAATGACAACAACGATATAGTGAATATGATACAAGTAATGCTAGAAAAACAAAGTATGATGTTAAGCAATAATTTTAATGAATTCAAGGGCGAGATGAACAGTAAATTAAATGCCTTAAATAATCATTTTGAGACTAAATTCGATGTAATGAGTATCAATATAAATAAATGCTTTGACACTAACGAGATTAAATTCGGTGAATTAAATAATCACTTAGGCAATAGTGATGAAAAGTTTGAGAATAAATTTGAGGAAATGAGTAGCGATATAAATAAACTTTTTGACACTAATTTGACGTATTAACTAATTCATTGTGTAGTATTGAAAGCAAAATAAATGAAATATGTAGTGAAACAAAAAGAGAAACAGAGGAGTTAAGAGAGTGTGTGTGTGTGGTAGACAATAAAACAGACATAAATAAAGCGGGTAATAAATTTGAAAATGGGGCATCAAAAAGTGATAGAGTAGATAATAGTAATATTGAGAGTAGAAAGTTAGTTGATGTCAGTAAGAAAGTGGTAATAATTATTGCTGAGTTGGAGAAAGAATGGAGAGATAGTTTAAATGAAGAGAGTGTACAGAGGGTAGAATTTTCCCGTGGTGTGGTTGTGGGTGAAGAAAATGCTTCACGAGTGTATTTGGGAGACGTATGGTCTACAAATAATTGTCCCTTGATTTTTTGTGCATCTGGTAAGGCCAGATGTTGTAGTAACAAAGTGGTACCCTCTGCATGGAGTGAGAGAGAGAATGGGAAATGTTGTGAGAAGTATTGTGATAAAAGTGATTATGAGAGAGAGAGAAAGAGTTAGAGTGTTTCAAGTTAAACAGAAGTTATAAAGAGTTGATAGAGAATATGAATATTGTAACCGTACAACGACGATGTTGATGATATAATATGTAAGTGTGTATTGATTATTGTGTTGTAGATACGCTCCGGTATCCACAACAATGTTGTACAATAAAATTTCCAAAAATGTAATTATTATTATTAGCTGTTTGATTGTGATTAATAACTGTGTGGGTATCGCTGTTTAAACCTTTTGATTTAAAAAGTATTTTCGCACTCCGCTGATAACCTCCCCACTTACCATATGTGGATATTGCTGTTCTGTTGGGTGACTGCTCAGCTGTAACATACACTCGACACATACAAAGAGATATTCTATTTGAATATCATACGTGATAAACATGCACAATAATAATAAAATAACAACTGAATAATGCTTTGAATTATCAGGAATATTCAAATTCTTCCGCCACCTTTTGATAGAACTAGCTATGAAAAAAATAAACTATTTTAAGTTTTAAATTAAACACTTTTTCCACTGGTAACAAAAAATTGAGGTTTATTAACAGTTTGGAATGCTATTAATTCTTTTAAAATTAACAATCAGTCACTAATAATTTTACAGGAAATAATTATTATGAACAATTTTAAAATGAAACTCTTCTTAACCTCAAGGCTGGTAACACTGTAGGTTATACAATAATTTTTATTTAGAGAGGTTATGTCCTCTTACATAGTTAAATTACCAATTTCGTGTGATCTTTTAAGTGACATGATGCCAGATACAAGACGTGGTGTTTTATAACAATATTTAATAAACAATTAATAAAAAACAAACATACAAATATTAAAATTGAAAATCAGTACCATATAATCGATAATTATGGTATTATCGTACGCGGGATCCAGTATATAGTAGTTACTTTGATAAACGAGTGCGTTGGTTTGCACTGCTAAAAATTACTATTATTATTTAATAGTTAACTATAGAAATTATTTATTAACAAGAGAAAAAGTTTATAATAAAAAAAAACTCTTGTGATGTCTTTCATTTGGTTTGTATTATTAGAGAACAGACTTATGACAAAAAGGTGACAAGTAGTTGTTATTAGTTTTAGGTTATCTAATAACGTGAGTAGTCATTAGGGTTAAATATATTATTCATTGATTTCTTATTAATCTAAACATATATATATATATATATATATATATATATATATATACTATTTATAATACTTCTGATGCATAACTATCAGTAGAATAGAATATTCTTTCGCAAAAAATTACAAATATTTATTTACACTAAGTCAAGTCAAAAACTGCATGAGTCAATTGAGTGACTATTTGCGGCACTCGTATTTTGTAATATTTTAATTACTTTTGACTCCTTTAATCATGATAAATATTAAAAACATTTACTTATTAAGTTAAAAATTGTGAAATAATTCTTTCGTCAATTCTGATAAATTTCATCAGCATTATTATACTTCGCTATTACTGATTAGTGTAGTATCCAAACAATCGTTTTTACAGAAGTTATTATTTCTGCTTTATTTTTAAATAATGAAAAATATTGTACTCCCTGGTTTATTTTCAACACAAAACTCAAAAATACGACCGATATTATACACTGGTCGTATTTAATTCTTATTCACTCCGCACTATACACACGTTAATTCTGTGTGGTATGTAGGTTAGGTGTATGTAGTTTGACTTCTGTTTATGTGTCGCGCACCATTCAAAATAAACTTCTTCATCGATTTCGTCCGTCGAATGATACGTGTTGACTCGTTGATGATTGAAAGATGACTATCACGCTCCTCCGGAGCGTCTCTGGCTTGTCTGCCGGTTTTCATTCATTTGATTGGTTGAATTCTTTGAACTCTCCGACCCAAAGTACCTTGATTTAGTAAAACTTTTAATTTATTACCAATTTTGTAGATGGGTTGGAGATTCAAATGACGTAAGCACTGGTGCACAAAATAATTAAAAAGTTTATAATAGTTATAACTTTCTTATTAGTTGTCTAATCGTTGAATGGTTGGTGTCAATAAATCGCGGACATCCTGAGCTTTAAATAAAGTCCAAACAAGATTATAATCCATCCATTATTAATTCACTACAACGATTTCACAAATTTTTATGGTGAATCTTATAATTAATAAGTTCATTTCACCAAATCTTATCTAATTACACAAAAACACTTCTGATTAAACGATTTGAGTCTATTTCTCAACTGTTTAATACAAAAATTTGGGAATAATTATTATTCAAACAATGTTTGATGATGGCGTCTTTAGCGTCCATATTCAATTATTCATAATCGCCCTTAATACTATTATTCCTTATCTAATAACATTTGTTTTGTATTCTAATAATCATATAAATGTTTATTTACATTGGTTTACTCTTTAGTATATGCACAATGTTGTGTTTCATATACTAGTAGTCTTATCTAACTACCTCCTGATCTCTTTTCTTCAAATTGTCACTTTGTTTATGGTTTTTCTACATAAGGTATTTAATGTTGAAAATGCAAATAGTGTACAACTATAGTACCTAGTTCATTTAATATATTTGTTAGCTTTTAGCTGTCTGAGAACCCTTCAACTTCTAGTATTGAGTTTGTTTACATCAGGTCATGACATGGCAGTCAGTTATTTTTTGATAAATCAATAACTAAATTGTTATTATTATATTTGACATAGATTCTCAAAGTAGTATCAGATATCCTTCTGATTATTGATAACATTTTTATCTACTTTTGAACACGTTTGGATGGTGCATTTTGCTTAAATAACTTGCTACATATTGTTTGTTTACATTCTGATTCCACCATCATGGTCATTTAGTTTTTAATAATTTGTGTACAAAATTACTATTCTTATGGTCATGGTCTGTTCTCATAGTAGTATTAGATGTCCTTCTTACTACTGGTAACACTTTCATTAATCTCTGTGTAAGTTTTAATAAGGTATTTTGCTTAACTAGTTGGTTACATTGCCTTTGCTTACATCTGGCTATTCATTTATAGTCAGTTAGTTTACAATATTTTGATCATAAAACTATTATTATTACACTTATAATCTGTTCTCATAGTAGTACCAGATGTTCTTCTAACTACTGGTAATACTTTTAGTGGTCTTTGTACTAGTATTAACAATGTTTTTTTTTTAATTAGTTTGTCATATTGGGTTCCCTTTCATCTAGCTTTGTGCTATCATCTTTAATCTGCTTTATGTGCAGTGTATTTCAATATAATACATTATTTATTAGGGTGCATTATTATTTATAATGAATCTTTGATTGACACAATTGTTGATGGTTGTTTGGTTTAACTAACATGTATGATTTTTTGTTTCATAGGTGCATTTCCTATGGGGTTATGTAACAATGTCCAACATATTCTTATGCAGCCTTTTGCTACTACTATTATGACTTCAGTATGGTATTCTATTACAATAGTTTGATTGTTAATTAATACACATGTTTACACTATTTCTTCTAAACAATAATACAAATATTCTCAAACTAATGATAATACTTTTCTTGTTATGGTTTGTACCTAATTTCTGTTACATTGTTGTTTGATATTTAACAAACTGTTTTGTTTGTTATTATTTTTTCTGGCCTTTCTTTGTATTGTATTCTGTTTTGCCGTGGCATTCAGTTACATTTCTTTTGAAATTTACAAACGTTTTTATTATCAGGTTCTATGAACAATAATATAACTGTTCTATCTTACATTGCTTGGTGGTCTTATGATTATCTATTTGGATCACAATCTTCATTAAACTAGTCACACTAACTGTCTGTGTATTTTTGACTATTTAATCCTTGATGTTTCCACTATGAAAGTAATACATTTTCTTCCGCTATAAACCTTATCACTTGAATTGTTTGTGGGGTTTATTAAGTTAAAATTGGTTAATTGGTCACAGGTTCTCACACTTACATTAAGTATTCACTATTACTGTTTGTGATTTCTTAAATATGTTAAACACTGTTTCTTCATAGTTGACAATCACTATTCTTCTGGTTACTAGTATTGTCTCTAGTATACTTGATGAATGATGATTTCTTGTATCGTCTATCCATTTTCTTCTCTCTTCATGTCATGTTTCCTTGTCCTTCCTCTTCCTTTCTTCTTTAGGTTTGAACGTCTTCTTCAATATTTCCATTGTAGTAGTCGTTGTTCCATAATATTTATATTTGTAAATATATTGGTTTGTCTGCCATCATTGTGGTTGCTCCTGAGTTGTCTCTTCTTTTATTTCACATAGTCATTTTGTTGGTTCCCCTCACTGTTGGAATCCTGTTGTCTTCTTTTATTCTTGTTTTGTTGGTTCCCCTCACTGTTGGAATCCTGTTGTCTTCTTTTATTCTTGTTTTGTTGGTTCCCCTCACTGTTGGAATCCTGTCGTCTTCTTTTATACTTTGTATTGTTTTCTTGGTTCCCCTCACTGTTGGAATCCTGTTGTTTTCTTCTTTATTTTTATTGTGTCCCCTCACTGTTGGAATCTATTGGGCCTGGTTTCTAACATTTTATTTTGGCTCATGGTCATTTTCTTTCTCTATTTTGTATATGATGCTGCTATGTTACACTTCCTTCTTCTTCGTTGGAATTTTCCACTAATATATTTGTAGATACACACTTTTTGTTCACATAATTTTTACTTACTTAGAAATATTTTCATGCTTTCCCGTCACTTGACATAATAATTGCTTACTTTATGTAACTACCAAATTTGGTAACGTTACATATGCCTTCCTATAAGAATTGATTAATTCTGAATCAGTATACTTATTTTTCATTGAAGAATTCATCAATTGTTGTACGTTTCCATGTCGATTCATATGCTTTTTTATATATATCCCTTCACTTTCTTCTATTTGAATCATAATTATTTCTCTTTTATGTAATTATCTCCCTTGTTTATTTAGTTCCCTAATTCCCTAACATAAGCTTAGCTGGGGCAGTTCAGAGCGGCTTACTTTGGCATACAACTCCACTGGCCATACTAACTTCAATAAATACGGAGGCACATCATCTCCATCAATAATAATAAATGATTGCTGCCATTATTCATCAGTCAATTCATCTCAAATAATCAAAAAATATAAAGTGGTTGTGCTTCCGACAAATAATAAATATCCTTGGGATTATCTCACGCATCTGCGGTTTATACATTGTTATACTCTCTTTTTCTTGATTCAACTCAACTAAATTCTTCACATATTACAGGGATAGTTTGTTTTACATTTCATCACTGGTATACTCTCATGATCATCTTCATTAATATATTATTTTTTATTCTTCTTCGTCATCAATTAATCTCTTCTCTTTGTATCACATTAAACGTCATCTCATACTATTCTTTATTTCGGGGTTTACTTCTTTAGATATAATTCATGAATATATTTTCTCATGGTTTCAATTGAGATATAGTCCATGTGGTATAGGCTTTCTTCTAGTAAAAGACACTAGAAAACACTGTGGTTGTGTGTTGTTTCTTATCTACATTAATACATTTCTTTGGGTTTTGTTCCTCCAACTTCTTATTTCCGTCTTCTTTCATTGGTAATAGTACGGGTATGATGGTAATCTTACTGTTGACGAGGCTCTAGGAAATATCATTTTGCCATGGATGTTGTGTGTCGGCCTCGTATAGTACTTCTATCTTTCATTTGTAGTACGGGTATGATGGTAATCTTACTGTTGACGTGGCTCTAGGAAATATCATTTTGCCATGGATGTTGTGTGTCGGCCTCGTATAGTACTTCTATCTTTCATTTGTAGTACGGGTATGATGGTAATCTTACTGTTGACGTGGCTCTAGGAAATATCATTTTGCCATGGATGTTGTGTGTCGGCCTCATATAGTACTTCTATCTTTCATTTGTAGTAGTAGTACTATTATTTGTAAATACAATTTTCTTGATCCTTTACATAACTTCTTTGGGAACATATTTTTCACATTACAATATTACAATATAGTCAACGTTCATTTTCATAATTATATATCCACTTTTTATTTAATATAAACAACAAATAATTTTCATAGCAATATTCCATCCTTTCTTCATTAGTCAACATTTATTTTCACAATTAAATTTTCATTTTTCACTTATTAACAAACAATAATCTTCATCGCCACATTTCACTTTTTATCTTTATATAGTTAATAATTATATTCACAAGTATATTTTCATCTTTCACTTAATATCAGTAACAAGTATTTTCATCGCTATTTTTCACTTTTATTTTTAACATTGAACAATGTTATGTGGGCATTCGATTGATTTTCGATGATGGGGGTTGAGAAATACCGAATGAACAGTTAATTATGTGAGTAATGGTAAAATTACTTGGCTGATTTAGGTAAGGAAATGTGGTAAATAATAAAACTATGACGAAAATTTGTAAATAAATGTGTCAATGTTAAATGTATTGTGCCAGGGTATATTGGTAAATTGTATACCATGGTTTATGTAACAATGTTTGTGGTATGATATAATCATAATAATATTTTATGTTGTTAATTAACAATATCGATTAACAAAAGGTATTCAGTAAATTTATTTTGAATTCTGTTTGTATTAAAAGTGTTTTAGATAATGTAATATTAAAGTTAAACTGTTCTGGTGGGAGTTAAAATGAAGTTAATTTAAAAATGTGAATTTTGATGAAGTCAAATTAATTTTGATTTAAATTTTGGTTTGAATTGTAATAAATAGTAATTGATAAATATGTTAACTAAAAACTTTATAGAAACAAAAAATTTGTAGTAAGCACATGTGTCAGTATGTGGTAAGCAGAATGTTTAGACTGAGTGAGTGTTTATAACAGTGTTTATAAAACAAGTCTTGCAGACAACTGTTAATGTAAACAGGTGTGTTGTATGTTTTGACCAATGTTTACAGCTAGGTGTGGAAGTTGATGACTGTTGTAGCTTGATGAATCAGTGCTAGGAGTAAATCTTATTATGAAACCAAAGAAATGAAGTTAATCTTTTACAGATAAAATAATAATGAGGTAATTACTGTAACTTAGAGTTTGAGAAATCAAATTAAATTAATTTGGTAATTAAATTAATTAAAAAGATGAATTTTAATAATGAATCTATTTCGATTCAAATTTCAAAGGTAATGGTAGATTAAACAATAATTGATGAAAACAATGATTAAAATATTCATTTAAAATGGAATAACTAAAGTATTTCTTTTAAAGGAAAATTGAGATTGAAGGCAATAATGTATTTTGTTTGTAGTATGTATCATATAATAAGTTTGTTAGTATAAGATTTGTATTTTATGTATGATTTTGGCTGGGCAATATTGTACGGGGAACATTATTTAATTTGTCTGGAACGCATATGTACTACTGTAAACTTATATTGTTTTGTTAACACAGTATTTTCTAGGGTTAAGGTATATTGTTGAACCATGTAACTTGTTGAAGATGAGCCGATGGGCTTGATAGTTAAATTTAAATTGATCCAGGTACCCGACGGACAATTTAGAAGCTATATTACAATGTAGTCGAATGCATATTATGTTTTATAATAAACAATGAACCAGTACGTTGTTAATGAACCAGTACGGCTAAGAGGAAACAAATCAGTTGTGGGATATGGAGTGATGGAAGGCTGTTTGTTAATTTTTTAATCCAATGTTAGAGAGTCAGGTGATACTGTGGCGGGTATCTGTCCGAGCTTATGGTGTTGGGATCTCGAGTAGAGAAGTCCAGTAACGTCGGATGCTGCCACAGTCACCAGACCAGGGGGGTAAGTACCCATGATTTTAGTAGAGAGTTCAGGGGGCTGCGGCGCCATATCCTCACTGATCCTCTTAGGTTTTAGGCAATGAGAGTTTGTAGGCTTCGGCCATCAACCTCTCATTGGGGGGGGGGGTATTGTAACGGTACAGAATTGTGTGATCCCATAGTTTTAATTTAATCAGTTTCAATTTTCAATTGCCAGCTTCCACCTGTGAGGTGCCCCAGTTTAACAAGGAACACAATGTTAGCATAAACAACCGTCTAGACATCTTGCGTAATAGTTTGCCAGCAGCAGTTCTTGTGAATCACAGTATGCAGTCTATCACCAGGTTTTGCATCAGACAGTAAGGAGCAGTATACAGCTTGCTAAATAAAACGGTGGCCTCGGGTGTAAGATAGGCCGTAATTAATAGTCGGCCTATCCATTCAAGTATTAATGTACTAAATAGTACTACAGAAATAAAACCTGTATAAAAAAGTATAAACAGTGAAGAGCGCGGCCCACCTAAAACAACATCTTAGTGCGAATAAAATTACGTCGGCCGACTTGATCATATTTTATAACGTGGAACCAGTAGATCAGTGAGAACCATGAAACAAAAAACCGTAAAATCAGTACCAACAGTGGCGTGAGTGCGAGAGAACTCAGAAATCGGTCAACTAGTGAACTTGTGTCACGGTTATTACATGTGAACAATATGGGTGTTCATTGGAGTGAAACCATTATTAGGATGAGTACCACTTTTTAAAACTTTAATTACGATTTTATAAAATTTACTTTTATAGACACCTTAATAAGAAACAGAGATCTCTAAGAGAGGGGAGTTTATTTAAATATTAACAAAAAAGAAAGAGTGTGTGTGTGGTAATATAGAGGTTACATACTGGTTCATTTTCAATCTTCTTATATGTACTTAGTAATGTCAATTAAAATAGCAGTTTAAAATAAAATTTAACAAAGATACTGTCATTTGTAGAAAGTAAAAGAAGGGTGCGAGTTTCGATAAATAAAATAAGTATGTATTTTAGACAGTAGAAAATGCGTTAGCGTAATCATTTCGCACTTCTACCCAGATAACCTTGTCTGCAGTGGATTTTCATCTGTAAGACCCGGGAAAATGCAACCAAAGGTAAGAGTGTATTTACTTGAAAAACCTATATTGAAATATTGAATTTGAAGTAACTTATAGAGTTTCAGTGGCCCCGAACTAGGGACTCGAGTAGTATTTTATTATTTGCACTAGCTAATAGTGTCTCAGTGGTGCCCGAACAGGGACTCGATTTGCGTGATTTAATATAAATCACACAGATCAGACCTAATTAAGCTGCAGAACAGGTTATTTGGAAGTGAGGGCGATTATTGTGTAGTTTGCTAAGTATACATTTACAAGTATATATTTACTAAAAAATGGAGAGTAACAGTGATAAAGTCAACAACGTTGACTTGGCTAGTACAAGTACAGACAATCAAGTAAATACAATAATAACCGAAATGGTAATAAATGAAATAAGTCTAACAGAATCAGTGACAATGGAAGGCGCTAAGATTCATTCAACGCCTATCCAAAATAAGCAAAATGACAACAACGATATAGTGAATATGATACAAGTAATGCTAGAAAAACAAAGTATGATGTTAAGCAATAATTTTAATGAATTCAAGGGCGAGATGAACAGTAAATTAAATGCCTTAAATAATCATTTTGAGACTAAATTCGATGTAATGAGTATCAATATAAATAAACGCTTTGACACTAACGAGATTAAATTCGGTGAATTAAATAATTGCTTAGGCAATAGTGATGAAAAGTTTGAGAATAAATTTGAGGAAATGAGTAGCGATATAAATAAACGTTTTGACACTAATGATGCTAAATTTGACGTATTAACTAATTCATTGTGTAGTATTGAAAGCAAAATAAATGAAATATGTAGTGAAACAAAAAGAGAAACAGAGGAGTTAAGAGAGAGTGTGTGTGGGTGGTAGACAATAAAACAGACATAAATAAAGCGGGTAATAAATTTGAAAATGGGGCATCAAAAAGTGATAGAGTAGATAATAGTAATATTGAGAGTAGAAAGTTAGTTGATGTCAGTAAGAAAGTGGTAATAAGTATTGCTGAGTTGGAGAAAGAATGGAGAGATAGTTTAAATGAAGAGAGTGTACATAGGGTAGAATTTTCCCGTGGTGTGGTTGTGGGTGAAGAAAATGCTTCACGAGTGTATTTGGGAGACGTATGGTCTACAAATAATTGTCCCTTGATTTTTTGTGCATCTGGTAAGGCCAGATGTTGTAGTAACAAAGTGGTACCCTCTGCATGGAGTGAGAGAGAGAATGGGAAATGTTGTGAGAAGTATTGTGATAAAAGTGATTATGAGAGAGAGAAAGAGATAGAGTGTTTCAAGTTAAACAGAAGTTATAAAGAGTTGATAGAGAATATGAATATTAAGAGAATTATAATAAACAATGTAAACTTACCTTGTGTAATAGTAAACAATTGTGCCGAACTCTAGTGGAGAGACGGCGCAAAACCAGTATATAACGGCCTGCAGTTGAATGCAGTACTAATTTGTAGCGCTTTAATCGCTGCTGCGCTCTTGTAGCGAAGATAAGACTAATTCTCAGCTCAAGGGCCTGAGACATGCTGGCATCTGGTGACAGCTGCTGTAGGCAAACGAGAATGACGGAGATTATTCTGTTTAACCTTGTCTCGCTGAAATGGTGGCCTAGATCGGCAGCTTATTAAGTTACTCCAGTAAGATGAAGATATTAACACCTTTAAGCCTTCACACTATGTCAGGCTAGTTCAATACACGACTGCGGTAAGTCTCGCCAATACTCTCATATTAATTGTATTTAATATTTCACTAAAGAAAACTGTTTTTAATAGGCCTAAATAAGTGGATTTCTGATAACTTTTAAAAAGGGCGTGGCATTGTGCAATGAGCAATTGAAGGTAGAATTTTTTTTAAACACAGTAAAACTATATTAAATTCACGTGTCCGAACTTCGGCACTAAAAGTCAAAGAAATTTAAATACTAAAGTCTAAGTTTAAAATATACCTAACATGGATGTAAGGAGATTCCTATTAAGTACCTTGGTTATTGCACAATGCGTAATTCGGTTTAAATGGCATACAAGTTTTACTAGTATTGATAGTAAAACTTTATTCATATCAGGAAACTTACTGAGGCACCCATTTGAAAGTAATATAATAACCAAATCGTATTAATTCATATAGTAAAGAAGATGTAATCAGATTCCTTCTTGACCACGTGGTACCTATATATATTCAGACTATGTATAAAGCCTATTAAAATTGTAACCAGCCATAATTAACTATCAAAATTTCAAACATGGTAACCCGCATGGGTGAAGTTATTATTATAAAGATTTACTGTACTAAATATTTTCAAATAGGGCCTGGTGGCCACATAACCTTGTCAAGTTTTATATTTAGGTAGCTCTAAAGCTATGTTAACTTTATATATGTATTTTGGGGGGTGTGCGAACTTCTCGGGGCATTGTGTTGTGTACCCTGCCTGATATATATAATGTTGTGTAATCAGGGTCTACCGAACAAGTCGAGAAAAAGCCCAACATGACCTGAACTGGTAACACCATAAAGCTCTCACTTCATCGACCGGAGCAATAGCCAGGAAGCCACACCAACACCTGTAATGTAGGCCACGAGATTGCCACCTCTACCCCATGGACAAAAATCAGGTGATACAAAACCAATATATTATGTACACGTAGAGTCAGCACTCAATAACACCCAGCGAACCAGTTCTATCTATCAACCACAACACCTTCAAGTTTTTAAACATTTAATTGGATCCCCAATTAACGGGACAGTTTAGTGTGTGAACTGGGTGTAAAATTATTTGTATATTTTATTAAATTTGTTGTAAAATTGTCAGCTCAGAGACTGGCATGTATTTGAGACAGTTCAACATTCAAACGTATAATTTCCTCTTATTTCAGTATATGTGTTTCTTTACAGCTTTTAAGTCATTTATTTAATTGGTAATTTCTCGAGTTCAATTTAGTAGTCTATATATATATATATATTCTAAATTTTAAATTCAGTTTGGTTCTTATTGTATAGAAATTTCTGGGGTAGTTAGGTGCATTTTCACAAGTTTTATCCTGAATGGATGCAGGTCCATACAATGTTGAACGTGTTGTTGAGACAGGTTAAATTATGCATCAACTGGCAAACTAACATGTCGGTCTCTGGGCCAAATGTATTTTTCATAGGGTTATAATATTCATAACATATTTCTATTTTCCCAACTTAGCAATGTTTCTATATATATATATATATATATATTCTACGAATTAATTATGATAACTGGGGGGTGTTCATTGTTTTATAAATTTTTATTTCTCACAGTAATAGAGCCCAGTGGGCAGAATTGTATAACAGTATTAGGCACTTAGCCAAATTTTGAATTTTATTATGTCCTGGGGACTACTGAAGTGCATAAGCATTATCTGATACACATGTCATGTGTTATGAACCACTTAAATTTTGTAATCCTAACATGGATGTCTATAAAAGAATTAATAATATACCTCATGGCGGTAAGAAAAGGGCGTGGCAAGGAATCTTTGTATAATTGTATTGTATTGTGGAACATGTAATGCATTGTACATTTGTGTGTGTATTTTGGGGGGTTATATGTATTGTACATTTAGATGTATTTTTGGTGGGGAGTTTAGATATAGGGTTTTTAGAAAGGCAAAATGAAACATAGGATTATATATCCTTTTAATTTTAATAGCAAGTATTTATTCTATCTCAATTAATTTTTGCTGAATATTTTCTTCTAAGAAAGTAATTATTTTAATTAACTTGAATAACAAGGATGTGGATTTGTCACTATTTAATTTTTAATTAATTTGTTTGAGAATTTGTTTGTATAATTAATATTATCAAGAAGTCTATAAAATTATCTCCATTAAGTTCAATGGATCATTTTAAAGAGAACATAAATAATAAATTTTATATTATTAATATTTTACAGAAAACTTTATTTCAAGAATAGTAATGATTTTAAATTTTAATTCATTTTCAAAAGAGATAGCAAATATATTTTATAGGTGTTAATAATTATTTTCAGGTGACATTGTTGAAGGTGAATAAATTATGTTAATTAACCATTTAAGGGGATAATAAATTTCTGACTGTTATATTTATTGATTTTGTTATTAATTTTGTTTACCAAGCGAGATAGAATAATAAAAGGGATTTATTAATTGTTTAATTTATGAGTTTTCATTGCAAGTCCCGTCTCACTGGATCCAGCGCATTTTTGGCTTCTCTAGGCTTTAGCCTAGTTCTAATTAACTTGTGGCCCCTCTTTTCAAAAAAAAAAAAAAAACTTTTTTTTAACTGCACAAGTTAAAGAGGGGTTCCACAATGAGTATATGGATGATAAACATTTACCTGTGGGGAGAGTTAATGTACCTGTAGTAGCAGAATATTGTAATAATGATGTAATGGTAATAACAAACACTGACGGAGACTTTATAAAAAATACTAATGTCGACTTGATTTATGATAAGATAATTATGGGGGGTAACCCTATATATTATTATTTTGGTAAAATGGAAAAAATAGGTTCTTATGGTTATAAAACAAAAAACAACCGTATGATGAGTATCAATAAAATTGAACAATGTTATGTGGGCATTTGATTGATTTTCGATGATGGGGGTTGAGAAATACCGAATGAACAGTTAATTATGTGAGTAATGGTAAAATTACTTGGCTGATTTAGGTAAGGAAGTGTGGTAAATAATAAAACTATGACGAAAATTTGTAAATAAATGTGTCAATGTTAAATGTATTGTGCCAGGGTATATTGGTAAATTGTATACCACAGTTTCTGTAACAATGTTTGTGGTATGATATAATCATAATAATATTTTATATTGTTAATTAACAATAACGATTAACAAAAGGTATTCAGTAAATTTACTTTGAATTCTGTTTGTATTAAAAGTGTTTTAGATAATGTAATATTAAAGTTAAACTGTTCTGGTGGGAGTTAAAATGAAGTTAATTTAAAAATGTGAATTTTGATGAAGTCAAATTAATTTTGATTTAAATTTTGGTTTGAATTGTAATAAATAGTAATTGATAAATATGTTAACTAAAAACTTTATAGAAACAAAAAATTTGTAGTAAGCACATGTGTCAGTATGTGGTAAGCAGAATGTTTAGACTGAGTGAGTGTTTATAACAGTGTTTATAAAACAAGTCTTGCAGACAACTGTTAATGTAAACAGGTGTGTTGTATGTTTTGACCAATGTTTACAGCTAGGTGTGGAAGTTGATGACTGTTGTAGCTTGATGAATCAGTGCTAGGAGTAAATCTTATTATGAAACCAAAGAAATGAAGTTAATCTTTTACAGATAAAATAATAATGAGGTAATTACTGTAACTTAGAGTTTGAGAAATCAAATTAAATTAATTTGGTAATTAAATTAATTAAAAAGATGAATTTTAATAATGAATCTATTTCGATTCAAATTTCAAAGGTAATAAATCTTTCTCAAATAATAAACAATAAAAATAAAATTCCAATAAATGAAATTCTTCTTCCAATAGAAGATATAATGTTTCATGATATAAATGCATCAGGATAATCTGAATATCGACGTGGCATACCTCTCAATCCTAAAAAATGTTGGGGAAAAAAGGTTAAATTTACCCCGATAAACATAATCAAAAAATGAATTTTTAATCAATTAGAATTTAAAGATAATCCAGTAAATAAAGGATATCAATGAATAAATCTTCCTAAAATTGCAAATACTGCACCTATTGATAACACATAATGAAAATGGGCTACAACATAATATGTATCATGTAATACAATATCAATTGATGAATTAGCTAAAATCACCCCAGTCAATCCACCAATAGTAAAAAGAAAAACAAAACCTACTGCTCATAAAATTGAAGGTCTTATCTTGATTTTAACTCCTCTCAGAGTTGCTAATCATCTAAAAACTTTAATTCCAGTTGGAACAGCAATAATTATTGTAGCAGAAGTAAAATAAGCCCGTGTATCAACATCCATACCAACTGTAAATATATGATGTGCTCAAACAACAAATCCTAAAATACCAATTGATATTATAGCATAAATTATTCCTAGTGATCCAAAAGATTCAATTTTTCCTCTCTCTTGAGTGATAATGTGAGAAATTAGTCCAAATCCAGGCAAAATTAAAATATATACTTCAGGATGTCCAAAAAATCAAAATAAATGTTGGTATAAAATTGGATCTCCTCCACCTGAAGGATCAAAAAAAGAAGTATTCAAATTTCGATCAGTTAATAATATTGTAATTGCACCAGCTAAAACTGGTAATGAAAGCAATAATAAAAAAGCAGTAATTAATACTGCTCACACAAATAAAGGTAACCGATCCATGTATATTCCCACTGATCGTATATTAAAAATTGTTCTAATAAAATTAACTGCACCTAGGATTGAGCTAGCTCCAGCCAAATGTAAAGAAAAAATAGTTAAATCAACACAAGATCCTGAGTGTGCAACGCCTCTTGACAACGGAGGATAAACTGTCCAACCAGTACCTGCACCTCTATCAACCATTCTACCAATTAATAATAATGTCAATGAAGGTGGTAATAATCAAAAACTTATATTATTTATTCGAGGGAAAGCCATATCAGGAGCACCAATTATCAAAGGAACCAATCAATTCCCAAATCCTCCAATCATAACTGGCATCACTATAAAAAAAATTATAACGAAAGCATGAGCAGTAACAATCACATTATAAATTTGATCATCTCAAATAAAAGATCCAGGAATGCCTAATTCAACACGAATAAGAACTCTTAAAGTTGTACCTACTATTCCCGATCAAATCCCAAAAATGAAATATAATGTTCCAATGTCTTTATGATTAGTTGAGAAAAATCACTTATTCATAAATAATCATTGATTTATTCCCAATTGAGATGACTGAATTAGGTAATAAACTGTAAATTTATTTATGGATATACTTTCCTCTCAATAATCTAATCTAATCTTTCTTCCCTATTCTCTTATTTTTTTCTTCAATCTAGTCTTATATTTAATAATAATATTAAATTGCAAATTTAAAGGTGATTAAAATAAATCTAAGGCTTACAAGAAATTATATTTTTAACTTTGAAGGATAATAGTTTTATTAACTTAAAACCTTACTAATTCATAACATTAAATAAGGTTACAACTATAAATCCAATCAATAAAGAATTTACTATAAATAATGTATTATTTAATCTAAAAGTTGACAACTTTAAAGATATATTGTTTATCATTAATCCTGTCATTACAACTCGCAAATAATAAAATAACACTAATAAAGCAGTTATTACTAAAATTAAACATAAAAAATACATTTTATTAACCAAAAGACAATAAATTATTATAAATTTTGGGAAAAACCCTAAAAATGGTGGTAATCCACCTATTGACATAAAAATAATTATTAACATTAATGATTTAACCCTATTGTTAAACAAAATAAAAATTTGATTTAAATAATTCATATTATTTATTCAAAACAGATAACAAGTCAAAAATAAAGAGAGGGAATAAATTAAAAAATATACCAGCCATATATAATTTATTAATATAACCCCTCTAAAAATTCAACTTAAATTGTAAATTGATGAATATGCTAAAATTTTTCGAATTGATGAATAACACAGCCCCCCTAATGAGCCTCAAATACATGATAAAACAATAAATAAAATCAATCTTATATCTAAATAACTCAATAAAATAATGGGAATAATCCTCTGAACGGTTATAATTAAAAAAGACACTAGTCAAGACAACCCATCAATTACTGAGACATATCAATAATGGAATGGAGGAGATCCAATTTTAATTATTAAACTAATTATAATAAAATATTTTACCTGAAATAATATTCCTAAAATAACAACAAACAGGAATAATAGTCTTGAACCCATTCTCTGAATAATAAAATATTTAATTATTGACTCAGATGAGTAAACTCTCATTTTATTCATTATAAAAGGCAAAAATGATACCATATTTATCTCGACTCCTATTCAACAACCCAGCCAATTGTTTGAACAAATCGCCAATATAATACCAAAAAACAAGAATGCCACAAATACTATATAAGAGGAATTTTTTTTAATTAAAAAGAGGATAATTTTCCATAAATGAGGTATGAACCCATTAGCTTAATTTTAGCTTATCTTTTATATGTTGTAGTTTATGAAGAACATTAATTTTTGATATTAAAAGACAGTTTAATTCTGTTAACATAATAAGAGTATAATATTACATAATTTATTCTATCAAAATAACCCTTTTTCACTCAGGCATCTTATTTTTTTTATTTTATTTTTTTTATATATGACTTATAATATCTGGTGTACGGTTTATTATACAATAGACTTACAGCCAATACTAGATTCACAACTTTATATACTCTTTCCTTCATTTTTTCCTATTTCTATTTATTGATTAAAATAAATTTACGGAACTGAATAACTAGTAACAGTTAAAGAGTTAGCTAAAATACAATAATTACATCAATTTTTGTACACCCACATTTTGCAAATCCGGTCCATAAAATATATGCTTACAGTATGTTTATAGTTAAATTAAAAATATTAATGTTAATATTACTGTATTACCATATTTATATATTCATATATAATAAATATATATACATATGTATATATATATATATATAATAGTATGTTTTTCTTTTTTTTTTTTATTGAAGTATAAAAAAAAAGAAAATTTATATATTTATATATAAATATTTATAATAATAATAGTATGTTTTTCTTTTTTTTAATTTCAATAAAAAAAAAAAGAAAAACATACTATTATATATATATATATACATATATATATATATTTATTATATATGAATATATAAATGTGATAATATAGTAATATTAACATTAATATTTTTAATTTAACCATAAACATACTGTATAAAATCATAAATATTTAAAAACCGGGATTACTCAAATGAGTGAATATTGTTGTAAAAGCTCTGTTTACAAAGGTTTGATGCCATGATTTATAAATTAATGTGAAAATATAATAATATATCTCAAAAAATTCACCAGCCATGAATTCTTATTTTTATTGTGAGGAAACATCGATTAAAAATAATACATTTTTGAGTGAATATTGCTTTAAAGGGATTGTTTGACATTTTGGAAAACTATGCTATTAATAAATAAGTAAAAGGAGGAGTTTTATTCTAGCTTGTAAATTAAATATTTAATTATATTACATGCATAACTTTAAATTGATTGAAAACTATCTAAATGATAATTATCCATAGCGCAGTATTAAGTATTATTAATTATTAATTTTAGAGATAATAATTTTATTTATAGAGGACAAAACTCGTGCCAGCAGTTGCGGTTACACGATTCTCTAAATTTAATTATATTAGTTTCAGTTAAAAATAAATTAATAGTAAGGTTTTTAAATTTTGGTGAAATAATGTATAAATATGTGTTTACTTTTATGTCTGAGAAACTTTTATCTAAAACTAGAATTAGATACCCTATTATTGAAAGTGTGAATAAAATAACTAGATTATTAATAGTTATGATCTTTAAATTCAAAGAATTTGGCGGTAATTTATCTAATCAGAGGAATCTGTTTTGTAATCGATAACCCACGATAGATTTCACTTTATATAAATTTGTATACCTCTGTCAAGAATGCTTTATCAGAATAATTTTCATTTATTTTATTAATAAGATGTCAGGTCAAGGTGCAGTTAATTTTAAAGAAAGAATGGATTACATTATTATAAAAATGAATTGTTTTCTATAATGAAAATCATGAAATTGGATTTGAAAGTAAATTTATTAAATATAGTTTTTTGAATTTAGGTTCTAAATTATGTACATATCGCCCGTCACTCCCACTATAAAGTGGGATAAGTCGTAACAAAGTAGCTGTACTGGAAAGTGTGGCTAGAGTGCAAATTAAAGCTTAAGGCATATTATTTACACTAATAAAAATTATTGATTTATCAATATAATTTGAATAATAATTTAAATTTATAATTAATTTATTGAGATTATTTTAAATAAAAATAATTATTTAGTTTTAGTACTATTTATGGAAAAAATATTTTTAATTGAACTGTGAAGATCAAACAATAAATATAAATAAGTAAAATTATAATTTGTACCTTTTGTATCAGGGTTAATTAATTATATATAAAAATTTATTTTTCCCGAATTATAGTGATTTAAAGTTATTTGTTAATTATTGTAATATAAATATTAATAAAATAATTTTAGTGATGAAACTTCTCTCGAACTATAATATTTCTGGTTTCTTAAGAATTAAATTTAATTTAAAATAAATATTATAACTTATATTTTAATATAAAGTTTTATATTTATTTAATTATATTAAGGATAAGCTAAATATAACTTCTATAATATTTTAGATTTTAATTAATTAAATAGGCTTGCAATTAGCCTTTTTATATGAGTAAGTTAAATTTTATTTTCTATTTTAATACATTTAATATATTTTAGGTATATATTAAGAAAATTAAATTAATAAAAATATTTTTATTAAAATGATTAAATTAGTAAATTATGATAAGTTGTATTTAAGAACTAGGCAAATATAATTTTCACCTGTTTACCAAAAACATGTCCTTTAGAAAAATATTAAAGGTCTATTCTGCCCAATGATATTTTAATGGCCGCGGTAAGTTGACCGTGCAAAGGTAGCATAATAATTAGTCTTTTAATTAAAGGCTTGTATGAATGAATGGATGAAAAATTTTCTTTTTTAATTAAAATAGATTGAATTTAGAGTTTAAGTAAAAAATCTTAGATAAATAAGTGGGACGAGAAGACCCTATAGAATTTTAAATAAATTTGTTTTACTAGAATTTAGAATTAACAACTGAAAAAATTATTTTATTTTTTGTTGGGGTGACATTATAATAAATAAAACTTTAAATGAACTTTTCATAAATTAATGTTTAATTGATCCAATTTTTTTTATTATAAGATTAAATTACCTTAGGGATAACAGCGTTATTAATTTGGAGAGTTCATATCGATAAATTAGATTGCGACCTCGATGTTGGATTAAGAAAAGAGTTTAGAGCAAAATCTAAATATTCTGGGTCTGTTCGACCTTTAATTTCTTACATGATCTGAGTTCAAATCGGCGTGAGCCAGGTTGGTTTCTATCTACTAATATATTTTTGATATTAGTACGAAAGGACCATGTCAAATAATTTAATTTATTCTGGGGACTACTGAAGTGCATAAGCATTATCTGATACACATGTCATGTGTTATGAACCACTTAAATTTTGTAATCCTAACATGGATGTCTATAAAAGAATTAATAATATACCTCATGGCGGTAAGAAAAGGGCGTGGCAAGGAATCTTTGTATAATTGTATTGTATTGTGGAACATGTAATGCATTGTACATTTGTGTGTGTATTTTGGGGGGTTATATGTATTGTACATTTAGATGTATTTTTGGTGGGGAGTTTAGATATAGGGTTTTTAGAAAGGCAAAATGAAACATAGGATTATATATCCTTTTAATTTTAATAGCAAGTATTTATTCTATCTCAATTAATTTTTGCTGAATATTTTCTTCTAAGAAAGTAATTATTTTAATTAACTTGAATAACAAGGATGTGGATTTGTCACTATTTAATTTTTAATTAATTTGTTTGAGAATTTGTTTGTATAATTAATATTATCAAGAAGTCTATAAAATTATCTCCATTAAGTTCAATGGATCATTTTAAAGAGAACATAAATAATAAATTTTATATTATTAATATTTTACAGAAAACTTTATTTCAAGAATAGTAATGATTTTAAATTTTAATTCATTTTCAAAAGAGATAGCAAATATATTTTATAGGTGTTAATAATTATTTTCAGGTGACATTGTTGAAGGTGAATAAATTATGTTAATTAACCATTTAAGGGGATAATAAATTTCTGACTGTTATATTTATTGATTTTGTTATTAATTTTGTTTACCAAGCGAGATAGAATAATAAAAGGGATTTATTAATTGTTTAATTTATGAGTTTTCATTGCAAGTCCCGTCTCACTGGATCCAGCGCATTTTTGGCTTCTCTAGGCTTTAGCCTAGTTCTAATTAACTTGTGGCCCCTCTTTTCAAAAAAAAAAAAAAAACTTTTTTTTACCTGCACAAGTTAAAGAGGGGTTCCACAATGAGTATATGGATGATAAACATTTACCTGTGGGGAGAGTTAATGTACCTGTAGTAGCAGAATATTGTAATAATGATGTAATGGTAATAACAAACACTGACGGAGACTTTATAAAAAATACTAATGTCGACTTGATTTATGATAAGATAATTATGGGGGGTAACCCTATATATTATTATTTTGGTAAAATGGAAAAAATAGGTTCTTATGGTTATAAAACAAAAAACAACCGTATGATGAGTATCAATAAAATTGAACAATGTTATGTGGGCATTCGATTGATTTTCGATGATGGGGGTTGAGAAATACCGAATGAACAGTTAATTATGTGAGTAATGGTAAAATTACTTGGCTGATTTAGGTAAGGAAGTGTGGTAAATAATAAAACTATGACGAAAATTTGTAAATAAATGTGTCAATGTTAAATGTATTGTGCCAGGGTATATTGGTAAATTGTATACCACAGTTTCTGTAACAATGTTTGTGGTATGATATAATCATAATAATATTTTATATTGTTAATTAACAATAACGATTAACAAAAGGTATTCAGTAAATTTATTTTGAATTCTGTTTGTATTAAAAGTGTTTTAGATAATGTAATATTAAAGTTAAACTGTTCTGGTGGGAGTTAAAATGAAGTTAATTTAAAAATGTGAATTTTGATGAAGTCAAATTAATTTTGATTTAAATTTTGGTTTGAATTGTAATAAATAGTAATTGATAAATATGTTAACTAAAAACTTTATAGAAACAAAAAATTTGTAGTAAGCACATGTGTCAGTATGTGGTAAGCAGAATGTTTAGACTGAGTGAGTGTTTATAACAGTGTTTATAAAACAAGTCTTGCAGACAACTGTTAATGTAAACAGGTGTGTTGTATGTTTTGACCAATGTTTACAGCTAGGTGTGGAAGTTGATGACTGTTGTAGCTTGATGAATCAGTGCTAGGAGTAAATCTTATTATGAAACCAAAGAAATGAAGTTAATCTTTTACAGATAAAATAATAATGAGGTAATTACTGTAACTTAGAGTTTGAGAAATCAAATTAAATTAATTTGGTAATTAAATTAATTAAAAAGATGAATTTTAATAATGAATCTATTTCGATTCAAATTTCAAAGGTAATGGTAGATTAAACAATAATTGATGAAAACAATGATTAAAATATTCATTTAAAATGGAATAACTAAAGTATTTCTTTTAAAGGAAAATTGAGATTGAAGGCAATAATGTATTTTGTTTGTAGTATGTATCATATAATAAGTTTGTTAGTATAAGATTTGTATTTTATGTATGATTTTGGCTGGGCAATATTGTACGGGGAACATTATTTAATTTGTCTGGAACGCATATGTACTACTGTAAACTTATATTGTTTTGTTAACACAGTATTTTCTAGGGTTAAGGTATATTGTTGAACCATGTAACTTGTTGAAGATGAGCCGATGGGCTTGATAGTTAAATTTAAATTGATCCAGGTACCCGACGGACAATTTAGAAGCTATATTACAATGTAGTCGAATGCATATTATGTTTTATAATAAACAATGAACCAGTACGTTGTTAATGAACCAGTACGGCTAAGAGGAAACAAATCAGTTGTGGGATATGGAGTGATGGAAGGCTGTTTGTTAATTTTTTAATCCAATGTTAGAGAGTCAGGTGATACTGTGGCGGGTATCTGTCCGAGCTTATGGTGTTGGGATCTCGAGTAGAGAAGTCCAGTAACGTCGGATGCTGCCACAGTCACCAGACCAGGGGGGTAAGTACCCATGATTTTAGTAGAGAGTTCAGGGGGCTGCGGCGCCATATCCTCACTGATCCTCTTAGGTTTTAGGCAATGAGAGTTTGTAGGCTTCGGCCATCAACCTCTCATTGGGGGGGGGTATTGTAACGGTACAGAATTGTGTGATCCCATAGTTTTAATTTAATCAGTTTCAATTTTCAATTGTCAGCTTCCACCTGTGAGGTGCCCCAGTTTAACAAGGAACACAATGTTAGCATAAACAACCGTCTAGACATCTTGCGTAATAGTTTGCCAGCAGCAGTCCTTGTGAATCACAGTATGCAGTCTATCACCAGGTTTTGCATCAGACAGTAAGGAGCAGTATACAGCTTGCTAAATAAAACGGTGGCCTCGGGTGTAAGATAGGCCGTAATTAATAGTCGGCCTATCCATTCAAGTATTAATGTACTAAATAGTACTACAGAAATAAAACCTGTATAAAAAAGTATAAACAGTGTAGAGCGCGGCCCACTTAAAACAACATCTTAGTGCGAATAAAATTACGTCGGCTGACTTGATCATATTTTATAACGTGGAACCAGTAGATCAGTGAGAACCATGAAACAAAAAACCGTAAAATCAGTACCAACAGTGGCGTGAGTGCGAGAGAACTCAGAAATCGGTCAACTAGTGAACTTGTGTCACGGTTATTACATGTGAACAATATGGGTGTTCATTGGAGTGAAACCATTATTAGGATGAGTACCACTTTTTAAAACTTTAATTACTATATTATAAAATTTACTTTTATAGACACCTTAATAAGAAACAGAGATCTCTAAGAGAGGGGAGTTTATTTAAATATTAACAAAAAAGAAAGAGTGTGTGTGTGGTAATATAGAGGTTACTTACTGGTTCATTTTCAATCTTCTTATATGTACTTAGTAATGTCAATTATAATAGTAGTTTAAAATAAAATTTAACAAAGATACTGTCATTTGTAGAAAGTAAAAGAAGGGTGCGAGTTTCGATAAATAAAATAAGTATGTATTTTAGACAATAGAAAATGCGTTAGCGTAATCATTTCGCACTTCTACCCAGATAACCTTGTCTGCAGTGGATTTTCGTCTGTAAGACTCGGGAAAATGCAACCAAAGGTAAGAGTGTATTTACTTGAAAAACCTATATTGAAATATTGAATTTGAAGTAACTTAGAGTTTCAGTGGTCCCAAACTAGGGAATCGAGTGGTATTTTATTATTTGCACTAGCTAATAGTGTCTCAACTTCTATTTACTTTTATAAATGTGCTTTCTCAATTGAGCTTCTGTCTGCTATCGTCCTTCTGTTTTCTTCCTTCATACATCTGGAATCTGATATCAATCTTCTCAGAAGTTTTATTATCCCTTAAAAATTTTCTCCCTATCCCTTTCCTATCCTGTGCGGTGGTTCAGTTCGGGTGGCCACTTTTGGGTCCCTTATTCCGCTGTCCATCCTTACACCATCTGAGACCAGAGGGACATACCGTCTTGTGACAGATGTTCTCCGTATCATTTCTTCCTATATCATTTTCAACTCCAAGAAATTCTAAATTGTAGTTGTATTAATTATTATCATTCTTTAGCTTCATTGTAGTCATTAAATTATTCATGGCCCTTCTTATTTTACCTTCTTATGTGAGCACATTACCATTAATTGTTATTTATTTATTCTTCTTTTTGTTCCCATCAATATATTATTTTTTCTATTATTTCATTTTAAATCAGTTATTTATAAATAAATTATGTAATAATCTGTTCTTACATTAAATCATATTGTCTCGAAATATTTTAAGTAAGTTGTCCTTACATGCTTTTTGAATTTTGTGGTTTTATTTTAATTAATATTATTTATTTGGTTCCTTTTATTCCAATGGGTTGCTTGGTCGGTATACAGAAAATCAGTCCCCTTTTTCTAGTTGATTATTATTTGGTTTAACCATGGTCCATAAACTCAGTTACTCCTCTTCCTCGGATTACTGGGGTGTTCGGAATTACTTCTTTCCTTGATAATCTCCTTATCATCCGGCTCTCCCACTTTGCTGCTATGAAACCTTCATTTAAGTACCGGTCTCCCGTCATAGTTCGTTCCTTTTTAACTAACAGGTATTGTACCTCCTCTAACATAACATAGTCACTCATATTAAATACCATTTCATTCCCTTTTACCTCTGGATTATTTACCAAACATTTGCATAGTATATTCCGTCTTGAAGATATGACTGATATCGTCTGATACACTTCAACCGTCAACATATTTAATTGAGATCTAAACTTAATTAACTCCCTTTGTTCATTAATTGGAAGGTTAAATACATTAATTAATCCACGTGTAATCATCTCCAATTCTTCTCTTGTATTTATTATTTTCTTTCTACATATTTTTCTTATTTTCTTGGTCTTCTTTTCCATTTTGATTTAAATGGAATAACTCCTATTGTAGTCCCAAGCCACGTGTTTGTTAACCAAATATACTGTTACTCACCGTATATGGCCTTTCTGTGATGTTATTTCGTTGTTTACATGTTTCGAGGCACTTGCCTCATCATCAGAACTTTATAAAAACTAATGTATGTCATCAATGATGACATGTGTCAAAATACTAAAACACAATACGGCATTAAACTATGTACAGAACTTGATGAGCACGTCAATGTTAGGTGTACCTTGCAAGACAACACGCGCCGTACTGACGAAATCTAAGTACCATGACGAAATCTACTGTACGATACCGCTATGCGATATGGTCGAGATAAAACTTAGATTTCGTCAGTACGGCGCGTGTTGTCTTGCAAGGCACACCTAACATTGACGTGCTCATTTTTAAAGCAAGTTCTGTACATAGTTTAATGCCGTATTGTGTTTTAGTATTGTGACGCATGTCATCATTGATGACATACATTAGTTTTTATAAAGTTCTTCTTTTCCAGGTGTTGATTATCCTCTTTGTTGTGGTTATTTTTATTTTCAGATAATATTACACCTTGGTATTCTCTAATTTCTATTTCCTTCCTGCTCTCTTCTGTATTCGGACTTACTTTAATACCTTCGGAAGTGCTGTCTAGTGTTTCATTCATATTCTTTAAACACCTATCCATTTGCTTATTTGTCTCCTCCTTGTATTCATCTACTCTTTGGCTAAGTGTGTTAACATTTTCAATCTTCCCCCCGAAAGTTTCCCTTAACTCCTTATTGAACTTCTCCATCTTACCCTCAATTCGTTTTAAACTTTCTTCGTTTATTTTCTCAATTTGTTTTAAACTGTCCCTCAAGGTTTCATTTTGCTTCTTTGAAGTTTCCCCCTGTTTCCTAAAACTTTCATCTATTTTGTCAAATTTCTCGCTCAAGGTTTCATTTTGTTTCCTTGAGTTTTCACTTATTTCATCAAATTTCTTGTTTAAGGTTTCATTTTGTAGTTTATTGCTTTCCAATATAATTCTCAACATCTCCTGCATGCTCATGTCTTCTTTTTGGGCGGATTTATCTGGTTGGTCCCCTTGGGCATCCTCTTCAATTATTTCCTTTTCCGTGTCCATAACTACTTCGGTTTCTTCGTTATAGAAACAGTGAGAGAGAGAGAGAGAGAGAGAGAGAGAGAGAGAGAGAGAGAGAGAGAGAGAGAGAGAGAGAGAGAGGAGAGAGTGTTTGTAAGTTACACAGAGAGTATGAAGAGAATGATTTTGTGAATATAGGGCAGAGGGTAAATTTTCCCCAGTTTTATGGTAAACCAAGCTGGTTACAAATGTTTTTGAAGGGCAAGAGTCCCTTACAAGAAAGCAATGTATATCTAAATAATTTTTTAATTTTTAGTAGGCGTTTTTACGAGTCAATACCCTCTGTACGGAATGATAGCAAAAGCATGAATTGATGTTATGACGGTGAGAGAGATTTAGAGGGAGAGTTGTGTGTTGATAGAGAGATAGAATTATATAAATTAAAGAGAGATTATAATGAGTTGAAAGAAATGTTAGAAGTGATAAAGACAAATGATATGAAATACTTACTTTGTACAGGAGAGATTGAGAATTGTTTTGATGATACCTGTTTAAGTAATAATAATAATTTACCTTATGTTGTAATGAATGAGAAAATAACTGACCTTATATTGAATATAACTACTGATGGAGACTGGACAGAAATAAATAATGTTGACTTGGTTTATGATAAAATAATTATAATGGGAAGTAACCCTATGTATGATTATTGTGGTAAAATGAATAAACTAAAATTTTATGGTTATTACACACAGGATAGCCATATGAGATACGTAAATATAATTGAAAAATGTTATGTGAAACCCAGACTAATTTTTGATGATGGAGGCTGAACATAAACTTAATAAATGGACATGTTAAATATTTTGATTTATGGTTCTCACTGGCTGATTGTGGAAATGAAGTGTGATAAAATTGGACAATTAATGACGAATAATTTGTAAATAAATGTTTAGTGAAAGTAATTGTGTGTATTGTAAAAAGTATATAATGTAAACAATGTGTGTATGTAGTAGAAATTGTTGTGATAATAATAATAATATTTTTGCAGTCTAGATAAATAACAAAATAATTTGGAAGCAGATAACAAATGAATTGTAATTATTGTAATTGGTGAGAGTAATTAAAATATGTTATGTTTTCAATAATTATTTTAATTAAAATAATTTGAGATGTTTAAATATTTTTGATTGATTTAAATGTTATATAATTGAATTTTTCTGATGGATTTAAATTATTTTATGAGATGTGAATTCGATAATAATCAATAAATAAATAAATGTTAAATTTATTAGTATGGAATAACATTGTTGTTAAAATGTTGCAGAAGGTACAGGGAGTTACTGATATTTATATTTGTGTGCTTACTGTAAGTATAAATTTTACAATACAAGTTAAATAGAATAAAATGTTTACAGGTGTTGAAAAAATTTTAAATTCAATGATGAAACTATTTTGAGATAATTGTACTAAATAGAAACCATACTCAAAAGGTAATACTAACTGAAATATGAGATAAAACAAATGTTAATAATAAATTTGAAATTTTTTGAGGAATCTAATTGTAGTGAGTGAGAAATAATGAAATGATGTTATGTGGAAGATTTAATTTAGTTATTAAGTGGCTAGTACAGTGGGGGCATGTGCCACCGTAGGTAGCGATAAGTGTTGGTGGTGACCGAGAGTGTTACCTCCATCGGAGGCCAAAATGGCGTAAAATACACGGCACACCCTTTTATATAATTTTATATTATATCCTGGTAGATTGCCGTGCCGTGTATAATAATGATGATGATAACATGCCTGAAATTAGAGTTGATTTCCCCGACTTTTCGGGCGATTACTGCCTTACCAGCACTAATCGAGGTTTTGGCTAGCAGTCAGCTATGGCCATAAATTAAGAACCTTGACCATAGCTGGCTTGAAATTGGTTTATATTTGAAATTGATGGGGGCTGACATTAGGGGAAATCCCCGGAATTATGGAACAGCGGCTATCACTCTGTTCGAGTAGGAACAGCAAGCCCAGGTGGTAGACCCGTTTTAAGGGCGTATAAATTTGTAACAAGTGATATGTTGATATCAAAATAATTTCCAATGTAACGCTGAAGCAAGGACACGGAGATGATAAATTCCTCCACCAATGCCGTCCTTGTGGAAGCAAATGGCCACAACAGTTCACCCTCAAAAAATAATAGTGTGTGTGGCAGGGTGGTTGCTCAGGGTAGCAACGAATGAAAATTTTGTAACTTAATGATTATGACTCGCTCTTGCAGTAATTAAAGAATTGTAGTTTGATTTGATAAATAGGTGCATCAGATGTTTATCATATTGTATTTAGTATGTCTTATTGTGTTTTATTTTATTATGTTAGGATATAAGGTTTGTCAACGTGTAATGTATTTCACATGACATAAAATTTTGAAATGTGTCTATAGTAAGGTCGTTCACCTTGCTAATAAAATCAACTGATCAGCTGTAGTGTATCACTTATAAACGATTTGAAAATTTCTCAATGGAGTTACATATTTGAATATAATTAAACAATTGATTGGTACAAGTGATAAATTTTAATAGAAGCTGAAACCAATTAAAGCTATAAAATGTGTGATTTTGATTAATTTAAATGTCAGTTTTATTGTTAATTGTAATAATACTATGTCAATTTTAAATGTCATATTTTATTATGTTATTGTGTTTAAAGATAAAAAATTTTAAAGATGTCTTATGTATTTTACGAACATATGTAGGCCAAGGTCGTTGACTTGACCCAGAGAGATCAGCTGATGGTTGATGTTACAAACTAGACCAGGTTTTGGCAATTGCTTGATGCAAATTTTGTCGTGTAATTGATTTAAATAATTTTAAATCTTTTTTCCGGAATGAAAAAAAAATATTTGGATTTAAAAAAAAAAAAAATTTTTTTTATTTTATTTTATGCCTGCCATATAGGTGATGTTTGAATTGCAAGTGTATTATTGTTTATGTGTATTACTAGTGTTTTTTATTGAATTGTATTGTTTAGTATATATGTATAATCAAAGGTTAGGATAAATGAGTTCATGTTTAGTTAGATGTTCAATTTATTTGTTTTTCTGATTATGAATAATAATGAAGAGAATTAATAGAGTGATGAATTCATGTAACAGATTTATTTTGATTTTAGGAGGTCACTTAAATGGGTTTGATTTAGCAATAAATATTTTGGAGTTGAAAGATGTATTAATAAGTATATGTATGCGCCCAGTACTTGCTAAAGGCAGCCCAGTGTGCATGATAAGGGGGAACATATCGGTTGAGGATCTGGCATGGTATAAGGCCAAGGGTTGGATTTTGGGGGTTGGCATGTTAAAAGGTTAGGTGCGCTGTGGTGCGTGTCTGTTCGATTTTATGGTGTTGGGATCTCGGATAGAGAAGTCCAGTAATATCGTTCAGGTGCGGCCATGGTCTCCGAGCTAGGGGGGTAGTTTACCCATGATGTGTAAGGAACTGATGGGGGGTTGTTGGCACCATATCCTCACCGATCCTCTTAGGGGTTTAGCAATGAGATTTCTTCTGTTTCGGCAGAAGATCTCTCATTGGGGGGGTATTGTAACGGGGCAATTTGGGGGATATATATATATTTTTTTATTTCGTTTAATAACAATATTGAGACTGATCTGTTTTGACACCCTTTACGGCCACCGAGACCACTAATACTTGTTTGGACACCCTGTATACAATCCCGTACCAGTCCGTGCTTGGTACAAACGATAACAACATAGGAATGCAGCTGGGAGTGCGCGCTCGTGTGCTGATGTCTATAATCTCAAACTCAAAATCATTGCCAGAAGTACCCACCACGTGAATAATCCACTGGTCACGTGGGTGAAATTAACCAATCAGCAATCGGGGGGACAGAAGTGGTGAGCACAGACGCTTGGAAAAAGCGTCTTTGTCGTTCAGCAAACCTGCGAGATGGCCGGCTCTAGTGTGTACACGCGTGTCAAGAAAATTATTTTGCTTATAAATGTGCATTTAACAAAATTTAACCAGTAAAAAATGTGATTAATAGAACACGGAACTTAATTGAAATCTTTTAAAAAGTAAAGCAGTGACAGTTTCCGGACATAAAGTAGTGAAAAATGCAGGGAGCAACACGGGGCCGATAATGACGACTCTTTAACACGTAACTGTGTCACAAAATCTATGATGTCAATATTAGAATATAGAGCTCTATTTTTTTTGAAGAAAACAAATTTTTTTAAGAATGTTTGTGTGCGTGAGCAGGCTGGGCGGCCTAATTAATTCATTTACATGGTTAGGGTATAAGATTTAGCGTTAAGCATTTTAACAAATTTGAGTTCCTGTACAATGTGAGTAAAATTAAACATATACAATGGGGATTACCTATTAAATTTCAAATTGCTGGCCATGTAACGTAAAATAAATTGTTTGATACTATTTAGATGTTGAAGTAGATATAATAAAACAGGGTTAATTTCACATATCAAGATGTATTGGTTATTGCGTTTACCTATTTCTCTCTGCTAATGAGTACACCAGACGAGACCCTGGAAGTTTTTACGAAAGGTAGGTGTTACCATAAAATACAATATTTATTATGTCATTAATCGGTATTGTTTTAATTGATGCCCTAAAAAGGGACAAAATTCAATATTAATAATTTAAATTTAACTTGTAAAGTTTTAATTATATTCACCTTTTATTTGGTTAATGGTAATAGACTTGATTTCATACTCAACTCTCTCTCTCCTGGATGAAAATTCATTAATTATATAATTTCTCATGGTGATGGTTTTTCAAACATCCCTTGATAAGGACTGGTCACACTAATCAATAAAAACTTGTTTTAACACTCATATTTCTATTTACTTTTATAAATGTGCTTTCTCAATTGAGCTTCTGTCTGCTATCGTCCTTCTGTTTTCTTCCTTCATACTTCTGGAATCTGATATCAATCTTCTCAGCTGTTTTATTATCCCTTAAATATTCAATTTCCCTAACATTTTCTCCTTATCCCTTTCCTATCCTGTGCGGTGGTTCAGTTCAGGTGGCCACTTTTGGGTCCATTACTCCGCTGTCCATCCTTACACCTTCTGAGGCCAGAGGGACATACCGTCTGCTCAGGAAAATGTCTACAGTCATTTCATTTTATTAAAAAACTTACAAGTAGTCGATTGGCGACTAATAATAAACACTTTTGGGATTCTTCACGCTGTTACTGTTTGCATTTAATTATATATTTCTTTTTCTTCTTGATTCCTTCTTATTTTTCAGCAACTAATTTCAGATAACATTATTGATAGGCATTATTTTAAAATCCTTTTGACTTTCCTTCTTGTGACAGATGTTCTCCGTATCATTTCTTCCTATATCATTTTCAACTCCAAGAAATTCTAAATTGTAGTTGTATTAATTATTATCATTCTTTAGCTTCATTGTAGTCATTAAATTATTCATGGCCCTTCTTATTTTACCTTCTTATGTGAGCTTATTACCATTAATTGTTTTTTATTTATTTATTTATTCTTCTTTTTGTTCCCATCAATATATTATTTTTTCTATTATTTCATTTTAAATCAGTTATTTATAAATAAATTACGTAATAATCTGTTCTTACATTAAATCATATTGTCTCGAAATATTTTACACGCTTTTTGAATTTTGTGGTTTTATTTTAATTAATATTATTTATTTGGTTCCTTTTATTCCAATGGGTTGCTTGGTCGGTATACAGAAAATCAGTCCCCTTTTTCTGGTTGATTATTATTTGGTTTAACCATGGTCCATAAACTCAGTTACTCCTCTTCCTCGGATTACTGGGGTGTTCGGAATTACTTCTTTCCTTGATAATCTCCTTATCATCCGGCTCTCCCACTTTGCTGCTATGAAACCTTCATTTAAGTACCGGTCTCCTGTCATAGTTCGTTCCTTTTTAACTAACAGGTATTGTACCTCCTCTAACATAACATAGTCACTCGTATTAAATACCATTTCATTCCCTTTTACCTCTGGATTATTTACCAAATATTTGCATGGTGTGCCGGTGTTTGCATAACCCGGCGGTCGAAGGTATAATAAATTATTTTTATAATAATAAACTCGAGTATTACGTTCAGTTAGAGTGGCGATATTGGGGAGGCTCGATGAGACAGCGCGCGCCATCTTGCGTCGAAGTTTGCTGTTTGTTGCGTTGTCACTGTACAAATCAGTTCAACGCCGGCTCTCATTGAAACAACAAGTTCCCTACCTTGGTCAGTCTTCTTGGGTGATTTTCTTCTCGTCTTGATGGCAGGCTAATTTTTCGAGACTTCCCGGTGAGTGATTTACAGTATGCTATAAAATGATTGAATATTAAGCGAATAATTAAACTCAAATATATTCGGCCCAATGCGAGAGTAGAATGCATGTGTTGCGATCAGACGTGTGTGTGTGTGGTAAGAAAATTAATTAATGTTCCAGTTCTTACCGCCAGTTATTCTTTTAATTATTATACAATAATCACTGTTAATCATTTGTTCAATTGTTGTATAAAATTATAACTAAAGTAAGTACGTTATAGACAAAGTTGAATCGTGTTGGTTATGCAGAAACACGCACTGGACCGGAAGAGTGTATTTTTTCTTAAATTATTTCGGTTGAAAGTAAATTGTGAGACCACCCTTAGATGAAATACTGTAACTCTCTTAATTGTGTGTAACTGTAAGGGCCTTTAGAATGGTCATTTTCTGACAAATTACGAATTTGTTTCGCCACGTGGTTAGGCAGCTCCAACATGCATGATTATGTCGGCACTTGTTAAATCTGGTGCGAGTGTCTCTTTATTAGGCACATTTTATTATTTTTTTGTGTGTTCTTAATTACCTTGAAGACATAATTACTCCTCTGGCAAAAAAAAAAAAAACAAATAAATTTTCGAAAACAAAAGCTTTTTTGCACTCAGCTTGAGTTAGTCGGGAGCGCCCGTTCTGATGTTTAATATCTTTGACTAGGGTGCAAATTTTAGTGAACAGTTTGTAATCCTTTTTGAATCCTCAGGGTTCTCGCACCTAGACAGAGATGTGGCCTCAGCTGGTGTACTGACGCCTTCACCAGTCATGAACCACCCGACACGTGTCTGTTCTGAGGAGGGAGCTTGATAACCAACTGTAAAGATGTAACTCTACTGCTGCCATTGAGGTGATATAAACTCTATTATTATTTTTCGTTGGCCTGGCCCGCAGTACATCCGTGTTACAAATTGTTTTTTTAAACTATGTGCTTACACTGCTAGACAGTCCGATCAAGGGTGTATCAAAAGGACATTCACTATGAACATTATTATAACAATCATAAAATTATTCTATAACTATAACGTACTATTATTGTAATTGTGTGCTGCACTGGGGGAGTGTGCCAGAGCTTAATTTTTGCTTCTTTCATAGACTTTTATGCAAAAGCCGTTATAGTTATTACTTCTTTCAATCTAAGTTTAAGTCATGTGGTTCTTGATTCTGTTCCGGCTGGTTCAGGACGGGATTCATATTTTATTATTTTTTCTGCATTTAAGGGATGGGGGTTTCGTCTTTCCGGGTGTTAATATTACATAGTTTTTTTTTACACAAGTTAGGCACATGTTGGTACCATTTCCTGCAGGCCTGATACCTGTCTTACCTGGTCTGGCACATGCTGGCACACTTCCACAGCTGCTAGAATACAACATGCTGTTACTTTAAATTCATTCATACACAGATGTCTGATATTAAAATTTTATTTTTTTTGGGGCATATACCAATAATTTTGAGATTGTAAAATCATACGGGTGGTACTGATCATTGTAACTTAGGTTCTGGCTTGCTTGCTGGACCTGTCTGTTTAATTAAATCATTATGATTAAAGAACGAATTTCTGATATATGCATACCTCTATATTTGTAACACAAGATTTAACATTTTGTAAAATTATGCCAGTTGTTTAAACTTAAGTGATAAGGGTTTACCACTTGTATACAGTTCAAAGAAATTTAAGATTTTCATATACTTATAATGTACAGTTCCTTAGATGTTATAAATTCATATGGGCTGCCAGGCCACTCTCATCTCGCAGTTATTAGTCATCATTATCCTTTCAGTTTTTTTAAATTTTTTTTTGGTTTCATTTTTAATGGAGTAAAGGGGTTGTGGTTTTTTAATGAATTAATTCCAACTGTGGCTGGAAGCTTAAATTTATGATTGCAGTCTTTGGGGGCTTTATAGAATATACAGGCTGTCCGCCAGGTTGAACATGAGTTTATTGTGATGTATATTATATGTATATGTGTCTCGATGTTCTAATATGTGATGTTAGTGTTAAGTGTTATCCAGGGGGGGGGATTTATATAATTTATAGGATGTTGCCCGATATATGTTGTTTATTTATATAATTTAAGGAACCAGATTGATATATATATATATTATGGGATGAATTGAAATGGCCTTATTGAAACTGAATTGTTAATATGTTGAGAATATTTTATATCAAGCTTATTGTTATATTTGCACCTCAGGGGAATTAATTGTACAAGAAAAATGATTCTAATAAAACCTATTATTGTTGTCTTAAAACAGAGTTTCATTTGCAAGTCCCGTCTCACTGGACCCAGCGCATTTTTTGCTTCTCTAGGCCTTCCGCCTAGTTCTACTAGTTCTAAATAACTAGTGGCCCCTATTTCAAAAAAAAAAAAAATTTAGATTTTTTTTGTAAAGCACAAAGTGGAAAGAGGGGTTACAAATGGTAGCAGAGCGCGGTTGTTTCTGGGGTTCAACCCTTGGGTCCTTGGGTGTGACGGGGCTTGCAAACTCGGAAATACTTGGGTGAAATTTTATAAATCACCGAATTAAAACATAGGCCAATGTATGTCATGTTATTGTTCTATAGGTGTATGCCCATGTATAATTGTTAGGTTGCTTAACTTGTGAGACTGATTGCACCACGGGGCGGCTATTCGTGGTTGGAAAATTTGAGATGTTGAACTGCCGGGGGGTCTCAAGCGTGGCCTGGGTGATAGAGTATTAGTAATTCGAGGGCGAGTTATGGCGTGTGGCATTAGCGGGATGCGGTATGGCCCGAACGGAAGTCGGTACCATCACCGACTTAATTCCTGTGTTGCGAGGTTTCGGAATTATGATTACTAGTTTGTGTTTGCTAGTTATGTGTTGGTGAGACGTGTGTGTCGGATTGGTGTTTGGTGTTATGTATGTTAGGTATTTGTTGGTTGTTGCTTGTTTCCTTCTGTGGTGTTAATAGGTGGTTCAGAAGTAGGCCAGGTCTCCGCAGTGCTAGAGAACCCGGGGGTCGCTCAAAGGAAGGATAATACTTGAGTTTTCCTAAATCTTTGTGATTATGTTTGGTTGTTATGTTTGGTGTATTGTGTGATTCTGGCTGGGGTAGGTTACCAGAGACTACCCAACCCTATTTCCGGCATTCTCCAGAGACTTCCGGTGGTGGATGGAGAAGATGAGGGCAAATTGTTGGTTTTTCTGGACATCGTCCTGCAGTTGGTGGATTTTCCGGGGCTGTCCGATGAGGTCCTCTTGTCCGTTATATATCCGTACTGCCGGGGTTCATTGGCTGAGCTGGTCACCGACACTCTGCGTCGTGGTGGCAGTATCGACTCTCTCCATGGGGAGGTGTTGGACTCTTTCATACCCCGTCGGCAACGTGAGCATTTGAAATATAATCGGTTCTATCGTGCACAGGCCAAAGGGGAGGCGTTGGGGGACTTTGTGCAGGATATTCGTAAAATTGCCCGGATTTTGAGGTTGGGGTTGCCCGAGAAGGATATCGTTCGAATTATTTTAGAAAGGGTGACGCCCCAAGAGAGATCCCGTTTGGTGTTCGCGGACTGTCCACGTTGTTTTGCGGACCTTGAACGGCTGTGTGTGGTTTCCAGAACGGTCCAGGAGATTGACGAGTCCCGTGAGCAAGTGGCGAATGATAAGGTAAGACACGAGACGCATGGAAGGCGAATTGTTCCATCATCACACGGTGCTGAGATTGAAATTATAAACTCTTGTAACGAGAGGCGCCGTCGTTCACCTAAAATGACTTGTTTTGGGTGTGGTAGATTGGGCCACATTAGATGATTTTGTACCGGGGTTGGGTCGAGTCAAACGTCCCTCCCCAAGGCGCCCAAGGTCATTCAGAAAAGGGTTAATAAGGAGAAGATATGTCGGAGGTCTTCTCCTACCTGTCGCGGGTCTTCTAGGGTACGCGCCTCCAGGCCAGTTGTAGGTCCCAGTTCTTTGGGCATCAAGGTCCTCCAAACCATCTCTAGGCCCACTTCTGTATGCCCCTTCTTGCTGTTGGAGTTGAAAAGGAGTCAACTCAGAGCATTAGATGACTCCGGATCAGCAAGATCTATCATTTCATCCAAGGTGTGCGAGGACCTTAAACGACAGGGTTTAATTAAAAGGTCAGAACAGTCTTCCGTGGTGTGCTGGATGGCATCCCAGGAAATTCTGCCCATTTCCCGGGTAGTTTCATTTAAATTTAAGATCGAGGGATTTTCTTGGGTGTGGAGCTTTCTGGTTTCTCGTGCTCTGGGAGTTGAGTGCATTGTTGGTGCCGATTTCATCTGCAAAAGTGGTCTCGTTATTGACACCCAAGAGCACCAATGTTATTTTAAATTTAATCGGGGAGTTGTAATCCCTTTCCTTGGATATCAGGGGACCAGGCAAGATATCCAAGAGGTTAAGTGCCCCAACACATCTAGAGACCACCTCTCCCAGTCCCAGCGGTCCGCATTAGATCAGTTGTGTGAGCGTTTCCCCACTGTGTTAACTCTGGCCCTTGGGCTCACACATCTCTTGGAGTATAAGATCCGCCTAACGGACTCCAAGGTGGTGCGCTCCCACCCTTATAAATTTGCCCCTCCAAAGATGAGCATCTTGAGGGAGAAGGTTCAAGGGTTATTAGATCAAGGGGTGATTGAACCTTCTCAGTCCAGTTATGCCAGTCCAGCATTCCTAGTGCCCAAGCCTGGAGGTAAGCATCGGATGGTCATCGACTACCGCAAGCTCAACGCCAACATTGAGGTAGATTCGGTCCCACTTCCTGACCTTCATTCCGCGTTTGATTGGTTCAGTGAGGCGAGGTATTTTACCATCATTGACCTCAACTCTGCATATCACCAGATTCCGCTGACGAAAGAAAGTAGGCCCTACACGGCATTCTGTGTTCCGTGGAACCTCTATCAGTACACTAGGGTTCCCATGGGTCTAGCGGTAGGGGCCCAAACTCTCACCCGTTTACTTGACACCGTTTTTCATGATGTCAAGTTCAAATATGTCTTCAATTATCTTGACGACTTGCTGGTGTACAGCAAGGGGTACGAGGAGCATTTGGGTCATCTCGAAGAGGTGATGTGCAGGTTGAGGGGTGCTGGCCTCACTGTCAACCCCGAAAAGGTGAAGTTTGCCCAGACACAAATTTCTTTTCTGGGCCACCTGATTTCCCATAGAGGTGTCACTGTGGATCCTGAGCGAACACAGGGAATCAGGGACTTTCCCCCACCAAAGGATGCCAAAGGCATCGCGAGATTTGTGGGGATGGTCAATTTCTATCGGCGTTTCATTCCAAACGCGGCGGAGATTGCGGCACCTCTGAATGAACTCCGGAAAAAGGGCGCCAAATTTGTATGGGGGGGAAAAACAACAGAAGGCTTTCGAGACCCTGAAGGAAGCCATCATTTCCCCTCCAGTACTGAGAATGCCAGACTTCTCGAAGCCATTCATACTCCAGACGGATGCGAGTTCGATTGCGCTCGGGGCAGTTCTGTCCCAAGTCGTTGATGGTGCTAGGCAGCCTGTGGCTTTCATTTCCCGAACGTTGACCCAGCAAGAACAAAAGTCTTCAGTGTATGAGCTAGAGTGTTTAGCTGTTGTGTACGCTCTAGATAAGTTCAGGCGTTTTCTGGAACATGCTGAGTTACTGCTCGAGACCGACAATCAGGCTCTCTCTTGGCTTCTTGCTCATCCCCGGCAACTGGGTAAAATTGGTAGATGGGTGGTCAAGATCTCATCCTTCAAGTTCAAGGTGCAACACATTAGGGGAACTCAAAATGTGGTTGCAGATGCTTTATCACGCATGTTTTCCCAGCCCAGTGAAGTCCAATCTGAGCAACCCTGTTCTGTTCTGCTAGACTTTCCGTTAGCCTTCACTGATGTGTTACCCCATCAGTTGAACGATGAAGAGCTGGGTCCTATCATCCAGAATATAAAGGAGGGTAACGTACAGGCCCCTTACTTCTTGTCCAAGGGCGTCCTGTGTTGTAGAGAAAGAAAGGGACGTGCCCCTAAGATCGTGCTGCCTATCAAGTTAGTGCCCATGGTCTTCAGTTATTATCATAATTCCCCAGTAGGAGGCCACAAGGGAATTTCGAAAACCATTTCCAGTATCAGGAGACATTTCACCTGGAAGGGCATGGATTGGGACATCGCAACGAGGGTTAAGAGCTGTCATCTATGTGGCTTGAGCAAGCCTGCCCAGAACACTAAGTTAGGGTTGTTGTCATCGGACGTGGCGAGCAGACCGATGGAGAAGTTATTCATAGACTATGTGGGACCTCTCCCGTGTAGCAAGTCAGGTAGTTCTTACCTGCTTGTTTGCGTGGATGCTTTTTCGAAGTTTGCCTGGCTACTGCCCTTACGGCAGGCAACAGCTCGTTTGACCATAAGCGCGCTCCAGAACCACATCTTTCAGCATTTCGGTCTTCCGACCATCATTGTCTCCGACAATGGTCCCCAGTTCGTTTCGGGTGAGTTCAGGCGGATGTGTTTCGCCAGTGGGATCAAACATGTAACCACCTCTCCTTATTACCCACAGCTGTCCCATGCGGAGAGATTCAATAGGAATCTCAGGTCCGCACTCATCGCTTATCATGCAGAGCAACAGACCACCTGGGACCAGAATCTGAAGTGGTTACAGCTAGCCTTTAATACGGCCCTGCATGACAGTCATAAGGCCGTTCCCTTTGAAATCATGTTTGGATTCTCGCCTGCACTCCCGTTGACTAACTTGTGGAACATTGAAGATCTTCTACCACGGGAGCCGGATAATGGAACTGCAGAGAGGTGGAAGGAGGCTTGGAGGAATTTGCTGAGACCGCGTCCGTAGTCGGTACAATCAGGGGCGATTCTAAATCCCTTTAAAGTAGGAGATTTGGTCTACTGCCAGAGTCACCCGATCAGCTCAGCTGCCGATAAAAGAGCCGCTAAGTTATGTTATCGCTGGTCGGGGCCATATCGTATCCTGGGGTTCGCATCACCGGTGACGGCTCGGTTGGAAGAGCCTGGTGGTAATTCGAAGGAGATTACCACGCATATCTCTAAATTGGAGCTATGTAGAAAGGGGTAAACGGGCTGACAAGGGGGGGAATAATTGGTGGTCTCTGTGTGAGTAGGGATTTTGTCATTCTGAAGGGGTGTGCTCCGGGGGTGTTGTCGAGAATGCTAGGGTAGCGGGTAGATGTTCCCCACAGTCCCAGTAGTGTTGTCTACTTCGTCTACTGAGAAACTACGAAGTGAAGAATCCAAAGCTATTTTTATTAGTCGAAAATGAGACTACTTTTTATTTATTTATTTGATGACTGACTGAAGATAATTCCAGCAGCATTATGTTTTTTGAGCAGAGATGAATGTGCCTCTGGACTCAAATTGTAGAAGTGGAGTATGGCCAGCAGAGTTGTGTAGCCTACAGTGCCCCTCTGAACTCCCCCAGCCCACGTGATAGGGAATGTTAGGGAATTAATATCCCAAGGATGCAACACGAAGTTTATAAAGAAAGAAAATGTATAATAATAAAAATAATATATCTCAGAAGACACTAACTATCCAAGAAGGATCAAAAGTAAAATAAGTAACTATATATATAAAATTTATTAAACTCAAATATAAAAAGTCGATATAGAAATGGAGAGGAAAATGAAATATAAAAAATAATGAAATTATCATAAGAAATTATTTCATCCATAAACAAGTCTGAAATAATTACTTCTGGAGGAGAGCAATCTGTAGCGTGACAGATAAACACATAATAATGAATGGCATTGATCATTAAAATACTATAATATAATAACATTAAATCCGAAGAAAGCATTATAATATACAGAATTAATTCAGAACAACCGTGCAGAACAATCATTGATATTAAAAGTATAAGTTCGAATAAAAGAAATGTTACTAGTGATGAATCATCAAAACCAGTTTGATAACTCAAGGAAAAGATATAACCCAGGAAGGTAAGGAGTATATAAGGAAGCAACCCAGAGTATTACTAAACCCACAACGAAGATGAGGAATAAATAAAAAAGGAACCCAGAACAAGGCAAGATCCACCATAAAAGGTGATACATTTAAAGAAACCAGAAGAGTAGATGAAGAAGTAACCCCAAGAAACCCGATGACCTCCAGAAGAAGATGAAGAACATACAATTCCAAGAAGCCAGAAGAAAAGAAGACATCATTGAAGAAACAAGAAGAAGACAGCATCCAGAAGAAGAAGGAATGCTCTTATAAAAAACACCCATATCCCAAAATAAATAAAAACCATAATAATAAAAAGTATAACGAAGTATTCATGAACAGAAACCATATGTACAATAAAATTAAGAATAAAAGTGTATAGAGTAAGAGTTGCCAGTGGACCAAGGTGAAACAATAATATAATACCCAAAGAACAAATCTTCATTGTAACCCACAAACAAATCTCTTGATGTTAATAAGACTAAACAACCATTTAGAAATAGCATCAAAGAGTGTAAAGTGAACCAGTGCTAGTTTGTGTATTATAAAAAAATAAACCTTATGTTTCAACCTTGGCTTTCACAAACTGTGTAGATAATGAAAAATACTGTACAACTTTTTAGTGACTTATGATTTGTACAGAGTGAATATAATACATGTAATAATATAGAGCTGTCTATCTGTTTGAAATGACATTTATGTAAATAATAATAAGAACAGAAGCAGACACAGGATTAAAAACACAAAGTGACAGGGTACAATTACCCTAAACCATATTAAAAACAGTTTAAAAACTGATAATTAAACTTAATATAAGAACTAGTGAATAAGAATATAGAAATAAGGTTTTGTTTATATAGAATAGGATATTTTAAAAATGTATTAGTAATAAGGACATTTAATAAGTTTAGAACCACTAACATCCTAATTGTAAAAATATTTATTACTTGTCTTAATGGTAATAATTGAATAGGATGTTAGCATGGGAAAAAACATTCTTTATAAATAATATTTCTGTTTTAGTATTAAGTTTTGATTATAAAAAAATGTCTAATTAGTTGAAGACAATCATTATTTAAAAATATTTCTTATCTGTTAATAGTATTGAAACAAATACTAATTGTTATTATGTTTAATAGAAAAACTGTTTAATTTATATTACAATGTTAAAAAGTCAGAGAGGGTATAATTCAATATATAATGTTTATATAAAAATTTGTATGAAAAAATTGTTAGGAATCTAGGCAAAATGATGAAAACTAAACCTCATCAAAACTGAGAAACTAAGTACTTAAATACATTTAAACTGAAGGGATTTAGATAACATAAACCAGAAACAAAGCCATATAATTAGAAATATAACTTAGAAAGATTTTATAAAATTACAGACAGAATTATTAATAAAAATGGAAATGACAGAACTCAAAAATTTGGAGAGGGGAGTCATATATTCCAACATAATATTTTAAAACTTAACCAATTCATATAATTGCAAGGAATTAAGGGAATATAAACCTTTTGTTACAATATGAGATTTAATAATCATTAATATAACTTGAAAATGGCAGAATTTGGATAATGACAGGAAGCTGATTTTGAAAATTTGCAAGATACAAAATGAAGGTAAAATTACCAATTTTAGATAAAAACTTAATAAAACGGCATTATTTGATATCAAAATACGCCGAATGAACTGAAGGATAAAATTAAGTAACAACTAGCTAATAAATTTGAATAATAACCAAAGTTTAAGCAGTTATATAATGTAACTTTAATACATGCACAGGATGCAAAATAAAATTCGAACAATGTAAGGAATAATATTGCTTTGGCTAAGGTTTTAGTCGAAAGTGAAGGAAGTAGAGAGTTAATTATTGAACGTTGTACGGGACACTTGACGAGCATATTAAAACATATTAACCTAGTTTCGAGTACCGTAATGGCGAGCATATTGTATGATACGAATTTGAAAATCGCGAGTGACGACAAAAAACATTTCACAACTTCGACACAGTGACCTAAACACTTACAAAAGACTAACTAACATTGTATAGCACCAAAACGACAGTGAAATAACATTTAAAACACCATAAAACAGTATATAACATAACCACCAAAAGTGCCGGATCGACAAAAAGTGAATTGACTTATAAATACACCACTTTTCAAAATACAACACCGAAACTTAACCAGAGACACTACACCAACATCAGAAGGAAGATTTGCAGACACCAGGACGTGAATTCGGCAAGAAAATATCTTTATTGGAATGCCAAAACTACGAAGGGACGATTGACCACTTCGACGGCAGCCATTACTGATTTGTCACCACTCAACTGCTTGTTTGCGTGGACGCTTTTTCGAAGTTTGCCTGGCTACTGCCCTTATGGCAGGCAACAGCTCATTTGACCATAAGTGCGCTCCAGAACCACATCTTTCAGCATTTCGGTCTTCCGACAATGGTCCCCAGTTCGTTTCGGGTGAGTTCAGGCGGATGTGTTTCGCCAGTGGGATCAAACATGTAACCACCTCTCCTTATTACCCACAGCTGTCCCATGCGGAGAGATTCAATAGGAATCTCAGGTCCGCACTCATCGCTTATCATGCAGAGCAACAGACCACCTGGGACCAGAATCTGAAGTGGTTACAGCTAGCCTTTAATACGGCCCTGCATGACAGTCATAAGGCCGTTCCCTTTGAAATCATGTTTGGATTCTCGCCTGCACTCCCGTTGACTAACTTGTGGAACATTGAAGATCTTCTACCACGGGAGCCGGATAATGGAACTGCAGAGAGGTGGAAGGAGGCTTGGAGGAATTTGCTGAGACCGCGTCCGTAGTCGGTACAATCAGGGGCGATTCTAAATCCCTTTAAAGTAGGAGATTTGGTCTACTGCCAGAGTCACCCGATCAGCTCAGCTGCCGATAAAAGAGCCGCTAAGTTATGTTATCGCTGGTCGGGGCCATATCGTATCCTGGGGTTCGCATCACCGGTGACGGCTCGGTTGGAAGAGCCTGGTGGTAATTCGAAGGAGATTACCACGCATATCTCTAAATTGGAGCTATGTAGAAAGGGGTAAACGGGCTGACAAGGGGGGGAATAATTGGTGGTCTCTGTGTGAGTAGGGATTTTGTCATTCTGAAGGGGTGTGCTCCGGGGGTGTTGTCGAGAATGCTAGGGTAGCGGGTAGATGTTCCCCACAGTCCCAGTAGTGTTGTCTACTTCGTCTACTGAGAAACTACGAAGTGAAGAATCCAAAGCTATTTTTATTAGTCGAAAATGAGACTACTTTTTATTTATTTATTTGATGACTGACTGAAGATAATTCCAGCAGCATTATGTTTTTTGAGCAGAGATGAATGTGCCTCTGGACTCAAATTGTAGAAGTGGAGTATGGCCAGCAGAGTTGTGTAGCCTACAGTGCCCCTCTGAACTCCCCCAGCCCACGTGATAGGGAATGTTAGGGAATTAATATCCCAAGGATGCAACACGAAGTTTATAAAGAAAGAAAATGTATAATAATAAAAATAATATATCTCAGAAGACACTAACTATCCAAGAAGGATCAAAAGTAAAATAAGTAACTATATATATAAAATTTATTAAACTCAAATATAAAAAGTCGATATAGAAATGGAGAGGAAAATGAAATATAAAAAATAATGAAATTATCATAAGAAATTATTTCATCCATAAACAAGTCTGAAATAATTACTTCTGGAGGAGAGCAATCTGTAGCGTGACAGATAAACACATAATAATGAATGGCATTGATCATTAAAATACTATAATATAATAACATTAAATCCGAAGAAAGCATTATAATATACAGAATTAATTCAGAACAACCGTGCAGAACAATCATTGATATTAAAAGTATAAGTTCGAATAAAAGAAATGTTACTAGTGATGAATCATCAAAACCAGTTTGATAACTCAAGGAAAAGATATAACCCAGGAAGGTAAGGAGTATATAAGGAAGCAACCCAGAGTATTACTAAACCCACAACGAAGATGAGGAATAAATAAAAAAGGAACCCAGAACAAGGCAAGATCCACCATAAAAGGTGATACATTTAAAGAAACCAGAAGAGTAGATGAAGAAGTAACCCCAAGAAACCCGATGACCTCCAGAAGAAGATGAAGAACATACAATTCCAAGAAGCCAGAAGAAAAGAAGACATCATTGAAGAAACAAGAAGAAGACAGCATCCAGAAGAAGAAGGAATGCTCTTATAAAAAACACCCATATCCCAAAATAAATAAAAACCATAATAATAAAAAGTATAACGAAGTATTCATGAACAGAAACCATATGTACAATAAAATTAAGAATAAAAGTGTATAGAGTAAGAGTTGCCAGTGGACCAAGGTGAAACAATAATATAATACCCAAAGAACAAATCTTCATTGTAACCCACAAACAAATCTCTTGATGTTAATAAGACTAAACAACCATTTAGAAATAGCATCAAAGAGTGTAAAGTGAACCAGTGCTAGTTTGTGTATTATAAAAAAATAAACCTTATGTTTCAACCTTGGCTTTCACAAACTGTGTAGATAATGAAAAATACTGTACAACTTTTTAGTGACTTATGATTTGTACAGAGTGAATATAATACATGTAATAATATAGAGCTGTCTATCTGTTTGAAATGACATTTATGTAAATAATAATAAGAACAGAAGCAGACACAGGATTAAAAACACAAAGTGACAGGGTACAATTACCCTAAACCATATTAAAAACAGTTTAAAAACTGATAATTAAACTTAATATAAGAACTAGTGAATAAGAATATAGAAATAAGGTTTTGTTTATATAGAATAGGATATTTTAAAAATGTATTAGTAATAAGGACATTTAATAAGTTTAGAACCACTAACATCCTAATTGTAAAAATATTTATTACTTGTCTTAATGGTAATAATTGAATAGGATGTTAGCATGGGAAAAAACATTCTTTATAAATAATATTTCTGTTTTAGTATTAAGTTTTGATTATAAAAAAATGTCTAATTAGTTGAAGACAATCATTATTTAAAAATATTTCTTATCTGTTAATAGTATTGAAACAAATACTAATTGTTATTATGTTTAATAGAAAAACTGTTTAATTTATATTACAATGTTAAAAAGTCAGAGAGGGTATAATTCAATATATAATGTTTATATAAAAATTTGTATGAAAAAATTGTTAGGAATCTAGGCAAAATGATGAAAACTAAACCTCATCAAAACTGAGAAACTAAGTACTTAAATACATTTAAACTGAAGGGATTTAGATAACATAAACCAGAAACAAAGCCATATAATTAGAAATATAACTTAGAAAGATTTTATAAAATTACAGACAGAATTATTAATAAAAATGGAAATGACAGAACTCAAAAATTTGGAGAGGGGAGTCATATATTCCAACATAATATTTTAAAACTTAACCAATTCATATAATTGCAAGGAATTAAGGGAATATAAACCTTTTGTTACAATATGAGATTTAATAATCATTAATATAACTTGAAAATGGCAGAATTTGGATAATGACAGGAAGCTGATTTTGAAAACTTGCAAGATACAAAATGAAGGTAAAATTACCAATTTTAGATAAAAACTTAATAAAACGGCATTATTTGATATCAAAATACGCCGAATGAACTGAAGGATAAAATTAAGTAACAACTAGCTAATAAATTTGAATAATAACCAAAGTTTAAGCAGTTATATAATGTAACTTTAATACATGCACAGGATGCAAAATAAAATTCGAACAATGTAAGGAATAATATTGCTTTGGCTAAGGTTTTAGTCGAAAGTGAAGGAAGTAGAGAGTTAATTATTGAACGTTGTACGGGACACTTGACGAGCATATTAAAACATATTAACCTAGTTTCGAGTACCGTAATGGCGAGCATATTGTATGATACGAATTTGAAAATCGCGAGTGACGACAAAAAACATTTCACAACTTCGACACAGTGACCTAAACACTTACAAAAGACTAACTAACATTGTATAGCACCAAAACGACAGTGAAATAACATTTAAAACACCATAAAACAGTATATAACATAACCACCAAAAGTGCCGGATCGACAAAAAGTGAATTGACTTATAAATACACCACTTTTCAAAATACAACACCGAAACTTAACCAGAGACACTACACCAACATCAGAAGGAAGATTTGCAGACACCAGGACGTGAATTCGGCAAGAAAATATCTTTATTGGAATGCCAAAACTACGAAGGGACGATTGACCACTTCGACGGCAGCCATTACTGATTTGTCACCGCTCAACTGCTTGTTTGCGTGGACGCTTTTTCGAAGTTTGCCTGGCTACTGCCCTTATGGCAGGCAACAGCTCATTTGACCATAAGTGCGCTCCAGAACCACATCTTTCAGCATTTCGGTCTTCCGACAATGGTCCCCAGTTCGTTTCGGGTGAGTTCAGGCGGATGTGTTTCGCCAGTGGGATCAAACATGTAACCACCTCTCCTTATTACCCACAGCTGTCCCATGCGGAGAGATTCAATAGGAATCTCAGGTCCGCACTCATCGCTTATCATGCAGAGCAACAGACCACCTGGGACCAGAATCTGAAGTGGTTACAGCTAGCCTTTAATACGGCCCTGCATGACAGTCATAAGGCCGTTCCCTTTGAAATCATGTTTGGATTCTCGCCTGCACTCCCGTTGACTAACTTGTGGAACATTGAAGATCTTCTACCACGGGAGCCGGATAATGGAACTGCAGAGAGGTGGAAGGAGGCTTGGAGGAATTTGCTGAGACCGCGTCCGTAGTCGGTACAATCAGGGGCGATTCTAAATCCCTTTAAAGTAGGAGATTTGGTCTACTGCCAGAGTCACCCGATCAGCTCAGCTGCCGATAAAAGAGCCGCTAAGTTATGTTATCGCTGGTCGGGGCCATATCGTATCCTGGGGTTCGCATCACCGGTGACGGCTCGGTTGGAAGAGCCTGGTGGTAATTCGAAGGAGATTACCACGCATATCTCTAAATTGGAGCTATGTAGAAAGGGGTAAACGGGCTGACAAGGGGGGGAATAATTGGTGGTCTCTGTGTGAGTAGGGATTTTGTCATTCTGAAGGGGTGTGCTCCGGGGGTGTTGTCGAGAATGCTAGGGTAGCGGGTAGATGTTCCCCACAGTCCCAGTAGTGTTGTCTACTTCGTCTACTGAGAAACTACGAAGTGAAGAATCCAAAGCTATTTTTATTAGTCGAAAATGAGACTACTTTTTATTTATTTATTTGATGACTGACTGAAGATAATTCCAGCAGCATTATGTTTTTTGAGCAGAGATGAATGTGCCTCTGGACTCAAATTGTAGAAGTGGAGTATGGCCAGCAGAGTTGTGTAGCCTACAGTGCCCCTCTGAACTCCCCCAGCCCACGTGATAGGGAATGTTAGGGAATTAATATCCCAAGGATGCAACACGAAGTTTATAAAGAAAGAAAATGTATAATAATAAAAATAATATATCTCAGAAGACACTAACTATCCAAGAAGGATCAAAAGTAAAATAAGTAACTATATATATAAAATTTATTAAACTCAAATATAAAAAGTCGATATAGAAATGGAGAGGAAAATGAAATATAAAAAATAATGAAATTATCATAAGAAATTATTTCATCCATAAACAAGTCTGAAATAATTACTTCTGGAGGAGAGCAATCTGTAGCGTGACAGATAAACACATAATAATGAATGGCATTGATCATTAAAATACTATAATATAATAACATTAAATCCGAAGAAAGCATTATAATATACAGAATTAATTCAGAACAACCGTGCAGAACAAGCATTGATATTAAAAGTATAAGTTCGAATAAAAGAAATGTTACTAGTGATGAATCATCAAAACCAGTTTGATAACTCAAGGAAAAGATATAACCCAGGAAGGTAAGGAGTATATAAGGAAGCAACCCAGAGTATTACTAAACCCACAACGAAGATGAGGAATAAATAAAAAAGGAACCCAGAACAAGGCAAGATCCACCATAAAAGGTGATACATTTAAAGAAACCAGAAGAGTAGATGAAGAAGTAACCCCAAGAAACCCGATGACCTCCAGAAGAAGATGAAGAACATACAATTCCAAGAAGCCAGAAGAAAAGAAGACATCATTGAAGAAACAAGAAGAAGACAGCATCCAGAAGAAGAAGGAATGCTCTTATAAAAAACACCCATATCCCAAAATAAATAAAAACCATAATAATAAAAAGTATAACGAAGTATTCATGAACAGAAACCATATGTACAATAAAATTAAGAATAAAAGTGTATAGAGTAAGAGTTGCCAGTGGACCAAGGTGAAACAATAATATAATACCCAAAGAACAAATCTTCATTGTAACCCACAAACAAATCTCTTGATGTTAATAAGACTAAACAACCATTTAGAAATAGCATCAAAGAGTGTAAAGTGAACCAGTGCTAGTTTGTGTATTATAAAAAAATAAACCTTATGTTTCAACCTTGGCTTTCACAAACTGTGTAGATAATGAAAAATACTGTACAACTTTTTAGTGACTTATGATTTGTACAGAGTGAATATAATACATGTAATAATATAGAGCTGTCTATCTGTTTGAAATGACATTTATGTAAATAATAATAAGAACAGAAGCAGACACAGGATTAAAAACACAAAGTGACAGGGTACAATTACCCTAAACCATATTAAAAACAGTTTAAAAACTGATAATTAAACTTAATATAAGAACTAGTGAATAAGAATATAGAAATAAGGTTTTGTTTATATAGAATAGGATATTTTAAAAATGTATTAGTAATAAGGACATTTAATAAGTTTAGAACCACTAACATCCTAATTGTAAAAATATTTATTACTTGTCTTAATGGTAATAATTGAATAGGATGTTAGCATGGGAAAAAACATTCTTTATAAATAATATTTCTGTTTTAGTATTAAGTTTTGATTATAAAAAAATGTCTAATTAGTTGAAGACAATCATTATTTAAAAATATTTCTTATCTGTTAATAGTATTGAAACAAATACTAATTGTTATTATGTTTAATAGAAAAACTGTTTAATTTATATTACAATGTTAAAAAGTCAGAGAGGGTATAATTCAATATATAATGTTTATATAAAAATTTGTATGAAAAAATTGTTAGGAATCTAGGCAAAATGATGAAAACTAAACCTCATCAAAACTGAGAAACTAAGTACTTAAATACATTTAAACTGAAGGGATTTAGATAACATAAACCAGAAACAAAGCCATATAATTAGAAATATAACTTAGAAAGATTTTATAAAATTACAGACAGAATTATTAATAAAAATGGAAATGACAGAACTCAAAAATTTGGAGAGGGGAGTCATATATTCCAACATAATATTTTAAAACTTAACCAATTCATATAATTGCAAGGAATTAAGGGAATATAAACCTTTTGTTACAATATGAGATTTAAAAATCATAAATATAACTTGAAAATGGCAGAATTTGGATAATGACAGGAAGCTGATTTTGAAAATTTGCAAGATACAAAATGAAGGTAAAATTACCAATTTTAGATAAAAAACTTAATAAAACGGCATTATTCGATATCAAAATACGCCGAATGAACTGAAGGATAAAATTAAGTAACAACTAGCTAATAAATTTGAATAATAACCAAAGTTTAAGCAGTTATATAATGTAACTTTAATACATGCACAGGATGCAAAATAAAATTCGAACAATGTAAGGAATAATATTGCTTTGGCTAAGGTTTTAGTCGAAAGTGAAGGAAGTAGAGAGTTAATTATTGAACGTTGTACGGGACACTTGACGAGCATATTAAAACATATTAACCTAGTTTCGAGTACCGTAATGGCGAGCATATTGTATGATACGAATTTGAAAATCGCGAGTGACGACAAAAAACATTTCACAACTTCGACACAGTGACCTAAACACTTACAAAAGACTAACTAACATTGTATAGCACCAAAACGACAGTGAAATAACATTTAAAACACCATAAAACAGTATATAACATAACCACCAAAAGTGCCGGATCGACAAAAAGTGAATTGACTTATAAATACACCACTTTTCAAAATACAACACCGAAACTTAACCAGAGACACTACACCAACATCAGAAGGAAGATTTGCAGACACCAGGACGTGAATTCGGCAAGAAAATATCTTTATTGGAATGCCAAAACTACGAAGGGACGATTGACCACTTCGACGGCAGCCATTACTGATTTGTCACCGCTCAACTGCTTGTTTGCGTGGACGCTTTTTCGAAGTTTGCCTGGCTACTGCCCTTATGGCAGGCAACAGCTCATTTGACCATAAGTGCGCTCCAGAACCACATCTTTCAGCATTTCGGTCTTCCGACAATGGTCCCCAGTTCGTTTCGGGTGAGTTCAGGCGGATGTGTTTCGCCAGTGGGATCAAACATGTAACCACCTCTCCTTATTACCCACAGCTGTCCCATGCGGAGAGATTCAATAGGAATCTCAGGTCCGCACTCATTGCTTATCATGCAGAGCAACAGACCACCTGGGACCAGAATCTGAAGTGGTTACAGCTAGCCTTTAATACGGCCCTGCATGACAGTCATAAGGCCGTTCCCTTTGAAATCATGTTTGGATTCTCGCCCGCACTCCCGTTGACTAACTTGTGGAACATTGAAGATCTTCTACCACGGGAGCCGGATAATGGAACTGCAGAGAGGTGGAAGGAGGCTCGGAGGAATTTGCTGAGAGCGCGTCCGTAGTCGGTACAATCAGGGGCGAATTCCAAATCCCTTTAAAGTAGGAGATTTGGTCTACTGCCAGAGCCACCCGATCAGCTCAGCTGCCGATAAAAGAGCCACTAAGTAATGCTATCGCTGGTCGGGGCCATATCGTATCCTGGGGTTCGCGTCACCGGTGACGGCTCGGTTGGAAGAGCCTGGTGGTAATTCGAAGGAGATTACCACGCATATCTCTAAATTGAAGCTATGTAGAAAGGGGTAAACGGGCTGACAAGGGGGGGGTGGTGGTCTCTGTGTGAGTAGGGATTTTGTCATTCTGAAGGGGTGTGCTCCGGGGGTGTTGTCGAGAATGCTAGGGTAGCGGGTAGATGTTCCCCACAGTCCCAGTGGTGTTCGTCTACTTCAGGGATGCGCCCCTGCCTGCGCGAGCCTTGGCTTTCTCCATTCGTCCTTATTTCCGGAGGGAGCCATGTCCTTACCTTTAGTCCCAGCCCATGACCTTTCAAGCATCCTTGCCCTTTCCGTCTTCCCGATTTCCTAACCTTCCCCTTAAAAAACATAAAAAAATTTTAAAAAAAATTCAAAAAAAATTAGGAAAGCTATAAAATCAAAAAAAAAAAAAAGGAGTTAGAGAGAGGAGCGAAACTTACCGAGTGGGCGAGGTTGGTAGTGAACTTCGTCCACTCTGTAGGTTTTGGGCACACCTTTGGATTATAGTTTCATGGAGACCATCATTCGCCTTTCCCCCCTTGCCCTGAGTGGACGGTATTGTTGAAATAATGGGTTTCATTATTGGGGAATCCCTCCCGTTTGAATATAGGGCATGTGGCCCTGTTAAGGTGGCATTGGTGTTTCGGGTTTGAGTGGACAAGCCTCAGGAGGTCAGAACTCAGGGAGCTCCCGTTCTTTCTTTCGTCTTTTCTTCTCTGTCCCTTCTTGCTGTGGGCGGGCCCTGATCAGGTCAGCGTGCAGCACCCGCACACTTACACACTACACGTCTTCTTTCAGCTCTTTCGTTTTCCTTCTGAGCCTCTGTTCTCCTGAGAGCAAGTTCCGCTGGGTCGACTTGATCACCAAGTCCAGTAGGATCACCTTGGAAGGGGGTACACTGCAGGGTGCCCCCCCAAGTTCAAGTGTGGGGCAACCACGTTGCCCTTTCGAGGTGGGGGTGTGCCGAAATACTGTAACTCTCTTAATTGTGTGTAACTGTAAGGGCCTTTAGAATGGTCATTTTCTGACAAATTACGAATTTGTTTCGCCACGTGGTTAGGCAGCTCCAACATGCATGATTACGTCGGCACTTGTTAAATCTGGTGCGAGTGTCTCTTTATTACGCACATTTTATTTTATTTTTTTTGAGTTCTTAATTACCTTGAAGACATAATTACTCCTCTGGCAAAAAAAGAAAAAACAAATTTTCGAAAACAAAAGCTTTTTTGCACTCAGCTTGAGTTAGTCGGGAGCGCCCGTTCTGATGTTTAATATCTTTGACTAGGGTGCAAATTTTAGTGAAGAGTTTGTAATCCTTTTTGAATCCTCAGGGTTCTCGCACCTAGACAGAGATGTGGCCTCAGCTGGTGTACTGACGCCTTCACCAGTCATGAACCACCCGACACGTGTCTGTTCTGAGGAGGGAGCTTGATAACCTACTGTAAAGATGTAACTCTACTGCTGCCATTGAGGTGATATAAACTCTATTATTATTTTTCGTTGGCCTGGCCCGCAGTACATCCGTGTTACAAATTGTTTTTTTAAACTATGTGCTTACACTGCTAGACAGTCCGATCAAGGGTGTGTCAACAGGACATTCACTATAAACATTATTATAACAATCATAAAATTATTCTATAACTATAACGTACTATTATTGTAATTGTGTGCTGCACTGGGGGAGCGTGCCAGAGCTTAATTTTTGCTTCTTTCATAGACTTTTATGCAAAAGCCGTTATAGTTATTACTTCTTTCAATCTAAGTTTAAGTCATGTGGTTCTTGATTCTGTTCCGGCTGGTTCAGGACGGGATTCATATTTTATTATTTTTTCTGCATTTAAGGGATGGGGGTTTCGTTTTTCCGGGTGTTAATATTACATAGTTTTTTTTTACACAAGTTAGGCACATGTTGGTACCGTTTCCTGCAGGCCTGATACCTGTCTTACCTGGTCTGGCACATGCTGGCACACTTCCACAGCTGCTAGAATACAACATGCTGTTACTTTAAATTCATTCATACACAGATGTCTGATATTAAAATTTTATTTTTTTTTTGGGGCATATACCAATAATTTTGAGATTGTAAAATCATACGGGTGGTACTGATCATTGTAACTTAGGTTCTGGCTTGCTTGCTGGACCTGTCTGTTTAATTAAATCATTATGATTAAAGAACGAATTTCTGATATATGCATACCTCTATATTTGTAACACAAGATTTTAACATTTTAAAATTAGGTTTTTCGTTATATTAACTTGCGTATATCCCGAAATTCCTTCCTAATTCAAGCCCTTTAAGTTGAGCGCCATTTGTAACGTGTCGGGAAGTTTAAGTATGTCTTTTTCCAATGTGTGTGTGTGTGTGTGTGTGTGTGTGTTTCTTTGTATACAATCGAGTATTTTCAATTTTTTCCGCTCGTGGCATCAGCTGTTTTCTCCTTTTACGAACCCGTTTGAGGTGAAAAATTACTTTCGTAGTACGTAATAATTTCTTCATGACCGGACTGATTCCCTTTCTCTTCTCGATTTTTTTTATTACCTGTAACCAACTACCATCTACTAGAAATAATACACATTTTATTATTTAAACGCAAGGCATTCCTTGACTTTATTTAATATTTATGGGGCACTATGGTCTCCCAAAACATGAATTGACAATCGATTACTTCACAAATCACAGCGTTACTTCGATCTTAAGTTTACTAACATATAACACATAACAAATGTTTTTTATTACAGTTTTAATAAATAAAAAGAAATAATTAATTAATTTCCCAGGGTTATTTAAGGTTCTTTGAACTTTGAGGACGTCAGAAATGCATATGGGTCTGTATCAAACTTCACATTAATTATTTTAAAATTTGTATAATCTGTATCATTCAGTTGATTTTTTGACCGCTAGAGCGCAAACTACGTTTCTTCACTGCAAAACACACACTAATAGTAATGGCTGTCGGCACGTTATTAGCAAGACCACATTTTGCTGTTTTTTGGTTAATTAAAATAAAGTTTATGTTCACCTTGTTTTCAGATGAATTTAAAGAGATGGTGCTGTTTCTAGTGTTCTAGATTTATAGTTGAGGTATAATTTAGTTAAATTTTAAAAGGAAGCGATCTCACCCAACGATGTTGAATTTCTGTAGACTAGGCTCGAAAGTGGATAGCTGACTTTACAATTTCCATCAATTTGCTGGCGTGAATTATTCTGTTCCAAGGATGTCTAGGATGTAGTGGATATCACTCATTAAATTTATTAATTATGTAATGGTTAGTTCCGAACAGTAGTTATACTTTTCTTAATTTTTACAGGACATTACATTTGTTTCAACTTCTCACATTGAATACCATTTTAACAATCAATCAATTTCTTGTTAGCTAGTTACTCCTAGTAACCAATAAATTTATGGTTTTTTATTGGCTAATCTAGATACCTTTTAGTATATAGGCTAATAATAATTATTATTTCATTTCTTTTTTTAGAAAAATAATCCTTTACAAATTTTAATTATAATAAAATTTAATTTATTTACGGTTTTTCTTTATATCTTTACTTAAACTTGTCTACTGGTATTTTATAATTTAATTCCTGTTATTTTGGTTTATATATGACTTATAATTCATTTAAGGTATCCTTACTCTACACTACTTTTTACATGCCATCTCTCTAACATATTATTATTTGGCCATTATTATTATTTTATATATAACCCTGGATTCCTTTAACATCTAAACAAAATAATTATAATAAACAAAAATATTAATTCTAGTTATAATGCCTTTGTGGGCTACACAATACAAAACTACAACAACTTGTCAATAGTATCATAGTCTATTGCTATAATACTGCCTTTTTCATCTTCAGCACAAATTTGTGAGATGCTCTTTTTAAATGTTTGACACTTTCACCTATCATACTATGTTCCACTTTGTACACTGCACTTTTATGATTACACTTAGTATTGTTTACAATATTTACAGTGTTTTTAAAGTACAAAGGTTCTCATAGTTTGATACATAATCCCCATTTCTGACTTTTAAAATGGGTGATTACTGGTTGTTACTCTTGTAATTATTAAATCCTCCTTTATTTATTTATCCTATTTGGGCAGGAGTTATGTAACGTTACAATATATATATATATATATATATATATTGCAAGGTAACAGGTTCTAGCCCAGACCAGACTTGGAGAAAAGAATGCACAATTAGTGAAAATTTAATACATTTATTGTTCTTTCTTGTACACTTAGTATTAAAATGTTCTTTAAACGTTTTATATACAATTGTTGTTGTTAAAATTTTTACTTGAAATGTCTTTTGACAAAAGCTTTCTTGCTTTACTCACATTTATGAATTTATTTAAATGCTCAAAAGTCTTCTTTTATTAAACAAACTTAATGTTCTTTAACGTGCTCTCTAAAATTTTACAATTTGAGAATGATTTAATTTTTGCTTCCCTGTGTAGTCGTCCTCTCAGTCTTCCCGGTCGACGATCTTGATCCGGCCTCCAGCGATCCGTTGTTTCGTTCCACGTTCCAGCAATCGCCTCCAGGTAGTGCCTTACTTAAGGTCTCCGTATTCCAGTCGCTACGATCAGCAAACGATGCCCAGGAACAGTAGTTGAATATCTCACACTCCGTGATAGTTTCCTGCTGACAATCGCCGCTCACTCGACTCTACAGACCCAAGGACGTCTGGAATTAGCGTTGTCTGGAATCGCTTCCCACTGCGACCACCTTCGCTGACGAACTTTCAGAGAGACTGCTTTCAGAGAGTTATCAGAGAGAGAGAGATTAAAGAGAGACTGACTACGCCTTTATAATGCAGCCAAATGTAAAGCGCTGCATTGCTGCGTGACGTCACTGCTGCTATGCGCGTAGGCGTCGTTTCAATTAGTTCAATGTATTTAGTCTCGGCCACGTGTTTCCAACTACCTCTGTCTTGAATGTTCTAGAACACACCTTGTAGCATATGAATATATTTCCCTAACATTCTATTCGTTATTCACATTACACAACACTTCACTCATATGTAAAATTATATATTCATGGTTCTACATTTAATTTTCTTCTATTAATTCTAATTATTTTATTAATATTTATTTTCAAGCATTCATTTACTCCTTGGGACACTTATAAAATAGCTGATACACATTATTCTTTATATTCATCTATACTAAGACCATTTGTCATATTGCAAAATATATATATATATATATATATTGTAGCGTGACAGATAAACACATAATAATGAATGGCATTGATCATTAAAATACTATAATATAATAACATTAAATCCGAAGAAAGCATTATAATATACAGAATTAATTCAGAACAACCGTGCAGAACAATCATTGATATTAAAAGTATAAGTTCGAATAAAAGAAATGTTACTAGTGATGAATCATCAAAACCAGTTTGATAACTCAAAGAAAAGATATAACCCAGGAAGGTAAGGAGTATATAAGGAAGCAACCCAGAGTATTACTAAACCCACAACGGAGATGAGGAATAAATAAAAAAGGAACCCAGAACAAGGCAAGATCCACCATAAAAGGTGATACATTTAAAGAAACGAGAAGAGTAGATGAAGAAGTAACCCCAAGAAACCCGATGACCTCCAGAAGAAGATGAAGAACATACAATTCCAAGAAGCCAGAAGAAAAGAAGACATCATTGAAGAAACAAGAAGAAGACAGCATCCAGAAAAAGAAGGAATGCTCTTATAAAAAACACCCATATCCCAAAATAAATAAAAACCATAATAATAAAAAGTATAACGAAGTATTCATGAACAGAAACCATATGTACAATAAAATTAAGAATAAAAGTGTATAGAGTAAGAGTTGCCAGTGGACCAAGGTGAAACAATAATATAATACCCAAAGAACAAATCTTCATTGTAACCCACAAACAAATCTCTTGATGTTAATAAGACTAAACAACCATTTAGAAATAGCATCAAAGAGTGTAAAGTGAACCAGTGCTAGTTTGTGTATTATAAAAAAATAAACCTTATGTTTCAACCTTGGCTTTCACAAACTGTGTAGATAATGAAAAATACTGTACAACTTTTTAGTGACTTATGATTTGTACAGAGTGAATATAATACATGTAATAATATAGAGCTGTCTATCTGTTTGAAATGACATTTATGTAAATAATAATAAGAACAGAAGCAGACACAGGATTAAAAACACAAAGTGACAGGGTACAATTACCCTAAACCATATTAAAAACAGTTTAAAAACTGATAATTAAACTTAATATAAGAACTAGTGAATAAGAATATAGAAATAAGGTTTTGTTTATATAGAATAGGATATTTTAAAAATGTATTAGTAATAAGGACATTTAATAAGTTTAGAACCACTAACATCTTAATTGTAAAAATATTTATTACTTGTCTTAATGGTAATAATTGAATAGGATGTTAGCATGGGAAAAAACATTCTTTATAAATAATATTTCTGTTTTAGTATTAAGTTTTGATTATAAAAAAATGTCTAATTAGTTGAAGACAATCATTATTTAAAAATATTTCTTATCTGTTAATAGTATTGAAACAAATACTAATTGTTATTATGTTTAATAGAAAAACTGTTTAATTTATATTACAATGTTAAAAAGTCAGAGAGGGTATAATTCAATATATAATGTTTATATAAAAGTTTGTATGAAAAAATTGTTAGGAATCTAGGCAAAATGATGAAAACTAAACCTCATCAAAACTGAGAAACTAAGTACTTAAATACATTTAAACTGAAGGGATTTAGATAACATAAACCAGAAACAAAGCCATATAATTAGAAATATAACTTAGAAAGATTTTATAAAATTACAGACAGAATTATTAATAAAAATGGAAATGACAGAACTCAAAAATTTGGAGAGGGGAGTCATATATTCCAACATAATATTTTAAAACTTAACCAATTCATATAATTGCAAGGAATTAAGGGAATATAAACCTTTTGTTACAATATGAGATTTAATAATCATTAATATAACTTGAAAATGGCAGAATTTGGATAATGACAGGAAGCTGATTTTGAAAATTTGCAAGATACAAAATGAAGGTAAAATTACCAATTTTAGATAAAAACTTAATAAAACGGCATTATTTGATATCAAAATACGCCGAATGAACTGAAGGATAAAATTAAGTAACAACTAGCTAATAAATTTGAATAATAACCAAAGTTTAAGCAGTTATATAATGTAACTTTAATACATGCACAGGATGCAAAATAAAATTCGAACAATGTAAGGAATAATATTGCTTTGGCTAAGGTTTTAGTCGAAAGTGAAGGAAGTAGAGAGTTAATTATTGAACGTTGTATGGGACACTTGACGAGCATATTAAAACGTATTAACCTAGTTTCGAGTACCGTAATGGCGAGCAATTGTATGATACGAATTTGAAAATCGCGAGTGACGACAAAAAACATTTCACAACTTCGACACAGTGACCTAAACACTTACAAAAGACTAACTAACATTGTATAGCACCAAAACGACAGTGAAATAACATTTAAAACACCATAAAACAGTATATAACATAACCACCAAAAGTGCCGGATCGACAAAAAGTGAATTGACTTATAAATACACCACTTTTCAAAATACAACACCGAAACTTAACCAGAGACACTACACCAACATCAGAAGGAAGATTTGCAGACACCAGGATGTGAATTCGGCAAGAAAATATCTTTATTGGAATGCCAAAACTACGAAGGGACGATTGACCATTTCGACGGCAGCCATTACTGATTTGTCACCGCTCAACTGCTTGTTTGCGTGGACGCTTTTTCGAAGTTTGCCTGGCTACTGCCCTTACGGCAGGCAACAGCTCATTTGACCATAAGTGCGCTCCAGAACCACATCTTTCAGCATTTCGGTCTTCCGACCATCATTGTCTCCGACAATGGTCCCCAGTTCGTTTCGGGTGAGTTCAGGCGGATGTGTTTCGCCAGTGGGATCAAACATGTAACCACCTCTCCTTATTACCCACAGCTGTCCCATGCGGAGAGATTCAATAGGAATCTCAGGTCCGCACTCATTGCTTATCATGCAGAGCAACAGACCACCTGGGACCAGAATCTTAAGTGGTTACAGCTAGCCTTTAATACGGCCCTGCATGACAGTCATAAGGCCGTTCCCTTTGAAATCATGTTTGGATTCTCGCCCGCACTCCCGTTGACTAACTTGTGGAACATTGAAGATCTTCTACCACGGGAGCCGGATAATGGAACTGCAGAGAGGTGGAAGGAGGCTCGGAGGAATTTGCTGAGAGCGCGTCCGTAGTCGGTACAATCAGGGGCGAATTCCAAATCCCTTTAAAGTAGGAGATTTGGTCTACTGCCAGAGCCACCCGATCAGCTCAGCTGCCGATAAAAGAGCCACTAAGTAATGCTATCGCTGGTCGGGGCCATATCGTATCCTGGGGTTCGCGTCACCGGTGACGGCTCGGTTGGAAGAGCCTGGTGGTAATTCGAAGGAGATTACCACGCATATCTCTAAATTGAAGCTATGTAGAAAGGGGTAAACGGGCTGACAAGGGGGGGTGGTGGTCTCTGTGTGAGTAGGGATTTTGTCATTCTGAAGGGGTGTGCTCCGGGGGTGTTGTCGAGAATGCTAGGGTAGCGGGTAGATGTTCCCCACAGTCCCTGTGGTGTTCGTCTACTTCAGGGATGCGCCCCTGCCTGCGCGAGCCTTGGCTTTCTCCATTCGTCCTTATTTCCGGAGGGAGCCATGTCCTTACCTTTAGTCCCAGCCCATGACCTTTCAAGCATCCTTGCCCTTTCCGTCTTCCCGATTTCCTAACCTTCCCCTTAAAAAACATAAAAAAATTTTTAAAAAAATTCAAAAAAAATTAGGAAAGCTATAAAATAAAAAAAAAAAAAAGGAGTTAGAGAGAGGAGCGAAACTTACCGAGTGGGCGAGGTTGGTAGTGAACTTCGTCCACTCTGTAGGTTTTGGGCACACCTTTGGATTATAGTTTCATGGAGACCATCATTCGCCTTTCCCCCCTTGCCCTGAGTGGACGGTATTGTTGAAATAATGGGTTTCATTATTGGGGAATCCCTCCCGTTTGAATATAGGGCATGTGGCCCTGTTAAGGTGGCATTGGTGTTTCGGGTTTGAGTGGACAAGCCTCAGGAGGTCAGAACTCAGGGAGCTCCCGTTCTTTCTTTCGTCTTTTCTTCTCTGTCCCTTCTTGCTGTGGGCGGGCCCTGATCAGGTCAGCGTGCAGCACCCGCACACTTACACACTACACGTCTTCTTTCAGCTCTTTCGTTTTCCTTCTGAGCCTCTGTTCTCCTGAGAGCAAGTTCCGCTGGGTCGACTTGATCACCAAGTCCAGTAGGATCACCTTGGAAGGGGGTACACTGCAGGGTGCCCCCCCAAGTTCAAGTGTGGGGCAACCACGTTGCCCTTTCGAGGTGGGGGTGTGCCGAAATACTGTAACTCTCTTAATTGTGTGTAACTGTAAGGGCCTTTAGAATGGTCATTTTCTGACAAATTACGAATTTGTTTCGCCACGTGGTTAGGCAGCTCCAACATGCATGATTACGTCGGCACTTGTTAAATCTGGTGCGAGTGTCTCTTTATTACGCACATTTTATTTTATTTTTTTTGAGTTCTTAATTACCTTGAAGAGATAATTACTCCTCTGGCAAAAAAAAAAAAAAAACAATTTTTCGAAAACAAAAGCTTTTTTGCACTCAGCTTGAGTTAGTCGGGAGCGCCCGTTCTGATGTTTAATATCTTTGACTAGGGTGCAAATTTTAGTGAACAGTTTGTAATCCTTTTTGAATCCTCAGGGTTCTCGCACCTAGACAGAGATGTGGCCTCAGCTGGTGTACTGACGCCTTCACCAGTCATGAACCACCCGACACGTGTCTGTTCTGAGGAGGGAACTTGATAACCTACTGTAAAGATGTAACTCTACTGCTGCCATTGAGGTGATATAAACTCTATTATTATTTTTCGTTGGCCTGGCCCGCAGTACATCCGTGTTACAAATTGTTTTTTTAAACTATGTGCTTACACTGCTAGACAGTCCGATCAAGGGTGTGTCAACAGGACATTCACTATGAACATTATTATAACAATCATAAAATTATTCTATAACTATAACGTACTATTATTGTAATTGTGTGCTGCACTGGGGGAGCGTGCCAGAGCTTAATTTTTGCTTCTTTCATAGACTTTTATGCAAAAGCCGTTATAGTTATTACTTCTTTCAATCTAAGTTTAAGTCATGTGGTTCTTGATTCTGTTCCGGCTGGTTCAGGACGGGATTCATATTTTATTATTTTTTCTGCATTTAAGGGATGGGGGTTTCGTTTTTCCGGGTGTTAATATTACATAGTTTTTTTTTACACAAGTTAGGCACATGTTGGTACCGTTTCCTGCAGGCCTGATACCTGTCTTACCTGGTCTGGCACATGCTGGCACACTTCCACAGCTGCTAGAATACAACATGCTGTTACTTTAAATTCATTCATACACAGATGTCTGATATTAAAATTTTATTTTTTTTTTGGGGCATATACCAATATTTTGAGATTGTAAAATCATACGGGTGGTACTGATCATTGTAACTTAGGTTCTGGCTTGCTTGCTGGACCTGTCTGTTTAATTAAATCATTATGATTAAAGAACGAATTTCTGATATATGCATACCTCTATATTTGTAACACAAGATTTAACATTTTGTAAAATTATGCCAGTTGTTTAAACTTAAGTGATAAGGGTTTACCACTTGTATACAGTTCAAAGAAATTTAAGATTTTCATATACTTATAATGTACAGTTCCTTAGATGTTATAAATTCATATGGGCTGCCAGGCCACTCTCATCTCGCAGTTATTAGTCATCATTATCCTTTCGGTTTTTTTAAATTTTTTTTTGGTTTCATTTTTAATGGAGTAAAGGGGTTATGGTTTTTTAATGAATTAATTCCAACTGTGGCTGGAAGCTTAAATTTATGATTGCAGTCTTTGGGGGCTTTATAGAATATACAGGCTGTCCGCCAGGTTGAACATGAGTTTTATTGTGATGTATATTATATTTATATGTCTCGATGTTCTAATATGTGATGTTAGTGTTAAGTGTTATCCAGGGGGGGGATTTATATAATTTATAGGATGTTGCCCGATATATGTTGTTTATTTATATAATTTAAGGAACCAGATTGATATATATATATATATATTATGGGATGAATTGAAATGGCCTTATTGAAACTGAATTGTTAATATGTTGAGAATATTTTATATCAAGCTTATTGTTATATTTGCACCTCAGGGGAATTAATTGTACAAGAAAAATGATTCTAATAAAACCTATTATTGTTGTCTTAAAACAGAGTTTCATGTGCAAGTCCCGTCTCACTGGACCCAGCGCATTTTTTGCTTCTCTAGGCCTTCCGCCTAGTTCTAAATAACTAGTGGCCGCTCTTTCAAAAAAAAAAAATTAGATTTTTTTTATAAAGCACAAAGTGGAAAGAGGGGTTACAATGGTATATTCCATCTTGAAGATATGACTGATATCGTCTGATACACTTCAACCGTCAACATATTTAATTGAGATCTAAACTTAATTAACTCCCTTTGTTCATTAATTGGAAGGTTAAATACATTAATTAATCCACCTGTAATCATCTCCAATTCTTCTCTTGTATTTATTATTTTCTTTCTACATATTTTTCTTATTTTCTTGGTCTTCTTTTCCAGGTGTTGATTATCCTCTTTGTTGTGGTTATTTTTATTTTCAGATAATATTACACCTTGGTATTCTCTAATTTCTATTTCCTTCCTGCTCTCTTCTGTATTCGGACTTACTTTAATACCTTCGGAAGTGCTGTCTAGTGTTTCATTCATATTCTTTAAACACCTATCCATTTGCTTATTTGTCTCCTCCTTGTATTCATCTACTCTTTGGCTAAGTGTGTTAACATTTTCAATCTTCCCCCCGAAAGTTTCCCTTAACTCCTTATTGAACTTCTCCATCTTACCCTCAATTCGTTTTAAACTTTCTTCGTTTATTTTCTCAATTTGTTTTAAACTGTCCCTCAAGGTTTCATTTTGCTTCTTTGAAATTTCCTCCTGTTTCCTAAAACTTTCATCTATTTTGTCAAATTTCTCGCTCAAGGTTTCATTTTGTTTCCTTGAGTTTTCACTTATTTCATCAAATTTCTTGTTTAAGGTTTCATTTTGTAGTTTATTGCTTTCCAATATAATTCTCAACATCTCCTGCATGCTCATGTCTTCTTTTTGGGCGGATTTATCTGGTTGGTCCCCTTGGGCATCCTCTTCAATTATTTCCTTTTCCGTGTCCATAACTACTTCTGTTTCTTCTTTATCGCCTGTCTGTTGTTCCATTTCACTGTCCGTGACTACTTCTATTTCTTGTTCCTGTCCACCTTCTTCCTTCTCCGTGTCTTCTGCCCTCTTCTTTGACCTGCCTCTGGTATTATGCATTTCTTGTCTTCTCATAGTTGCCGACAAAAATTAGGTTTTTCGTTACATTAACTTGCGTATATCCTGAAATTCCTTCCTAATTCAAGCCCTTTAAGTTGAGCGCCATTTGTAACGTCTCGCGAAGTTTGAGTATGTCTTTTTCCAACGCGTGTGTGTGTGTGTTACATCTTATTATTACTCTTCGAAACTGTCGCCTAATTAAGCCCCATGTTTGTACGTCATTTGTAACGTCTCGCGAAATTGAGTACTTCTCTCGCGTCTTTATCGGTTACAAAATTTGTTATTTATTGGTGTTATATGCCTTCAAAATCGATTGTGTGTGATTATGAAAGAATACTGAATGATTTTCTTAAATTTGTTTGTATTAAATCAATACCATTGTTTGAAAATAGGTAGGAGAGAGAGAGTAAAGAGAGTCAAAGAGAATTACTCTCTTCGTATACAATCGTGTATTTTCAATTTTTTCCGCTCGTGGCATCAGCTGTTTTCTCCTTTTACGAACCCGTTTGAGGTGAAAAATTACTTTCGTAGTACGTAATAATTTCTTCATGACCGGACTGATTCCCTTTCTCTTCTCGATTTTTCTTATTACCTGTAACCAACTACCATCTACTAGATATAATACACATTTTATTATTTAAACGCAAGGCATTCCTTGACTTTATTTAATATTTATGGGGCACTATGGTCTCCCAAATCATGAATTGACAATCGATTACTTCACAAATCACAGCGTTACTTCGATCATAAGTTTACTAACATTATAACACATAACAAATGTTTTTTATTACAGTTTTAATAAATAAAAAGAAATAATTAATTAATTTCCCAGGGTTATTTAACGTTCTTTGAACTTTGAGGAAGTCAGAAATGCATATGGGTCTGTATCAAACTTTACATTAATTATTTTAAAATTTGTATAATCTGTATCATTCAGTTGATTTTTTGACCGCTAGAGCGCAAACTACGTTTCTTCACTGCAAAACACACACTAATAGTAATGGCTGTCGGCACGTTATTAGCAAGACCACATTTTGCTGTTTTTTGGTTAATTAAAATAAAGTTTATGTTCACCTTGTTTTCAGATGAATTTAAAGAGATGGTGCTGTTTCTAGTGTTCTAGATTTATAGTTGAGGTATAATTTAGTTAAATTTTAAAAGGAAGCGATCTCACCCAACGATGTTGAATTTCTGTAGACTAGGCTCGAAAGTGGATAGCTGACTTTACAATTTCCATCAATTTGCTGGCGTGAATTATTCTGTTCCAAGGATGTCTAGGATGTAATGGATACCACTCATTAAATTTATTAATTTTGTAATGGTTAGTTCCGAATAGTAGTTATACTTTTCTTAATTTTTACAGGACATTACATTTGTTTCAACTTCTCACATTGAATACCATTTTAACAATCAATCAATTTCTTGTTAGCTAGTTACTCCTAGTAACAAATAAATTTATGGTTTTTTTTTGGCTAATCTAGATACCTTTAAGTATATAGGCTAATAATAATTGTTATTTCATTTCTTTTTTTAGAAAAATAATCCTTTACAAATTTTAATTATAATAAAATTTAATTTATTTACGGTTTTTCTTTATATCTTTACTTAAACTTGTCTACTGGTATTTTATAATTTAATTCCTGTTATTTTGGTTTATATATGACTTATAATTCATTTAAGGTATCCTTACTCTACACTACTTTTTACATGCCATCTCTCTAACATATTATTATTTTATATATAACCCTGGATTCCTTTAACATCTAAACAAAATAATTATAATAAACAAAAATATTAATTCTAGTTATAATGCCTTTGTGGCCTACACAATACAAAACTACAACAACTTGTCAATAGTATCATAGTCTATTGCTATAATACTCCTTTTTCATCTTCAGCACAAATTTGTGAGATGCTCTTTTTAAATGTTTGACACTTTCACCTATCATACTATGTTCCACTTTGTACACTGCACTTTTATGATTACACTTAGTATTGTTTACAATATTTACAGTGTTTTTAGAGTACAAAGGTTCTCATAGTTTGGTACATAATCCCCATTTCTGACTTTTAAAATGGGTGATTACTGGTTGTTACTCTTGTAATTATTAAATCCTCCTTTATTTATTTATCCTATTTGGGCAGGGGTTATGTAATGTTACAATATATATATAGCAAGGTAACAGGTTCTAGCCCAGACCAGACTTGGAGAAAAGAATGCACAATTAGTGAAAATTTAATACATTTATTGTTCTTTCTTGTACACTTAGTATTAAAATGTTCTTTAAACGTTTTATATACAATTGTTGTTGTTAAAATTTTTACTTGAAATGTCTTTTGACAAAAGCTTTCTTGCTTTACTCACATTTATGAATTTATTTAAATGCTCAAAAGTCTTCTTTTATTAAACAAACTTAATGTTCTTTAACGTGCTCTCTAAAATTTTACAATTTGAGAATGATTTAATTTTTGCTTCCCTGTGTGGTCGTCCTCTCAGTCTTCCCGGTCGACGATCTCGATCCGGCCTCCAGCGATCCGTTGTTTCGTTCCATGTTCCAGCAATCGCCTCCAGGTAGTGCCTTACTTAAGGTCTCCGTATTCCAGTCGCTACGATCAGCAAACGATGCCCAGGAACAGTAGTTGAATATCTCACACTCCGTGATAGTTTCCTGCTGACAATCGCCGCTCACTCGACTCTACAGACCCAAGGACGTCTGGAATTAGCGTTGTCTGGAATCGCTTCCCACTGCGACCACCTTCGCTGACGAACTTTCAGAGAGACTGCTTTCAGAGAGTTATCAGAGAGAGAGAGATTAAAGAGAGACTGACTACGCCTTTATAATGCAGCCAAATGTAAAGCGCTGCATTGCTGCGTGACGTCACTGCTGCTATGCGCGTAGGCGTCGTTTCAATTAGTTCAATGTATTTAGTCTCGGCCACGTGTTTCCAACTACCTCTGTCTTGAATGTTCTAGAACACACCTTGTAGCATATGAATATATTTCCCTAACATTCTATTCGTTATTCACATTACACAACACTTCACTCATATGTAAAATTATATATTCATGGTTCTACATTTAATTTTCTTCTATTAATTCTAATTATTTTATTAATATTTATTTTCAAGCATTCATTTACTCCTTGGGACACTTATAAAATAGCTGATACACATTATTCTTTATATTCATCTATACTAAGACCATTTGTCATATTGCAAAATATATATATATATATATATATATATTGTAGCGTGACAGATAAACACATAATAATGAATGGCATTGATCATTAAAATACTATAATATAATAACATTAAATCCGAAGAAAGCATTATAATATACAGAATTAATTCAGAACAACCGTGCAGAACAATCATTGATATTAAAAGTATAAGTTCGAATAAAAGAAATGTTACTAGTGATGAATCATCAAAACCAGTTTGATAACTCAAAGAAAAGATATAACCCAGGAAGGTAAGGAGTATATAAGGAAGCAACCCAGAGTATTACTAAACCCACAACGGAGATGAGGAATAAATAAAAAAGGAACCCAGAACAAGGCAAGATCCACCATAAAAGGTGATACATTTAAAGAAACGAGAAGAGTAGATGAAGAAGTAACCCCAAGAAACCCGATGACCTCCAGAAGAAGATGAAGAACATACAATTCCAAGAAGCCAGAAGAAAAGAAGACATCATTGAAGAAACAAGAAGAAGACAGCATCCAGAAAAAGAAGGAATGCTCTTATAAAAAACACCCATATCCCAAAATAAATAAAAACCATAATAATAAAAAGTATAACGAAGTATTCATGAACAGAAACCATATGTACAATAAAATTAAGAATAAAAGTGTATAGAGTAAGAGTTGCCAGTGGACCAAGGTGAAACAATAATATAATACCCAAAGAACAAATCTTCATTGTAACCCACAAACAAATCTCTTGATGTTAATAAGACTAAACAACCATTTAGAAATAGCATCAAAGAGTGTAAAGTGAACCAGTGCTAGTTTGTGTATTATAAAAAAATAAACCTTATGTTTCAACCTTGGCTTTCACAAACTGTGTAGATAATGAAAAATACTGTACAACTTTTTAGTGACTTATGATTTGTACAGAGTGAATATAATACATGTAATAATATAGAGCTGTCTATCTGTTTGAAATGACATTTATGTAAATAATAATAAGAACAGAAGCAGACACAGGATTAAAAACACAAAGTGACAGGGTACAATTACCCTAAACCATATTAAAAACAGTTTAAAAACTGATAATTAAACTTAATATAAGAACTAGTGAATAAGAATATAGAAATAAGGTTTTGTTTATATAGAATAGGATATTTTAAAAATGTATTAGTAATAAGGACATTTAATAAGTTTAGAACCACTAACATCCTAATTGTACAAATATTTATTACTTGTCTTAATGGTAATAATTGAATAGGATGTTAGCATGGGAAAAAACATTCTTTATAAATAATATTTCTGTTTTAGTATTAAGTTTTGATTATAAAAAAATGTCTAATTAGTTGAAGACAATCATTATTTAAAAATATTTCTTATCTGTTAATAGTATTGAAACAAATACTAATTGTTATTATGTTTAATAGAAAAACTGTTTAATTTATATTACAATGTTAAAAAGTCAGAGAGGGTATAATTCAATATATAATGTTTATATAAAAATTTGTATGAAAAATTGTTAGGAATCTAGGCAAAATGATGAAAACTAAACCTCATCAAAACTGAGAAACTAAGTACTTAAATACATTTAAACTGAAGGGATTTAGATAACATAAACCAGAAACAAAGCCATATAATTAGAAATATAACTTAGAAAGATTTTATAAAATTACAGACAGAATTATTAATAAAAATGGAAATGACAGAACTCAAAAATTTGGAGAGGGGAGTCATATATTCCAACATAATATTTTAAAACTTAACCAATTCATATAATTGCAAGGAATTAAGGGAATATAAACCTTTTGTTACAATATGAGATTTAATAATCATTAATATAACTTGAAAATGGCAGAATTTGGATAATGACAGGAAGCTGATTTTGAAAATTTGCAAGATACAAAATGAAGGTAAAATTACCAATTTTAGATAAAAACTTAATAAAACGGCATTATTTGATATCAAAATACGCCGAATGAACTGAAGGATAAAATTAAGTAACAACTAGCTAATAAATTTGAATAATAACCAAAGTTTAAGCAGTTATATAATGTAACTTTAATACATGCACAGGATGCAAAATAAAATTCGAACAATGTAAGGAATAATATTGCTTTGGCTAAGGTTTTAGTCGAAAGTGAAGGAAGTAGAGAGTTAATTATTGAACGTTGTATGGGACACTTGACGAGCATATTAAAACGTATTAACCTAGTTTCGAGTACTGTAATGGCGAGCAATTGTATGATACGAATTTGAAAATCGCGAGTGACGACAAAAAACATTTCACAACTTCGACACAGTGACCTAAACACTTACAAAAGACTAACTAACATTGTATAGCACCAAAACGACAGTGAAATAACATTTAAAACACCATAAAACAGTATATAACATAACCACCAAAAGTGCCGGATCGACAAAAAGTGAATTGACCTATAAATACACCACTTTTCAAAATACAACACCGAAACTTAACCAGAGACACTACACCAACATCAGAAGGAAGATTTGCAGACACCAGGACGTGAATTCGGCAAGAAAATATCTTTATTGGAATGCCAAAACTACGAAGGGACGATTGACCATTTCGACGGCAGCCATTACTGATTTGTCACCGCTCAACTGCTTGTTTGCGTGGACGCTTTTTCGAAGTTTGCCTGGCTACTGCCCTTACGGCAGGCAACAGCTCATTTGACCATAAGTGCGCTCCAGAACCACATCTTTCAGCATTTCGGTCTTCCGACCATCATTGTCTCCGACAATGGTCCCCAGTTCGTTTCGGGTGAGTTCAGGCGGATGTGTTTCGCCAGTGGGATCAAACATGTAACCACCTCTCCTTATTACCCACAGCTGTCCCATGCGGAGAGATTCAATAGGAATCTCAGGTCCGCACTCATTGCTTATCATGCAGAGCAACAGACCACCTGGGACCAGAATCTGAAGTGGTTACAGCTAGCCTTTAATACGGCCCTGTATGACAGTCATAAGGCCGTTCCCTTTGAAATCATGTTTGGATTCTCGCCCGCACTCCCGTTGACTAACTTGTGGAACATTGAAGATCTTCTACCACGGGAGCCGGATAATGGAACTGCAGAGAGGTGGAAGGAGGCTCGGAGGAATTTGCTGAGAGCGCACGAGCGCGTCCGTAGTCGGTACAATCAGGGGCGAATTCCAAATCCCTTCAAAGTAGGAGATTTGGTCTACTGCCAGAGCCACCCGATCAGCTCAGCTGCCGAAAAAAGAGCCACTAAGTAATGTTATCGCTGGTCGGGGCCATATCGTATCCTGGGGTTCGCGTCACCGGTGACGGCTCGGTTGGAAGAGCCTGGTGGTAATTCGAAGGAGATTACCACGCATATCTCTAAATTGAAGCTATGTAGAAAGGGGTAAACGGGCTGACAAGGGGGTGGTGGTCTCTGTGTGAGTAGGGATTTTGTCATTCTGAAGGGGTGTGCTCCGGGGGTGTTGTCGAGAATGCTAGGGTAGCGGGTAGATGTTCCCCACAGTACCAGTGGTGTTCGTCTACTTCAGGGATGCGCCCCTGCCTGCGCGAGCCTTGGCTTTCTCCATTCGTCCTTATTTCCGGAGGGAGCCATGTCCTTACCTTTAGTCCCAGCCCATGACCTTTCAAGCATCCTTGCCCTTTCCGTCTTCCCGATTTCCTAACCTTCCCCTTAAAAAACATAAAAAAATAAAAATAAAATTAAAAAAAATTAGAAAAGCTATAAAATCAAAAAAAAAAGGAGTTAGAGAGAGGAGCGAAACTTACCGAGTGGGCGAGGTTGGTAGTGAACTTCGTCCACTCTGTAGGTTTTGGGCACACCTTTGGATTATAGTTTCATGGAGACCATCATTCGCCTTTCCCCCCTTGCCCTGAGTGGACGGTATTGTTGAAATAATGGGTTTCATTATTGGGGAATCCCTCCCGTTTGAATATAGGGCATGTGGCCCTGTTAAGGTGGCATTGGTGTTTCGGGTTTGAGTGGACAAGCCTCAGGAGGTCAGAACTCAGGGAGCTCCCGTTCTTTCTTTCGTCTTTTCTTCTCTGTCCCTTCTTGCTGTGGACGGGCCCTGATCAAGTCAGCGCGCAGCACCCGCACACTTACACACTACACGTCTTCTTTCAGCTCTTTCGTTTTCCTTCTGAGCCTCTGTTCTCCTGAGAGCAAGTTCCGCTGGGTCGACTTGATCACCAAGTCCAGTAGGATCACCTTGGAAGGGGGTACACTGCAGGTGCCCCCCCTGAGTTCAAGTGTGGGGCAACCACGTTGCCCTTTCGGGGTGGGGGTGTGCCGAAATACTGTAACTCTCTTAATTGTGTGTAACTGTAAGGGCCTTTAGAATGGTCATTTTCTGACAAATTACGAATTTGTTTCACCACGTGGGTAGGCAGCTCCAACATGCATGATTACGTCGGCACTTGTTAAATCTGGTGCGAGTGTCTCTTTATTACGCACATTTTATTTTATTTTTTTTGAGTTCTTAATTACCTTGAAGACATAATTACTCCTCTGGCAAAAAAAAAAACAAATTTTCGAAAACAAAAGCTTTTTTGCACTCAGCTTGAGTTAGTCGGGAGCGCCCGTTCTGATGTTTAATATCTTTGACTAGGGTGCAAATTTTAGTGAACAGTTTGTAATCCTTTTTGAATCCTCAGGGTTCTCGCACCTAGACAGAGATGTGGCCTCAGCTGGTGTACTGACGCCTTCACCAGTCATGAACCACCCGACACGTGTCTGTTCTGAGGAGGGAGCTTGATAACCAACTGTAAAGATGTAACTCTACTGCTGCCATTGAGGTGATATAAACTCTATTATTATTTTTCGTTGGCCTGGCCCGCAGTACATCCGTGTTACAAATTGTTTTTTTAAACTATGTGCTTACACTGCTAGACAGTCCGATCAAGGGTGTGTCAACAGAACATTCACTATGAACATTATTATAACAATCATAAAATTATTCTATAACTATAACGTACTATTATTGTAATTGTGTGCTGCACTGGGGGAGCGTGCCAGAGCTTAATTTTTGCTTCTTTCATAGACTTTTATGCAAAAGCCGTTATAGTTATTACTTCTTTCAATCTAAGTTTAAGTCATGTGGTTCTTGATTCTGTTCCGGCTGGTTCAGGACGGGATTCATATTTTATTATTTTTTCTGCATTTAAGGGATGGGGGTTTCGTTTTTCCGGGTGTTAATATTACATAGTTTTTTTTTTTACACAAGTTAGGCACATGTTGGTACCGTTTCCTGCAGGCCTGATACCTGTCTTACCTGGTCTGGCACATGCTGGCACACTTCCACAGCTGCTAGAATACAACATGCTGTTACTTTAAATTCATTCATACACAGATGTCTGATATTAAAATTTTATTTTTTTTGGGGCATATACCAATAATTTTGAGATTGTAAAATCATATGGGTGGTACTGATCATTGTAACTTAGGTTCTGGCTTGCTTGCTGTACCTGTCTGTTTAATTAAATCATTATGATTAAAGAACGAATTTCTGATATATGCATACCTCTATATTTGTAACACAAGATTTAACATTTTGTAAAATTATGCCAGTTGTTTAAACTTAAGTGATAAGGGTTTACCACTTGTATACAGTTCAAAGAAATTTAAGATTTTCATATACTTATAATGTACAGTTCCTTAGATGTTATAAATTCATATGGGCTGCCAGGCCACTCTCATCTCGCAGTTATTAGTCATCATTATCCTTTCGGTTTTTTTAAATTTTTTTTTGGTTTCATTTTTAATGGAGTAAAGGGGTTGTGGTTTTTTAATGAATTAATTCCAACTGTGGCTGGAAGCTTAAATTTATGATTGCAGTCTTTGGGGGCTTTATAGAATATACAGGCTGTCCGCCAGGTTGAACATGAGTTTTATTGTGATGTATATTATATGTATATGTGTCTCGATGTTCTAATATGTGATGTTAGTGTTAAGTGTTATCCAGGGGGGGGATTTATATAATTTATAGGATGTTGCCCGATATATGTTGTTTATTTATATAATTTAAGGAACCAGATTGATATATATATATATTATGGGATGAATTGAAATGGCCTTATTGAAACTGAATTGTTAATATGTTGAGAATATTTTATATCAAGCTTATTGTTATATTTGCACCTCAGGGGAATTAATTGTACAAGAAAAATGATTCTAATAAAACCTATTATTGTTGTCTTACAACAGAGTTTCATTTGCAAGTCCCGTCTCACTGGACCCAGCGCATTTTTTGCTTCTCTAGGCCTTCCGCCTAGTTCTAAATAACTAGTGGCCCCTCTTTCAAAAAAAAAAATTAGATTTTTTTTATAAAACACAAAGTGGAAAGAGGGGTTACAATGGTATATTCCGTCTTGAAGATATGACTGATATCGTCTGATACACTTCAACCGTCAACATATTTAATTGAGATCTAAACTTAATTAACTCCCTTTGTTCATTAATTGGAAGGTTAAATACATTAATTAATCCACCTGTAATCATCTCCAATTCTTCTCTTGTATTTATTATTTTCTTTCTACATATTTTTCTTATTTTCTTGGTCTTCTTTTCCAGGTGTTGATTATCCTCTTTGTTGTGGTTATTTTTATTTTCAGATAATATTACACCTTGGTATTCTCTAATTTCTATTTCCTTCCTGCTCTCTTCTGTATTCGGACTTACTTTAATACCTTCGGAAGTGCTGTCTAGTGTTTCATTCATATTCTTTAAACACCTATCCATTTGCTTATTTGTCTCCTCCTTGTATTCATCTACTCTTTGGCTAAGTGTGTTAACATTTTCAATCTTCCCCCCGAAAGTTTCCCTTAACTCCTTATTGAACTTCTCCATCTTACCCTCAATTCGTTTTAAACTTTCTTCGTTTATTTTCTCAATTTGTTTTAAACTGTCCCTCAAGGTTTCATTTTGCTTCTTTGAAGTTTCCTCCTGTTTCCTAAAACTTTCATCTATTTTGTCAAATTTCTCGCTCAAGGTTTCATTTTGTTTCCTTGAGTTTTCACTTATTTAATCAAATTTCTTGTTTAAGGTTTCATTTTGTAGTTTATTGCTTTCCAATATAATTCTCAACATCTCCTGCATGCTCATGTCTTCTTTTTGGGCGGATTTATCTGGTTGGTCCCCTTGGGCATCCTCTTCAATTATTTCCTTTTCCGTGTCCATAACTACTTCTGTTTCTTCTTTATCGCCTGTCTGTTGTTCCATTTCACTGTCCGTGACTACTTCTATTTCTTGTTCCTGTCCACCTTCTTCCTTCTCCGTGTCTTCTGCCCTCTTCTTTGACCTGCCTCTGGTATTATGCATTTCTTGTCTTCTCATAGTTGCCGACAAAAATTAGGTTTTTCGTTATATTAACTTGCGTATATCCCGAAATTCCTTCCTAATTCAAGCCCTTTAAGTTGAGCGCCATTTGTAACGTGTCGGGAAGTTTAAGTATGTCTTTTTCCAATGTGTGTGTGTGTGTGTGTGTGTGTGTTTCTTTGTATACAATCGAGTATTTTCAATTTTTTCCGCTCGTGGCATCAGCTGTTTTCTCCTTTTACGAACCCGTTTGAGGTGAAAAATTACTTTCGTAGTACGTAATAATTTCTTCATGACCGGACTGATTCCCTTTCTCTTCTCGATTTTTTTTATTACCTGTAACCAACTACCATCTACTAGAAATAATACACATTTTATTATTTAAACGCAAGGCATTCCTTGACTTTATTTAATATTTATGGGGCACTATGGTCTCCCAAAACATGAATTGACAATCGATTACTTCACAAATCACAGCGTTACTTCGATCTTAAGTTTACTAACATATAACACATAACAAATGTTTTTTATTACAGTTTTAATAAATAAAAAGAAATAATTAATTAATTTCCCAGGGTTATTTAAGGTTCTTTGAACTTTGAGGACGTCAGAAATGCATATGGGTCTGTATCAAACTTCACATTAATTATTTTAAAATTTGTATAATCTGTATCATTCAGTTGATTTTTTGACCGCTAGAGCGCAAACTACGTTTCTTCACTGCAAAACACACACTAATAGTAATGGCTGTCGGCACGTTATTAGCAAGACCACATTTTGCTGTTTTTTGGTTAATTAAAATAAAGTTTATGTTCACCTTGTTTTCAGATGAATTTAAAGAGATGGTGCTGTTTCTAGTGTTCTAGATTTATAGTTGAGGTATAATTTAGTTAAATTTTAAAAGGAAGCGATCTCACCCAACGATGTTGAATTTCTGTAGACTAGGCTCGAAAGTGGATAGCTGACTTTACAATTTCCATCAATTTGCTGGCGTGAATTATTCTGTTCCAAGGATGTCTAGGATGTAGTGGATATCACTCATTAAATTTATTAATTATGTAATGGTTAGTTCCGAACAGGAGTTATACTTTTCTTAATTTTTACAGGACATTACATTTGTTTCAACTTCTCACATTGAATACCATTTTAACAATCAATCAATTTCTTGTTAGCTAGTTACTCCTAGTAACCAATAAATTTATGGTTTTTTATTGGCTAATCTAGATACCTTTTAGTATATAGGCTAATAATAATTATTATTTCATTTCTTTTTTTAGAAAAATAATCCTTTACAAATTTTAATTATAATAAAATTTAATTTATTTACGGTTTTTCTTTATATCTTTACTTAAACTTGTCTACTGGTATTTTATAATTTAATTCCTGTTATTTTGTTTATATATGACTTATAATTCATTTAAGGTATCCTTACTCTACACTACTTTTTACATGCCATCTCTCTAACATATTATTATTTGGCCATTATTATTATTTTATATATAACCCTGGATTCCTTTAACATCTAAACAAAATAATTATAATAAACAAAAATATTAATTCTAGTTATAATGCCTTTGTGGCCTACACAATACAAAACTACAACAACTTGTCAATAGTATCATAGTCTATTGCTATAATACTGCCTTTTTCATCTTCAGCACAAATTTGTGAGATGCTCTTTTTAAATGTTTGACACTTTCACCTATCATACTATGTTCCACTTTGTACACTGCACTTTTATGATTACACTTAGTATTGTTTACAATATTTACAGTGTTTTTAAAGTACAAAGGTTCTCATAGTTTGATACATAATCCCCATTTCTGACTTTTAAAATGGGTGATTACTGGTTGTTACTCTTGTAATTATTAAATCCTCCTTTATTTATTTATCCTATTTGGGCAGGGGTTATGTAACGTTACAATATATATATATATATATATATATATATATATATATATATTGCAAGGTAACAGGTTCTAGCCCAGACCAGACTTGGAGAAAAGAATGCACAATTAGTGAAAATTTAATACATTTATTGTTCTTTCTTGTACACTTAGTATTAAAATGTTCTTTAAACGTTTTATATACAGTTGTTGTTGTTAAAATTTTTACTTGAAATGTCTTTTGACAAAAGCTTTCTTGCTTTACTCACATTTATGAATTTATTTAAATGCTCAAAAGTCTTCTTTTATTAAACAAACTTAATGTTCTTTAACGTGCTCTCTAAAATTTTACAATTTGAGAGTGATTTAATTTTTGCTTCCCTGTTTGGTCGTCCTCTCAGTCTTCCCGGTCGACGATCTCGATCCGGCCTCCAGCGATCCGTTGTCTCGTTCCACGTTCCAGCAATCGCCTCCAGGTAGTGCCTTACTTAAGCTCTCCGTATTCCAGTCGCTACGATCAGCAAACGATGCCCAGGAACAGTAGTTGAATATCTCACACTCCGTGATAGTTTCCTGCTGACAATCGCCGCTCACTCGACTCTACAGACCCAAGGACGTCTGGAATTAGCGTTGTCTGGAATCGCTTCCCACTGCGACCACCTTCGCTGACGAACTTTCAGAGAGACTGCTTTCAGAGAGAGTTCAGAGAGAGAGATTAAAGGGAGACTGACTACGCCTTTTATAATGCAGCCGAATGTAAAGCGCTGCATTGCTGCGTGACGTCACCGCTGCTATGCGCGTAGGCGTCGTTTCAATTACTTCAATGAGTCTCGGCCACGTGTTTCCAACTACCTCTGTCATAAATGTTCTAGAACACACCTTGTAGCATATGAATATATTTCCCTAACATTCTATTCCTTACTCACATTACACAACACTTCACTCATATGTAAAATTATATATTCATGGTTCTACATTGTCTTATTTTCTAATTTTCTTCTATTAATTCTAATTGTTTTATTAATATTATTTATTTTCAAGCATTCATTTACTCCTTGGGACACTTATAATACCTGATACACATTATTCTTTATATTCATCTATACTAAGACCATTTGTCATGTTGCATAAGCCTCCAGGTTAAATAACAAAAATTTATTTTCTTCGAAAATTAGTTTTTTTTCTCTTTTATTTTAAACTTAAAACATTCTTCTTATATAACCTTATAAACACATAATATAATCCAAAACGTAATAAGAACTCTTCACAAACTAAAACGTAATTAACTCTTCATTTAATGTCTTTCTTAACACTATGCAATGTGGCAACAATGTCTATAGTTTTTCTGTTTTGTTTTTTCTTTCTTAATCTTTCAGCTAATACACTGTCCATTCATGCATACATAGTAGTTTTTTTATTAGCGATTTGCATAAACATAAGTACATTCCATCTTATCATTACTATTATTCTTATTATTAGTATTATTTTACTCAGGGTTTTTTTCTTTTACGGGTTGGGACGTTCACGAGGGTAATATTTTCTCAATGATGCGCCATGATATTTTCCAATTACCTTATTCTGCTCTTCATCCACTACGATGAAAGTATTCCTTCCAACATGTTCTCTTAACTTATAAGGACCATTAAATAATCTGAAGAACTTAGCCGATGTGTTATCTTGAGAATGGGCTCAGACCAGACTTGGAGAAAAGAATGCACAATTAGTGAAAATTTAATACATTTATTGTTCTTTCTTGTACACTTAGTATTAAAATGTTCTTTAAACGTTTTATATACAATTAACTTGTTGTTGTTAAATTTTTTACTTGAAATGTCTTTTGACAAGCTTTCTTGCTTTACTCAAATTTATGAATTTATTTAAATGCTCAAAAGTCTTCTTTTATTAAACAAAATTATTTCAAAATTAATGTTCTTTAATGTGCTCTCTAAAATTTTACAATTTGAGAATGATTTAATTTTTGCTTCCCTGTTTGGTCATCCTCTCAGTCTTCCCGGTCGACGATCTCGATCCGGCCTCCAGCGATCCGTCGTCTTGGTCCACGTTCCAGCAATCGCCTCCAGGTAGTGCCTTACTTAAGGTCTCCGTATTCCAGTCGCTACGATCAGCAAACGATGCCCAGGAACGGTAGTTGAATATCTCACACTCCGTGATAGTTTCCTGCTGACAATCGCCGCTCACTCGACTCTACAGACCCAAGGACGTCTGGAATTAGCGTTGTCTGGAATCGCTACCCACTGCGACCACCTTCGCTGACGAACTTTCAGAGAGACTGCTTTCAGAGAGTTATCAGAGAGAGAGATTAAAGAGAGACTGACTACGCCTTTATAATGCAGCCAAATGTAAAGCGCTGCATTGCTGCGTGACGTCACCGCTGCTATGCGCGTAGGCGTCGTTTCAATTACTTCAATGTATTTAGTCTCGGCCACGTGTTTCCAACTACCTCTGTCTTGAATGTTCTAGAACACACCTTGTAGCATATGAATATATTTCCCTAACATTCTATTCGTTATTCACATTACACAACACTTCACTCATATGTAAAATTATATATTCATGGTTCTACATTTAATTTTCTTCTATTAATTCTAATTATTTTATTAATATTTATTTTCAAGCATTCATTTACTCCTTGGGACACTTATAAAATAGCTGATACACATTATTCTTTATATTCATCTATACTAAGACCATTTGTCATATTGCAAAATATATATATATATATATATTGTAGCGTGACAGATAAACACATAATAATGAATGGCATTGATCATTAAAATACTATAATATAATAACATTAAATCCGAAGAAAGCATTATAATATAAAGAATTAATTCAGAACAACCGTGCAGAACAATCATTGATATTAAAAGTATAAGTTCGAATAAAAGAAATGTTACTAGTGATGAATCATCAAAACCAGTTTGATAACTCAAGGAAAAGATATAACCCAGGAAGGTAAGGAGTATATAAGGAAGCAACCCAGAGTATTACTAAACCCACAACGGAGATGAGGAATAAATAAAAAAGGAACCCAGAACAAGGCAAGATCCACCATAAAAGGTGATACATTTAAAGAAACCAGAAGAGTAGATGAAGAAGTAACCCCAAGAAACCCGATGACCTCCAGAAGAAGATGAAGAACATACAATTCCAAGAAGCCAGAAGAAAAGAAGACATCATTGAAGAAACAAGAAGAAGACAGCATCCAGAAGAAGAAGGAATGCTCTTATAAAAAACACCCATATCCCAAAATAAATAAAAACCATAATAATAAAAAGTATAACGAAGTATTCATGAACAGAAACCATATGTACAATAAAATTAAGAATAAAAGTGTATAGAGTAAGAGTTGCCAGTGGACCAAGGTGAAACAATAATATAATACCCAAAGAACAAATCTTCATTGTAACCCACAAACAAATCTCTTGATGTTAATAAGACTAAACAACCATTTAGAAATAGCATCAAAGAGTGTAAAGTGAACTAGTGCTAGTTTGTGTATTATAAAAAAATAAACCTTATGTTTCAACCTTGGCTTTCACAAACTGTGTAGATAATGAAAAATACTGTACAACTTTTTAGTGACTTATGATTTGTACAAAGTGAATATAATACATGTAATAATATAGAGCTGTCTATCTGTTTGAAATGACATTTATGTAAATAATAATAAGAACAGAAGCAGACACAGGATTAAAAACACAAAGTGACAGGGTACAATTACCCTAAACCATATTAAAAACAGTTTAAAAACTGATAATTAAACTTAATATAAGAACTAGTGAATAAGAATATAGAAATAAGGTTTTGTTTATATAGAATAGGATATTTTAAAAATGTATTAGTAATAAGGACATTTAATAAGTTTAGAACCACTAACATCCTAATTGTAAAAATATTTATTACTTGTCTTAATGGTAATAATTAAATAGGATGTTAGCATGGGAAAAAACATTCTTTATAAATAATATTTCTGTTTTAGTATTAAGTTTTGATTATAAAAAAATGTCTAATTAGTTGAAGACAATCATTATTTAAAAATATTTCTTATCTGTTAATAGTATTGAAACAAATACTAATTGTTATTATGTTTAATAGAAAAAATGTTTAATTTATATTACAATGTTAAAAAGTCAGAGAGGGTATAATTCAATATATAATGTTTATATAAAAATTTGTATGAAAAAATTGTTAGGAATCTAGGCAAAATGATGAAAACTAAACCTCATCAAAACTGAGAAATTAAGTACTTAAATACAGTTAAACTGAAGGGATTTAGATAACATAAACCAGAAACAAAGCCATATAATTAGAAATATAACTTAGAAAGATTTTATAAAATTACAGACAGAATTATTAATAAAAATGGAAATGACAGAACTCAAAAATTTGGAGAGGGGAGTCATATATTCCAACATAATATTTTAAAACTTAACCAATTCATATAATTGCAAGGAATTAAGGGAATATAAACCTTTTGTTACAATATGAGATTTAATAATCATAAATATAACTTGAAAATGGCAGAATTTGGATAATGACAGGAAGCTGATTTTGAAAATTTACAAGATACAAAATGAAGGTAAAATTACCAATTTTAGATAAAAAACTTAATAAAACGGCATTATTCGATATCAAAATATGCCGAATGAACTGAAGGATAAAATTAAGTAACAACTAGCTAATAAATTTGAATAATAACCAAAGTTTAAGCAGTTATATAATGTAACTTAATACATGCACAGGATGCAAAATAAAATTCGAACAATGTAAGGAATAATATTGCTTTGGCTAAGGTTTTAGTCGAAAGTGAAGGAAGTAGAGAGTTAATTATTGAACGTTGTACGGGACACTTGACGAGCATATTAAAACGTATTAACCTAGTTTCGAGTACCGTAATGGCGAGCAATTGTATGATACGAATTTGAAAATCGCGAGTGACGACAAAAAACTTCGACACAGTGACCTAAACACTTACAAAAGACTAACTAACATTGTATAGCACCAAAACGACAGTGAAATAACATTTAAAACACCATAAAACAGTATATAACATAACCACCAAAAGTGCCAGATCGACAAAAAGTGAATTGACTTATAAATACACCACTTTTCAAAATACAACACTGAAACTTAACCAGAGACACTACACCAACATCAGAAGGAAGATTTGCAGACACCAGGACGTGAATTCGGCAAGAAAATATCTTTATTGGAACGCCAAAACTACGAAGGGACAATTGACCACTTCGACGGCAGCCATTACTGATTCGTCACCGCTCAACTGAACAGTGCCACCTAGTTTGTCAGCGACACGGTTCGCAACATATTTATTTATTTTACTCTTTCTAATTGAATATATGTACTTTTAGTATTAAGAATTATCTTGTAACGTTATACTTTTTTAATCTTTGCCCGATTTCTCTGACTTTTCCAATAAATAGCTGTTAAAAGAACCTTTTTGTAATTTATATAATAATTTGTAATAACATTCGATACCCTGAGAATCGATTTAAAAATCGACAAGAGTCTTTATAAACAATTGTCAAATAAATAATTTATACTTTTCATCTTAAAACAGTTCTTTCTTTTCTAAACATAGCAAGTTAAACAAACTATAATTTAAACAACATCTACTACAAGAATTTCACCACCAGAAGGAAGATAACCTCCAAAACTGAAAGTAAACAAGGATCGATTGTAATTGGAGACAATCCTATACGTGGTTGGAGTTTCTTCAAAAATACAGAAAAGCTAATAAAATTTTTTAAACAAGTGAGAAACGTTTCGGAACTTAACGAAACTCAATTAATTAATTGTTTCTAATTAATTAATCAATAAAAAAAATTTTTGTTTACTTATAATTTTTTTTTTAAACAAACAATTTTATTGTCTAACACGAACACATATTTAATATATTTTTGTAACACAACACCAATACAACTTTAACACTAGAACAACAGTGGGGCTTAAACTTAAAATAAAAGGAAGGAAGACCGGGAGAACATATTTATATTATTTGTAACCACGTTTCGTTACAATATATATATAGAACACATTGAAACTGAAGCAGAACAACTAATGAAAGAAATAGTCAAAAAGGAAAAGCCACAAATAAAAACTGAAAAAGCTTCAGAAGATAAGGGTAATGAAAAAGTTACCTGCAACAGAGCCAGTTCACAGCCCAACTCCAACATTTAATGGAAGGATTAACTGGGCAACTTATCTTCACCAATTTGAAGCTGGTGCTTGCTTAAACAATTGATCATTCTCACTCTAAAAGGAGCTGCCACAGACCCCTTACATAAAGTACTATTTGACAGAACACCTTTTGGCTCTGAAATTATGGTACAGTGATCAGTGATTAGCATTTGTGTGATATGACTGAAAGTGAGATGACAGCATACTGGTGATAGCTAGTAAATTACAAATATTAAAAAAGGAAGGACACCAGAATAGGTAAATGCTTCCGATCACACTCTACAGTTTGAAGCTACCAAATTGGTGACCACATTAATAGAACTATGTCATCATGCTGTAGTGAAACTCCAATATCACATTATGACTATAATGGGCAGAATAGAGATGATTCAGAAAAACAAACAATTTAAGATGTCACCTGCACCACAATGCTTTTATGAACCATGGGAAAAGAGAGAGGGGCCCAAGTGACACACTGTGGGTGGAAACATGGCCATCTTCAAGCTGCTTGTTGGAAGACTAAAAGTCAGGGAGAAAGTCATGTGTGCATTAACTGAATAAAACGCTTCTGTAGCTAAGTAAAGCTCCTGATTTACAGTTGACATAGGTGCTACAGTGTCCATAGTGTGCCCTGATGTAATCAGACATCTTCAGTTCACTTAAGTGTTCCTTACCTTACAGACTCCAGTTGGCAGCTTTGCCAAACTATTAGGAAAGTTGACATATGTACATTAGTGCCTAGATCTACAGTAATCCTCCATTACAACAGACTACTAATAGGAGGTCTGAGCTGTCCACTGAACTGAAAATCCATTGTTACTGTATGTAGCACGTACACCTTATAATCTGGATATGCTCATTTAAACTATGTGGATAAACAGAAAATAACTATTTATTTTACTGTATCAATATAAAATAGACAACAGTACAGCAATAAAAATCAGTTATATCTTATACAAAATACTGTATTCATAATTATAAACAAGAAGACATTAAAAAACAAGAATCCTCACAAACAATGACAGACACGCACATAAAATACTATATTGGCACAGATACGTTGACGACATTCTAATACTATACAGGGGAAACAAAAGACAATGTGAACAGTAAATAACACACAGAAAAAAATACATAAAAACATAACCTTCACTGCCGTATACAAACACAACAATAGCATAAACTTCTTAGACCTCTCCATCACAACATTTGAACACAAGCACAAATTCAGTATAGTGTTACGACATCACAGAACAATCTACGTGTTTATCGAATGTTCCAGAGTGATCCGGAATGTAACGTGTGTGGCGTACGTGCTTGTTGACACATTTTCTAGACTGTGCCAGACTTCGCGTGGGTGCACGGACTATGTCAAGGCCGCAAGTAATTACGTCGTAACTATACTGGCGCTATTGCACATTATGGAATAATCTAGTAATTTGGGGTATAAATACCAGTACTCAACGACGTTCAGTTCAGTATTAGTGCGATATATTGACAGTGCGGTTTGAGAGTTATAGTCGCGATATTACTGTGCGCGTTCAAATGGTTATTAGTTAAGAGTGGTGTTTTATAATCGGACGGTATAATTGTAATACAATTGTGTTTCATTTTAGTGGACATTTTATTGCGTGTGAACAATTTTCATTTGATTTGTTGTAGAGACTGTTGTTAATTACGAACTGTTTAACTGTAAAAATTAAAGGTGTGATTAGTGACTTAACTGGTGTCTTGTACTTATTTTGTTTTCCACTGTACCTACGACGATCAAGCAGACCATCGTAACAATATACAGAAAACTGACTACAGCTTACATATTAATACACAACTCCTCCAATCACCCAATACAACATAAACTAGCTGCCTTCAGAACTATGATACATAGACTTAACAACATCCCTAGACGAAAAAGACTACAAAGACGAACTAAACACGATAAAATATCTAGCAGGATCCAACGGATACAACAGAACAATAGTCAATAAACTTGTACACAAAACAGACAAAGACAGAAAACAACAAATTCATAACACTAACATACATCAATAACCAAACTAAAAAAATAGCCCACAAATTCAAAAAAGCAAGATAGAGAATTGCATACAAAACTACAAACAAAACAGAACACACACTATCGAAACACACACAAAGCACAAAACAAATTCAATCTACCTGGTGTTTACAAACTGAACTGCTCAGATTGCAACAAATTCTACATAGGCCAGACAGGACGTAGCTTCAAACAAAGATACATTGAACACACAAAGGCACTACACTCCACTACAGAATCCACCTTTGCAAACCACCTCATTGAAGCAAACCACACATACAAAAACATCGACAATAACATGGACATTCTACATGTACACACAAAAGGCCGAAAACTAGACACTCTTGAACAGTTGGAAATATACAAACACATGAATACACATAAAAACAACATACTAAACGAACAGACACAATTCAAATCACACGCATTATTCGAACATATCACACCCCACACACACAACATCTATCTTCAAAAATCGATACCGTCGCCAAGAACAAGACGGACAGTGGTCCCAGCGGCAGCCTCTGAAGAAGCCTTTTAAAATCGAAAACTGGTTCAGGCTCTAAGGTAAAACTTTTACGTTTTTACCCATAAAAAACTTTGTGTTCCGAGTTGGTAGTGAATTAATTACATTTAATTCATAATTATAGTAAGATTTTGTCCAATGTCTATCTTTTTCAAAAAAAAAAAAAAAAAAAAAAAAGATGGCGTGTCAATATCACTTTCCATATTTACTTGCTTAAAAAAAATACTAATTTTTGTTTGAGAGCGATTAGAGTTAATTTCTTTAATCAATATCTCATGAAGGTGTCACAAGTACTCATAATACAGGGGATATGTTTTCATGTTTTGGCTGCTGAACAAAGTTCAAGTGGTCTTTTACGTACTTTGGTCACTTTAAATTTTGGCTGATAATTGTTGTCTTCCTCCTCTTAACTTTCCAGGATTCCTGTTACACTATCAACAAGTTCCTCATCAGTCATGATGTGGTAGCCAGGATCATCTTCATCTTCTTCAAGCCATGACTCCATATCCTCTAATGACACAGCTTCTCCTTTCTCGAAGCAGGATCTCGCAGAAGTCTTCTGGTTCACACTCATCTATTTCTGGAGGACCAAGTTCTTCATCCCAGAGTTTTCCCATGCATTTGATAAAGTTGTAGATTTTATTTCTATTAAACCAAAGTTATTTCTAAAATTGCAAAGTTCTATCTTTTTCTCAATCAAGTGGTTCCTCGACTTCTAAGGTGTTGCACACGGGGAAACAGTAAGCGATAAAAATGATGACGGCAATGCAGGTGATATAAGTGATAAAGGCGATGTGAGGAACAGGGCATCTGCTCACGGAGCGATAGGAAGTAGTCAAATCGTGCCTTCCAACGAGCAACGAGAGAATACCTGTCTACTTTTTTCCAAAGTTTTTGAAGAGGTTCTACATCATTTTTCAGTACGTGAAGTGAGTCAAATGACGAAGAACTTTTGCACCTATACCGATACATAAGATCCAGACGAAGAAGAAACCGTAGGAAGTATTGGGTTCATCCCTACATTGAGAAGAATTTACACTGCAGGCTGTTCGTTGCAGCCACAAGAACTGCAAGAAAATGATGCAAATTTCTCACATTCTATAGAATGTCAAAGCAATCATACACTGTACTTGCTGAAATTATTACCCCTGATTTTCATCACTGAAACACCAATATGAGGGAGTGCATCAGCGCGGAAGAAAGGATTTTGATTACATTGAGGTAAGGATCATTTATAACTATTTATTTACTGATGTCAAATAACAATAATTCATTGCGTGTGTTGAGACATAATCACTCTCACACACACATAAACATACATGCATGAAATTGTTCATTTTTATTGTACAAAAACATTTTACAGGTTTTTTGCTTTCAAACATTATAAACTGGTATATTTTGTAGTGTTGGGTTCTTGTGGATTTTCAGGGAGGGATCCCTCAAGGTCCTGTGTATTTGAGGGTGTTATTTCCCCTAGCAGCGTAGATGGAGTTTCATTCATGCTAAATGAGGACAGGAAGCTGCCAGCTGGAGATGGCGTTCTTGAGAAACATGCAGAAGGAAGAACAGGGTAGCTAGTTCCACAAACAGATTCCAGAGGAATAGTGCCTGTAACTTTGTCAATTAGACAAAAATTAGGAGAGTTCTCCGCTTGAAGGACCGTAATTGTGGATCGGTCATTGTCAGAAGATTGGGCACAAGACTGTTCAGAAACTGTTGAATGGCTTCCTTTCTTTCGCATGAGGGAGACAGTTTACTCTTTTTCGCAGTGAAATACTCTGCGACTGCTTTGTCAGCTTCACTTTCAGATGTTGTAAATTTTCCTTTTTTTCCGAATGGTTGCTTCCAAGAAGTTCTATTGGGTTTGGAGTGTGGCAATTGTCTGGACTCAGGCAAAATAAGTTGAGGGACACGAGATGTTAGCAGACGGAGTTGTGGTGTTAGTCACCAGGTGGCAGTGGTGGAAGCAGTGGCGGAGGCGGGAGCAGATCCAAGTCCATTGGTTCAGGAGTTCCAGGCATTGAAAGGGTTTGCTGAGAGCTCAGTTACCTTGGTTTGTTGATGAATTCAGGTAAATTATCTGCAGCAGCACAAGTAGCCTTTGTGAATGGAAGAATAAACTGCAAGGCTTCATGTAAATACTATGCCTTTTTTTCTTTTCTACCAGGAACCGCTTGGTGGAGTTTTCATCCTCCTTAGAAGCTGTTCTCAGGTTCTTCCATCTTTCTTTACATTCACTTACTGTAACAAAAATTGCAACAAATTGTCAGATGCATCCCACTGATATGATGCGTCAAACTGAGATATGATGAGAGAGATTATACCTAACCTATATAAAAATTAAAAAAAAAACTTTGGTATATCTATAATGTTCTATTTCAGGTATTTGGTAACGGGGTGCACATTTGTATCACTAGGACTATACTTTGTTAGAGGGGAAACAACTGTTGGGAGGATCGTTTATGAGACTACAAAAATATTATGGAATGAACTGAAGGAGATAACATGCCTATACAATGGAAGGATCAATGGAAAAGTATTGCCGAACGCTTCGAATCAATATGGAATCTTCCAAACTGCAGTGGTGCTATCGATGGCAAGGATAGTAGGATCGAAAAAATTCCAAATACTGGATCTACTAATTTTAATTACAAATCCCACCACTCTACAGTATTACTGGGATGCTGCGATGCTGATGGCCTTCTCACAATGATTGAAATCGGGTATGCTGGAAGAAATAGCGATGGAGGCATTTTTCAAGCCTCAGCAATAAAATATTGGCTATCCCATTCACAACTTGATATTCCACCACCCTCGAAGCTGCATTTTGATGACAATGATTGTCTTTTTCCTTATTACTTTGTAGGAGATGAGGCATTTCCATTGTCGCGATATTTATTGAGACCCTATTCAAAACAGGTTCTCAATAATACCAAAAGAATATTCAACTACTGATTAAGCCGGGGTAGAAAAACCATTGAATGCGTATTTGGAATGATGGTGGAAAAATGCCAGGTGCTAAATACACCCGTATGTTGCAGAGATGTCAGTTAAGTTAATGACATAGTAAAATCTGTGTGTATACTCTACAACTTCGTGGAGAAAAGAGGAGTTCAATACGCATTGCAACCGTTACAAGAAAACGTTTAAATGAATATGGCCGCTAATAACCTACTTCATTCTGCACCTACTATAGGCATAGTCAACGACGGATCAACGGCTTATGCGGTGAGAGACTATTTAGCAAGTTATTTTTTAAAACCACAAGCATCCTTCCTTGGCAGTGGAACTACTGTGTGTAAAACCAAAATGTTTTCGAAGTTATTAATAATGTTTTACTTACTTCAATTTAGTTCTTACATTAATTTTACATACTGTCATATTTTTTAAATTGTGTTAAGTTGTACCTACTTCCATTTCAGTTTGCACGTACCACGTGCAACATTATAGTAATACATTAATTTGCACTGGCAATGTATACTTTTGTTTTATTAATAAATAAAATAAAAATAAATGGAAACACTAATCAAAAGTGCTACATACCTGGTAAACTGACTTCTGCTTCCACCTCATTCCATGTCTTATCCATGACATCTTGAATACTCCGTGAGAGTAAGATCTTATAAAACACGATGTTTTTCCACTGCACCATGAACTTAACATTGAATGCCTTCATTTTACCTGGCAATATGGGCAATGCGATGCGCTACCGACCTACACTGCAGGTTGACAGAGTTGTTTGGATCACGTACACCGACTAGATCGTCTACGGATTGCTTTCACATTGCTCCATTGATGGGTCCTCACTTTTTTATATAGGAAGTGACGGGAAAGGGATATCGAATTGCTATTGGATTGCTTAGCTGTTGCCCCATGTGCGGAGGGCCTAGAACTTTATTGAGCAATTTGTTTTTGTACATCCCCTTTGCTGCATATATCACTCCTTGGTCCACTAGTTGTGTGTGCTAGCAGGAGCGTGCACTTCATCTTTTTATCTCTGCTGCACAGTGTTTCAACATCAGGGTGGACTGATGCATTATCTAGTAGTATGAACGCCTTTACTTTGTCTTCTGGAATCTTCATATTTTTGATACAATTTTTGTGTAAAATTGATCTGTTGTTATGGGTGCTGTACTCCATGTTTTAGGTGAGCTACAATAATCAACATGTAGATCGTATTTTATGTTATTACATTTTTTTTGCTTTTGCCAATAATGACAGTTTTAAATATTACCGTCTGCATTCACACTCAGCAAAGCAGACACATGTTCTTGTTCATTGAAATGTTAGACGTTGATTTTTCAGTTTCTGTTGATTATGTATTTTCAGGTAGGGCTCTCCGAAACAATTCTGTTTCATCAAAATTGTAGATTCAGTTCAATTTGTAACCCTCTTTTTAACTGTTTAGAAATTCCCCCCAAATTTTTCTGTTTGGAATGTTATGACGCTTACAAAATCTAAACAACCAACCTGAGCTAGCTTTGAAACTTTCAAATCCCAATTACTTAGCCTATCTCTCTGGATCTAAGTGAATTTCAATTCCACATGCTGCCAATACTGATGACCAAAGTTGGGAAAATCACTTGTATACAGTATCATCTAATGTTTCATCAGAAGGCATTCACATTTGTTTCCTCCACTTTTTCTTTTTCCATATTGAACTTGAGAAGAAAGACCATGGTCTAACAACCCGGCAAATAACAGTTCCAACAGTCTTGAGAAGAAAGTTACAGAGTTCACTTTCCTACTTTCTAATGTCCCACATGGTTTGTTTTGCAATGCACTACTCATCACAAATGCTAGACACTGAAGCTCCTTTTTCTAGCTTTTCTATAATTGTCAATTTATCATAAAGAGAAAGAGTTCATTCATCAGTGTTTATTTTCTAACAATATTTTGCCACTGTGTTGTCAACAACTTACATAACATATAAATATGAATACAAAAGAATGAAGAACTATATCAATTGTTTACATCGATTATATTGAACTAAATCTTCTGTTAGCTAATGGTGTGCAAAAAATTAAGAAATCTAAAACATTTACAAAATCGTACAAAGTGCTTTTTGGTCATATAGTAGCCACCAGTGGATAAGCTTGCATATGTCAGCCTGTGCCAGACATGGGTTTAAACAAAAGTGTTAAGCTGATAACAGTTGTCAAAGGAGTTGACACCAGAGAAGAACTATTGGTGTCCAATGCAGAAACAAGGGGCACTACAGTGGAGAGAAGGAATTGCCTACAAGTAAAAACAATGTAGGAGCAGAAAGAAAAGATAAGTTTTATAGGAGTAGAAGAGCTCCAAGATGGAAAGACACTAGTTGCAGGCAAAGCAAAGGTTGCCGAAAAGGATGAAATAGGAGACTGTGAAAACAAAACTGGATTGAAGAAGCAAAAACGATATGTTGACAACATGGAAAAAGGAGTTTTCAAAGTTAATTTGAAACTAAAGACCTCCAGATGGTTTACCAGTTTGGGATGACGTAAAGACAGCAATGTTAACACTGAAGAGACAGGAAACATAGCCAATTACTTAGCCAATCTCTCTGGATCTAACTGAATTTCAATTCCACACGCTGCCAATACTGATGACCAAAGTTGGGAAAATCACTTGTATACAGTATCATCTAGTGTTTTATCAGAAGGCATTCACATTTGTTTCCTTCACTTTTTCTTTTTCCATATTGAACTTGAGAAGAAAGACCATGGCCTAACAACCCGGCAAATAACAGTTCCAACAGTCTTGAGAAGAAAGTTACAGAGTTCAGTTTTCTACTTTCTAATGTTCACACGGTTTGTTTAGACACCAAAATTCATGGTGTCTATGACAGTTTACCACACAGGCTGAGTACAAAAGTGGTATTTTGGAAGTGGCCAGCCAGCTGACTTGTGGTTTTGAGATTAAATGTGTATTCTGTGTAAAGTGAATTATTGTGTGAAGACACCTGTCATTGCTAATTTGTATTATTTACTCTGACACTGTTAATTAGGTGATATTTATTCTTTGTTACATTAGTGTGTGTTGGACAATCATAAACTTGAAGAATTGCTTTATGTCTCCGTTTATTGAAACTGGTATTAAAGTTGAAAGGAACACTGTTTAAAGATGACAATCTGTGTGATCATCATAAGGATATCTTCTTCTAATGATACAAGCATTCTGCCAACTTATGTATACAAAGTTATTTAAAAAATTACATATGCAATAAAAAATATTTATTTGCAACTGCACATACACTTCATACACGTTTGGGACCTAACTGATATTTTTCTCTTTCTTTCAATTTCTTCAGTAACTCTTTAAAGTCCTTCCTGTTCTTACATAATGTTAACAATGTCTTTACTGTGTATCCAAGATCCTGCAGAATTTTTAGCCTCTCCTGAAACCAATAAATTGATTTATCACATAATATAATGATCGCTTATCTTATAATTTTAATACAACTGATACATTTTAAGTGCTTAAATTTGTTAAAATAATTATACTATTAATTATGTCATATATTACATAATATTAAATACTATATATTTCTGAATTTTATATGAGCTAAAATAATTATACTATTAATTATTTGTCATATATTACATAATATTAAATACTATATATTTCTTAATTTAATATGAGCTAAAATTTTCTATATTCAAGGCAGCCTGTAGTTTGCGTAATTGAAACAATTACAAGCAATGTAAGGCTACAGATTTACTAAAAAAATCTTGTGTAAATGTGTATGAGAATATAAAACTAACTTATTCACAACCGAACTGATTTAACAAACCGTTACCATACTCGTAAGTACAGACATTAGTTTTTTTTTAATCTACATAAAGCGGTTTAGACATAAACATAAGGTACTAGTTTGGCAAGATTGAATACTCTAATATAGACTAATGACCATCCCAGATTTAATTTTAAGCACTGGTTAAATGGGCTAACTGTTGCCAGGTTTCGTGTGTGGCAATAGTGGATTCAGTACATTGAAGGCTTTTGAAGTAGATGTCACCCGAATAACGACATTGATTTACTGCTACATGAAGGAAACGTTTTTCAGTAAAGGACTTGTTGTAAAATTTTATTAGTGTTTTACTTATGTGTTAACAGTTACCTGAAGTTGTATCCCTCAGTTATTTATATGAAAATAACATGACATTAACCACCAAAAAGAGATACAACTTTACCTATAACTGGAAGTGTTTAACGAATAAGCGGTGTAGGCAATCAATATAAAATATCAGGTAACTGACGAAAAGAGCAAGGATGAAACATCTGTACAATGGAAAAGTAATTACGTAAAATAATAATACTGAACTGTAAACAAGCAAAACATTGAATTCTTAAAAAAACGTTAAACGTAATTTAAAATTTTTATTATATATTATAGTATTACAACACACACATGGGGTGTAACATAAAATATGTCCTCACTATACATATCATTATATATATTCTTGTATCAGTACAAGAAAAAAGTTCATATACACATACGTTCGGAATCGTTTTATTTTCTGTTTGACCACCATTTTGGGTTTTTTGAATAACTTTGTATCTCATTAAGCGATAGAGATATCTTAATGCAATTTGGTTCAGATGTTCTTTAATGGTTTGATTAATGTTCTTTAATAAATTAAGAAATCATAAATATTTTATAATCTCATATTTCAAAATTAGGTTACCTTAATTTTTAATCACTATAGCTCTGTAAATTAAAATTTTGATTTATCAACTAAAATGTTCAGTATTTTTTATAAATGCAGTGACATCTTGTTTGTTCAAATTGGGTAACAAGTAACCAAGTTATCGCAGAAAAGAGCCTACGTATAAATTCTGACTACTTGATTTTTATGTGCTGGACTTCAGTTCCTCCAGTATGACGTATTTATTTAAAGTTATTACTATTTTTTTTTTTAATTATCTCACTAATAGTAGTTTATAACAAAGTAAAGGATTGTTAGTGAAATTAATATGTTTTAACAAATTTATAGGCACACGTGTGATGAGGATTTTCTTCTGCCCAGTAATGATTATTATGGACAGTAGTAGTTCATTTCATGTAAAACTTCAGTGAACATGTTAAAGACTAAACAAGTGCAGTTCAATTACAATTTCGTGTAGAAAAGTAAACAAAATACCTGTTTCTGTTCATAGGCAATGTCTTCAAGGGCTTATACTCTTTGTAGATGGCACAGTTTCAATCGCGAATGTGGTTGTGTGATCCACTCCTAACATAGCAATGCTCCTTGTACTTAATTCAGAATTTTCCCCAGTTCTATTCGATACTCTTTCCTTCTTATAAAAGTCTATGTTGATCAATGGTTTGGGGAAAAAGATCCAGTTTCTCTCAGCCGATTATGCAGCCTGACAAACATTTTTTCACTCAGCAAGTTTCAGTTGGGAAAGCGTTCTGCATAAAGTAGTACACTATGTTCTGCATAAACTGCACTGTACGCTATCCAATTGCAGTTTGAAAGTTCATATGTGAGACAAATATCTGACATTACTGCAAAACTAATTAGCAATTCTTGATAATTACTTGATAAACAATGAGTAAAGTAACACAAGCAAATGAAATTAAGAATTTGTTTAAGAAAAGTAATTGACAGTATTATTAATTAAACTACGTGTTATAACTGACTCACTAAAGTAAACAGATGATTTACAAACTGAAAATGCCATTATCATTTTCTATTAATTCCACATAATTTTAATTGTTGATTCAAATTATGATGTCTAAATAGTTGTATTTGTATTTCTTAAAAGTTATTAATTTAATTACTGAAAATCAATCCTTAATCCTTTCACTACTTTATTCGACTGTAGTCGACTATTAACTCATACGATGTTTTTAACATATAATACGAGGTGCTATCAGAATGTTCCCGGACTGTACTTGGCACGGCTGTTGGACGTGACTGTACAACCTGGCGTCCCAGTGTCTGATTCCATAATAAGTAATGAGTCAGTCTGCCGAGTTTCGTTGCATTGTGAGGTTGTGTTCGGTCTACGCGTTGCGTTTTGTAATCGTGTGTTAATGTTCATTTGCTAATTTTATGATGGCTGATAAATTCGAGCAATGCGCGTGCATTAAGTTTTTTTTTAAACTTGGTAAATTGCCTACTGAAACTTTTGCAATGCTTCGAGAAGCTTTTGAAGAACATTCCCTACACAGAACACAGGTTTTTGAGTGGTACGCTCATTTCAAGGCCGGCAGAATGTCACTTGAAGATGATCACCGTTCAGGACGACCTTCCACGAGCAAAACGGATGAAAATGTTGAAAAAATTCGACAACTCATTCACGAAGACCGTCGTCAAACAATCCATGAGTTGTGTACAAGTGCCGGAATAAGCTATGGAAGCTGTTAAGAAATTCTAACTGAAAGTTTAGGCATGCGTCGTGTTGCTGCGAAATTCGTCCCTCGGCTTTTGCCTGTGGATCAGAAACAGCGCCGTGTTGATGTGTGCAGTGAACTCAGAGAAACGTCTGAAAATGACCCTACCTTCATCTCCAGGGTCATAACCAGTGATGAAAGCTGGTTTTATGGTTATGATCCAGAAACAAAACAGCAGTCGTCACAGTGGAAAAGTCCACAATCACCGAGACCAAAAAAAGCACGGCAGGTCAGAAGTGCAACAAAAACCATGCTCATTGTGTTTTTCGACATCAAAGGCATTGTCCATCGCGAGTTCGTGCCAGCTGGTGTTACAGTGAACTCAGATTTTTATTGTGACGTTTTGAGGCGGCTGAGACAAAATGTGCGACGAAAAATGCCCAAATTGTGGGAAGACCAAAACTGGCTGTTGCATCACGACAATGCACCTGCTCACGCTTCACTGAAAACAACAGAGTTTTTGACCAAAAACAATATGGCCACCGTCCCACACCCTCCATATTCACCAGATTTAGCCCCCTGTGATTTTTCTCTGTTCCCGAAAATAAAAATTCACATGAAAGGTCACCGTTTTGACACTGTAGAAGACATTAAGACAAAAACGCAGGTGGTGCTTGACAGCCTTCAGCAAAAGACTTTTTTTTTGACACTTTCCAGGCATGGAAACAACGCTGGATTCGTTGTATCAATTCGCAGGGAGACTACTTTGAAGGAGATGGGAGCCATTAATGGCCTAGGCAAGCAAAAAGAATTTATTAGACCTAGTCCGGGAACTTTCTGATAGCTGTGGTATAGTGGTGCACCCTAGTGATGGCCCTGAAAGTTTGACCTCTGACAGCTGATTTTGTGTGCCAGCTGACTCGTGTGAAGTGTGTTTACAATTTTGTTAAGTGTTTTTATATTCTGTTTGTTTGTAACTGTTTTTTGTAATTCATTCTGTTCGTTTAATTGCACGTATAATTTTGTTTGTTCCATAATTATTACTATATGTGTACTGTATAATTTAAATTATTTTTCAGTAATATTTTGGTACATTCTGTCTTTTTAGTTTGCATGTGTTCATGTGTTGAAGTTATTGCGTTTGTTTTCATTTCTACGTAAAAAGTGAAAATGTCTCATTTTGGTCTTGGTGATAATGAAATAGCCGCTATTGTAGAAGACCCAGATTTTCTTTTGGGTGACAAAAATTCACTTGACAGTGATAATGACAGATACAGCAGTTCTGATGTAAGTGATACTGAACTGGCCAAGACATCAAACAACTCAATTTTTGTCTCTGCAGATAAGCCAAAAACTTAATTCTATTCCAAATTTTACAGAAACATACAAAACTGAAATAGATTTGTCCCAGTTGAGGTTTTCTACAAGTTTTTTCCTGGGAACATTATTTGAATTTGTAGCTGAACAGAGGAATTTATATTTTAGCCAATGTGTAGACAAGACTGTAGAATTTCCACCTCATTCTAGGGTAAGAAAGTGTGTTGATATTTCTTCTAATGACATCAAAATATTTGTTGAATCTGAGATAAGAATGGGGTTATGCAACAAAAGCTAACACCTTCGTATTTTCAGAATACTTTCTGCCTCACAAGAACGCCAGGATTTAGAGAAACGTTTTACAAGAAGTAAACACACCATTATTAGACCATTTTTACATTTCAATAATAACAAAACTCAAGTCAAAAAAGGTAATATCGGTTATGACGCATGGTATAAAATCAGGCCAATTATCGATATGAGAAAAGACACTTATTTACATGTATTTGAACCTGGTCAGTCTTTGTGTTGATGAAACAATGGTAAAATTTAAGGATAGATTATCTTTTAAACAATATTTTCCTTCAAAGCCTTCAACCAAATGGGGACTAAAGATCTGGTCACTCTGTGACACTGGCTACTTTTTACAATTTCTAGTATATACCGGACGAGAGGTACAACAAGAATGTAAGGATGAAGGTTTAGCAGAAAGAATTGTAAAGAATTTATTGGGAGGTCTGGAAAACAGATGGCATATTGTTTACATAGACAATTTTTATTCAAGTGTAAACTTGTTTTTAGAATTAAAAAATAAGGACTTTGGTGCATGTGGCACAGCTTACGGTAACCGTAAAAAGTTATCACATGAAATTAAATATCTGAAGAAAAAGAAAGGTGATTTGCCAAACGTTTGGGCAGAAGGAAGAACAAAAAAATGCTTGCCTGCTTGTGGCAAGACACAGGCAGGGTCAATATGCTTTCAACTGTGGGTGATGCTGGTGTAACTGAGGTTGATGTCAAATCAAAAAAAGATCCACAAAAAGTAATAAAACCCAATGTTCAGATATTATACAACAAAAACGGGGGGGGGGAGTAGACTATTTTGACCAATACTGCTCTACACACTAATATGATAAAAAATCTACAAAATGATACCATACCATTGGCACTTTCTTATTGAAGTTGCTCTTGTTAATGAGTGTAATTGTTATAACCTTGTAAACCCTAGCAAAACAGTGTCCTATTAAAAGTTTAGAGAACTGGTCATAGATGGGTTAGTTGCAAATTATAAAAAAATTGTCAATATACAGTAAAACCTTGTATTTACGCTCCCGCTTATAACACTATCCCGTCCATTACGCTCTTTTTATACGGTCCCTGGACGTTTCGTATACATACCCCTTAAATTTTAACCTCTTATAATGCTTCCAAGTCCCGCTTATAGCGCTTTTTTCCCGGTCGAAAATAAGGAAAAATTCCGTATAAATTGTGAAACAGTACTGTATTTGAATGTTTTAAAAGCGTGGTGTAGAAATTGTTGCTCTGACTGTACTGAAGATCATTACACCCCGAGTAGACGAAAGGAATTCCACCCTCTACCTGAAGAAACCCTCCGGCCAGCAGTGTCGGGAATTGTACCTAACGGTACTTTCCTGTGCATGAAAGGAATTTAACATTCAAAAGTCTCCCTGTCAATACAGAACATTTCTGTCCTTTCTTATTAGTCGTTCTTTGAATTCTTGGCAGTGCAGTTGTGATTAGTGCAAAAATGGCAAAACGGAAATCTCTTTCTATAAGTGAAAAATTACAAATCCTCCGTAATTACGACGAAAATTCTACGCTGAATCAAAAGGATTTTTCTGAATCTGTGGGAATCCCTTCATCCAGCTTACGAACAATAATAAAAAAATAGGGATGCTATTACCGATGCAGCGAAGGGTGGTTGCAAACGTAAGAAAGTGAGATCCGGCAAATATGAAGACGTCGAGGAAATTGTTATTGAATGGATTCACCGATCCCGTGATGCTTCAATTCCATTAAGTGGCCCAATCATACAAGAGAAAGCATGAAAAATAGCAGGCAAATTGAACACAGACTTTTCTGCTTAGAATGGTTGGCTTGATAGATTCAAGCACAGTGTATCTGCAAATACACTATGCTTGAATACACTGACTCTGCACAGTGGTGAATCAGAGTCAGTTAGTGACAGTGATGTAAATGACTGGCAAAGTGAAGTGCTACCTAGGCTCATTAATAATTATACGTCGCGCATTGTGTTTAACGTGGATGAATGTGGCTTATTCTTTAAGCTAATGCCCGACAAGTCATGTGTTCAAAGGGGAGAAATGTCACGGTGGCAAATTAAGCAAAGAAAGGGTAACTGTGCTTGTTGCTGCAAATGCCGATGGATCTGAAAAATTACCACTGTTAATGTTGGGGAAGTCACCTAGACCCCGATGTTTTAAAAACATTAAACGACTGCCTTGTGAATACAAAAATCAAGCACGTGCCTGGGTGACTGGTGACGTGTTTGTCACTTGGCTCAAAGACTTAAACCAAAAAATGGTAAAAACCAATCGCAAAATCCTGCTTTTTGTCGATAACTGTCCAGCTCACCCGAAAAATGTGAATCTGAAAAATGTAGAACTAGCATTCCTGCCTCCCAACACAATCACCTTATTGGACGCAATGAATTTCTATTATCGAGCTTCTGTATAAAACTTTTTTTGTTTCGACAGGGGGTTAATTTTCTTTTTTTAATTTCTTAGGGACATGGTGTAACACCCGGTAAAACAAATGCCCCTGTCACAATTGATAATGACGAGGATTGTGCTGCTGTACGGGAGAAGTTAGGAGATGTTAACTTGGAAGATTTTGTATCAGTTGACAATGGTCTAGTGACATCAGAAATCCGCGATGTCGACGACATGATAGCGGATCATGCTGCCGCTACCATCCAAGATGAAGACAGTGATGAGGAAATTGAATCTGCGGAGGGAAATGTCCCCACACGAAATGAAGCTCTCGGAGCAATAAATCTGCTCCGAAAATACAATATCACTGTTACTCCTGGCGGCATATCAATTGACGTGAATAGCTACTTAAACCGCATAGAAAATGTAATCATTCATAACAGTAGTACACACACTCGACAAACATCAATCAAAGACTTTTTTAATAGGAAATGAGCTAGAATTTGCATTTTGCATTGTAACTAATGAACAATACTGTAATTATAAATACAGTACAGTACTGTAATAATAATAATACTGTAATACAGTAATAATAATATAGTAAAATAAAATACAGCAATAATAAAACAAAGTACTGTAATTGTTCAGGGTTGTCACTATTTTTCGATTATACAATTCCATGAATTTTCCATGTAAAATGACAAAATTTCCATGATTTTTGAAAAGAATTGATATACTTTTTTTTCTTTATAGCGTAAGTTGGGGGAAGGGAGAAATTGCGTTTTACATGCATTATAGTAAGAAAATGCACATTTTTATTCAAAAAATTCTATTTTATTTTTACTTTTTTATTTAATTTAACAATACATGCATAATGTACATATGCACATACGTGCAATAAGTAACAATTTTTCATTAATCTTATACATTTAAATTAGAATTATTTAATCAATTTTTTTTTAATCTAAATAATACTTTTCGTTCCTGTACTGTAGTGATTTGGCAATATTTATTTTTAGACATATCATTAAAATTATATAAATATAAAATATTAAATTATCTCAAATATAGTTTGATAATAGTTTTCAATTTTTTTTCAATTTGTAATTATAATTAAAAGTTTTTTATGCATCTTATACATGAAATTTGAATTACTTATTTAATCAATTACTATTAGTTGTAATCTACCTTTCTTATAAGTCTAAACAATACTTTTAATTCTTTGGTACTGTAAATATAAAATATTATATTATCTCAAATATAGTTTGATAATAGTTTTCAATGCTTTTTCAATTTGTAATTATAATTAAAAGTTTTTTATGCATCTTATACATTAAAATTTAAATTACTTATTTAATCAATTACTATTAGTTGTAATCTACCTTTCTTATGAGTCTAAACAATACTTTTAATTCTTTTGTACTGTAGTTATTTGGCGCTATTATAGTTTGCAGACATATCTTTCAAATTACGTAAATATAAAATAATAAATTATTTCAATTGGTTTAATAATAGTTGGAGTATACTTATTTTTTACATAGTAACTTCAGTCTTTCATCTACTTTAAAGCTCGCTTCTAGCAACTGTCTTTTTGTTTCTAATAAACTGTCTTTTTCTTCTTTTTTTCTTTTTCTCTCAATTGATTTTTCTTGCCTTTCTTATCTTCTTTTCTCATTTCATCTAAATATGTCATATACCTATCGCGGGCATTTCTGAAAGATAAAATCATTGCTTTGTTGATTTCCACTTTTTCAACGCCACCTGCTAAATTAATCGCATCGTAGATATGTCTTTGTGCTATTAAAGATTTTGACAACTGATTCTCAACAAGGCATTGTTTGTTTATAGAAAACACGCGTTCTACACTAGCGTTTCCATGATACAAAACAAAAATAATTTTCAAAACAACTGATAGAGATTTGCTTTCAACTTCATCGCAGCGAGACAAAACCATCATCCAGAACTCGCCGATCCTTTCAGTAGTCTTAGAAAATTTTTTCATGAGTTCGGTGACCATAGGATTAGAAATAATAGTGAAAAATTGCTTTTCGGCTCGGTCAGCTGTTATTGCACTAATTATGTTTTTCGAAGTCAAAATCTCTAAAGCATTTCTGATCCTTTTTTTACTCAAATTCTCATATTTTAGAATAACTTTTGGATCGCAAAAAGTGAAATACTTGACCATTTTTTTAATGGCGACTTTCCTAGTAACTTTTTCGTCATTTCTTTGAGCATTAATATGCAATCATTTTTAAATAATAAAATGTCTTTATCTGAAGCATTAGATTTTCGCAGTGTATTTCGAGTCAAATAACCAACATTGATTTGGGTTGGGAGTAATAAATTCTCTTTTTTGTCAAGATCAATTTGATAGATGAGGTTGCAGCTGACAGAACTTACGTTTTGATAAATTTTTCCATCAAACCTTTAACGATACTTTCTAGGTCCGTGTATAAAAATGGTACCATTGGGTCTTCTGTTTGATACGCTGTTAAAAATGGTTCAATTTCATATGCGATGCTTTCAAAAAAATTTGCTAATTTACAAGATTTATAGTTTAAATAATTTATTAAACAATTAGCTGAGCTTTGGGTCAATCCCGAGTATAATGATCATTGTTTAAGCGTCTTGGATAACATATAAAAATAATGTTTTATAGTAAATTAGTAAATTTTTGGTAAATCCGTGCTTTGTAAATCCGTAAATACAGGTAAATACGTAATAGATTTATTTTAATATTATTGCAAACGAATATTAGTTTAAATAATTTTTTTTAACGTTTTGCTGTGCCCTTCATTAATTTTTATATAATATTTATAGCGATATACCAAGATTCACCTTAAGATTTAATAAAATTTACTAAGATACACCATTTGATTTATCAAGATTTACAGAGATTTACTTATGGATTTACTGGATTTATTGGTAAATAGCATGGCCCACCCCTTGGAATTTGAACACCGCAATTGGACCATAATTTGTCATGGAAATCATTTTTTTGTCGCGGAAATCGTTTTTTTGTGGAAAAAATGATTTCCACGACAAATTTAAGGCAAATTATGGTCCAATTGCAGTGTTCAAATTCCGAGGTTGGTCCGCTAACTTTATGTATCTTATAAGAAACTATGTTTAATGATTTGCAAAAAAGTATTTATGGAAATCATGGAGTCGAAAATATTATTATTAAATGTTTTAATTCAATTATGATTTTTTCCAGATCTTTATAAAAATTCTATGATATTTCAATGAAATTTACAGGTGAAATGCATTTCCATGAGTTTTCCATGATTTCCAGAATTCCAGATAGAGTGGCAACCCTGTTGTTTCCTATGAAGTGGTGTCCAAATTGTTTTCCCATCTCACAAATCATTTCCCGTCTATAGTGCTGTCCCGCTTATTAAGCGTTTAAACCACAGTCCCTTGACGAGCGTATTAACGGGGTTCGACTGTACAAAAAAGCAGATATAGAAATAAGTACTGGTAACGCATTGAAAGATTATCTGGGTGCCACTTTCCAACACAGTTTGAGGATAAGTTGCATAAAACCTAATTGTATGGTTTGCAGTATTATGCCATCATCATGCACAAAGAAGGGTACAGGTATGTCTAAGAGAAAACAAACAACATTTTACTGCCATGACTGTTGTGATAACCCTCTCCTGTGTGTTACTCCTTGCTTCAGGATTTACCACACCAAACAAGTGTATTATAAAAAAACATGTCAGTGCTAATAATAGAAAATGTGTAAAGCTATTAAATTTTAATAAGTATGAATTTCCATTAGTGACATAACTAAAACACTATACCTTTATAGACAGATAAGTGGGGACTAGTAATGTGCATTTCTTGAAATCAATAAATTTCTTTTAAAAACGTAAAAATATTAATTTGTCTATAAGTAAATGCTTTGAAGTGAAATTTTAGTTACTGAATAAATATATGTGCATAGTCAGTGATAGGAAGAACGTATAATATATAATAATGGAACAAGCAATGATTGTGACAAGCCCAGCTGAAACATCGGTACATAAAAATAGGTATGTATGCATTAAAAAAATTATATTTCTAGAGAGTTTAGAAATCTTTCACAAAAAAATTCATTTTTATATAACCCTTATATAAGCCAACATAATAAATAAATATCAACAGTATAAACTGAATTTTGTTTTTTGGCCAAAAATATAATTTTTCAAGTATTAGTTTAAAAATTTATGAGCAGCAAAAGTTAAGTTGTTATAAATTACTGTTACTGAAATAACTTTAAATTTTCGTATACCTGGAGGAATTGAAGTCTGGCACAGAAAAAAATTATGATTCGGTTACTTGTTATTGGATTTGAGCAAACAAGATGTCGTTGTATTTACAATAAAAAGCTTATCATTTCACATTAATTTGATAAAATCAGATGTTACTTTCTAAATATAATTAATTCACTACCGACTCGGATCATAAAGTTTTTTATAGGTAAAAATTTAAAGTTTTACCTTATAGCCTTTGTGTTCCCAGTCAGTAGTGAATTAATTATATTTAGTTAAGTAACGGACACGTCATGGACAACGAAATCCAAGTTACTCTGCTATTAGACATTAAAAAATTAAAGTAACCTAATTTGGAATTTTGGGATTATAAAATTGTGTTTCTTAATTTATTAAAGAACTTTAATATAAACATCTGTACCAAATTTCATTAAGATATCTGTGTCACCTCTTTAGATATAAAGTTTTCTTTAAAAAACACAAAATGATGGCCAGACAGAGGAAAATGAGACTTTTTGGACCTATGGTTATAGGAACTTTATTTCTTATATTGATACACAGAATTCGAATATGATAGTCCTGGTTTAAAAGTATGTTCCACCGTACAGGGACTTGGTGAATTGTGAAATGTTTTAGCCAGTGTTTTGGATTAAGAAGAGTAGCTGTATCTGTGCATACAATATTTTATATGCAAGCTGGATATGAAATTTATTTAAACATTTTTATTATTAACTGGAAAAGTCCATATGCAAAATAAGTTAACACGAAATAAGGTGACAAGACTTGGCACCAATGGGGTGCTAGTCTCCGGAAGTATCCAGTGCAAACACTACAATCAAATGTATATATGGTCCAAAATATCTTATCTCTTACTTCTTCGCACATGAATCCAGAGCTAGATAACTCCGATGGCCCGATGTCCACAATATGCCACTGTTGCCAAGGGCCACAGTTTTCTGTTTTTTAAAATATTTTTGAGGTTGTTCGCCCTTAACTTCAGTTCATCCCTTGCCAGATTTGGAGTGGGGCAGTGAAGCAGAATATGCTCACGAGTTTCCTCTTCCACCTGACACACAGTGCAAGTTGAGCTGTCTCTAAGGCCAAATCGATGGAGATAATTGGCAGTAACAATGTGTCCCGTTCTAGCTCTGGCTGCGAAGGTAGCCACCCGCCTTGAGACCTCCCTATACAATGAGGGATCCGCTGGCTCTCTCTGTATCTCAAAAAGCTGTCTACCTGTTGTCTCAGCCGCCCAGCTCTCTGTCCAATCTTCTCGTATTTTGGACTTGATGGTTTTCTCGCAGTTTTTGAGGGAATATTGCGGATAATATATTGGGGCCATTGAAGCAGCCAATCTGGCTAGTCTGTCCGCACACTCATTTCCCTCCACGCCACAATGCACCGGGACCCACTGAAATACCATGCTCTTCTCCATCAGTTGCAGATGTCTATGCAGTTCTCTTATTTCGGCAACACGAAAGTAATAGTCGCTGGGTTTTGAGGCCTTTAAAAGTTCCAAAGAGCATTTTGAATCTGTTAGTATGCAGACTTTCTTTTCTCTTAGCTCCAAACAGCTAACCAAAGCTGCATTAATTGCCGTCAATTCTGCGTCCATGCTAGATCTAGAATTTGTTGGGGCATAGAAGCTCTCGCCTGAGTTTTGGTTGTAATAGCCAGCTCCTGATTTCTTCAAATCTAAGTTGACTGATCCGTCAGTATAAATCTTAACATAATCAGAAAATGTGGTGTTCAGCAGTTCTAAGGTCTCCTGTCGAAGTAGTTCCGGAAGATCAGCTTTAGTCAGTTTTTTCAGGAGCTCCAAATAAATTTCCATTTCCGAAAGGTTCCAAGGTGGTTCTTTAAAGCAAGGTGGGATAAGCTCTGGATTTCCCACCGTCAATTCCTTCAAGAGTTTTTCCACTCTGCTTGTGAAGGCTTGAGGAATGCTGGAGGCAGCAAGTGACAACAGCGGATGTGACAATGGGAGTGAGCGATTCCTCACAATTTTCTTCAAAATCATTTTCTTAAAGTACAGATCGAGAGGCTCGATGGAGAGATCTATTTCCATGGCTGCTACTGATGTGGTTCTAGGACAGCCAAGGCAAGTCCTTATTGCCGATGATTGGATAATTTTTAGTTTATCTATATGTGTTTGAGCAGCTGAGCCCCAGATCTCGCAGCAGTATGACAGTTTTGAGCGGATGAATGTTTGATAGAAATTTCTTAATGTGGTAGTATCTGCACCCCATTCCCGTCCAGCCACTGCTTTTATTGTATTCAAGCGTTTCATAGACTGCCCAGCCACTTTCTGAATGTGCTGACTCCATCGAAGTTTCTTACCTAGGTAAACTCCTAGTAATTTTGGGCATTCATTGACTGTCAGGGAGTTTTTGTTTATTTTTAGGGAAGAAGAGAAATTTGCATATATATTTCTCCTTGAGAAAAATGAGCATTCGGTCTTTTTTGATGAGATCGTTAAGGACCATTTTTCACACCACTCATAGATTTTGTCCAGAGCCCCTTGCATCCGTTCATTGGCCACTTCTGGAATTTTGTCAGCTGTGAAGAGCGTCACATCGTCCGCGAAGATCACACAATGCACCTCAGAAGGGAGCACTCTACTAATATCGTGAAGTACAATGTTAAATAGGGTTGGGCTTATAACTGCACCCTGTACAATACCGTTCTCTACCGTAGCACTACCAGACATTACTCCATTTACTGATGTCCTGATCTGGCGTTTTTCCAGAAAACTGTTTATGAACCGCAGCATTTTTCCCCTTATCCCAAGTTTCATACTCTGTAACAAAATAGTGGAGTGCGGAGTTTTGTCAAAGGCCGAGTCAAAATCCAAGAATACTACAACAGTTGATCTCTGGGCCTCAAAATCTCTATACATGATATTTGTAAGTACTAACAATGCATCCTTGGTACTTCTCTGTCTCCGGAAACCAAACTGAGGTTCACTGAGTAAGTTGTCTATCTCCAATCACCATGTCAGGCGGTTGTTAACCATTCTTTCGAGTAATTTCCCCAAGCAGGAAGTCAAAGCAACTGGCCGGAAGGATTCAATCTCTTCTTTCCTTTTACCAGGTTTTAGAATAGGTAAGATTTTTGAAGTTTTCCACTGTTGTGGGAGGTTGCCCGTGTTCCAAATATCATTATAAAGTTCTAATATTTTGTCAAGAAAAATTAATTGGCAATTTTGCAACATTTCATTATAAATGTTGTCCATTCCAGGGGCCGCACTAACTAACTGATCAATTCCATTTTTAAGTTCGGACATTGTGAACATTTGATTTGCTGCGTCTTTTTTAGTAAAGAACATCTCAAAGTTAGCAGTAAGTGACATTTCTAACCTTGTTAAAGTTTTAGGCCAAGAGATTTTCTTTCCTGCTTTCTGTTTGTAAAAGTTGTTAAATGCTTCTGCTTTTTCTGAGTCCTCTTCAAGCCAAACTCCAGATGGTAATTTTATTTGTTCTATCTTTTTTCCTGTAGCGCCCTCAATTGCCCGAAACCTTCTCCACACCGCACTACTTGGAGTGTTTGGATTCATGGAACTGACAAATTCTCTTCATGACTTTCTCTTCGCCACCAGGATTGCCTTCCTCAAAACAGCATTGCACTTAATGTAATATATGCGATGTGTAGTAGTACGCTTCAGTTTCCATCTTTTCCTTGCTCTCTGGCACTCTCTTCTTAATGTGCTTATTTCGTCTGTCCACCAACTATTGATATGGCTTGAATTCCCAGATGGCTTCTTTTTAGGAATGGATTCGTCTGCTGCCTTACGAAGAGCTTCCTCTATAGCTTCCATGGTTTTGTGTTCTGCTGATCACTTCTTTAAATGACTTCCAGTTGGCTTTCTTTATATTGTATAGTCCTTGAACTGCAGTTGGATTTTCCACCCTCCTCCTGGTAGAAATGAGCTCGCAGTACACAGGGAAGTGATCACTTCCTAAATCTTTCCCAACATGCCAGTTTTGTACTCTGTTTGCAACTGCTGGTGTGCCATGGTCAGGTCCAAAGTACTAAGTGAACCGTTAGATGGAGACTGATATGTTGCTTTTTTTCCTTGGTTCAGGAGAAGAACGCCATGTTTCTGGATCCACCTGTAAAGAATCAGGCCATTACCATTCTCCTTTCCAGTGTTCCAAGCGTTGTGTCTACTGCTGAAATCTCCCATAATACAGTAATTTGGGGAATCAGGAATTAACACATCCAGATCCGTCTCCTTGATACCCTGACCAGGGATGTAGACATTTACCAGAGTTATCAACCTGTCTTTGTTTATTCTCAGTTTTAGTTTCATACATTCCACTTTTTCTGATATATGTATTTCCCAGTCTTCCACATTTATAGATTCGTGGACCAATGTAACCAGTGCTCCTCCATTTCTCTCTTCACGTGACAAGTCAAACATAGCAAAGTCTCTGAATTTTGGGCGTACAGATTTATTCATTGGCAATGAGGATTCCTGAACACACACTATTTTAATGTTTCTCTCAACTATTTCTCATTTCAATTCATCCACCTTCCTTCCCAGTGATATGGCATTCCAATGCATAGTAAGAATTTCTCTACTTTCCGTTAGTTTTGGTGAAGTGACTTTAGTTTTATGAATTTTAAGTTTTCTTTTTTTTCTTCCATCACTAAAATTTTGCCCTATGGAAATATGTCCCTCTTTTTTTGCACTTCTTCCCAGTAATTCTTTTTGTAATTTAACAGCTATAGTCCTGCTAGGGCACCAAATTTCTGTCTATTCCACGCTTTCTCATTATGAGGTTTTTGTCAATATTAAGCTGTTGTCACATAGATTTTATGCTTTGTATTTTCCTTCCCCATAAAATAATTTTTAATCTGTCAGGATGATTGCGTTTCGTTGATGAAACATGTCTTGAGCCCTGATAAGGGCTTTCTGAAAGCGTTTGTTTTGGTTTTGGCATGATTTGTGGGACTTCTGGAAGAAGCTACTGCTGGCGTTTAGTTCACTGTTTTCAGATATAAAGCACTGATTACAGCTATCCAGGGGCAGGACGAGGACCAACCAGCTTCACCCCCTGGTTATACCTTATCTCAAGAAACAAAAAACTTCCTCACAGAAGAAAATGTTCCTCACACACACTGACAGCATTAATTAATTACATAAATAAAAATTGTATTTATCATGCTCTGACTATTAAAATGTGTTTGTAACACACAAAATTTATTGTAAATAAAACAGGGTAAAAATTAACTCTATAAATCTTATATTATGGCAGCAGTCACTGGTTGATCGAAAAGTTGCTCTAACTTGTACAAGTGAACAAAAATTTATAAAATATTTTTTTATGAAGATAAATGTATTATACACATATAATTTAGATAGAAATGTGCAGAACAACATGTAGAACGTTAATAAAATTTAAAACTCTTTAAATTTTGTACCTGACATTTAGTAAAAGTGGCAAACATTGGAAAGATAGAAAAGGACAGAAGTATTGCAGAAACACATGGGTAAGAGAATGCGACAGCTCCCGTAAGACCCAATACTGAAAATTAAACCTGGGACAGCCTATATAATATCACTTGTCTGTAAAACAACCATGTTTAATGCACAATACTCTGCTGAACAGCAGACGAGATACACACCTCTTGCAATATGTAGCATAGATTATGTAATATTTGCGGGGCTTACAGTTTACTGGTCTCTGAACAGTTAAGTATAATGGTTTCTGTTAATCAAATACTCTCTTGACATTCACCACATTTTAAGGGATAACGGTCAATAATGTGACTGCATGGTCAAGAATGAGTATGTTATGTGACAGAAATAAACTTATGCTGTATTTTCAGTTCTGAGATTTCTCTAGGACATTTAGCAGAGTATGAGTGATCTTACATGTTGTTACGAAACTAAATATTCTAGTAGATGTTTTTCTTAAGCCCCACTGCTGGGTTCGCCAATTTGTTACGAAAAGATAATTTCTCGTATATGTTTTTCTTAAGCCCCACTGTTGGGTTCGCCAATTTGTTACGAAAAGATAATTACTCCCGTATTTATCTTTACCTTACTGTTGAAATTGTCAATTTGTAATAAAAAGTGACTTGTGATATGTTTTTTCTGTTTGTGAACAGTCACCTGCTGTAAGTATTAATTTGTAATAAAAATTATTGAGAAATATAATATGTTCTTATCTCTAATATATTATGTAATAATTAAATCTGTTTGGAAAGAGTAGAGTACAATATTAGTGAGTATACTGGATGATTATCTTGTTACTATTCAGGCCTAGTCTGTACACAACATTAAGAGAGGAGAGTAAGAGCAGTAAATATTTTTTCTCTTCTCTTGTAATTCAACCGTTGGACGCGGGCTTGCTCTGTGGTTTATAGTCAGCCGGTTATTATAGGTTAAGTTGTTCTAAGCCTTGTATTCCTCTCGTTTCTCTCTCTATACTCTATGAATTATTCAAAACACACTAAATCATCAACAAATAATAATAATTCATTAATTTCAGGAAAGATTCTTTATTTTTATGTTTTTTAAAACAGATGTTCTCTCTTGGCACAGATACAACACATCGATCACACTGGAATGAATCGATTAGTTACCGAATTCAGATTTTAGATGTTTAATTTTAATTATATTGTTATTTTTTCTTAATCTCAGGGTTCGAAAGGTTCTTGTGACTATTAGGAAGGTCAGAAAATGCAAAATAAAATTACAAGGTATTACAATTTAATTATAAAATCTTATTAATTAATATTTTAAACGTAAGTAGAGTTTTACCAGCCTCTGACACAGTTACTTGTAATGGCCGTGCACTGATGAACTCGTGCCTCGTGATGGTTGATCGATTAAGATACAGATGTATAAATAATCGCCAGTCTTCACTCCAGTTTCGAAATAAAGTTTGGTGTTTTGGTGCCTGGATGAAGCAGAATTCCAATTCTTAATCTTCGCTAATGTTAAGTTCTTGTGGTTACGGGTTCCAATGGATTTTGGTGTAGGAATAGTTTTCTCTACCGAGTCGTAAAAAGTGAGGTTCAAGTACAATTTTAATTTTTCTTTCGTCTTTTATAATACTGGATTACTTTAATTTCTTCAGGTATTTAGTTGTCTTCATTTATTTATTATTTAAATTTCAGTATTAATCATTTTACTGGAATTAATTGATAAATTTCTTCCTTTACATTCTTCGTTAATTTTATTGATAGGCTGAATTATACTCTCTTATAGATGACAATCGAAAGTCAGCAAACTTTCCTTTTTGTAAGTTATTAGTTATTTTTATTTACTAGTCAATTTATTTTTTAGAATTTTCTTGTTTTTCTCAGTTCATGAAACTGAACTGTCCTCGTTCATCGATAACAATTCAATGTAATTAATAAACAAAATTTCTTGCATTTTGTCGTCCTTGACAACCAGTCTTTGTTCTGTTATTGGATAATATTTGTAATCCTAGAGCCATAATTAAAAATGTTCTTGCACTTAATATTAAACTTTCACATATTCTTTGTTATTAAATTATATACATTTTGCTATCGGTTCCTCTTAATCTTCTTAGTCTAACAAGAACTATCTTCTCATTACAAAATACTAATTTTGGGCCTATTTGTTCTATTACATATTTTATGATTTTATTGTAATTGAAGTTACTTATCTGCTATTAATAACTACTACTGCTTTCTCCTAATTTATTATTTTACATTTAGTGTTTTTACAATTTTTGTTACCTAACTTTTCTGACCTGACTTCCTGTACAATGTGTCACTGGCTTATGGCCAATCATTCCATTTTTATTTTAATTTATTATTACTTAGTTTAGTATAGAACCCTTCATCTGTTTACAGCATAGTTACAATAAACCCTTTGGCATCTTATCAACAATTATTGCCTTCCTGGCCAAGTTTACAATTATTATCTAGCAATACCTCCATTTAATGTGAGTACTAAAATATTTACTCTATATGAAGTTTAACACAAATTCTATGGTGACATATTCGTTAACATAAATCAAATTAACATCAATTATTTGATATGCTCTTAAAGCAATTGCTTCACACCTTCTACATACAAAATACAACATAAATACAATGATAACAAAACAACATTATAAAACATGATAAAGTGATAAATTAAATTAACATCAATTAATTAGTCTATTCTCAATGTAATCATTTTTGATCATTGACTAAACTGTCTATATTATTTTCCACATTACTTGACACTGTATTTATCACTCACACTTTTCACTGACCACTTCATAATTTGTATTTATAAACATTTATTTTTTACTCTATTACCTTGTACTCTTATTTGGTGTTATTTATTTATTTATTTAATAAGGGTTTACTTTTCTGACCTTTATTACAACGGACAATTAGCGTTTTTTTATTTTGATAATTATAAATTTTTTATGTAACATAGGGGACCTTAGTTTCGTTACGTTACAATGTTCAATACGTCAAAGAAAGAATATTTACATACAACTATAACTAGTAATCTCTCTGAGCTGTAGAATTTGCTCACTATTAGATAAAATCAAATTAATAACTTTTTAAGCTGTAAGTAAAGTTCTTCATATTATGATTCTTAACACAATGAGGATGTGGCGATAAGTCATTATCACAGTTTTTTTCTATCTTGAAAGTAAAATAGCTAAAAGAAATATGAAAATCACTATTACTCTATTATCTTTTTAGTAAACTGACAATTGTATAGCAGACAATTACAAATATTTTTTGTATTACACAAATGTAATAAACACTAAAAACCCTGAACACTGTACAGTATACTAAACTCTGAACTTAATTTTTCCAGTATTCCTACATAGTATACGTGATTCACTGTGTGCCCAGTTTCAGTACAGTGCTGTAGGGAAACCATTTTCGAAAAAACCTGCTCACAAACCAAGATTCTATGCACCAAGTGTGGCATATGTGCCCACTACTAAGAAAAGGTAGTGGGGATTATTCTCCAGCCATCTTGAATACTGTATAGATCAATATAAAATGTAGGCTTATTTATTAAAAACTGATCTCACGAAATAACCTATTACACACTCTAAATTATTTTTACTGGATATTTAAACTGAAAGTGAAGAATTAACTGTTTTTAATTAAGGAACGGATACAATCAAAAGGGTGGCTCACTAGACCAGTGGGTATGGCACCTGGGTACTAATCTAGAGGTCCTGGGTTCAATTCACGGGCCCGCATCATAAAATCAAGGTGCGTTTTTCAGCCCCCAGGTCAACTCAGCCTGTTGAAAATGAGTACCTGGGATAGCATCATGGGGATAATAATGGGCGGCTGAAGCGTAGTGCTGGCCACACTGCCTTCCTTGTATGCCGTACAGCTCACATAAGGCAGCCTACCCTGCCTACTCCTAAACTAGTTTGGTAGTAAACATGGAAGGCATTATTATTTTTATATAATCAAAAAAAGAAAACAATTAATATTACAATTCATACTTTACTCACTTGGTATTATGTGTGGTGGTGCAGTAAGTGGGGAGTACATATGAACGAACAGACAGTAGGAACCTATGTGAATGAAAATCAGGAAACATTATTTTGTATGTTGTATACCTATACCATTGCAGACATACAAAACTGCTGTGAGTATGATCTTTATTGTCAGACAGATACATTTCATAATGTTACAAGGAGGGTAGTTCCAAAAGTTTTTGGCATAACAATAAGATGGTACCAAGTGTATCGAATGGATATGACATTTTTCTAGGTTCCATCCTTCAGAGGATATACAGTACTGTAAAAGTTCATACAGATGCAGTTAATAGTTTGATTGTTGTTGAGTAAAGCAAATGGAATAAAGAACAAGCTGGATTCCACTTTAAGAGATTCTTCACCATTGTTTTCAATAACGAACAAATGGGCTGCTGAATTCACACATTGATTATTCATGCATATATGTTTAAATTCAATGTAACAGAATTTCTGTGACTCATCACTGTTGATAAAACATAAAATTCACCACTACTCGCCAGAGACAAAACAACAGCCAAACATGGTGAAACTGTTCTATCGGCCAATAAAGTGATGGCAGTTTTTTGGGATCTGCAAGGTGTAGATCTGCTAAGACCACGTAGAAAAAAACATCAACAGACTTATGATACAAATAAACAATGCTGTTAAGACCACGTGACTGCATTTGATTTAAAAAAGAGAAATTTTGCCTACAATGCAATTCATCCCTAAATGTTGTGTAATAATTTCGTAACAGGCAGTTTTTGAAACACTTACTTCTTAAGCTACCTCATGGGCAGTTAGAATGATTTCCCTAACTTTCACAACAATTTTATAAATTTCAGATATTGACAATGGCCTGAACAAGAGTCATCATCATTTGAAGTTTGACACCTTTGAAATGTTTCCATCACTTTTATGTTTGGCTTAAGCCTCATTCAATGTTGTTTGTAACATTTCCAATGTTAACATAAAGGTTTTTCCAAATTTAATACAAAATTTTACATTAATTTATTGCTCATCAAAATTATTAATTTTAAATGCAATCAAAATTGCAGGGCACATAAACACTTCTTGATACAATGCAGTATAGTAACTAAGCACAATATTATACTGCAGTTTTCACTAGACTGCTTCCCATGGTGCCATTAGGTTGCAGCATATTACACACTCCGTTATTGTGCTATCTGGCACACTATGTGCAAAGTTCAAAATTTTTATGGACACCCCTCATATATAAACACAATAAACATAATTTTAAGCTCACTTTCTTATGAGCCTTCAATCAGGTGGTATTAGGGGTGGTATCTGGAAAACACTTATGCATAAAAATAGTAAGAATTAAACATATAAATAAGACGATCGATTTGTGTGCAAAATTTCAATTCAAATGTTGAATTTCTCAACTAAATGGGTAAAAGGAAATAATCAGCTATTATTTCCATTAGATCTATTTATTTACTATTTCTTACCTTCAGTGTTACAAGGCTGTGGCAGAGAACTCTTGGAGAACAGTATATCTGACTTGAATTGAAGCCTTCTACATACAGAAAGTCAATTATTTCTTTCAACTTACTCACATGCACATTTCTGACAGCTGGATGTTTTGCCAACATTACTTCTAGCTGCTGTGGTGACAACTGCAGCTGATCACAGAGGAAATCTGTTACAGTGGTGTGTGGGGAAAGTATGGCATGCTTTTCTTCCCTTATATTACATGTTCTATTAAAAATACAATAACAATATATACATATATTTCATATCCACTCATGCTATTCTTGTTATTCAAATTGATAATAAATAATTCTTCATATTTAAAAAAAATGATATTAAGTAACAAAAAAAAGGTATAAAAAAATCTTGTTTTTTAATATAAAGTATTGTTTATTATCAATATTATACTATATAAGACTTTTATATTTACACTATTAAATAATCTTTTTAATAACAACTATTGAATGTAACTGCAATATATTTATGTAATAGTATGTTTCAGACTAATGACAAACTATGTGTATGTCCATAAAGTCCATATACAAAAAAAGACAATTTTCTACCATATAATTACATATTAACTGTTAACTGTCTAGACTGGTGATACACAAAGTGTTTCAAGTCTTTTTGGTGAACAGAATATGGATATTACTATTTCAATTAAATTAACACATATGCATACTTATGTAAGCTGCTTTTGTGAAGTTGGCATCTCTGTTGAATAACCTTGGTATTAAACACTATTTTGTGAGCAGGAAATACAAATTGTAAACTGGCAGTAGAAGACTGTTAACACTGCATTGAGCACTGACTGTACAGCATTAATGAAAAACAAAAACAGCAAAAAACTGATTCGTTATTCAAAGAAAAACTGTCTGATACTTGACCGTCATAGAGAAAACACCTTGATAGAGAAAAATATAATAACTTTTGTTCAACGCTCTACAAAACCTGCTAACTTTGATTTCATGCAGACCTCAAATTTGATTTTATTTTCAAATTGAAAGATTATCATCCAACTGAAAGATTACTACCAAATCTTTCAGAAGATGGCTTTGATCGATGTTCAGAATTTAAGAATACAGAAGTTGATTCATAGGTCTATAACCTAGGGGTCTTTTAATGGTCCTGTACCTGGGGAACAGTGTCTTCACATATTATAAGAAACAATTTTATCTGAGTTACAAGATGGCCATTCAAAATTAATTGCTTGAGAGTACACTATTCTTTTTCGACAAAATAATGCTTTTCTAGGGCCCTGCTGTCATTCACCATTTATTTTTTTTATTGTGATGAATCATGAATATAAAATTTTTCATTACAGTCCAGAAATTTGGGACATTTAGCATCCAGAAATTTTAGATGCTAAACATTGACAAAACTGCTGTACACTTGTAAATACTGTAAAGCTACACAATCAAATCAACTGAAGTAAACATCAGAGAGTTTAAACAGATTTTGTAACTTTAAAAATACTTCTAATTTCTAAATTACAGTAAATTCTTATTAAAATGTACTTTGCTTAATCCAGATGCCCATTACCCAAAATATTAAACTTATAAATGCCAATGGAAATCACAGTTGCAAACTACCATGCACATCTGCCATAATCACTGTAAATTTCAGCAACTGATCAGTTATGCTCCCCCCCTAAGACCACTTCATGTTTTGTGTGAAGCTATCAATATGATGAACTGACTTTCACAGGCATATAATGAAATATGTAAGGTTACAGACATATCTACCAGAACTGTATTTTATATGTTATACAAAAATTTGTGAATGAAAAAGCTGTTTGCGAGATGGGTGTTGCAAAGGACATTCTCAACACCTCGGACTAATGAACATGTTTATTAGTATATGGACACTCGTAGCATGTGATAGATGCATATGGCATAATTACTGACTGGAAAGGTCAAATGGTAAGGTAACGTAAAATAGTAAAAGGAGATTATTGTACATTATATAAACCTTGCCAGCAGTGCATAGCTTCTGGTATAAAAATGTTTTACAAAACCTGTAGGCCTACAATTTTTCTCAAAATACTGTAGTTTGAAAAATTTTAAATGTCATTTATTTCATAAATAATACATATTATTAAGAAGCCATTTTTTTGAGGGGTTGCAACCCTATCACCAGCCAGAATAAACTATAGGTCTGTTGTCATCATGTTTTAAATAATGCATTTTTCTAAGGAATTCAGTTGTTAGAAGAGCAATGTCATTCCATCTGATTAAACATTTCTGCCCATCATTTGCCTTGTGGTAACAAAAGCCTAACGATCACAACACTTGCCTAATTGGACTAGCTGAACCGATATACTTTTGCAGTCGTAGGATATTCGCTTCAGTCATAGAATTCAAAAATTTTTCTATGAATCAGACTTATGTCAAAACCTGTTATGCTTTTAATGTGTCTTACCTTTTTTGGGGGGGGGGGGATTTATATTTTGGTATTGAATTGTCGCCTAACTGCAGTGTATTTTTATTGGTTTCTCGGCAGACACTATTATGCACAGTACCAAGACTACCTCCACACATCTCAGCAGTTACTTCAGCAGCTTTTGTAAAATTCATATAAATGTATTTTATAATTTTACTGTGGTATAAACATTGTGTATAATTTCTTTACTCACACTTCTTAAATATGGGCTCTTTTAACAGAATCATTTAGATGTACCATCTTAAACATTAGTTTCTTCCATCTCATACAAATATTAATGTTACAGAAAAGAGAAAAAATAAAAGTCATAAAAAAGACTATTGCAACTAATTACCCTGAACAATTTATTTAACAACTACACTAAAGTTAAACTTTTTTTCTGTATGAAACACTCAAAACCTAATGATAATCGTATACAAACAAACATACTGCCCCAGAATGTACAGAGAGATTCATGCCATTTCATAAGAAGGGAGGACAGAAAGCTGCAGAGGTGTAGCCATAAGTAGGCATGGCTACAAAAATAAAAGTGACCTTGAACATGAGAAATAGTTGAGCAGTACAATAGTATCATAAGAACAGCATTATGGCTGCAAATGTGTTAAAAGCGTTCAATGTTTCATGCTTTTAATAATATCCAATAATTCTAAACCCAATTATCAGAAAGATACAACTTTTAAAAAACTTTCAAAACAAAGTTTGTCATTACATATTGGTCCTCTTCCTAAATATGATATAATCTTCCTATAGTTAAATCTGGAATCCTATACCAAATAACAATCCACAAAACATAAGTATACAATTTTTTTGATACCTGATTTTGAAATATGTTACTACAAACATTGTATAAGCACTGATGTATCTTTCTAGACTGGAAAGAGATTAAATATCGATGAAATGCGTGCTCAAAAAATTTACAAAAGTAATAAATCTTGGAGTTATTTTCATTCAGTTATAACAAGACCGCAATAAATACATTTTGTATTCACTATGAAAGCAGCAAACAGTGGCAAAGATTATTAATAATAGTCTCAAACCTTTCCAGAATATCAGTTTTACATCGTAGCATCCATGGTTTTACTGGATACAATATACCCTCATCTTGCATTTCTTTAATTTTCTTTACCCTTTCTTCAAGAAACTGTGGACTATAACGGAAATCCTGGACATCTCTAAGTAACCATGAAGGTTCACAACCCACATCTGGAAATAATGCAAAAAGTAATTATTGACTGTTTTATTTTTATACAATTTGAACTTAATCATGGGCTGCTGAAATAACAGTGCAGCAAAAAATGCTTGGAAATTCAGTAGATGAGTGTACACTTGTTAAGTGCAAGTAGTAATATGTTTTAAATTATTCCCATTTCTCACCACCAATTATTGTTATAAATGTTGTAACTTTCTTTACTCTTTTGGTATTTTTTATTAATCATATTGAAACTTCCACTTACCTTTAATCTTCGCTCTGGCCGGATCGCATAGTGGGGACGAACCCAATTCGTTCGACGAACTTGACAGTACATAAAACGAAATAAGGTTTTTGAAAGAATTTAACTCTCAATTTTTTCTTGTAAGAGAAATTATTTTTTGTTTATTAATCAAAAGTATTGAATTTATAAGTTTTCTCCAAAATAGGTTTTTACATGTTTTAAAGGTTGTGCAACTATTACAGCTTATTTCCTATACTTACTTCCTACTACTTACATACTTTAAGATAGACAGACAGAGCCCAGCCTGCAATTTTTCACACTCATTCACACATACAATTTTAATCCCTTTATTTTTTAAAACCCCATTTTTAAACTTTGGTATAACATTTTGATATACACTGATACTATTGCTGGCCACGTGGCGTCATCCCGACTTCTTTTTAAACACGCACAATTTTCCATTATGTCCCATTTATTATTCCATATTTAGACGAACGGTCCCTACTCACTCTCGGATTTTTTAACAAGTTCCACTTAGTATGCTTTGATGTTAACAGTTACTTTTTTAAACCCGGTTGCCGGGCAACCTGCCTGGGCTGAAATCGGTGATGGACTGCCAGCGTCTGTATGTTCCCTCTCTCCTCGATGATTTCAGTCAAGACGACGGACACCAATGCCTTCTATTTAATCGTCACTGCTGTGGCACATTCAACAGACGTGTTTTTTGTGTGGTAACCGTGGACGATATTTGTGAAGCACGGATGACGTCACTAAAAGTGGGCGGTCTTAGACTTTACTTCCTGAGGATCGGCCAAGGAGACGATGAATAAAATCGTTCTCCAGACATCTTGGTTTTCGGGCTGAAGGCGTCATTCCGAGCGCGTACTTGTACGGCGCGTGGTCGAGCGGTCACACTTATGCACATTTCTGAGAATTTGAGGGTGGTACGAATTCCTTGCCGAGTTACCCAACAGATATTGCGCCTTGCCTTTGTTTCAACACTGTGTCTTGCCACGTTTCTGTTCCAATGGAAATAACGTTTGTCGTACAATAAAATTTTCACAATATTCTTATAAAATCCCGCAAAATGAAATAAATAAAAATGCAAATACCCATTAACAGTAATAAATAAAATTACCCAATTTTGACACGTTACAATACCCCCTCAATGAGAATTCTGCTGTCCAGAACAGAAGAAATCTCATTGATAAACCCCTAAGAGGACCGGTGAGGAACTGGTGCCAACAACCCCCTATTGTTTTAACACTTCATGGGTAACCGACCCCCCTGGCTTGGCGACTATGGACGCATCTGAACGAGATCACTGGACTTCTCCGTAAGAGATCCCAACACCGAAAAATCGAACAGACAAGTACCACAGCACACCTCACCTGCTAACATGCTACCCCCCAAAATCCTCAATCCCTGGCTTAGATTACGCCAGATCCTCCACCGATATGTTTCCCCTTGTATGCAAGCTGGGCTGCCTTTAGCAGATACTGGGCTCACACACACTCACATTACATATTATACATTGAAAGATCCTTTAAAATTTACTATTTCATCTAAGAAACAAAATTCAAAATAAAATATTTTATCAAAAAATTCTCTTCCTTAGTTTTCTTTTCTTGTTATCAACAAAAATTTATACCAATGGAACACTTCTTAAAATCAAACAAAACATCCTTAGCCTAACAGGTGATTACCTAAAGTCTATTCAATACAATAAATCAATAAAATAAACATGGTTAGCACACAAATAATAAAATAATCAATACTTAAAATATTCCTTAGCTGGCAGGCGAAAAATCAAGATTTTTTTTTTTCAAAAAATTATTTCCTAAAAATTTTAAAATTCAAAAAACATTTAAATTTATTAAAATGTTTCCTTTACATCTAGAAATTATTTAAAACTCACTTAAATTGATTAAAAACACAAGTTGAATTGACTTCCATACTACTAACTTACATGACCTCACTGTCAGCTGATCGAAACTAGGTCAAGTCCACAACCTTGACCCACATGTTATGTACAAGTTATCTGAAAATACATTTAAAATACATTTAACATCTGTAACATCCTAACTTGAAACACCTAACATAATAAAATAAAATATTCAAAATAAACAAAATATTATTATAAATAATAAGCAAATTGACATTTAAATTATTCAAAATAAACACTTCTAAATTTTACATTATTTTCAAATTCTATCAAAATTTTGTCACTGGTTTCAAAATAAAATTTTATATTCTTGTTATAAATCTCTTTCTGTACTTGACAATCTTATTCTACGTTACTTTGGGTGATTTAAACATTTATTTATTCTCATTTACTGTACCACTTGATCTGTATACACCTATAATCTTTCTCCCTCTGACTCTAACCTCTAACAACTTCAACTAACATGACATCCATCTCTATCAAAATATCTATCCCATCAATCTCTAACCCCAACTTATCATTGAACTCAAATCGCCACCTTCTCTCTATATATAAAAAAAAATACTCTCTAACCCTTTGTACTTAGGATACGTGTTTCCCCCCCAAAAAAACTCATTTCCCTTATCTGGCCCCTGGATTCTACCTAAGGCGGCCCCGTCCCACTAAATCGGTCCCAATCCCGTCCCAACTTATCATTATGTTGCGGACTCCTACATTACACTACCCCCTACTACAAAATTGCCATCCCCAAAATCTCAATCTCATTACCTTACTACAACTACAACAAAATAACAACATCAATTATAAACAACAATATATCACTCAAGACTACATATTTTCTCCACAACTACTGTGTCAACATCAATACTTCTTGAAACTCTATAATATACATTACTTCAAAACAACATTACATTATATTCATCTCTACCATTTCAACTTTAACTTCAACTTGGACTGATCTATGTGTCCCATAAAATATTCATCACCCAAAACTACCTCTTGTTAACTTGCCTAAATTATTACTTTACTTCTCACTTTATCAAACTATTTTTATCATTACTTTAAAACATCTGTAATACACTGAGACATTACATCAAACATTAATCTCTTGGACCATTTATAAACCAATATACCAGTGACATCTTATTGCTGATCAGCTGATATCCCTAACACAATGAAAACACATCTCAAAATTGAACAAATTACATGAAATATTTATATATATGTTTATCAATACTCACTTCTGACCTCTTTGTTTCCCCTCTTTCTGATTCTGATCATTTATGTTGACCGCCTGCCAGACGGCTTAATTATTTACTTAGTTGCAAATATACACACATAATGAAGACACATATTGTTATCAATACCTATATCTAACGTACAACAATAAAATAATACATTTAAAAGCATGCAATGAACACCTTATATTGAATGTCTGAGCAGCTAGTTATTTAAACAGAGCACAAGCATTTTTATTGGACTAAAATTTGAGTTAGCAAATTTTCATGTTATAAAGTTAACTTCGTGACTCACTGGAGTCACCTCCCATCCACACACTCTATTGCAAATTATGTAAGGCTGTGGCGCCCCCTCGCTTTCACAAAGACGGCATATTTTGGAGTAGTTTGACCTCTCCGTGTCTTTGCTTCGGCTGTTACATTTTAAAGGTTATGAACATCAACATGTTCTTGTCTATAGTTAAACGCCCTTAAACGGATCTACCACCTGGCTTTGCTGCCCCTACGCGGGCAGAGTGGTAGCCGCTGTTCCATAGTACCTGGATTTCCCGTAAAGTTCACCCCCCATTCAATTTCTACTATATACCAATTTCAAGTCAGCTATGGTCAAGGGACTTGATATGACCATAGCTAACCGCTAGCCAAATCCACGATTAGTGCTGGTAAGGCAGTAACTGCCCGAAAAGTCGGGGAAATCTAACTTGCATTTCAATGCCTGTTATATTCATCATTAGTATGTGCGACACGATCGTCTATCAGTGTGTAAATTGAGTTTACACGAAAAAGGTGTGTCGCACATTTTCGCCCTTTTGGCCTCCGATGGAGGTAACACTCTCTGTTACCCCCAACCCATTTCGCTACCTACGAGAGCACAGGCCACCCCCGCAATAGCAACTTAATAACTAACTAATTAAATTGAAAACTAAAACAATTACAATTCCACAATTGCAGTTCCACACTCCATTGTTCTATCACTTCATTGAGCACCAATCTACCCCCCAAAACTATCCCCACTTCTTGTATTGACAACAAGTTTTTATTTTATTACACATCTTTTCAAAACGTTCCCATACTCACTGATACTAAAACTTGACAATTATATTTGGTCACTTAATTCTAAAATTTATTTAAATTTAAAATTATACACATCCAAAATTATTTTTTTTTTTTTTTTTTTTTCAAAATTCCTATTTACATTGAAGGCTGACTCTATCATACCTTCACCACATCTAGGAAGATCGCAGTCGTCTGAAATGGGGGTGTTTTGCGGTGAAAGATACAGAAATTTCAACTCAGATCTACTTTGTGCAGTTACTTCCCCTTGTTTCCAACTGTGCTACCTTATCTTCTCATCTCTACTAACCCGTCGTCTGAGCCGAAATTCCCCATCTTTCTCTGCAAAACTCTTCGTTTCTGGCTTAAGCAAAACTATTGTCAATGGCTCAACTTGAATTTTGCCATTTACACTAAAAATATTTAAGTTTGTATACACTGCCCTGTATTTAGGTGCAGCCTCCATTATGTACAACACTCTAAGGCAGTGCAGGCACGTGACAGGTACACCGAGACCGCTGCACCTGGAGTGTATTAAAAAAATTTAATTCGTGTCACGTACATGTTGGGGTCCCCCTCCCCGTTCAAATATGTAGTTAAATTTCTACTTTATACCAATTTTGGTGGAGCCGGACCATCGTCGTTTTCACCGCCCAAAGGAAGATCCGCCGACCATGGCCCGCCTCCAGGTTCCGAATTCCACGGCCAGGACTGGTAAGATCGTGACCGCCCGAAAATGGGGGAGGATCCCTTCTAAGAACATATAGAAAAAACAATTAAATTACATTCATACACTTAATCATTGATAAAAATCCTTATGTTGACCAAAATAATTTCAAATTTGTAGCGTTGTGCGTTCCAACTATCTCCCTCGTTTCTCTATTCTGTAACACATATGAATTCTTCATTTTTATCTCTATTATCTCGTACGGCCCCTCATAGAGCAAGAAAAATTTCTTGATCTCCTTATCTTGTGCACTTGATAAATCGTGGCGTCGCACCAATACCAGCTGTCCAACCTCATACTGCGTCCACTTACCTTTCATATCATGCCTCTGTTTTCTCTTCTCCCCTTTGGTCAATAAACTTTCATTCGCTAGCCTAAGTTTTACCTCGCGACCAATAGTGTTGGTTTCTGGTGGATACTCAATTAGTTGCTCCAAAATTCTCTGTGGACGCTTCCCTCTTACTAACTCATAAAGGTGTGAACCCTGTCGACTCGTGGGTGGTGCAGTTAAGCCAATTTTCAATCTTCTGGACATAGAGTGGCCACTCGCTGTGTTTGGCATGGCAGTATGTTCGGAAAATTCTTCCCAGCTCCCTCATGACTCGCTCTGCCTGATTGGACTGCGGGTGATACACTGCGGTGTGCTTTGGGATGATACCTTCCCATCCTAGAGTCTGGCGCCATCTCCCGCTGATGAACTGCGGTCCATGGTCGGATAAGATCACCTTCGGCTTTCCCACGTTGATCATGTAGTCGCGTGTGATCTTCTCACTCAGCACCTTACTTGTCGCTCGCTTCACGCTATATAACCTTACATATTTGGAAAATGTGTCAAGTACAACAAAAATATGCATCACTCCGCCCCTACCCTTTGGCAATGGGCCATACAAATCTACCTCTACTAAATCGAATGGTTTTTCTACTTTAATGTAATTTAGTTCTCCCTCTAACCTATAATTCACAACTTTAGATTTCTGACATAGCTCACAAACTTTAAGTATCTTTCGGACGCGTTTCTCCATATTTTTAAATAGACAGGATTCCTTTAACACATTCACACACTTACGTGCCCCAAAATGCCCGTATCTAAGGTGACAGTCCCACACTACTTTCTCTATCAAACCTTCAGGTATAACTAACCTCCAATCCCTCTCTCTCCCCTCTACTTTTTTAAACAAACTCCCTTTAAACACTTGAAAATATTGTTTATAACCAAACTCATCTACGTCTGATTCTACACTAGTAATTATCTTATTTAATTTACTATCAGCCCTTTGCATTACCTTTATATTCTTCAATTCTTCCCCAAAAAGTTTATCTTCCCGGGATAGTCTATAAATCTCTATTTCTTTAATATCTCTACCCGTTCTACTTCTGTCTGTGTCTACTCGTGATAGTGTGTTGGGCACCCTGTTCTCTACACCCTTAATGTATTCCCAAGAAAAATTATACTCTTGAAGAGCTAACACCCACCTGGTTATCCGGCTGTGTGTGAGTTTACAAGTATTCAGGAACGACAGCGCTTTATGGTCCGTCCTGATGATGGTTTTGTTACCCAGCAGATACGTACGGAACTTCTTTACGGCGAACACTATACTGAGGAGCTCCTTCTCGGTGGTAGTATAGTTACGCTCTGCGGCTAGCAACGTCCGGCTGGCGAAAGCAATGGTTTTGTGTTCTTTCGCCTCGTCCTCTTGGTATAGTTCTGCTCCAAGTGCTATATTGCTTGCGTCTGTCTGTAAGTAAAATTTATCATTAAAATTCGGATGGTTCATTAAAATCATATCAGCGAACTTATTTTTGATTTCGTTGAACGCTGCTCTTTCGTTATCTCCCCACCTCCATTGTTTGTTCTTTTGCAGCACTGCGCTGAGTCGGGCCGTCGTCTGGGCGTAGTTCCGCTGGAATTTCCCGTAAAAATTACAGAGACCAAGAAAACTTTGCAATTGTTTTATATTTTTAGGCTCCGGAAATGTCAGGATGGATTCTACTTTATCCGGATTGGCACGTATCCCTGTAGGTGTTATGATGAAATCTAAAAAATGTATCTCAGTTTGCAAAAATTTCGATTTGTCCCAATTCACTGTCAAACCTCCCTGGTATAGCTTCTCCAATACATATTCTAAATGTTCTACATGCTCTTCAAATGTCCTAGAAGCTATCAGAATATCATCAACGTATATGGTTAAAAAATCTAAGTTATGGGGTTGCAAAATTTCGTCAAGACACTTGATAAAACTAGCTACACTGGTGTTCAATCCAAATGGTAGTCTTTTGAATTGATAATTTTTTCCATTGAATAAAAAGGCTGTGTACTTTCTGCTATTCGCTGCCAACGGAACTTGCCAATATCCGGCGGTTAGGTCTAAAGAGGTCATATATTGTACGCCGCTGAACTTCTGAAAAATTTCTTCTATCGCTTCACGTGACTCCCTGTCTGGAATGATTATTTGATTGATTTTGCGGGCATCTAAACATAACCTGACTCTACCATCTTTTTTAATCACTACTACTAAGGGGTTAGAATATGGTGATACAGATCGCTCAATTATATCTCCCTCTAACATTTTCTCTAACTCAATCTGAACCGCTCTTCTCTTCGCATATGGCACCGGATAACTTCTTTGCACATAGGGCGCGTGTTCCCTTACCTTTAACTCGCATTCATAGTTTCTTGCCCTCCCTGGTATATCGGCAAACACTTCTCTAAAATTCTCTACTACCCGCCACAACGATTCACGTTGAGAACTCCCTATTACGCCACCCTCACTACAAAATTTAAGTGCTCTCTCATTCCATAAGTGATCTACATTCTCCTCACATTCTGTTTTACTCTCACTACAAACATTCATACTAACTTCCATTTCTTGTTTATTAACCCGATTATGTATCACCCTTACCCCTGAAATTCTTACCGCATCTAACACCCGCTCAAAATTAATACGGACTGGTTCCCCTTCACTATTTAATTCTAACACCCGTTTATGAAAATCAATCACCGCCTTATGTTTAATCAGAAAATCATTTCCCAGTATAACCTCAAGATTTAATCCCCGTACGACTAGAAATGTATTATCGTACCCTACCCCCATTAATTATCATGTTTAAATGTACTTGTTTCGTGACTCTTTTACTTCTAACTCCCGTAATACCTACAATCGTCACCCCCGCTACTGGCAAAGATGGAATATTTTTATTTATTTCTCTTAATTCATCTAGTACGTGTTCAGAAATAACAGAGATTTCGCTACCTGTATCTATTAAAATTTTAATCTCCTTACCTTCTATGTTGATTTTCACCTCAGTCAGTCCATTCTCCCATCTCCCTGCTTCGAAATCTTCCTCCTCCAATAATTCCTCAGATAAATCCGTTATAACAACGTTGTTTCGATATCTGTCATCCATTTGGACCCCAGAAACTTCCGGCAACAACGGTCGGGTCCGGTGTTCCATTGTCTCTCTTAGTTTCCCGCAGATGTGCTCGCCACTGCTGGGTTATATCCTCTTTCGTGCTGGTTTCCTTGCTGTTCATGAGCGTTGCCTCTCGGCGCTCCTCCTTGTCCCCCTCCCTTTCGTTGGTATGCATGCTGGTTCTGTGCGGGTTGTGGTCCTTGTCGCTGCCCCGGTCTCTCTCTCCTGCATCTAAAACAAAAATTCTGTGAAGCATAATTCTCCTGTGAACACGCTGGACAAGTCCACATGGGTCCTCGATTATTTTGTTCTCGTCTAGGGCATGCCGGTCCATTTGTAGGTCCCCTCAGCGGTCCCTGGTTACCTCCATTATGCATATTCTGCTGGTTCTGACGGCGACTCAATTCTTGGTCCCGGATATTCTGAAACACATCTAAAATATTTTCTAGTTCGCTAATATTAGCTACCTCCCGCGTCATAAGTGTTATTTGTACTTCCCTTGGCAAATGCTTGCTTATATGCCTCACGAAGGATCTAAATGGCAATGGCGGTTCTAAGTATTTCGCCTCATTAAATATTCTCATCACATACCCGGTTATATTATTATTGGGCCCCCCAAAATTCCCGGTTCCCATAATTCTACTTCGTAACACTTCTTGGTCTTCTTCAGACCAATATTTATTTCTGAATGCGGACTCAAAACTTTCAAAACACCCCCATTCCGTTTTGTGTACCTCGGCCCATATCTCCGAACTACCCTTGAAGCATTTTAAAATTTTTAATAATTGAACTTCCCAGTTATTAGTACTAAACTTATTAAACTCTCTCACTCTATTTATGAACTGCATAGGATGTACTCTTTTGTTGTCACAACTGAATGTCTCTAACTCAACTTCACTGCTTACGTCACGAGTCATAATTACTCGTTCGGTAACAGTGTTTACTTGTTGGCTGATGGCCATGCTCAATTCATTTTTAACATTCATTAACTTAAGGTTACTATCAGATTCAAGGTCACTTATTGTATTGTGTATTGTCTTAAATGCGATCTTACAATTGTTTTCTATTTCGCTTATTTTAAGGTTATTATTTTCAATCTTATTCATAGCATAACTAACCTTACATTCAGTATTGGTGTTACATTCACTCATTTGTTTCTCAACAATTGTATTTATGACGCTATATTGTTCCGTGATCTGTTTCTCTACTTTATTAGTTATATTATTGGTAATATCAGAAACACGGCACTCTAATTGCTCATTTAGGGACTCTGACAATTGTGATTTCATACTTTCACAACGTTCATCAATATGTTTGTCTAGTACACTACTCAAATTATCAAATTTTATATTTATATTCTGCTGAAACTGAATATTCTGTTCTTTAATTTCATTAAAAATAATATCATTTTTAATATTCTGCTGTTTGCATTTTATTTTCTGTTCTTTGAATTCGTTACTTAAAATCTCAAATTTCTCGTCATTTCTATTAAAACGACTCTCAAATTTTTCGTCAATTCTATCAAGACGCTTATTTAATTCATTATTCTGCATGTCAAATTTGTTGTCCATTTTTCGTAAGAAACTCATTATATCTAGTTCCTCTGATTGTTTATTTTTATTGGCTGAAACTGGGGTCAACTGAATCCCAGAATCAACATCTGTTTCACTTAATTGTTTTTGAACGATAATTGGGGTAGAGTGAATGATGACATTGCCGCCGACAGCTGTTTCTGTAACAGCGCTCGGCATATCACTTTCATACAGTGACTGCGACTCAAGGTCACCTTCACTCATAACTGAATCTATTACACTACTTTTTTCTGTGTTCTCAGACATTTTTACTTAATCTATTTTTTCTTATGTACCAACTGCCAATGATTACTCTCTTTTCAAAACTGATATTTTAACATATACAAAATCAACCTTCTATTATAATTACGTAAGTTTACATCAATACAATTTTGCTTTCGCAACCGTACCTCGTTCAATGTACTGTCAAATGTAGGTCGGTGCAATACAACCTTTTTTGTTATATTACATCCTGGTCATGGCACCAATTGTAACTTTCTTTACTCTTTTGGTATTTTTTATTAATCATATTGAAACTTCCACTTACCTTTAATCTTCGCTCTGGCCGGATCGCATAGTGGGGACGAACCCAATTCGTTCGACGAACTTGACAGTACATAAAACGAAATAAGGTTTTTGAAAGAATTTAACTCTCAATTTTTTCTTGTAAGAGAAATTATTTTTTGTTTATTAATCAAAAGTATTGAATTTATAAGTTTTCTCCAAAATAGGTTTTTACATGTTTTAAAGGTTGTGCAACTATTACAGCTTATTTCCTATACTTACTTCCTACTACTTACATACTTTAAGATAGACAGACAGAGCCCAGCCTGCAATTTTTCACACTCATTCACACATACAATTTTAATCCCTTTATTTTTTAAAACCCCATTTTTAAACTTTGGTATAACATTTTGATATACACTGATACTATTGCTGGCCACGTGGCGTCATCCCGACTTCTTTTTAAACACGCACAATTTTCCATTATGTCCCATTTATTATTCCATATTTAGACGAACGGTCCCTACTCACTCTCGGATTTTTTAACAAGTTCCACTTAGTATGCTTTGATGTTAACAGTTACTTTTTTAAACCCGGTTGCCGGGCAACCTGCCTGGGCTGAAATCGGTGATGGACTGCCAGCGTCTGTATGTTCCCTCTCTCCTCAATGATTTCAGTCAAGACGACGGACACCAATGCCTTCTATTTAATCGTCACTGCTGTGGCACATTCAACACACGTGTTTTTTGTGTGGTAACCGTGGACGATATTTGTGAAGCACGGTTGATGTCACTAAAAGTGGGCGGTCTTAGACTTTACTTCCTGAGGATTGGCCAAGGAGACGATGAATAAAATCGTTCTCCAGACATCTTGGTTTTTGGGCTGAAGGCATCATTCCGAGCGCGTACTTGTACGGCGCGTGGTCGCGCGGTCACACTTATGCACATTTCTGAGAATTTGAGGGTGGTACGAATTCCTTGCCGAGTTACCCAACAGATATTGCGCCTTGCCTTTGTTTCAACACTGTGTCTTGCCACGTTTCTGTTCCAATGGAAATAACGTTTGTCGTACAATAAAATTTTCACAATATTCTTATAAAATCCCGCAAAATGAAATAAATAAAAATGCAAATACCCATTAACAGTAATAAATGAAATTACCCAATTTTGACACGTTACAATGTGATCTTCGTCCCTCGTCTGTGCCAGATCGATATTTAAGAAAATATTTTTAAAATTTCCATGTTTTGAAAAATGTACAAAATCACAATTCTTTGTTAACCCTTAATTGCCTGGGTAGGCGTATAGAGTGCGCCAGCCACGCAAGTTTTGCTGTAAATGAAAACCTACTAATCATCGAGGCACGGCCCCCTCAGTACCCTCCTACCAACTCCCTCCGAGCACAATGATCCGTTTGAATTTCACCAGTCTGTTATCGCAAGCCAGAGTAGTGACGTCTTTTACTTGCCGGTCGGTTGGCCCCTTCAAATATGTCGCGGAATGAAATTGTGCGGCCCGAAGATTTCGAACGTGTTTTACGTGAACTGTCGGATGAAGAGAAGCAAAATTTAGGCGTTGACACTGACATTCAATCATCTGATATTGACGAACGTGAGATTATCGAACAGAGTGACCACAATAGTGATTCCGAAATAGATGGTGATCTTCCTCAACCACTTCCAAGGACTTCTGACGACGAGGTGAGTGATACCGATGACATCGATTTTTTTACTAAAACTATTTACACAAAGAAGAAAGTAAGAGGAAGGGTCGTAAAGGAAATCTGTGAAATTTATAAATGGAAGAAGCGCCCTATAAAAAGTAAATTTTCGTGTACGCCTAGTAAAAATATTGTGAAACAAGTACTTCTGGCTTCCAAAGACTGTGCCGACGTAAAAGACGAAATTTCTGCTTTCGTGAAGATTATAAACTTAGACATGATTGATTCTCTAGTGAAATACACTAACATGTACATACAGCGTAACAGAACAATGGAGGACCCTAAGAAAATCTCAAAAAATAGTGCAAAGGACACAAGCAGATCAGAAATAATGGCTGTCATTGGGATTTTATTCTTATTAGGATACAAAAAATGTCTAAAATACATCTTGACGAAGCATGGGAGTAGTATAGGTATGTATGTGCTGGGACAAGGTCAATGACCCCGGAAGTAAACAAAGATGACCTTGACCTAGAGCAAGGCCAAGGTCAAGGTCGATGTCAAGGTCACGACGAAGGTTAAGGTCAAGGCTGGTTATGACGTAAGCAACAAGATCTCCAATGACTTGTTCAAGGGAATTATGCAATAACATGTAAACGCGCGCGGTTGACCTTTCGATTAAACCACACCCAAGAAAATTGTGTAATAACACGCGTTTTCATCATGATAGAAAAGTTGGTGTACGCGTGTTTCGGGTTCGCGTGTTTACATATAATCGTTTCCAGATAGCGTTTAAAATACGCGTTTTTAATATATTACTTTTTTATGTGATGATAGTCATTCTGTAGTAAAACGTGACGCGGAAAGTTGGGTTTATTGTATAATGGAGGAAGAGAAGGGGTCAACAGGTGATAATAAGGAGAACGGTCTATTTAAAGAGCACAGTATGACCGATTCTACGTCTACCCGCCAAAGAGTGAAATTTGACATTGCAGATTGTGTATCCGCTCCTGATAAATCACATACGGAGTTATATGAGAGGAGGTTATCATTTAGGAATTGGTCTCTATCATATATTTCTCCAACAGCTTTAGCAGCTGCGGGGTTTTATTATTATCCGCAAGTTTCTTACGACTGTTGCGATTATGGTAATAGCAGACCGGACGATAGAGTACGCTGTTATTCCTGCGGGCTCGAATTAGGTCTTTGGAAGGTTGGTGATGATCCGTTCAATGAACATGAGAAGTGGTCGCCGAAATGTGAAGAAGTAAAGAAAAGGAGTCACATTAAAAAATTAGTTATGTCTGGAAAAATTGTATATTATTTAGATGGGACAGCAGCATGTTTCAAATCAAGCATATTGACAAATCTTTATCAAAATAACGTTTGTTTTACATCCTCATCCGATTTGACTCTGTTGCGAAACGAATTTCCAGAGTTGTATACCCACACCGATGGAATACAATTTAACACGATTAGTTGGTACTCTATGTATCAGACACAACTATTTTTAAATGGTGAAATTGGAAAAAATTATAAAATAATGTGTTGTGACAGATCGCCCGTCGCACCGTTTGTGTATGGTATAGTTAATAAAAAAGGCGAAAAATTAAGTGTTCCAGAGTTACAGGAAATTATACCTTCGTGGATGTTAGATTATTTTAAATCGTCTAATGTGTTGATTTTAATAGATTCAGCTATTAAAAGTGTTAAGGAATGATTATTAAAAAGAAACGGTTTTGACACTAATTTAGCAACAGATGAATATTTTTTGTTACAAAATTATTATTTTAAATCTATTGCCGAAATTTGTAATATTATGTGTTTAGATATAAGCGGTAAAACGTTTTCAGATGTTTATACATATATTGAAAACTGGATACTGTATAAATAAAAAATTGATTATAAAGTTTTTATTTTTTGTTTTTCCTAGATGGCGCCCCCGTTTTCCAATATTACTATTTTTCAGCAGTGATTAACCATCAGTTGATTGTGTTGTGTGAACATGAAAATTATTATAATTTTAGTATTTATTTTACCGGTCTGTTTAACGGATAACGCAACGTTGGAACAAGTAAAATCATATTTATATAAATATGGTTATCTTCAAGTGAAAGATAATACTTCTTTAGAATTATTAAACGAAACGGACATTTTCAACGCGTTACTTATTTTTCAAGAATATTACAAGTTACCTGCGGATGGAAAATTAAATAATGAAACTCAAGATTTAATGCTAAAACCCAGATGCGGTAATGAAGATAATATATCCGATTTTCGTTTAACAGCTTTTAAATGGAATAAACCACTGGTTACATGGCATTATTATTTAGCTAATCAGGAGGTTTTAGAATTAACAAGTAAAGCTTTTGCTGTGTGGGAACAAAAATCTGGTATACGTTTTAAACATGACAGAACAAATACTGACATTTTAATTTCTAATAAACGTCTAAAACATATGATGCAAACATAATTAACACAGTGTACGAGAGAGTTTGATGGTAAATCAGGCTCGCTAGCACACACATTTTATCCGGATTATGCAAATTCAAGACGGGAAATTCATGTAGACGAGGATGAGATATGGTCATATTCTAGCGACAAAATTCAGTCTCCTGGTTATACAAATCTGTTTTCAACCTTAATTCACGAAATCGGACACACGATAGGGTTATCACACTCCGATGTGCCGGATTCTGTTATGTTTGCATATTATAATGGCGAAATTGAATTAAGCGATGATGATGTTTTGGCTATTCAAAATTTGTATGGTAAACCACAACAAAATATGGTACCAGTTTCTGCAACGCCTAGATCACCAGTTGAAGAAGAAGATAATTATTCTGTTGTTGATAGTAAAATCGATCTTTGTCGTCTTAAAAACCTTAACACGTTTCTAATAGCAGACAAACGATTATATATATTATACGAGAAATGGTTATGGATAGTAAACACCGATGACATGATATATTCTAAACCGATTATTATAACGGATTGGTTAACATTTTTACCAAAAAACTTTTCAAGAGTTTTAGCCGTCTATCAACGTCCGTCTGGTGAGATAGTGATGTTCGTTGATTCGCTTATTTATATGTTCGACTTAGTAAGTCTTCAATTAATTCATGGTTACCCAAAATATCTTTCATCCGTGTTTAATATTCAGCCAAGTAAATTGCATACTGTATTCAATAGTTATACAGGTAAAACTTTTATATTTCATAATGATAATTATTTTAGAGAGGTTGATGAGTGTTCGTTTACAATTAGATCGTGGGGATATATATCTCAACGTTTTCCAGGGATACCTCCTAATATCGACTCGTCATTTAGGTTCAGAGATGGTAATATATATTTTTTTAAGAATAATACGATTTTCGCGTTTAACGAATTTACTGGCAAGCTATCAAAAACGGAAAGAAATAATCTTTCAGTGTTTGGATTGGAATGTGTAAATGATGACGTATTATATCAATTAAAAGATTTGATACAGAAGTTAATAATACAAAGGAAAAATTAAAAAAATATTTATACCGCGCTAAGCGGTTAGTTGACCTCGATATTGTGTAATAACCAGAAAGTGAATGTGTGTTGCGTAAGTCGGTTAACTACATCCTGCTTGCATTACAAAAAAACAGCACGTGTTCCACTTGCTATATAAACTGTATTTAATTTTACACAAAGCGCGCCGAGGCGTTAACGCTTGCTGGATCAAGAGAACGTAAAACGAAAGCCCACCTCAATGGATCATGAGAACGTAAAACGGAAGGAGGAGGAGCGTCTCCTACATAAATGGTTTTTTTCTCCAAAACGTCTGACGCCTGGGGAAATCACTAAACTAAAATCTATAGCTAACAGGCCAGACTCAACTATAAGACCGTTTATGAAAGAATTAATAAAAGATTTATAGTTTAAAAATTTTTGTTAAATATTTATTTTTAATCTCCTATTTATATATTTTCATCATATGCTTTCTGTCGGGGTATATATATATATCCTCTTTTTATAAGTCACATTCAGTATGGCTTTGCAGAGTGATACGGAAAACGTGCCGCTTTGAATTGGCGCGTTTATTTTGTAGATCACTTAGGTTTAGGAGAGTATTCTTTTAAGATGTGTGTTATCTAATAATTAACGAATTTTCTGAAGCGGATGTTATCAAATTTGAAAGGAAAGAGTGTATAATTAAGATTCATTTTCCAGTATCTTATTCATATACAGATGTGTTGAAAAAATTAGAAAGATGTCGTTACCAAATACTAATAGACATAGACTGTGAAGAAGAAGCAAAAGATATAATCGGTTCAAGATGGTGACAATATGCGAAAAGTTTTTATTAGATTTTTTTGAAAATGAGGGTTTTATTCATACACCAGGTTCAAGAATTATTGTTTGTAGCGAGTGCGGATTTAAAACAAAAAATTATTTTACTATCACACATATTCAATTTATACATAAACTTTCACATCCGAAATGTAAAAGAGTTCGTTATTTGCCTTACAAATATGAAAACTATGCAAAATCTAAAAAGTGTATTGCAGATTATTCAGATGCAAAGATGTGTGTTAGTCCAACTGAGGAAATGATGGAAGCTACATTCTGTGCTTGGCCAAAACGTTTACCAGCAGCTGATAAGCTTTTATTAGCGGGATTTTTTTATACAGGAAATAGCGATGAAGTAATGTGTGTAGAATGTAAAGTTGTTCTTGACGAATGGGAAGCGACCGATGATCCTTGGACTGAACATCAAAAAGCATCACCAGATTGTTTACTAGTAAAATTACATAAATCACAATTGTAAAATAAAATATGCAACTGTGCAATTGTAAATAAAAAATGTGATAACAGAAATAGTATGCGTTTATTAACTGATTTTTCAACCTATTTAATCACTTTGTTACTGTATTTAGAATAATAATGAGTGTTAGACAGATTATCAGCGATGAACTACACAAACAAGCCAGACGGAATTTTCCAACACGTAATGTAGAGTTGAAAGGCATTCACGATTTGTACCAAGCCGACCTCGTAGACATGATATCGTTTTCAAAGTTAAATAAAGGTTATAAGTATATATTAACAATAATAAACTGTTTTAGTAAATATGCGTTCGCCATTCCTTTAAAAACAAAATCTTCAAACGATATTGTGGAAGCTCTTTCACCTATCTTACGAGCGAACAAAATGAAACATTTACAAACCGACCACGGAAAAGAGTTCTATAATTTACACGTTCAACGATTGCTTGGTTATTATAATATAAACCATTATTCTACTTATTCTGATAAAAAAGCGTCCATAATCGAACGTTTTAATCGCACATTAAAAAACTATATGTGGAAGTGGTTTACTTCTAGCGGGGAATATACATGGATTGAAATTCTTCCCAACTTATTACATAAATATAATAATAGCGTACACAGAACTATTAAGATGAAACCAATAGATGTGGGCTTACATAATGAAGAGTTAGTCCTATCACAAATAAATAAAAAACGATTACTACTTAATAAGAAACCGCCAAAATTTAAAGTTGGTGATAGAGTAAGAATTAGTAAATATAAGAAAGTATTTACAAAGGGTTATTTACCAAATTGGACAAACGAAATATTTACAGTTGATAGTATTAAACCAACAGCACCCAGGACTTATATTTTAAGAGATGATAAAGGAATCGTATTAGATGGGGGGTTTTACGAACAAGAAATTAGTAAAACAAAATTTGGAGATATATTTTTAATCGAAAAAATATTAAAGCGTAGAGGTAATAAATTATTTGTTAAGTGGTTGGGATATGATAAATCTAGCAATAGCTGGATTGATAAAAATCGTGTTATTTAATCTGTATTAGTTATTATCAAAATGAAGTTTGTACAACAAACAAAGAGACTGCGTATCCGCAACTTTGGTAAATCGATAGAAAAAGAGAACAAAGTTCATAGCGATTTATTACCAAATAATGTCAGATGTCTTATCATAGGCCCCAGTGACACAGGGCAGACAAATTTAATGTTAAATCTGCTGTTTGATCCTAACGGGTTATATTTTGAAAATGTATATATTTTTTCAAAATCGCTCTATCAAACAAAATATAAATTTTTAGATATGGTTTTATCCGATATGTCGGAAATAGATTATTATAAATTTTCTGAAAATGATCAAGTGATTCATCCTGACGATGCTAAATCAAATTCGGTCATTATATTTGATGATGTAGCGTGCGAGCAACAGGACAACATTAGAAACCATTTTACAATGTGTAGACATAAAAAAAACAATGTTATATATATATGTCAAACTTATGTTCGAATACCAAAACATTTGATACGCGATAATGCAAATTTAATAATTATTTTTAAACAGGACGATTTAAATTTAAAACATATATATAGTGATCACGTAAATACAGACATGACGTTTGAAGTGTTTAAAGATATTTGTACAAAAGCGTGGACACAACGGAAAAAGGGTTTCCTTGTAATAGATAAAGAAAGCAATATGAACTGTGGAGGGCATTACCGTTTTGATTTTGATATCTATATTAACGACTTGTAATTGTTCGTTCAATTATTTTTCATCATGGCACCGAGAAAGTCACGTTCTCTAGATGAGTGTGAGAAGCTCGCTAAAGAGATTGGGAAGATAAGAAAGAATATTCGAAAGAAACATCAGACTTTAACACAAAACATTATTGATGAAGAACTTGCAGAAAAATCGTTAAGGCCCGTTGTCACTCCATTACAAAAGTTAGTACAAGAAAAGAACACTGTTACACCGCCAAGTAAGGAGAAAGAACGAGATGCGGATGTTGAAATGGACGATATTCAGGAGCGATTAAAAAACAAAAGGTTTTCAGATGAATCTGAAAACAATACATTATCGAATAAACGCTCAGCACCACCAAATACACCGCTTCCGTTACCGCGCGAAGAAGAAAAAACGTATGAAACGCTACCTACAGCAGAAGAATTGATATCAACACCAGAAGGACAAAAATCGATTGATCATTATATTGATATATGGTTTAAAGGACTGCTAGCGAGACAATATATGCGTAAATTTTTTGATGATGATAATCACGATATCGATCACGTTTTTGGTCCGTATTTTACGAATGGTACTACTTTAATGTTGGGTAAATACCCTATGAAAATTGAAGAAAATGATATTATAATCAACGGTTTTACATATAAAGGTACGCCTGGTTTGTACGATCTTATTTTCAAAAAACACCCGGACGCATATTTATATTCGGAAGAAGACAAACGCATATTCACATATGATAAGTAAAACAGGCGCATATTTAAATTTAACGACAAATAGAGTAAAAAGCAGCGCTAGTTACAAATATAAAAATATAATTAAACCGATTATTTCAACATCTAAACCGGAAAATCATGGTCGAGGTTTATTAAAATTAAATAACAACAAGCCTAATTATGTCTATTGGGATGATATAAACGAATTATGTAAACGGCTACAATTGTTAATCGCTTCTCAAAGTGCCGGTCATTCAGGTCATAGCAACGAGATATTATCAATTATAGAAGAATTGCATGAGGCGGGGATAATAAAAGAAGACGGTGCATCGTTTGAGGCCATATTTTCAAAATGAGCGTTGACAAATTCGGACACTATAGTGGAGAACTGGTGACAGGATCAAAAATTCAACGCGGTCCACCGGGTGAGGGGTTTAAATTAACAAAGGATGGAAATTTTAATATAAATAACAAAAGGCTGTGCAATGTTGGAGACCCGAAAACGGATAATGAAGCTGTGAACGTTAAATATGTGAAACAAAACTCGATTACTTTATCAAATATTGGTTATCATTTCGATGTTAAAATGAAAAAAATTACTAATTTAGCCGATCCGCAAGAACCTTTTGATGCTGCGAATAAAATATATTGTGAAAATACGATGAAAACTTCTTTAGTTAATAGAATTCCGGTTAAGGTGAAAGATGGTTCTGTTTATTCGTTTAAAAATAATCGTGTTACAAATGTTGCTTCACCCATATCTAAACTCGATGTTGTAAATGTGGAATATTTAAGAAACAATACTATTATATTTAATAAAAAAAGAAACTCTTTTGATGCTGAGAATCACGTTATCGAACGACTACAAAATCCTAAAGAACAAGAAGACGCCGCAAATAAATTTTATGTGGATAATAAATTACCCAATTCGCTTGTACAACCTGGGTGTTGCGACTTTAAGAATAATAGATTAATTAATGTGGCCGAACCTGTCGATTTAACTAATGGTATAAATAAGCAAACTTTAGACAATACTTTGAACACTTTGAAACACGAGGTTGAAGAATACATAGACAAAAGAGTAGATTTTAATAGCGATGGTGAGCTGGATTTTAAAAAAGCTAAACTTGTTAATGTTAGCGAGCCTGAAAGCGATTATGGTGTTGTAAATAAAAAATACGTATATGATCAGTTTCTCGAATATGATAAAAAATTGCTAAATATATTGTACAAATTATATAAAGAACTTACAACAGACAAACCTATTAAAAGTAGACACGAATTTTATATTATATATATGGTACAAAGTTTGTATGAAGAATCATAAATGCGCGTGTATCGGAACGATAAAGAGGGGAGCGGGCTAGTGGGCGACATTCTTGGTACTGTTATTAACAAATCAATCGACTTATTACCAGTTGAACTTCATATACCGGGTTATCAATATTGTGGACCAGGTACGAAGTTGGCTAAACGCTTGCAACGAGGAGACCCTGGAATTAATAAGCTTGACGCAGCGTGTAAACAACACGATATCGCCTATTCTAAATATTCAGATTCTACAAACCGTGCTAGAGCGGATAAAGACTTAGCTGAAAGAGCTTGGGAACATGTTAAATCAGAAGACGCTTCGCTCGCGGAGAAAGCCGCTGCGTGGGCTGTAACTAATATTATGAAGGCGAAAAGCAAATTTGGTGGGGGGTGTAAAGAAGAAGAAGAAGGTTTCAAAAAAGAAATGTTTGAAAGGTAAAGGATTATACTTACGACCGTATAAAAAAACGGGTGGAGGCGTTAAAAAAAAAATCAAATCGGCGGCGGCGGAAATAATTAAACATATCCCAATTCGCCCGCTTTCAACGAGCAAGTTATTGTTATATATTAATCGATTAAAAATTCCAAATTTTAGAGGTGTGTTTATGCGTGATACGTTACCTTTAAACAGTGCTATATGGAAAAATGAGGCTGGTATTGTTAATTTATACAGTATTTACGGTCAAGGCACGCATTGGGTGTGTTACGTAAAACATGAGAATAAAATTAATTATTTTGATAGTTTTGGTAATTTAAAACCGCCTACTGAGCTGATTAACTATTTTTCTTCATCCATAGAACATCCTATCGAAATTAGTTATAATTATACACGAAAGCAAAAATTGGGTTCAGTTAATTGTGGACACTTATGTCTTCAATTTCTTGCGAACAATGTTTTCTTTAAGCGGCAAAGGACCTGAATTGGAGTGTGACATTTTTCCGCCAATTGAATTAAATAATAACGAAAAATGGGAACTTGGATTAATCGATTTCATGACATACAATTCAATACCAAACGTGGAAGAAGGTGTAAATAATATACTATATTTTGATAGCGATAAGAAAATTGAATTACCTACAGGTTCTTACGAAATATCAGACATTGCAACATATATTAATGATTACTTAATTAAAAATTATGAACACGTTCGGGTGGTGATAAAGGCGAATAACAATACGCTGAAAAGCGAAATTTTGTCTAATGTATTAATCGATTTTAAAAAACCTAATTCTCTTGCCTCCATATTCGGTTTTGAAGAATGTGTGCTTGAGCCTAATAAATGGTACAGCTCAACCTTGCCAATAAGTATTGTTTGAGTAGAGGCCGTTCGATTAGTTTGCAATCTTGTTAGTTATTCATTTAATAACGGTATTGAAGGTCATATAATACACGAGTTTTATCCTACGGTTCCACCAGGATTTAAAATAGTTGAAATACCAACAAATGTAATTTATTTACCAGTAAACACATCGAGAATACATCGTATTACAGTAAGATTAGAAGATCAACAAGGA